>OY987251.1:4112830-4736857 GCA_963920765.1 Ulota crispa | reverse complement strand
AATGCAAAAAAATTGAGTAGAATGACATAGGTGAAAAATTAAGACGACAACCCTCTACAAGATTTGAAAATTGCAAATTTTGCTTAAAAATTATTAAGTCAGAAGACAGAAATTTAGATGTGAAAATATTTATCAATACTTGGTATTATGATCATATACCAGGTACAAAAATAGATTGTTATTTTTTGCTCGTCCATCATACAGCACTTGACAATTGGTCTGAAATATTGGTTAATTTGAATAATATTCAATTAGCTCTTGTTTACTGTAAAAGGTGTAAAAATATTTTGTAGAATAAAATACCTTTACATGAGCAAAACGTTTATTGTTCATTTTTTGATAAAAAAAAAGTGTCAAATTTATCTTATTGTTTTCAAATAAAATAAAAATTTACTGACGACGATTACAAAATGGTATTGAAGACTATTCTAAAATGAATAGAAAAAAAAAATTAATAATTTTCTATCAGGTTTATAATCTTAAACACAGATACTTTACAAAATAATAATTTGATTTGATTTTATAAATCGTTGAAATGCTCAAAAGAACAAAAAATATTACTCTCAATGCAATATAGGTAATAGGTTCTACATTAAAAACTAATTAATGGGCATGTTGTTGAATGCTGGAGTGTTTTTTAATATAAGCGGCAAGAGAATGGTTATATTTTTTATGTTATATAGTGTTTATAAAGATAGTCAACATGAAAGAATAACATTGTGGATTACAATTAAAATTATATTTAAAAATATGAAAAATATTTGGCCAAATGCTATTATAATTAATAAGGCAAAAATTGAATTAAATGCAATAATAAAAGCTATCAATAAAGATTTTTGGTGTTATTTTTATTTATTTTTTTGTAAAACCTAAATAAAATATAAAATGTTATTGTATTGGATTTATACTAAAAAATTTTAGATAGAAGCTTGGTCATCAAAGGTGTCAGAAGAATGTCAAAGCAATTTGTATAAAAGAATGTTTTCAATATTAGATTTGATTACAGAAGAATATTTTAACAAAACATATATAGAGTTTAAAAATTTCATATACAAATGACATAAATGTTGTCGAGTAGAGAGAATTCCGTCTTGGGAACAAGCGGAGTGTCTAGCTACAATCATGTGCTGTTAATCAAGAATTCTTATCAATCTTCAATTTTTACTCTTCAATTTTCAATCTTTTTTTGGCATATCATGTGATTGACTATAAAGGTATGAGGATCAAGGTAGGAATAAAAGCCTACGGGATACAGGATGGATAGAACAGATATCAAATATGAATTGTTGTTTAAATAACGGGATCCTAAAATCAAATTCACGATTTGTTCGCCAGAAATCCAAATTGTGAGAGTAGAGCAAATTTCGACCATGTGGGTGATCAATTTCATTTTGTCATTACAATAATAAATGAGATTAAGTTTGATTTAATCCGAATTGCTCACAACAAGGTGTACAAAATAGAAAGGAAATAAAATAACAAACGAGTTTCCAAAATCGATCAGGAATAACAAAGTTACATTTTACACATACATAAAAAATAAACCTAAAATATTCTTCTTGAAATCTTCATATTTTTAAATTTTCAAATTTTCATGATTTCAAATCTTTATGTTTAAAAAAAATAATAATAGGGAAAAAATACAATCAACAAGTCCGAGAAAGGTGGTGACTTTCTATCTAGTATCACAGATGGCTCAAAGATTTAAATACTAAGTGTAATAATATTTTGGAAAGTCCTTCTAATCACTTAACACTTATTTAAATTTCAGTTCACTATAAACTACAATCCAAAAATTATGCAAGTTTAAAGTGGAAGCTCTTCTCTCTCTTTATAAACTAATTACTACCTATTCAAATCTCTATTTTTTTATTCTATAACTCCTACAAACAAGCATGATACCAATTTGGAAAGAAAATACAACTGACTATAACTCATAAAAATTTCATTACAAACTAAAACTTTGTCCGTAAGTTTTAATGAATCAAAGTTTGGATCTCAAAGTTTTAAAGAGCATCCAAATACCCAACTTCTATAACATCTTCAATAAAATTCCAAATAGAATTATTGATGACAAATTGAAAAGCTATAACAACAATCTACCATTCCTAAAATTTGAAAATAAAATTTTACACTTTCCAAAAGTTGTAGCTCCTTAAAATTTCGGCCATTTTCCAACAGAAAGGCAGCCACTTCCAATCCTTTACACCTCCATAACGTCCTTTTAGAAACTCCAAATCACAAGTTTAATGACTTTAGAGAAAGTTATGATTAAGATAGATAATTCTTCTAAATTTTGTTGTACAATGACATACAGATTATAAGCTATGGTTTGTCGAGGTCTCAATTTTTTTTTATAATCTGGCTTTTTAATTTTTAGAATTCAAACGCTCATAACTTTTGCGTCCCAACGGTAAATCAAACTTACAAACTCATTTTGAAAAGGTAATTTCATAAGGAACATTTTTTTTAAATATCAATTGAAAATAATTTATACACAAAAAATTGTATCAGCTCAAAATTTTGGAATTTCTTATTTTTTTTCAACTTTCATTCAATACTAAATTCTAACACACCAAAGATTCTCTCCTACTACTTTTCAACCATATTCAAAGTATGGAGGTGGGGCACATTAGCTCATACCTCTCTCCTTTCTAATCCCAACATAAATATTAAATTTTTTCTCTTTTCACATTTATATAAATCATTGTTAAATCCTTAGTATTTTTATTCAAAAAATAATAATATATATGAGCTTTTCAAAATACCTAGATAAACATACAAAAATGAATAAAAACAAGATATATACCACCATTAAGTGCCCACGTGCTTTTGCAAACATATAATAATGTCTAACGTTTTATCTTTAATAGTCAAGTTGTAGACTTGGTTGGCTGAAAAAACGGTCGTTTTTAATCGCCCGCCAATTTGGGTTTGAATTCAATCAAACTCGTCGAACCGTAATGATGGCTCACGGCTTGATAGTGAGGCAGGAAATTGATCCCGTCAATCCGCTACCTACACTTTAAATTATAGATGTGATGAGACGGCGTAGCGTTTTGATATTTATAGTTGTTGTATTGTCATCAAACCGTGGTTTTCACCAAAACCGCTCTTTTTGCATCGAAAGTTGATTTTTTAAAATCAATACAAACATAGATAAATAGCTTGTATCTACATGATGGAGGCATCTTTATCAAAATATCATATTAAAATTCGGTGAAATGAGATGGATTAGAAATACTTGTTCATAAAAAAATATATGACCAAAATTTAGTCAAATGTTTTAATATGCTTATGTAAATATAATCAATCTAGTAGAATAGAAGTGACACAATATTAAATATACTTTTTTAGATAAAAAGGTAAATCGTAGATTTAATAAATTAGTACTAGCTTTAATAGGTTAATCTCAAATAAATCAAAGATTTAAAGGATTAACATTGGTGAAACATTGTAATGACGCTTATTGGTTAAGTAAATCACAAAAGATTTCATTAAAATTTAAAAAAAAAAATTAAAACGCAAAATAATTGCGGGCTATAAAAGTTATACAATGGTACAAAATAGTCACTTGTCAAATCTTGATATTGTGAATAAATGTCACATAAAGTTTTTATACGTAATTAAATAAGTTCAAACAAATGGTTTAATGTTAATTTGTCTCACAAATGGTGTGAGAGTAATGACTACGATTCAATATGCATACAGAAGCTGGTTATAAAAATAATTGTAATGAGAATTTGAAACATCTGCAAAACTTACTGTCAAATATATATGAACGATAAAGCTTCATCAATTGATTTGAAAAAAATATTCTGGATAATGTTTTTACTATTGACACTTCAGAATTTAAAAATGAAGAAATAAGAGAAAAAGATGAACCACATGAACATGTGATTGTTGGACATGATCTTGAAATAAAATATTTTTAATTTAGAATTTTAAGGTACTATATCAAATTTAATAATTCTAGAAAAAGTAAAATCTTTAACATTGAAATAGTATAAGATTGTAATAGATGCTGCACAGTTATTTTTGACAATTTTATAAAATATTTTGGAACTAAAATATAGACCAAGTTTAATATTTTGCCTAAAGCAGGTAAATGTATTACTCCTATTCAAGCTCATTTTATTACAATAATGTTTAGATATGAAAATCAAAAGATGAAAAAAAAATTGGTATTAGAAAATGAAAAAAAGTTTCATACTACAGAAAAACCAAAAGCTTTACGTCCAAGATTTTGTGGAAGAAAAAACTATGACAAAAACAATTTGCATAAAATAAATGTATAAAAATAAAGTTGCCAAAGTTAATTAAAGAAGCATATTGCAAGTGTGAAGATCTCAACAAATTTTTGATGGTGTCACTACAATGGAATGCAAAAATTGTGAGTACACAATAATTCAAAATAGTGATAGACAAGTGGTGAATAAAAAAATATGGTAGATCAAGATTTGAAATTGTTTTTTGAAAAATTAGATATCTATTAGCACTTTCTAAAGAGCTATTAGTAATTTTGGATGTAAGGGTGTACTTTTTAGTTCATAGTATTTATGATTTTTTGATATTAATGGACAAGTGCATTTTGTTGGTGATTTTAATCACCTATTTTATCATATTACTTTGGTATGCATATATATTGTATGATTGGTTTATTTTGCATCATTATCTCAAAACTAATATGTGTTTTTGTTGTAATTTTACAAATGTTGAATAATGTAATTAGATAATCAACAAAAATGGTGGCATTTGTAAAGTAATGTTTTCAAATATTATTGATTTGAATATCTTTGTTATCAAATATGTATTTAGGTGATTTAAAAAATTATTGCAAAAATATTATAACATTTAATTTTGTTTCTTTTATTTCTGCTAAATTTTAGATTAGATGTTTTACTATAGAAATTGATGACGTTGAACAATATGAAGACATATTCTTTTGTGGAAATGTACTTTTACTTTGTTCACTCTGTAGAAGAATTCCGTCACAATTTTCATGAATCTTAGAAGTTGTTTTTTTGCTCAACAAATTTAGAATGATATCAATTATATTTCAAGTGAGATAAAATAAACTAAAAATAACAATAAGATTTGAGCAAAATACCTAAATTTTATATAGTTGATTTATAATGAATAATCATTCATTAAATCTTTCAATAATGTAGTTATCACATTATGTGAAATTGTGATACTGTTTTTAATTATGTGCTTTTTCCAAATTCAAAAATCATTGTTGCAACAAACATTAGTGAATATGAGCATTCAAAATTGAATGAATGAATGAATGCAAATGAATGAGTAAATGAGTGAATTAACTAATAAATAAATTAATGAATAGAAAATACTAATTTAATTCAAATAATTTTGGACAATATAAACAAGCAATGAGACCATTTTAAAACAATTCATGTAAATGGAGTTTTGCAATCATTTGTTTTGATGACAAGCTTTGTTGAAACAAAAGATTTTTGTTTTGTTTATTCAAATGGGTTTTTTGATTGAATTATTTAATTCAATTATGAAACACTCATCATACATATATTATTGGAAGTTCTTGAATGCACATGAATAAGTTTATTTTGAATTAGATGGAAATAAAAATTTACAATTGTTTGATTTATTTGAAGGTTTGCAAAACGTAATGGTCACAACCATTTCATATACTATTCAAATAATCTTCTATGATGTAATCAAATAAAGAAGTCATTTTCATTAAAAGTCAATGGAAATACATGATTGACGGATGAAATGACTTATTTAAAAAAAACTTAAATCACATCATTGAATATATGTAGAAGTATATTTTAGTATATATATATATATATTTGATAATTTTCAATTTAATTATTAATGAACCTATGCTCTTTAACTAATACTCCCTCTGTCCCAATATAAAGCTCCAAATTAGGTGTAGTTCTCGTCCCACTAAAAAGCTCCCTTTTGCTAATTTCAATTGTTGAAAAAGATTTTGTCATGTCCAATGATCTTATGGGGGCAAGTTAACCCCTAAATCCCCGGGGCCTTTGTTTTGTCAAAAGACACTCAAAACTGCGATTTCTATTGCAGAGAGTAAGAAAGTTTGAAAATTGGTCTCTTTGCATATCTAACTGTAGGATCTTGTACTAGACTAGTACAAGAATGTAGAAACAAATATTCAAAATTTTTGGCCTTACAATTTGCAAGATATTTGCATTAAAAGTGTAAAAAACAAACTAATTTGCACCTTACATGACAAGATTATTTGACTTTGAACTTTTTTAACTTCAAATTTTTGCACTACAGAGTTTTGAGGTTTATTTTTTAATGGTGGAAAATTGAATTGATAATCTTTTGAAAAAAACCAAAACAAAAAATACTTAATTTTCATTCTTAAAAAACATTAGATATAAGAAGGTATGAGATTGAACAAAAACTTAAATTGTTAATAACCCTGCAATGGTATTGAAATGCAATAATCCCAATGGTAAGATTATTCTAGAAAGCAAACTTCACCCTTTCCAACAATCATTTTTGAAAAAATGTTAAAATTGCATTCAAAAATGAAGTTTATAAGTTATCTTTTCAAGAAGATGCTTGAAGTGCCCAAAAAACAAGATTGTCCATAATTTTCTCATAACTAGTCCAAATGGAATGAATCAAAGCTTCAAATGTAAAAAATTATAATCTATGAGAAGAAAAAATAAAAAATAAAAAATAAAAAATAAAATTTGTAAAAAAAAAATCTGCCCAATCTCCATAATTTTTTTGCTTATCTAGGCATAACTTTTGCTCTTGGGCATAGATTGGAATAAAAATTATATTCCCCAAAAGCTAATGTGTTTTTCTATGTTCAAATTAAAAAAAAAAAATCAGGACAAAAATTGAGGCCATATGTACCTACCCAAAATCCCATTTGTCTCCCAAGAGGACACTCAAGGATTTAGGGGCTAAGCAATGAAAGAGCATTCCTCTCCTAACAAGCTTGGCCTTGCCCATATGAGGTACCATTGTTGCTACTAATCTTTAAATCATCAATAATGAGGAGCTAGCCATATGTACAACTATAGTACTTTTTGCATGGAATTTGGGTGTCCAAATAGCAATATCAAAGCTGGAGATTTTGCACACATTTGGTAGATGGTATTTTGATTCTAGAACCAATGTGTCAATAGTAAAAAGACTATAACAATGAGGAGCCGGCAGCCTTCACAAATTATGCACAATTATGATACTTTTTGCATGGAATTTGGGTATCTAAACTGCAACAGAAATACTTGAGATTTTGCAGATATTTGGTAGGTGGTAAATTGATTCTAGAATGCATTTGTCACTAGCATAGTGACTAAGAATATAATTAATCCCTCATGGAGGAGTTTTTTAGAGCTTTGTAATGGGATAGAGGGAGTATTTCATAAAATGTTTTGAGGAGGATTCCTAAATGTAGAAGTGAAAAGGAAGTAAAATTGCCTTTGAAAACAAAAACAAGTAATTTCAAGACATGTTTTTTTATTTCATGTAAATGACATGTTCCTTCTTTACATTGATATATTCTACAAAAGTTACTTGAAGCCTTTTCATTAAAGCTTATCCAATCATTCATGATTGGATTAATTGAAATATTTAAACTTTTCCAAAAACAAATGTGAAGGCAAATTTGAAAAATAACATATGACTTTAAATTGAAATTTGAAAATGGGTTTGTTGGTCTATAGTTTAGTGGTCATGAGATAAGTGAGACATAGTGAACTTGTGATTGAGTTTAGCTATTGACAACTTTATGAAGACAATAGGAAGTAATGTTTTATATTAAAAGTTAAAATGCCCCAAATGTTGCAAAAAATCTTTTTATGGTGACAAGGGAAAAAGAAGTGCCCTTCAAAAAAAAAGATTGAACTTCCAAAAAAATGGTGGAAAAAAAAAAGCAACCTTGTATTTAAAAGGCTATCTTACAAATGAAAGGTCTAACAAAGAGCTCTTTGAGGTATTAAATTCAAAATTTTGGTTCTTGGATTGTTGATAGTATAATAAATTGGTGAACAAGTAAGGTGAAAGGGTACACAACAACACACATACAATACACAAATCATGCTCAAAAGAAGGACCTTAGGGTCTACATTGTTGAATTGGACAACCAAAGGTCTACACTCAAATTGCCACAAGCTTAAAAAACTTAATTATATATATATATATATATATATATATATATATATATATATATATATATATATACATATTTATGTTAGAAATTGAATGCACTTGTAAAAGTATCTTCATGTACGTGGAAACAAATTTGAAGCTATGAATTAATAGAACATCTTGTATGTTTGAAGTAGTACAGAGTAGAGTAGATGAGTTAAACTCAAAATAATCATAATAAATTAAGGGTAAATTTCATGGATACCCCTAAAATTTGCCATATTTGTATGGATACCCCTAATTTTTCAAAAATTGCACAAATATCCTTGGATTGAAATTTTCAATTGTTTTTTTTATTGTGCATGCCACTTCCCTTCTCCCTTTGTGCGCAAGCACAACAAGAAAGAAGTAGTGAGTGCACAAAGGAAGAAGGGAAGTGGCATGCACAACAAAAAACACTTGAGAATTTTTGTCCAAGGGTATCTGTGAATTTTTTGAAAAAGCAGGGGTATCCATGAAATTATTGCAAACTTCAACGGTATCCATGAAATTTTCCCATAAATCAATAATACATACATTTTGATGGATTAATTAAACTTCATTACTGTATTTACTTTTTTTTGAAGTTTCATGCATATCTTGTTCATCTACATGAAATTAACAAAGTTTTTTTCTTTGTGTGATTTCAACAAAGTTTTTGTTTCATCAATTTTATACTTTACAACTTGTTGATTTCATTACATAACCAAACAAATTTATCTAAATAACTATTATTTCAATACCCATGCAAAAGGAAAGGGCAATACAAAAAAAATCATTTTAAATAGGCCAAAATTATTTTGTGGTAGTAAAATGGTGAGCCTATGAGTGGTAAGCAAAGGTTTTTTGCGCAAGAACTAATTTTGAGCTCAAAATCAATGAAAATACTTAAAAAACATCAAGCTTTTCAAGAGGTGAATATTTATAATGCACAATTACAAGGCCCTATGTATACATTTGTAGGTAAACTTTAATTTTTTGACAAAAATTCTTGGCTCATGGATCCCCGCTCAATATTTAGCATTCCCCATTTTGAACTTTTTCTAAACATAGGGTAAGGTAAACATGCCCATTCCCAAGTGTCACTCAATTCTGCACCCTAGATTTGGGAGTTTCACAACACACTAATGAACCCAAAGTGGAGCAAAGAGTGTGCAAATTTTGCCACGTGTTAGTTGCTAAGTTACTTTGGAAGGGTTGGAATTGGAACCGTCAAGTGCCATTATAGGAACGCTTCCAAGCATTTTCAAGGTTAGTTTAGAGACCCTATAAATTGTAACTTTGCCCTTCCATACAAAGCAAACTACAATATTTTTTTCTACATAAATGACGTTCCATGATAGCTTGTTGAAAGACTAACCCTAAATTAAAAAAACCATAAATTTTCCTAGACCTTGGGGTACCCCAAATCATTAAATGATTGTGTATTGATGTTTCTAAACCCTTAGATACAACTTTGAACCTCCCAGTTGGAGCCCCTAAGCTACCCCAATGCAATCCGAGCTAGAGCTCGAACACTGGATTGAGTTGGAGTGGGACCCTAGACCAAGCTTGGCCTTTGACCCGGCCTGAGAGCGCCTTTCCATGGGCAATCACAACCGGAGGCCCATCCAAGCTGACTCGGACAAAACAACAAAAAAATCTTGAAATGTCACATCAGATAGAGTTAAAAAAGAAACCTCCAATTTTGGATCCCTCTAGGGATGTAGTTTGATTTTGACAGAATTGACCGCTGGAAGTCCATGCTAGACCCTGCTAACCCCTCCATGGAAATGTATCTTGAGAGGAGAGGGTGCTTGGGTGTCAACCCGTATTCCTTGCTGAAGTTCCCTACAATAATCAACAGCCTTAGGGTGTTGCTCTGTTCAAAGGGTTGTAGTCACCTGTGCCTGGAGCTGGGTTAGAGGAGACTCAATGTTGCATAGTGACTAGTGCATTTTTTTTGGCCTAACATTTATCGCCAGATCACACATGTCAAAAAGACAGTGGCTAATAAATGGAGGGACCTGCCCACATTCATGGCAGATTGTCAGAGTTTTTGCCCATTTGGCTTCTTTTTGCCAGAAAAAAATCACTCTGATAAGGTAGAAATATGAAAACCATTACTGACCACTACTTGGAGAAGTAGATTGTTCTGAAACCAACAATAGCTGCATCTAAAAAGGTTTCCAAAATATTCTAAGAAGATGCTATTTCCTTGCATTTGATTGGAACAAGGTACTAGAGGTAATTGTTTAAGGTGCATTTATGAAACCAGAATCAATCCAAATCCTAAATCCACATTTAGATTGCATAAAATATTCATTCTTGAGTTTTTTTTTTTTTTTTTTTTTTTTTTTTTTTTTTTTTTTTTTTTGCACTCTTCCTTATCCTTGTTCCTTCACAGATTGAGCATAATTTCTCAAGAAATCCCCATATCTTATAGGCTAAAGTGGCTTATTTTAACCGTTCATGGTATTTCTACTTTAGTGATGGGGTCCCCAAGGGTTTTGATGGACCCAAACTCCGACTGTAAGGTAGGAGGCTCATGAATGGACCATCCAAGGGCTGAAATTGAATTTTGGGGAGGTGAAACTTCTTGAACTATTTTTGAGTAAATTTTCCTTAAAAAACAAGAAGAATTGACATCTAACCCAAGTTGTTTCATAATTTTTAAAGTTTTATGAAATTTGTTATAAATTTTGAAATGAAAAGATCATAGGGCTCTATAATGGTTCACCTTCTCAAATATACGCTGCTTGTACATTTTTGAAACCAATGAAAAACAGCATGTACATACGAGATACATTTGAGAAGGTGGACCGATTTTGAGCCGGAGCAGAATATGAGCCTCCTACGTTAGGTCGGTTCGGAGATTCTCGCTCGCTCTCTCTCACTAGTCACTAGTCACTACAGTCCAACACTCCAAAGCAGATTCTGCTCCGCATCTCTCCCCTCTTCTCGGAATTCCTGGCCCCGTGGGATCGCAACATGACTCCAAATTCCATTCTCCGATATTTCCCCGTCGCCATGCACAGATCCATCTCCAGATTCCTCGACCCTGCCTTTCCCGCACTTCACTCACACTCAAAACTCACACACCCTGGCTTCACAAACCAAACATCTTCGTTCAAACACCGTTCTCTCGCACCTCTCCTCACTCGCACAACCATCGCTTCAAAACATCCCCTGCAATTAAACTCCACACTCCAAAACCCTGACAATGCACTCCTTTTAGAATTTGGCCTTTTAGGGTTTGGTCTGTTAGGGTTTAAGAAATAAGAAGGTCGAGAAGGAGCTGTTAATTGATCGAGAGGGAGAGCTTTTAATTGATCGAGAGGGAGCTGTTAACCGATCGAGAGGGAGCTTTTAATTGGTCGAGAGAGGGAGCTGTTAATTGATCGATCGAGCTGGATTTGTTGTGGCCTTAGGGTTTGGGAAACAAGAAGGTCGAGAGGGATCGGTCGAGCTGGATTTGTTTGTTGTGGAATTGTTTGTTGTGGCGAGGTTGACCGGCGACGGGTGTGATGATGACGACGCCGGTTCTGAGAGTGAAAGGGAATGCGTGTAGTCTAGGTTCGTCTTTCTTGTCAAGAAAGAGTGTGTTCATACCGACGACCCGTGATCTTGTGCCTTCGTTGGTGTCGGTGTCGGTAGCACAGGAACGAGGTTTTGTCGTTCGAAATGCGGTGAGCACGACGGAGAAGCGCGATGGATTCGGCTCCTTGGCCAGTGACGACGATTATGCGGAGAATTTTCGGCCTCCTCACATTACGGACGTGTTCGATGTGCCTGCTCGCTCGTCCACCTTTTGCGCTAAATCCAGGTAGATGTGTGCACATTCTTCAGTTTCTCGTTGTTGTTGTTTCGTTTTTGGTAGTTTTCTTTGGTTCTGTTTCGTGCCTTGGCGTATTACTTTACTTATCCTCTGTTCTTCTTCTCTGATATTACATCCTCTGTTTTTTCATGAAAACCTTATACATGAGAACCTGTATATGAGAATCTTACATGACAACCTTACATGAGAATCTTACATGACAACCTTACATGAGAATCTTGCATGACAACCTTACATGAGAATCTTACATGACAACCTTACATGAGAATCTTACATGACAACCTTACATGAGAATCTTGCATGACAACCTTACATGAGAATCTTACATGACAACCTTACATGAGAATCTTACATGACAACCTTACATGAGAATCTTACATGACAACCTTACATGAGAATCTTACATGAAAACCTTACGTGGAAACCTTGAGATTCTTACATGAAAATCTCGCATGAGAATCTTACATGAAAATCTCACATGAGAATCTTACATGAAAATCTCACGTGAGAATCTTACAGGAAAACCTCACATGAGAATCTTACATGAAAAGCTTACATGAGAATCTTACAAGAAAACCTTTACATGATAACCTTACATAAAAACCTCAGGGAACTGCAGGATTTCCTGCACTTTAAATAGAGCTGTTGCATTCCTTTCCCTGCTTTGAACTTCTCTACTGTCACATCCACTGTTTTCTTATGAAACCTTACAGAGGGGCAGGATTTCATGAAATTTAAACAGAACCGTTTTCAGTTCCTTCTTCGGATCTCTAGTGTAGTGATAATTTGAATTGATTGTGTAAGTTCTTTTAATCTTTGAATGTATACTAGTATTTATTATGAACAGAGTCTTCAGAAAACATGAATAAAAGAAATACGTAATCTAAGGCAATTCAAAATATGAGGTAAATCACATAAGGCTCTGTGGTAACCATATGGATGCACATACGTACTAAGTTCAAAACTCAACATTGTCATACTTTATTCTTAGTTTGAAGAAATTCGCATACAATTTAAAAGCTCCTTGGGATGTACTAATGGGTTGGCCCCAATCCCGCCATAGGTGGCCTAATTGCAAAAATCCGTGAAGTACATGGGGTAGGCAAAACACCAAGTGCTATTGTCAAAATGGATTCTAGTATGTCTAGCTAAACTTTATGTTCTTTTGCTATAGGCGTGTATAGCTCTCCAAGTACAATGATGCTTGGATAAGTCAACCTTTGTAAAAGAAACGTTTGGATAGTGTCAAGGCCCCCTCTCTTTTCGTGTTCAAGCCCCAATTAAATGGATTGTTGTTTACAATCGATGCTTGGATATGGTCAGTGGTTTTTTCTCACCCAAGTCCTTGACCTTATCCATGCATCATGGTAGCTATTCTTGCAAAGACATTACATACAAATGTGATAACAATTAAGCTGATATTTGGGAAAACGTGTTCCACTCTTTCTCTGTCATTCACGGTTTCCACACTTGGTTAGTGTCACTTCCAATGGTAGATATTTCTATTGATTGGCATGTGCATGTTGAGCATGACATTAAAATGAGCTTAAGTGTATATATTGATATTTTTCTGTTGTGTAGTTTGCCAGAAGGCCGAACAACTGTTCGCTTCAGCAACGATCTTGGGAAAATGTTCATACACGAAGACGATCGTGTCCTTCTCAATGTACCAATCTCAACCTCGTCTATGTCTCCTTCACACGTTTGTTGAAGTTCTAAAGGAAAAGAAACGTAATATGAAATAATGCCTTGAATGTAATTAGCAAATAGATTCGTGGGACTTGGACTTAAAGTTGGGTATATGTTCTTTTCAACCCAGCTCTTGAGCAACGTCCCATTTTCTTGGCGTCAAAAATTTCAAAAAGTGCTTCCATGCATGTATTTTTAAATGAATTGGGACGTAAGACAATACTGAGGACCTAGTGTGAATTTCCAAGTCTTGATTGATTTTCAGCTCTTGACCAACCAGGTTTTGAGACTTGGGGACATAATGTGAACTGCTCCTTTTTATTAGAGATGTCATAGGTGTCAATTAGCGTTTGGTGACAACTATCAAACAAAACATTGAAACTCTAAATAAATAGGGTTTAGTATTTTTGAAAAGAATCTGAGCTTAGTATTATGCTTTTTTTGATTCAAAGAAAGTTCCTGCAAGTGTTTCTTAGTTTGTGAACAACTGTGAACAGACTATAAAGTACGCATCACCAGCATCAGCTGGAGCTGAGTGTGTGGACCGTGATTGCAACTTTCAGCATCAATGGTAAAACATCTTGCTTTTTAAACCAAACAACAGAGGAAAACCAACAATCTCTTGATTTCCTTCTTTACCCTTTTAACGGTTCATACGTCACATTTGGGTTGCAAAGTTTAAGTATAGGAAGTCCGTTCCGTTTGAATGCTATTTCGTGAGCTGGGATCTGCGAGTCGTGAGCTTGGATTGTTTTTTTTTTTTTTGTCAAAATACTAAATTTCATTTACAACCATGTAAATAGGGCCCTATAATTGGGCATTTAAAACTTTCATCTCTTAAAAAACTTGTTTTTTTTATAATTCTTTCATTGATTTTGAGTTCAGAATTGGTTACCGCTCACAAAATCTTGGCTAACCGCTCCTGGCTTATTGTTTTACGCTCTCAAAATATCATTGTCCCGCTTGGGAAGTCAAAAAAATCACTGAAATGGAAGGTCAAATTTTGATAGTGTAGTTTGCTTAAATTTTGATGTCCAAATCAGTCAATCTGATGCATCCATCAATACAGTCGGAATTGTAAACGCTATTCTAGAATATGAGTGGCATTGCCTAGAAGTTGTCCACCCCTAAAAGCCAAAAATATTGCCATTTGCACATCCAAGAGTATGTACGTCAAAGTGTGAATTTCTTAGTTATTCTACCTTGCAATAGTAAATTTCTATCAAAGGATTGATATGGAGCTTCAGAATGTAAGCTTTCAGCGTTTGTAGCTTTCAGAACAAGCCCTTCACAGAATTTGCACTTTTTCGGGGGTTGGCCTTGGTTTTGTTTTGTTTTTTGTTTGTTTCTTGTTTGCCTTCAGTGAATTCATTTGAGTGGTTTCTTTTCTTAAGGGTTGCAAGGGCTGGACCTCGGTCGAAAACCTTCTTCGACCCGGTAGAGGTGAAGGCAGCTATTGTTACATGTGGAGGATTGTGCCCGGGCCTCAACGATGTCATTCGGCAGGTAACCTTTCTATATGAATGCCTAAACAAGAATTAAATTAAAAATTGAATCATTTAATTCAATTTTGCTCGAATGTCATTGGGGTCTGATAAATATCAGTTCAATTTTATGAATTGTTAAGCAGCACGTGGCAATTAGAACTAAACAATTCCTAGTGGGTTTAGGTGACAAGCACATAAGTAGTTATCCAAAACTGAATTAATTTAAATCTGTTTTAATTCAGTTTCTATTAACCCCTTAAGGATGTTGTTGTTTTGTATATGCTCTCCCATGTTATATATAGATGGGACACTTGAGTAGCACATGAATCCCATGGGAGATGTAAATTTCTAGCCAAGTCACAGACATACTATTGGTCAACTAGGACTTTTTGGGGAATTTTTGGCATTTGTCATAAGGCTATTTCTTTAAGTACTAAATTTTCCTTGTATGAATACAACCAACACTTTCGGTAAGCAACGTCCTTAAGGGGTTAAGGGTGTCATTCAATATACTATTTTATTCCTGTATGTATTTTGAACATTTTTAAACTCGTTGGGGAAAGGAACTGGATGAGTCTTGTGCAAGTTTAAACATACCCTCTTTTTTCTTTACTCTTTTACTTTACTCTTTTTTTATGTATTGCAGATCGTCTTGACATTGGATTGCTACGGAGTGGAGGATATTCGAGGAATCAGCAATGGCTACCGAGGCTTTTTTGAGGAAAACCTTCGTGACATTCCTGTATGCTCCACACTGCTCTCTACCCAAGACTTTGAACCGTATTTTTTCAACTTTTATACTAAATGAATGAAAGCAGAGCTTGTTATGGTTTTGAGCTTAGTTGATGGAAAGCTTTGTTTATGGTGGTGCAGCTGTCGAGGAAAATAGTACAGAACATTCATCTCGAAGGAGGGAGTCTCTTGGGTGTTTCTCGTGGAGGAGCTAGAACTACTGACATTGTGGATAGTATAGAGGTAAAAGTTCAAGTTTGTTCTTCCTCCTTATGTGTTTATTTACTTCTTTATTTGAAACTTGCATAATATTCTGGAAGAAAAAATCACTAACAAAAGCCACTTGAAATTTATATATGACACATTCCTTAGAATTTGAAGATTTCCCAATATTTTGCATAATTATTTCTAAAGGTCTTTTAATTTGGACATATCTCTCAATGTATTGCAAGTATCTTCTAATCTTTTGCAAACCAAAGCAGTTTTTGAACTAATACATATGGACTTTGGATACTCCATATTTAGTTAAATGTGGCATATGTATGTATGTACTTTTTAGTTATTTTACAAATGAATGTTGATACAAAAACTGCCAGTTCATTCTGGAACGCTTGTGTTAAACAGAGGAAGGGTATCAACATGGTGTTTGTCATTGGAGGAAATGGGACGCATGCAGGTGCACTTGCCATTCATAATGAGGTAAAAGCCTTGCCTTGCCTTTGCCTCTGTTCCCTTGTTTCCAATTCTGGCACAAAGTTTAAAACAGCAATTTTAGGTGTGTTGTAATTCAAGTGGTTAAATGCAAGGTTTAGGGGATATATGGATCTGGTAATGAGTGTGCAGAGTTAACCCCAACTGATTTTGGACAAAACCTAGATGTGATATAATGTTAGTGTGTATAAAGCAGTCACTAAGCATAAGAAAGTGCCTACAAAGATTTTCTTATTCTATATGCTTTAAGTTTCAAATTCTGATGTCTTAATGTTTTGGGATAGCATGTAGTGAAGGTACTAATTGCTTGTTCCAAGGGAAAGCCAATGTTATACTGATGATGGAGGTACAGTTTCTTATAAGCTTCTAAATGGGATGAAATTATTGTGTAAAGAAAGCGTGAAGGAAACATATGTCCGGCTAGGCGATTTATTAAAATGTCACATGTAAGTAATTCTCTGCTATGAAGGCAAATGTAAACTATATATGGTCATAATGGTCAAGAGATCCTACTGTCGTTCACATTCTTTAAACTTAAACTCTTTAAACACGTACTAGATCCCTATCAAGGGATCTCTTGATGCAACTTATACTAGCTAAAGATGAACAAAAACTATTAAGTTCTCTTTGCCCTTATGACATGATCTTTGTTTCTGGACTTTGGACCGTCCAAAATTAGTGAAATATGGCAATTTAGCGGTTAATAAATGCACAAATTCTATGATTTTTTTAAACTTTGAGCTGTGGCTGTTTTTCAGTGTCATAAACGAGGGAAGAAAGTTGTGGTTGTGGGGGTTCCCAAGACAATCGATAATGATATTCTGCTCATGGATAGGACTTTCGGATTTGACACGGCTGTTGAAGAAGCCCAGAAAGCCATCAATTCAGCCTATATTGAGGTATTGTTATGTACAAGGGAACTAATTGCAAAATCACCCGTAGGGGTTTAATATACCATGAAAGTGGCACAATTTCCACAATAAATAAGCAAAATCGGGTAAGGAAAAGATTCAGTTTTTCTATTAAGTTAAAGGAAAATTTGATGGATACCTCTAAATTTGCAATATTTGAGTAGATACCCCTGGTTTTTCCAGAAATTGCACAAATATCCTTGGATCATAATTTTCAGGCGTTTGTTCTGTTGTGCATGCCACTTCTTCTCCCTTTGTGCGCACGCTGCTTCATTTCCGTTCGATTGCACACCTTGCCTTGACATTGGTCATGAAGGAAGTGGCATGCACAACAAAACAAACACTTGAAAATTATGGTCCAATGGTATTTGTGCAATTTCTGAAAAACCAGGAGTATCTGTACAAATATCGCAAACTTTAGCATCAAATTTTCCCTTACGAGTTAAACAAGGGAGGGAATAGACTACAAAACCTATCGATTGAGACCTTGCTTGCTTGTAGAA
The DNA here is from genome assembly GCA_963920765.1 of Ulota crispa. Classification (NCBI taxonomy): domain Eukaryota; kingdom Viridiplantae; phylum Streptophyta; class Bryopsida; order Orthotrichales; family Orthotrichaceae; genus Ulota; species Ulota crispa. The sequence goes on along the minus strand of OY987251.1, from coordinate 4,718,847 downwards.
TGTTGCAGTTGTTTGTTAGCAATGGGAGAGAGGAGTGTGGAGGTGTGTGTGATGGTGGGTTCTAATCGAACACAAGTTCCATGATAGACACAAAAAAAGATTTGCACACATGAAAAACAACTTATTTTCATGTGATTTTGGAAATTTATCACAATTAAAACCTGATTTTATGCTTTTGTGGCAGGCCACCAGTGCTTACAATGGCGTGGGCGTTGTCAAGTTGATGGGAAGGCAAAGTGGTTTCATTGCCATGCATGCCTCTTTAGCAAGCGGTCAAGTCGACGTCTGCTTGATACCAGAGGTGTTGTCGCAAACCTTTTAAATCTCTTTCAAAGTTAGCCTTTCTCTTGAAAAGATCCTGCACTTTAAACATAATTGAGGTTCACAAATTCCAAAGGACCACTTGAAACTTTAGAGAAACACTGCTGTTTTTTATTCAAATCTTTTAGTGTTGGTGTTCAAGGATCACATATGGTTATAAACATGTTACTGTTCCTGGTTAAGTAAAATTCATAACATAGCTTGAGATGCTTGGTGTCTACTATTGCAGCAGTTAGGGCCTTCGTGGACATAGCTCTCAATCACTATAACAATTATTTACAGAGCTTACATTGAAGGCTTCCTACACTCCTGCTATTTATATTAAGGGAAAATTTCATGGATGCCCCTGAAGTTTGCAATGTTTACATGGATACCCCTGCTTTTTCAGAAATTACACAAATATGGATCAAAATTTTCAGGCGTTTGTTTTATTGTGCATGCCACTTCCCTTCTTCCTTTGTGCGCATGTTGCTTCTTTTTTATTTCATTACATTCCCTTCTTCAACATTGATCATGAAGGAAGTACGAGCACAACAAATAAATGACTAAAAATGATGGTCCAAGGGCATGTGTGATTTCTGCAGGGGTTTCTATGTAAAATATTGCAAACTTTAGGGGTATCCATGAAATTTTCCCTTATATTAACCCTTAAACTTCCAGAGACTTTCAACATATTCACAAATGGTAGTCTGACTAGTCAGGTCTGACTTATAAGGGTTAACGAGAGGAGCCAATGAGTTCTTTGTGAACCAGAACAAACGTGGCTAGGGTCAAATTGACCAATCACATAGTTTAATGACACAATTCCCATGACAAGCAAGGAAAAAACAAGTGAGAAAGAGGCTTAGTTTTTTATTAAGTTAAAATTGTGTGAATAACACTGTGAACTTTGCATTTTACAAAGTTTAGCACATTTTAGTAGTGCTTTTAGCCACTTGAGCTAATCATGAAAATCACATTTGAAATGGCAGGTTTTTGACAAAGGTAATCCTGTTATGATTTTGTAGGTGAACTTCACCTTGGGAGGACCCGAGGGAATGCTGCAGCACATCCAATACCTGCTGGAAACCAAAGGGCGGGCTGTCATTTGTGTAGCTGAAGGTGCCGGTCAGGTCAGCTGCTCTCAAAACAAAACTCATGTCAATTCGGCTTAACTTTTAAATGTCAGACGTGAACCATCAGGTCACCATTTGTGAGTATGTTGCAAGCTATTTGTCGTTTAAGGGTTAATATTTGAGCTAGTTAGCATTGAAAAACTAATTTTGGCAGTGAGGTCCCAGATTTTATTTTATTTTTGAATCGTCTCCTCTGCACTTCCTTTGAGGGTTGGTTTTCATATGCAACTCGACTGCCCAAACAATTACACATAAAAACCTATCCTTCTTAATAGAGAGATTTGATAAAAACACCAGATTTTTTCCACCCAATTTCTCTTATCATGGAAATTGTGCCACTGAAATCACTTGATTGGTTTAATTTGATCTCAGCCATAGATACACCCTACACCTCCCTCATTCTCCTTACTCTCTCGTGAGCAAAGCTATCGGCAGGTTTTGCTATCTCAAAGCATGAATTTATTGAGGGATAGTCCTTATTAGGTGATTTATGTTACGAAGTTTTTTTTTTTTTTTTTTTTTTTGTTGATTGCACAACATGCACTCAAGAATGCAAACAAGGAAGGAAAAAAGGGATAGAATTATTGGTGTGTGCACGTTCATTCATAAAGTTTATCAATGTTAGTAACTTTCATCCAAAGTTTGGCAAACCTAATGCTTGCTTATTTGGGAGGGATTTGGCGTATTCATCTATATTTGCACTCAATTGTTATTTTATTGTTATGATAACTAGTGTCAAAATGAGGTAAGAGTGTGACGAAATTTTGCCTAAAAAATTTCCTTGGTTTACATGCATGTTCAGTACCCTTTTCAACCACTTTTGATTGGATATTGTCTGAGCTCTCGCCACGCATTCTCACTTTGTTTCTGTATTTTTGGAAAAAATCAACTGTTGCAAGCAAGCGTATCAAGATATTTGACGGTGCTTTTATTTTCTATGCTGTCAGGATTTGATGGCAGGTTTATCAACTGCCAAGGATGCTTCTGGAAACCCAGTCCTGGGAGACATTGGCGGTCATATCACAAAAGAGGTTAGCATGCCTCTCCATAGAACTCAGCCAAACTTTTAAAGGAAAAAGTGTAGTCATAGTATAAACAGAGGGGTGGGGATGACGCTGTTTTGTGAGCATAAAACGGTGAGTCATAAGCGGTGAGCAATGATCTAAGATTCTGTGATTGGAACCAATTTTGAGCTCAAAATTAATGGAAAATCTAAAAATACTGCAAGTTTTTCAAGAGATAAAAGTTTAAAATGCACAATTGTAGGGCCCTATGTACACGGTTATAGATGAAATTTGGTATTTTGACAAAAAATCTAGGCTCCCGACTCATGGATCCCCACTCTTGGTATAGCATTCTCCACAGAGGTGGTATCTACAGTAAATATATGAAAACCAATTGAATATGAGAAATGAACAATAATTTCAGGTGAAGCTCAAAAAACTCCACTCCTCGAGTGTTGCCTCTCCTTACTCTTGATCTTGTACATCCTGTTGTAAAATTCAATGTTGGATTCACCAACAAAGATTAGTTAGTGTCCTCGATTGTAATTATTTCCACAGAAGAAATTGTTCAATTGCATATAACTAGGATTGGTATAGGATATGTACTTTAGACATGTTATTTCTGTTCCATCAATACATTGTTTGTTTTACTCAATGTGGGAGGACCGTGCCAAATTATTCAATTACCAATTCCAAATGTTTATACACCTTAACCGTGGGTCTAAGGTTGGGACTAGCAATCTCAAAACGTGTTTTCATAACTATCTCAAGCTACTAAAAACACCGCTCAATGTGCTAAATTTTCAAATTTAACAATGTGATGTCAACTTTTTTTGTTTTTGTAGTAGTAGGACACTCATAACCAACAATTCTTGAATTCAAATGGATACAGTAGTCTATTGCTCCGGCAAAAAAAATCCAAGACCACCACCATGAAGTTTAGATTATGTTCTTCTTGCTAGTGGAACTGCTTCTGAGCTAATAAATATATGTGTTGCGCTTTAGTATTTCTTATTATGACAATAGTTGTTGGTTATAAGTGTCATGCACTATAGTATATATTTTAAGGTAAAGTTTTGCTAAATATAGCCACATTTGTGAACACGGTTTGGGACCAAAAAGTTGCTATTTCATATATAGAGATTATTCACTTGGGCAATATGCATTTTTAACACAAGTTCTACTGTACTTCCATTTTACCCCAGGTCTGCAATACAAAGCGGCTCATTAAAGTTGCTAATCATTTTATTTGTTTATATGATAAAATGCAGGTAAAGCAACATTTTAAAACTATTGGAGTATCAGTGGATGTCAAGTACATTGATCCGACGTACATGATCCGAGCCTGTCGTGCCAACGCTTCGGACCGAATCTTGTGTGCTGTACTTGGGCAAAACGCGGTACGTCTCTTTTCTAGCCAAACAAACCAAAAAAAAAAAAAAAGACCTCTCGCGTTTTTTACACAATTTTTCGTTGAAATTCTCATATAGTGATTCTTGGATAAAGTCAATGCCTTGGGCAAGAAAAAATGTTGACCATATTTAAGCACTGATTGTAAACAAACACTCTGCTTAATTGGGCATAGAACACAAAAAAGTGAGGGGATCTTGACACTATCCAAACGTTTCTCTTACAACCTAGCATCATTGTATTTTGCAACCCATTTGTAGAAAAGTACTTCATATCAAAACTCTTATGCTTTCAATTCACTTTCACATGCAAGCTTTTCATCAATTTGTTCTAAGGTTTCTATATTTTTAAGTATGGAGTAATACTTGACAAAGAGAGTATCACGGAAAAAAAGGCTGATTCTTGGAGGAGGCAAAGCTTGACAAGGAAGGCCTTTTCTTTTCTTACTTGTGATGCTTGATGAGTCCAACATTACAAGATGTAAATCACTGCATGAAAATGAATGAACATACTTTGTAGAAAGTGGATGAATTATCTTCTAATCCCCAATTAATCCCCCCCAACTACGAATTTAAGTTTTTGTACCAGTTTTGAAACCCTAATTTTTTACAATGATTTCGTTTGGAGATTTCCTTGCAGTGGTTTATGGTTTCAAAAACACTTTACCTGGAGTACAATTGAACATGTCTCAAAATGTATATTACCCAAGGGAATAACCTCTATATATGAAATAGCAACTTCTTGGTCCCAACCTTACGCCCATAATTTAGCTGAATAAACTTTTGGAATTGGTAATCAACTACAATTTTGCTCGGATAAGGTCAACCTTTGCAAGAGAAACACTTGGATAGTGTCAAGGTCCCACTGTTTTTTGTGTTTTGGACCCAGTTAAATGGAGTGCTTGTTTACAGTTAACGGTTGGATATGATCAACGTTTTTTTCTGACCTCATCCAAGCATCATTATAATTTGGCATATTCTCCTCACATTCAGTAAAATAAATAATGTATTACTACATAAGGTTGACCTCTATTATCAAAGAACTTGTCTAAAGTGCATGTTGTACTCCTAGTCCTTGCCGTATTTGACAGGAACAAACTTCCATGTTGGGCTTGGAAATGGCCACTATTATCGACGCTTTCCAACTTTGAAAAACTTCAGATCCTTGTATTTTCCATGCTTCTTGCAAAAATACTTTCTTAAACATTATATTTGATTGCAGGTTTTGTTGTTTCCCAAAACACTTCCATACTTGGTTCCGTAATTTGTTTGTTGTTTCTTATTTTGCAGGTTCATGCAGGTTTTGCTGGATTCACTGGAGTGACCGTGGGAATTGCCAACAACCATTACGTGCTGCTTCCCATTCCAGAGGTCATTGCTTATGCCAGAAACGTGGACCCCAACAGCCGCATGTGGCACAGGTGTCTCACCTCCACTGGCCAACCTGACTTTCTATAAGACAAATAAATTTAAAAAAATGAAATGCCTGTAGACTGTAGAGACAGTAGTAGTGTTTGTGAATAGGGGCTTGTTTTTTAATCACTCAAATCCAGAAAATACTGCATAGATTGGGAATTAAATGCTTGAGATTTACTGCCCAAGCAGTGAGCTGTATTTCATATGTATATATATTTCTAACTCTTTTGCTTGTCTATGAGGAGAAATGATTGGGCTTTTCTTTGCAAAATCCAATATGGGATGACGTTTAAACCTTAAACGTCCTATGGGCATAGTAGGTACATTTTTGTATAGTTTGCATTTGATATCAACAAGAAGTTTAAGTTGGTATTTCAAATAGCTCACTAGAATTGCATTGATCTATATTCTAGTTTCTTTGTCGATCTCAAATGTAGTTAAGGTGTGGATATGTTTCAAATACAAGAAAAATATTGTGTATTACACTAGTTGCAAAGGGTTTTTTAGACATTTAAGGGTTAACCCCTAAGAGTGCAGGCGTTCATTACATGGACGCTAAATGATTTCAAATGTTTTTTCTATGAAATGGATGAAGTATATCCAAATGTATTTGGAAAATTGGTTTAGTTGTTTGTTTCTTTTTCAATTGAGTGAATGATTTGAATAGCGGGTGTTTCATGATTTTTGTGCAAGACTTTGAGTTAGTTCATATATAGATGGAAGAAAGAGAAGAAAGAAAGAACACTTGCAATAGTGAAATCTAATTTTGGAATCTTCATAGGCCATACTTAATTCTTTACTCAAAAGCTCTAAATCTACATGCTTCAACCCTCCTTTGGGTACATTCACACCGAAGGTGAACAAAAACATGGAGTTTTGCAACTAGCTATATGGGAATATAATTTTTATAGAAATGGGATTTACAATTTAAAAGTTATGAGTATTTTATGGATAATTCTGAACTAGGGGCAAGTTGAGAATGTCATTTTCCATTGCCTTCTCTGCAATCTATGAAGCATGACTCTCATTGGATAAAATCCAAAACAGTAGTGTACTACTTCTGAGATACAATAGCTATTAAGATTTGGTTTTTTTTCATTTTTTTTTGTTGTTGTCAATAAAGGTAAGTTTTTTCAATGCCCTGCTTGGATTTCTATATTTCAAGAGCCCTCAAAATTTTAATTTGCAAAAAACTCCAATGCAGTGTGAATTTCAAGCACATGTTTTTAATGCAAAGCCATGTAGGGTGTGTTCCATGTTTTTGTTGGCCTTAAACTTGTGGAAATATGCCTAAATGATTTAAAGCTTGTTGGATAAATCTCTTTTGCATCCATGTTGCAAAAACTATTCACAATATGCGATCAATGGGACTTGAAAATCTTGGGCAAAGGTTCGAAAAAGTTTTTTACCAACTTTGAATGATCAAATCTCTTAATTCGTAAAAGCAAACCTCATGAAACTTTCATCATGGCTCCTTGCATAAGTCTAATGCAAGATCTTATAGTTATATTTGTAAAAAAAAGAAACACATTGTTCTTGAGATCATGACTACAAATGATAATTTCTAGGTGACCTTTGAGAAAAAATGAACTTGGGCCTTTTAGTGGCTAATGCACCTAGTTGGATAGGTGGGATAAGCAAGTGGTCAATACTAGAAACAAGAAAAACAATGTGTTTCCTATTAATGTAGTTTTTGAGGTTGAGTGGAGATGTCCTTAGAGCTTAAAAGCATTTGCATTGTTACATGTTTAGGGATTGATACACACAATACACAAATGATAAGTACTCAAGACCTTTCAAAATGTTCTCTTGACACTCAAACTAAGTGTGTTAGGCAATGACCCTTGAAATGATTATACATCCCAAGTTTAGTAAGCTTTATCCTATGCTCAATGTGATGATTGATCAATTGATTATTTATGAAGCATTCTTGAAGAGCAAGGATGAGGGACAAAAATTTGAGGGCTCTTCAAAAGTAGTTGTAAATACTTGGCATGTCAATGATCATGTGTAAAGGTGTGAACTCTCTACATTGACTGATTTTGGGTCTTTTCAAAAACAACTAAAAAAATAAATCCATATGACATCACAAGGAGTAGCTTCAAGTATCACTTCCAAAACATACAAGTTCTCTTATAAAAGAACTCTACGTACGAAAAAGGGCTAAGATGCTTGGTCATGAAAGATAATCATTACAATAAATATTCGGGATTCTCTTTCTTTGTCAATGGGAGCATTCAAAAAGCCACCTACCATACATATCTTCATCAACCCATGAAACGTGTGCATTGGATTTGTACAAAATTCTATTATTCCCCACATACAAAACTTGAGTTGGGGAGTTTAATGCTTTGTACCACAATGGGCAAGCAAGCCATGGTCAAAGTTGGAGGCGTACTCAAAACAAAACAATGAGTAGGGAAATATATACATATAAATAAATAAAGTCAACCAAGCAAAACAACATAATTCTAGGTTGAAATTTGAATAAATTGGATTAAAACTGGTCAAACTTTCCAAAAAAATGCCTAATTATAGCATAAATTTATAGACAATATTTGGAGCATACACTCAAAAAATTGGTTGGAATAGAAGAATGATGGATTTTTTCCAATGGAGCTCAAAATCTCTTGATACACTAATTCAAAATCTTTTTTTTTTCCATGGATCTTAATTTTTTATTCTTGTGGCTTTGCTTGTTCCTCTAGCTTTGCTCTTTCCACTTGCTTAGCCAATTTGGCTTGCTTAGCTAATTCCGCTTGCCTGACTAATTCTACAAGCCTAACTAGTTCCGCTGGCCTTGCAAATTTGGCAGCTTGCATGCATTCATCGTGCGACCAATGCCACAAGGGCATTTGAGACATAGATCTCAATCCACCTTGGCTTGCACTATGCGATCTTCATGCGATTTAAGCTTGAAAAGGAGCTTCAAAAATTCTACAAAGCAAAAATGTGGACTACAACCACAAAGCTCATGCCCTTGAAGCACTCCACAACTCTCCAAATGCTGTAACAAATGCAACGTCTTGCGGAGGATGGGGGTTTTGAGAAAATCAGTTTGAAATTGGTCAAGGATGTGATACAGAATCTGTAGCCCTACAAACCTATTGTCGATTGTTATGGTATTATTACAACGTAAACGTGTGGGAATTAAAGGCAACATTTCCAAGCCTGGGAAAATAATGTTGGACAATATTGACTTACTAGTAGTCTTCAAGAGGGCTTCCAAAAGCATAGAAATTTCCTTACTATTTTTATTTGGCGAGGCGTGCAAAAAAAATTTTAAATACCTTCGTGGCGTATCATTATACTTTGTTAAGCCTCCATCCTTTGTCAACAATATATCAAGCTCATGTGTATCCATGATTTACACTAACAAAAATTCACCAAGGATGAAACTCATAGATGTTATAAAAAAGATTATGATTAAACTGTTGAATCTTGATACCTTATATATCATTATTAAAATAGTAAAAGGAGAATTATTAATAGGATTTTATAAATGAAAAACTGATCAGTTATTGTTCTATTTTTTGTCCATTTTAATTTCATATTTTGCATATGATGAGTCATTTTCTTATTTTCCTTAGTTTAGTTTAATTTGTGTATTAAAAATTACGTTTAAGATTCTTTATAATACATTGCATTTTTGTAGTATTGTTCCACATCTTGGGGTTTACTATGGATTCAAATTTAGGATATTAGTTTGTTCCAATTTTAAAAATACCTTGAGTTTTTACTTTGACTTTCTATTTTCTCTTGGTATTGATTTTTTATATTTGGGTATGTAAGAGCAATGTATAAAAACTTACATAAAATAAAGATTAAAGAAAGAAAAGAAAGAAGTAAAAATGATGTAAAAGGGACCTATACAAAGGTGTATGGTTTAAAAGAAAAGGAAGATGTCAAAAATGCCCTCACTGGCTATTTCAAAATCTCAAATATACCCCGCAAAGATTTGAAATATCAAAAACACACCTGGCTATATGTAAGAACATCAGGAATACCCTTGGTTATCTTTGAGAATATCATTAATGCCCCTAGTTTATTAAAAAAAAAACTTGACAAAAAAGTCTCTTAGTTATTTCAAAATATGAAACATTCCCTTGGTTAGATTTGAGAATATCATAAAATGTCCCTGTTGGACCTTAACCCCGGAAGGACCAAAGTCCGCTTGAGGGACTTTTAGGATTTTGGGTAGGCTCGTGTGACCTCAAATTTTGACATAATTTTTTGAAACTTTTTATGGGTGTGTAGGAATGTATAAGGTTTGTGGGATGCAAAAAATCATGTGATTGTGTCACACGGTTCAAAAGTTATGGGTTTTTTTTTGCCAAAAGCAATTTAAGGGGCAGCTTGGGCAAGAGAAAAGATATTGACTTTGAAGGGGGGGTGCAAGTAAGGGGTTGCCACATGTTGCTGTGGTGGTCCTTAATATTTTGTCATTGCCTCCGTTCATTTTCAATTAGGAGGTTAGATTAAGCTTTGGGTGCTTGTAAATTTTAGAGATTTTGAGTTTTTTAACTTTTTTTTTGTTTTTGACATTTGAAGTGAATATTTATCTTCAAATACATTGTTTGGATTTTTCATATCAAAAAACATGTGGTGGGAAACTTCACTCAAAAATGTCATCGTGTATTAGCAAAACTTGTCATATAGTGGCATTGCAATATTTTGTAAGATGTGTTCTGTATCTTTGATTGACTTGAAAATTGGTGTGCAAAGGTCTAACTTGACAACATGTAAGATAAAATTACATCTTCAAGGTCTGTAGTGCAAAAAAATCAACAAATGTCACTCAAAGCCATCTGAAATTTTTGGGCACAATGGAAAAAAAAAAAAACAAAAAGTTTTTTTCTTCAAATGCTCACAACTCTCAATCCATATGGTCAAATATCACAAAATTTTTACTACTTCTACAAGTACATTACAAGGTCCCATGGTTAGATTTTCAAAAAAAGGCATTTTGTTGGAATTTTTGATGAACACAGCAGTAGGGGCAGTTTTGAGTGGTTTTTGGCAGAAAATGGCCTTGGTATTTTAAGAGTTAATCCCTCACTGTCCACGGACATTCCCAAGCATCTGAGAATCTGATGTTAGATGAACTAAATGGCAACATTTTGATAAGTTGCATCATTTTAAAAAACTCGTAACTGTACAAATTCAAACTAGATATGTTAGAGATCACATAGTCCTAAAAAGAAAACACAACAATATCACTTATGGATTGAAAGATGATAAGATTTGATCATGTGGGTGTTAAAACTCTGAAAGTGATTTGAAGTTTTTCAATCCTCTTTGCACATCTCAAATTTAAAATTGAGGATATAAAAAAAAATATGAGTATGTAAAGTACAACATGTGTAACCCTAATCAATATACAGCTTCTTAAAATCTACTCTATAACTTTTTAAATTAAGTTTCTAATGTGATTGTTTCTCCAAATTCTAGTGTACTTGAGGCTCATTTCCAAGAGCTCTCAACACTAGAAAGTGAAGATTTGCAATGGACATCCTTGCACAAAATCTTGAATAAACAAATTATAGTCATTCATTTTCATAATCAGATTTTTTATACTAAAACAAGACTTCAACAAGAATAATTAAAAAATTTACCACTAAAATTAATCTTCAAGAAAAGTAAAAAATTTCCAAATTGAAATGCAAGGTGGACAGTTTTGGTCCCCTTAGGCGGTGAGGGGTTAAAGCTACTCCTAGTGAAAATCATGTATGAAATTTTCAAAGAAAAAAAAAGAAAAATTCATTTGTAGTGAGCTACCCAAAATCACTATGTTGCCAGAAAACGCTATTTGGACTTTTAGGGGTTAAGGATCTTCCAAATGTATGGAATCCCTCTTCTTGAGCCTCCCACTTAGCCACTACAAAGACAAAATTTGCATGTAGTTACAAAATGGGCTAATAATGTTAATATTTGTTTTTCTCATTGAATGCCAGAAGTGTGATACCCAAGAATTCAATCACTTCAATATACTCTCGCAGGTTTCCCTAAATTTTGACACGCTAAAACAACTCCTAAAATTTTGGTGTCAAAGAATTAGAACTTTGATCTAATGTTACAAAAACAAAAACTCAACTTAGGAGCCAAATCTCAACAGTTTTGTGCGCACAATATTCCATCAAATCAAAGTTAATATTTCCTTTCGCCACTATTTAACATTTCACAAGTTAAATGAACGAGTGCGTGGGTGGCGCTATCCGTTTTTCCTTTACGACGTGTAATCGAAGTGTATTTGAGGGTGCGTGTCACATGCCCATTGCCCAATGGACCAACAAAGAATTTCTCCGATCCTTGTCAATATTCCGGCCATTAGTTAATAGCCTTGAATCTACTTTGGGATGTGATAAGTCCACGTCCTGCCAATTGTCAGATTGCTTGATGGTTTATAAAGTCCAGTAAGGTAGTGTGCTCGTAAACCGTTCATCTAAGGGTTGAACTGAATTTTGGGAGGTAAAACTTTTTGAAATAATTTTCAGTAAATTTTCCTTGAAAGACAAGAGGAATTGGCATCTATTCCAAGTGTTTTCATATTTTATGGAACTTTGTGGAGCTAGCTATGAAATTTTGAAGTGGAAAGGTCATAGGTGCTCTAAAACAGCCCACCTTTCAAATGTTTGTCCCATGTACATTGTTGAAAAGCTAAAAATAAGACATGTATCAGTAGAGTACATTTGAGGAGGTGAACGGTTTTAGAGCATGAGTAGAATATGAGCAGACTACCTTACTGATCCCATATGTGATAAAGTACACTAAATATTGCGTTTAGGTTGCCTCACACTAATTTCTCAACATTTCACACTATATAAATATTTACTGCTGCTACAATGTTTTCCATCAAAAATTACTGCAATAAACTATTTTTGGACAACAATGATGCTGCAAAAATAAAAACTTGTGGCTTCCAAATCATAAACCATGTGAAATCTAAATGTTTTGTATGCTACATGTGCCCCCAAGTGGCCAAGTGATGAGTCATGAGGTAACTTACTAGGGTAAGGCATCCTAATTGTCAAGGCAACCTAAATGCAATTTCAGTGTAGGAGGCTCATAGATTGAGTGTCTAAAGGCTGAAACTGAATTTAGGGTAGGTGAAACTTGTTGAAATATTTTTAGTAATTTTTTCTTGAAAGATTAGAAGAATTGGTATTTAACCCAAGTTGTTTCATATTTTTTGGAGCTTTGTGGAATTAGTTATGAAATTTTGAAGTAGAAAGATACAAGGCTCTAAAATGGAGCACCTCCTCAAATGTACATCACATGTACATTGTTGAAGGGCTATGAAACACAACATGTACAAACCAAGTATATTTGAGGAGGTGCTCCATTTTAGAGCCTCCTACCTTATGTGGTTTCAAGCTCAAGCGGTTCACAACTCTACTATCAAATGTGCTAAAATTCCAATCTTATAGTTGTTGTATTTGTTGTGTTTTCTAGTTATTGTGAAAAAATAGTTATTAGAACATCCCCACTTGCAGTGCTTGGCAACGCTGGTGAAATAGAGATTTTAGGGGCCCGCAAACTAGTGGAAGGTGATTGGGGAGAAGTTCCGCACATGGCTGCCATAGAGTTTGTGGGTCAAGTGCTACACTCATTCAACTCTATTATTTTCATTGGACTTTGTTTTGTCCGTTCCACTCACACAAGAAACGACAAGAATTGTTGAGCTGCAAACAAGCATGGCAAACAAAGGAGAAATATCAAGCACCAAAACCAAAATGCCATTTCTAGGGAAACGCCGAGGTCGAAGCCAAACAAGTGGGCTCAAAAAACATCACAATATCCACACAATCGGCTAATCCCTATCGTTGGCCTTTTTTCACTGTAGGGGTGGAGATGCTCTTAGAACTTTTTTACTTACTTAATTTAGTCACATTTGTGAACATTGAGCATGATTAGGGTATCTTTAGTTGAGTTGTTGTGCAACTTGGCAATGACATTATATTGGGTAGGGCTCCTTGACAATATAATAAACATTAATCCAATCCAACCTTTGCACTTGTTGGTAAGGTGAAGGCTTTGTTCTTTTTTTGTCTCAAACTCACAAGGACATTGAGTGTGTGCTAGATTCTCTCATGATGATGGCAATGACAACACTCCTTATTTGATGCTACAATAGCACAATGGTCAAAAACAAGGATGCTAAACTACTTTAAGACTCTTTTCTATGTCTAAATGTTGAATAAATAAGGTTGGCAAACAAGTCAAGGAAAAAAAAAAAGGTCTCAACACTTTGTTCTTGGTTTTTTAATTGAGGGTACTCTTAGGGGTGGCTCACACTATATCCCACATCCCATCTTTGCAAGTCTCATCTCATGCCAAAGTCCAATGTAGTTGGGTTACTAAGAGCAAAAATGGGTATTTGAGAAAGTCATGAATCTTTTACGCAAAATATTGGTGGGCTAAAAGTTGGGTTTAGCAAAATACTTGACTCAAACCTTGAGTGAACTCAAACCTTCTTTGATGCCAAAACTTCCAAGCAACTGGGACGTGGGACTTGAGGCGCAGTGTGAAGTGCCAATCTCAACTTTTGGCTTTCCACCAATCATATTCTGAGATTCAAATGGGACTTGGGATGTGGAACATTGTGACTCGTCCCTTAAAAGGACATCACAAACCCCCAAGAGCATTTTCAAATTTCAAACATTCACTTTAACAATTTGAAACTGCAAAAGACAAAGATTAAGGTAGACATACCTTATTCCGAACCTTGCTGTAATCCCATGCATATGTACATCATGTGGGTATTTTACCCAAAATCTAGGGACGTCATAGATGCCCTATTTATTGGGTCCCAAAAAATAGGGCATCTACGACGTCCCTAGATTTTGGGGTAAAATACCCACACAATGTACAGATGCATGGGATTACAACAAGGGTTAGAATAAGGTAGGTCTACTTTATTGTGTTATTTTGTATGAATGCTTACTAGAGCCTTTCTTTCCTCATGTTGATGCCAAAGTTGATTTCATGCATTTTCACACATCAAATATTGAGTGATGCCAAGGCCACAAATGCCCAAAATCGACAGTTTGAAACGGATGAAGAGGAACTTGTGTTTTAGGAAAACTAGGAGAGAGTTACTTTTCCAAGTTTTCATCTAGTATTGTTCACCTAAAGATAACCTCTCCACCATTCTAAGATAAGCGATTGAAGATGCCGGTTTTCGAACTCTCAAAATTGACAATTTTGAATAGACCACAAAAATGAACCTTGAAAAGCAAAGAATTTACTTTTTCACAAACATGTAAAATCTACCACCTATTTTTTACAAACTGCCTGGTTGAAACGCCGGTTCTGGCCTGTGGGGCCCGGCCTTGCCTTGAGGAATTGGATGAAACTACCAACCCAAAATATTAGGTTGGTAGAATCTTCTTAACAATAGCTGATTGATTGGATGGCCATGCTTGCGTGGGTGGTTCGCTTCATTTGCCATCATATCTGCATGAATTATAGCGTACGTGTCACTCCTCCAGTGGTCCAAGCAGGCGGAACAATCCTGTCAAGACCACCGTTTTTAGAAACAAATCTAGTCAATATTAGAAAATCCTTGTAGTATACCAAATTGAAAATAAGAAATACTAGTGTTTGCACAAATCTCTACCAGGGAAGTGTGAATTACTGGATAATTGTGAACCCATTTTGGCATGGTGTGGCTTTTGGCTGTTCAGGATATGCTCCAACTCTTGGCCCCTTCAAGAGCCTGGCCATGCTAGTAGAGCTTGGGCTTCCACTTGGCAGTTGAGTAACCTGCTTCCACCGGAGACCGACCTCATAGGCATCTCTGCGTGCATGCTTTGCATTGCTTGAGATTTGTCTTATACTTTGGGTTGTGTCTTTTGTTGATAATCAAAAAACTATTCTAGATCCTCTTAGCATATGTTTTTGGACAACGTATGAATGAATGATGAATTTCAGAATATTAGGAGTAGTTACACCTTCTTCGAGACTATTTTTTTATGAAGAACAAGAAGTTGTGGAGTGGAAATAGGAGTCAATGGAAGCACTTTTCCATGATGAAGGTGTGACTCCCCTTTTGTGAGTGATGGAGGATGGAGAATGTTTTACTTTAAAAATGGTGATGTACACAAGAGGAGCAAAGGTGAAATAGACAAACATCAATAAGAAAATGGCATGCAAAGATTTCTTCACCCTATTCTTCTCCTTTAGAGGTGAAAAGAAAAATTTCTCACTCTTCAGAGGATGGGATCTCCATAAATCAAGGAGAGAATGCTCTATCCTCATTCTTTGAAGATTGAAAATGGGGTAAAGAAGGCATGACTATCCCTCTAATATTGCATTGTAAAAACCTCATCTATTTTTTTCATACAATAGGGGGTTTCATATATCTCAAAACCACAATGAACAAATGGTTGTGAACAAGTTTTTGTTCACCGATGAATACGCTATGACGACCTCTAAGAGGTTGTCATGGTTAGTTCACGGAGTGACTTGCCCACGTTTTTCACGAATCTTAATTATTTACGAGAACGATTTTGGTGCAAAATGCCATAATTGAACCCCCTTAATATACATGTGGGAGGGATAAGTCATTCACTTGCTCTCTAAATCTAAAATCAATTATTCCATGAGTTATGAAAATTAATCCAAGTAAAAGAAAAAAAGAAAAGAAAGAATGGATGAAGAAAAGAAAAAAGAAAAAAGAAACTTTGAATGTATACATATAATCTAGGAATATGTAGGTCTACCATCATCACTAAATGATCTTTCAATAAATGTAAAGTTTTCTTTTCTTTTCTTTATGGAATAATAAATCTAATGCAATGTGGTGGATTTGGTGGATTTAGCAAGAAGCTGTGGTAGGTTTAGCAATTCCCATCTTTAGACATAATCGTATGTATTATTTGGTTTCTTTCATTTTTAGGAAATTTTATCATTCATAAAAGCATAAAAAATAAGAGTTCGTCGTGACTACCCCATTGATTATGGAAATTACATATATTAGTCAGTGCTCATTGGTGAAACTCTACTACTCTAGTATTAGAGGATTTGGAGATAGAATTGTCCACTATGTCAGGTTGAATAGTCAAAGTTGTGGATAGATGCCAATGATCTCCTTTATGACCACATGACAACTTTATGTACTCCTTTTTCTAAAATTCAACAGTTCGCATTCTCTGTACGATTTCAAAAAGTGAAGGTTCTGCAGCACTTCCCATGCAAAAAGCTAAATTTTAGCGATCTGTTTCTTGGGAATGGAGCTACCAAAGGACAAAAGCTCTTTGGAGTTTGGATTTCTCCTAAATGTCCAAGGTATCAAATTTCATAACATTCAGTAGCCTGAAGAGAGGCTGCCTTTCCCTCTCTTCAGGTATCATCTACGAACTTCATCATAATAACAAAAAAAAGAAGGAGTGTGGAATATTTCACACTCTTCAGTTGGAGGGAGGGCAGTGAGGTTGACTGCTACTGAATGTTATATTGGTGTTCAAGAAAATTTGAGACTTTCTTGAATATAGAGATTTAAATGTCTTCTAAAGAAGCTGTGGTATAAAGTTAGCTTCAATGATCAATTTGGATGCCTTCTATACTACATTCTAATTATTTTTAATAGAAGTTAATCCTTGAACAACGAGGCGGACAAAAATCATCAGCTGGTCACAAAAAAATGTGCAAGTCGGAAAATAGCCAATTTCCATCTTATTATTATTTTTTAAATGATAATAAATACATTGTGTATCATGGAAGGCAATAAACAACCTCACAAAGTATACTCATATTTTTAGGTAACCTAAATTATGAGAAGATTCACACACATGGTATTAGATCCCATGCTATCCTTCTTGCAAATTTCATGAGGTCAGCATGTAATGTTGACTTTTGCAGCTTCTTGGGCACTTGCCAATTGCCACACCAATGACAACACTAAATATCAATGTAGAACATTGTAGCCGGGCTGGTCGCAATGACCAGCCTGGCATTCAAGAGTTAAAGTATAAGCATGTTTTTTGTACAGTCGGGTCCATTAATCTTACGAATTGACATTTTGAGGCTTCAGATTTTTTTAATGAAACTTGTAGTATAATTGGTGTATTCTTGTCAAAAAATTTACAATTGCATCCTTACTTAATCCCAATCAAGTATACCAAATACCAATTTCAAAAAAGGAAAACTTCATTCGTGGTGAAATTATAAAGCAAAATTCTATGGTTTTACATGGTATTTTATTAAAAAAAATTGGTGATGAATTTTGAGATTTGATTTCATGGGTATGAAGGAAACATCCATATGCACATCTTCTATGCTAAAAATACCCCCTTAAGTAACAAAATTTGATCAATAAAAGATTCAATGAAACATAAAATAGGCCCAAATCTTGGATTTTTTTATTTTGTTTTATGAAAATCAAATTTTGTTGTTTGGTCAAATATTGTGACTAAGTTTGTATCTTTGAACATGATATCTTGTTTACTTGCTGAAAAGCTAGTTAAAAATTAAAAATATGTATTTTACAAGATTTGGGCCTATCACAAGTTTCATTGAATCTTTTATTGATCAAATTTTGTTGCTTAAGAGGGTATTTTTTTAGCATGGAAGATGTGCATATGGATGTTTCCTTCATACCCATGAAATCAAATCTCAAAAATTCATCACCAATTGTTTTTAATAAAATACCACGTAAAACCATGGAATTTTGCTTTAAAATTTCACCATGAATGAAGTTTTCCTTTTCTAAAATTGGTATTTGGTGTGCTTGATTGGGATTACATAAGGATGCAATTGTAAGTTTTCTGGCAAGAATACACCAATTATACTACAAGTTTCATTAAAAAATTAAAAGCGCCTCAAAATGGCAGTTTGTAAGATTAATGGACCTGGCTGTACTCTAAAAAATGTGATGAATAATGTCAATAATGAGCCTATGACAAGCTACTACATTGAAAACACAAGCGACAAGTTAAAGATAATCCAAAATCTCCCCTTAGGTAGTAAGGGCCATGCTACTAAAAGATTCACCATCTAATGAAATCCAAATGTGTTTTTGAGCTAGTTTCACTTGGAGTATCTTTATTATACAAATCAAAATTCATCCATCATTGATTTCTCTTTGTTCGTAATGATTCTAGGTCAATAATTGGAACTAAAAAAATTCTTTGTGTTAGGTGGTAGCTCTTTGACTGATGCATTGCAAATTCATTTGTGAAATTATAATCATGGTTTTGGAAGGAAAATCATTAGTTTTGAAGTAACAACAATACATACTAAATCATCACAAGTGATTGCTTCCTGATTTTAAACCCAAAATTTGCTATTTTCACATAACAAGTTTTAAGTGGCCCCAAAAACAACAATAAATTATGTACTCATTCACATTTGGTTACAAATATCTCAACATCCACCTAGCTATTTTGGAATTTTTTGGTAGCACCATCTAGAAGTCTTCAAGTTCAAGATCCTACGGTTACAATTATGTTTCAAAATTCAATAACAACAAATCAAAACTCCCAAAATGTTTTTCAAGAACAAGAATAGGGACAATACTATTTTGTGAGCGTAAAAAGGTAAACCATGAGCAGAGAGCTAAGATTTTGTGAGTATATACCAATTTTGAGCTCAAAGTCAATGGAATAAATATAAAAAATGGAAAACTATTCAAGAGATGAGAGGTTAAATGCACAAATTATAAAATTGTAAGTACACTTTTTTAAGTGAAATTTAGTATTTGACAAAAAAAATCTACACTCACAGCTCATGACTAACAGATCCCCATTCATGGTGTAGCATTCTCCAAGATTTCCTTCAATCTTCAAAGAAACTTTGAAGGTTGTAAGCGTCAACTTTCATTGACGATAGCAACATTAGCATTTTTTGACATTGAAAAAATGAGTTGTTCAAAACTCTTGTCCTTCTTGCTAGAAACTTGACAAAACACCATCTCTATTTTCCAAATTTTCGTTGTTTTCAAGCATATCTCCATGCAGGTTTTGGAACTTGTTTGTTGTTTCCTCACTTTTATTCTAACCGCCCATGAAAGTTGCTCCCTCATTGGGCTAAGGTATTGTCAAAATTAACTTCAAGTTTGCCAATGAAACAATGGTAGGCAACACTCCAGTATTACTTATCTTTTGGAAGAGAATTTAATTTAAGATACTAGCCTTTCTTGACCCCTAAAGGATCATTGTCCCTTCAGAGGACAAATGGGATTTTGGGCATGTATCTATGGCTAAACTACTTTGCGTGATTTTTTGGAACTTTTATTGAAGATGGGAAATTCAAATATCTGCGTGGGTTTCTAATATTTCTTTCATTTTGACAATTATTAAACGTTATGCATGAATTTCTGAAAAACAAGGGAGAGTGGGTAGTCATTTTTTTTTATAACATTTTTTCAAAATAAAAATCTTAAATTTGTTCTCTAGATTTACACATATGTGGGGAGCTTTAAATCATTCAATTTTGATTTATGAGTGAAAAGTTTTAGTTTGCAGGTAGGTATGGGACTCCCATACCTCCATTTCTTTTGCCTTTGGTACTCTACTTTTTTGAGCTCTTTATGTATTTGTTTTTGGACTTCTTCTTTTTCCAAGTTGTAGTAGACTAAGATTCCTTGGTTTTCACCATTTGAATCAAACTTATTCAGATTTTTGAATCTTACATATATCCTCTGATTTTGCCTAGTGTATATGCAAAATTCATGGCCTTCCAACATTGCAAGAATTACAAAGTATGATTTACACCTCCAATTCATTTGAAAACTCTCCCACACTTACATAACTTGGTCTTCTACATGGGAAAAATAAACCTCAACTTTGCGTAGAGCAATATTTTTGATATAGGAGAGGTCAAAGGCTTCTGAAATTTTTGGGCAGCAAGGAAAAAAACTTTTTTTTGCACTTTAGATGTCAATATCTCACTCCTCTAAGTTTAGAATGAGCTGATTTTTTTCCACACGTACCTCCCATAGTTTAGGATAGGATCTTATGGCTAGATTTTTGAAAATAATTATTTTTCTTACCTTTTGACTCATTTCCCCAAAAGTGACAGTTTTTAGTAACTTTCACTGAAAAAAGGGCTTGATCCTTTAGGGGTTAAACTACTCCATAAACAGTGAGAGCCTTAATTTCAGATTACAAACTTTTCTCAATGATTAAAGATTGGCTCTTATCTCAGGCAAGCGAGCCCATGCTTGCACTTTTGCATGGTGCGCAAAATTCTTTGGTTTCCACAAAAATGAACGCAATTTGAATGAGAAAACCAATGTTTCACAAGGGAAAACACTTAGAAAGAAAATAATTTCCCTTAAGGGTTTGAATCCTTGTAACAAAAACATTTAGCTTTAATAACCCCCTCTAAGGGCCAACTTTCATGTTGGCCTATAATTGACCTCAAACATTAGCATTTTTTTACTTTGAAAATTCAAATTTCCATATTTCTTGTGCTTTCTCCGAAAAAACTAGCCAATACGCTATTTTCAGTTCTCAAGTTTGTTACTTTCTGAAAGACTTCCATGCATGATTACATAACTCATTTGACACTTCCTTGCTTTCATAATTATAGACCACCTTGAAAGTTGACCCTCAAATCGTTGAATTCAAAAACTAACTCTTGGGGAGATCATTAACCTATGTTTTAGGAACCACATGCGTTAAAAGATAGGATTTATTTAATTCAAAAAACATAAAGTTTATATAATAAGTAGAGGTAGTATAGGGTTCATGAACTACTATATATTTTGGTATATATAAATTAGAGTATGTAAAAGCTTTAGGTAGTAGGATTTTTTATTAATAAGGTAACCTTAACAAATAGGGGTTGTAAAATTTTTTAGTGTTGTTTGTTGCTCTTCATGTTAAATTGTTTTATATACACACCATAGATTTGAGAAATACTAAAAAAATATTACTAAAAATTTCCACTCGGACAATAGCCCTCCAATCCATATGCTTGTTATTGGTTTCATGGTAAATACCATGTGTGTATACATAACAGGAAGTAAGATTTTTTTTTTGATGAATAATGGAAATAGGATAAAATTGGACAAACAAAATTTATACATAAAATAGCCTTGTTTAAAAACTAAATGAATGAATTTATAAAAAAAAAACATAGGGTACTAGAAATATGATCCGCGTAGCTTTTTATATAAAAATATGGTCATTTTAAATACCATATTCTAAATAAATAACCCTACATCAAATACCTTCTTAACTCATGTGTATATCATAAAATCACAAGGAACGCTCTCCTCGAGAACTAACTACACTAAATAGTGCATTTAGGTTGCTTTACACTAATTTCTTAACATTTCACACTACATAAATAGTATTAGAATGATTTTCAAGAACAATTACTACAATAAAGTTTTTAGATCAATAATAAGGACTTGGCCACGACAATTTCAATATGAAAAAAGACTAATGATGTGGATGTAAACCATGTGAACTCCTAATTTTTAACTCCAGCCCAAAAGATGTTGCAAAAAAAAAAAGCCCAAAATGACCATTTTTTGATGATTTATTAAAAATAAAAAACAAAAAGTATTTTTTTGAGTTTTAGCCGTAAAAAGGTGTAATACACAAGTAAAGCAATGTGTGAAATGAAATCCAGCCCATATGACGGCACGGATTAAAATATTATAACATTTATAGTTCCCAAAAAGTTTTTTTTAAGCCCTGCCTGAAAGCTCGAGCCTGAAAGGGATAGTGGACTTTGAGACCCCGTAGCTGAAATCTTTTGTTTTACACAAATTCAAGGATTTGGGGCATTTGTAAATACATATGATGTTAGGTTGAACCGTGCAAAATTTCAAATGCAATTGAGATGTCAAATTCACTCTAAATGAGCTTGCAATACAAGGTGGTCAAAGAAAATAACTATACTCTAGCTAATCTTTTAGAAATTTCTTGTATAGTCAAAATTTGTTTTTATACAAATCCAAAAGGTCAAATGATGTGAACCCATGTCTTTTACAAGTAGGGTTTTTTTTTTTAAATCTACTAAAGCATGCAAAGTTATGCTAATTTAAGCTTTGCCACTAGTCTTCAAATCTCCTCCATGAATAAAGCAAGATAGAAAGGAAGATTGACTTCCTAAATGCCATCCTATTCAAAAAAGAAAAAAACCCTTTGTTAGCTCCATGCTTTAGCAATAAGCTACTAAACTTCTTCAATTTAGAGAACTAAACAAACTACTAGTTGTTAAAACAAATCATTACAAACGGCTAATATTGGCTTTCAAAAATGCTAAATAACAAAACCATTACATTTTCTACCCTTTTGATGAAGATTATCAAGACATTTTTCAAAACATCCTCAAAGGCCGTACATGTATTTGTCATTGTAGTTTTGGCCAAACATGTAAGGCTGTGACTTGCCATCATTGCAAACCACATATTTTCTTCTCAAATTTGATATTTAGGGGTAATAACATCTATTACAACTTCTTGGTTCGTTGCAATTTTGTCTTCTCTAATCATGTAAAATAAATTTGCATAATTCTAAACATAGTTGGAAATGCATCATTGGCCTTGGCCGCTCTTTACCATTCTAACACTCATGAACATACATGACAAATATGTTCACCATTCTCATGTATACTAAAAAAAAACATTCCGCCACTTTCCTTGCCAAGTCTCTTGCCAAAACCTCCACCAAGACCTCATGTGAGGACCTTCAATCAAACCCCCACCAATATTACTAATGAGGTTAATTTTGGGCATATTTTTTTCTTCACTACTCTCTATTTGCACCAAGCTCCCTAAGTAGTCTGCATCATTTCAAGCATCAAAAATTAATACTTAGGCATCCAATTGAAGGTTTTTCTTTTATTTTCAAACAAAGATATTCATTGTATGCATCTTTTCTCCAAATTTCAAATACATCCACCTAAAATTGACTTCACAAGAACCTACACAAACTTTCAATTGTTTGTTGAATGGACAATTATCCTTTAGGGGTTAAAGAATTGCAAATGGATAAGCAGTGAGTCATAAGGTGAATTTTTACAATAAAGTAACCTAATTGTTAAGGTAGCCTAAATGCCCTATTTATTGCATTCCATAACCAACTTACATAACATATTTTGTGATGTTTACATTCAAGTGGGACTTGCCTAGTTGGGACTTGGAATAATGTGAAGTTGTGAACTAAGGTAGGAGGTTCTAATTTGGAGCAAGCTCTAAAATGGAGCACCTCCTCAATTGTACTCTATTTGTACAGTACATGATTTTTTCATATCCCTTCATCAATGTACACAAAATGTACACTTGAGAAGGGTCTCCATTTTAGAGCCCTATGGCCTTTCCACTTCAAAATTTTGTAACTTCCACAAAGCTCCAAAAAATATGAAACAACTTGGGTTAGATGCCAATTCTTCTTGCCTTTCAAGGAAAATTTATTGAAAAATATTTCAATAAGATTCACCTACCCAAAATTCAGTTTCAGCCCTTATATGCTCCATTTATGAGCCTCCTACCTCAACCCTGAAAGGACTAACCCTAAACCCGTGACTCAAACCCAGGAGAGTGTGCGCTATTCATGGGCAGCAAACAGCCTATGGCATGTGTCCAAGAGAGATAATATTCTCTTCAAAAGAAGGAAAAGTCAATAGTGTATCCTGCCCTCACAAAAAGGACAGCAGGGACCTTGTACATCTCTTTACAAATTGGTGTTTTAAAAAATATGGAGGCATTGAAAGCAGCTACTTTTGACATTCAGTGATGTGGCACATCTCTCTAACCACTTTCAAGAAAAAAAATTTGAAAAAAAAAATCTTTTTCCACCCTCAGGATGTGTTTTCGACACTGAAAGGTACTTCCTGCCTAATTTTCAGAAAAACGATTGGTTTGAGGCACGTGGTGTAAACCTACAGGTCCCACTTAAAATCATTCCAACCAATCAGAATGTCAGATTGCTGTAGGGCCTGCAACGTGGCACGTGGTCAGCTCGAAGTTCCAAAATCCAGCCCCCCTGCCAATCAGGATTTGAGCAATCAGTTGGAAAGCGGCCCCCGTTCATTCATCCAGTGAGAACTGAGAACCAGGCCAGTATCTTCAGAGATGCTTTTGGGAAGATTCCGCACTAATAACCTTAAATACTGTTACTAAGAAAATAGTATATAAAATAGAACGACCTCTTTGAAAATTAGCAGGCAATGATTGATGGAATAAATGCTGGCAATCATAAGAGCAACCTCAATGGTCGCACACAGGGTTTTTTTTTGTTTTCCCACCGATGCTTGGGTGGCATTTTTTGAAAATGGTTTGTAGCTTGCTAGCTGTCCCTATTTTGGTTGGAGTTGAAGCTGGCCCTGGTGCATGGATTTTTTGGAGCATCATGGGATTTTTTTGTAGGTAAAAAGTATTTATTGGTCATTTTTTGAAAACATCCAAATAATCATTGCCGTTACTTAAGTGTTATATTGAATTGGATTAGGCAACACCTCAAAAACAATTAAAATGCTCAAATATTTTTTAAATGATGGCATCAATTTTCAGTTTGATAAGGATTTTATGAAAGCCTGGGCTCCAACTCGAATTTTATTATTGCAATTTGGCATTTTTTGAAAAAAAGTCCCCCTTTTTTTCTTGTAGGCTTGAAGCTAGCCTCTTTTTTTTGAGGCAATTGGGCCTTAAATTGCCCCAAAACAAACATTGATCGCACAATAAATGAGCGCCAAATAAGATATATGGAGTTGGAATTTTGGGCTATTGACATGTACTTAAAGTGCAAGATTTGGGGTGGTGGGATCCAGTGATAAACTTGCTAAATATGGAACTTGTGCTACACTAAATATTGCATTTAGGTTGCCTTGGCAATTAGGTTGCCTTGGCAATTAGGTTGCCTTGGCAATTAGGTTGCCTTGGCAATTAGGTTGCCTTACCCTAGTAAGTTATCTCATGACTCATCACTTGGCCACTTGGAGGCACATGCAACTCACCAAATATTTAGATTTCACATGGTCTGTGACTTGAAAGCCACTAGTTTGTCTTTTTGTTGCTTCATTGTTGTTGATAGACTATCTAAAAATGGCTTGTTGCACTCATATTTGATGAAAGATACTATAGCAGCAATAAATATTTATATAGTGTGAAATGTCAAAAAATTAGTGTGGGGCAACCTAAATGCAAGATTTAGTGTAGTTCAAATATTATATTTTAGGTTGTCTTAACCCCTAAACATCCAAGCTCATTGTTTTTCAAAAAACACTCAAAATTGCTCATTTTAGAAATTTGAACCAAGGAACAATTTATTTTCTATTTTTTACAAATTTAAGGTTAGGATTGTGCATTAACCCCTAAGCGCCCAAGCCGTTTTCACCAAAATTAGGGTTTTTGGAGACAAACAACTTTGATGCATTCTATCTTGGTCAATTGGATGATCCACAAAAAGTGACCATTGAAAGTAGTGGAACACCTACTTAGAAAATGGCTTGCAATTTTGGGAACAATTCATCGTGGGAGATGGGAGATTGTAACATTTGATCAAACAACATGTGATGACAAAATCTTATTCTTTGGTAGGTAGTTGGTATTTAATGATTTTTACAAAATTCTATAAGCCTCGGATTCATCTCAAATTTTGTGAACAGCAAGATTAGATATGAATGCACACACTTTGTAAATTATTGAAGATTGCACTTCATTTTATGTCAAGTTTTAGGGCTTCAAATGGCTATTGCGCAGAAAACAATGACCAGCACAATTGGTGATTGTTGCCATAATAAGGGTCTAGAACATGCATAAACCCTTGCCAACAACTTTCCCACTACCACAAAGCTTACACAAGGAAGCTTGCAAGGGATATTGACCGATTGCAGCCTGTAAAATGCTTCTTGCCACCACGCCCCATATGGTGTTTTCACCCAATCAAATTTCTTGTAGCACTTGTACAACATTTGGCTTTCCTTGCCATTACTCCATTGGCATGGACAACTTGAATGCCTTCATAATTGTAGTTTATAGCAAGATCAAAAAGTTAGATCTAGTCCCTCAAAACAGGGCTTGGAAATTGTAGGAGGCGATATATGGGGCATTGGGGCGCTCAGGGGTTAAACTTATGCAAAGAGGCATGGTGAAAGTTTCAGGAAGTTTAACCCCTAAAGTTCTTTGACTATGTTTCATCAAAAAACATTCAAAATGGGTTGTTTTGATAGCAAAGGCAAAAAAAAATTGAAAATGAAATCTTGGTGCAATTTTTTTGTAGGATCTAGCCGTAGACTACTTCATTGTGATATAGTAAAAAGATTAAAGATGTTTGCGGCACAAATTGTGAGATTATAAGGTTTGAAGTAAGAAATGGTTTTTTTGGGGCATTCAAATTTTGGGCAGCTCTAATTTGGGGAGCTAGCTTTGGCACCAACAAAATTCAAAAGTTTTATTGTGATTTTCTAGATTGAATTTTGCAATACAACTAGGCATATGCTTGAAATTTTCATAACATTTTGCATTGGGGAACACATGCTAAACAATTAGAGTCGGAAACTAGCTTCAAGAAAATTCTCATACACATCCGTCTTTTCAACAAATTTTGGCTTCCATATAAATGAATAAATTCAAAATAGAAATTGTAGAGTTTTTGATTTTAGCTAGCTTCAAAGAAGGGAGAATAAAAAGGGACATTGGTCAAAAACTATGGCTTTGACAAGCTTCATCAACGTAGGGCCACTTCCAACAAAGATGAAGTAAAGGGCATTAAGCAAAACAATTGATGTCACAAAATGAGGTTGGGTTGGATCTAACAAGGAAATATCTTTGCTCCTCAACCTCTGGGCAAGATCTTAAAATTTCAGCTTGTAATGTAATTCTTTTTGCTTGTGCTGCCTTTTGAGCAAACAAAACTACATCTTCCATCATAAGTTTTTTTCTACAAATTGAAATGGTTGAAAATTGGTGCAATAGAAAGCTACTCATTGGACACACATCCTTTAATTTTTTTGTGAAGACACATATATTGTTTTACAAGTAATAGCCTGCCCAAAATTGCTATGTTGCCAAAAAGCGCTATTTGGATCTTCAGAGGTTAATTGTACAAATTGAGGGATATAATCATTTGAAGTCAATATAAAAAGTTCTTTTTAACTTTTGCTTGAAAAATTCAGGCCCCTTTGACCACATATGGTGGATACTTTTTGCATCACAAATGCATGAGAAATTTGTTGGACATGCTCTAAAGAACGTTAGACATATTTCCACGAGTTTTCATGACCAACAAAGACTTGGAACATTCCCTACATGAGCATACATTGCAAATGTGTGCTTGAAATTCACATTACATTAAGGTCTTTTGCAAACCAAATTTCCAATGGTTGTTTTTGAAAACAAAAAATTCCAACAACAAATTAAAAACTTACCTTTGTAGACAACCACACAAAAAAATGAAAAAAAAAATCACATCTCCAATAACTATTGCATTTTAAAAGCTACTATATTTATCTAATATAATTGTAATTTTAACTAATACACTAATGCTATGGATATACTCAAATGAAGGATTTTGCTTTTATTGGATGCCTTTAAGATTTTCAACTAGTTTTTCACTCAATTGCATCAGATATTTTCCATATCTACATAATCCATTATATTTTCTATATCTATATAATACATTATATAGATTACTTTTTTGTAAATTTGACCAATTTTTTAGATGGTGGTTCAAATTCAACCGAGTGTTTTGCAATTTCAACCAGCTGACAATACAATAAATGCCGGTTCTCCCCGGACATTGCCCTCCAGCACAAACTGCATGAATGCCCAATCAATTGAATGCGAAAGTGGGAATTCTGTTGCGTAGGAAGTAGCTTTGTACTCACTTTCTCTAGGCCGCTTATCATATGTGCCGTACTGTACAAAATAGTTCTCAAGGTAAGGACACCTAATATCAACCCCCAATAAATTGTGAAATGTTATTTTTAAATTGGAAAAGTTGAATGAAAGGAATGACCAAAGAAACTTGATAATCAATACAACGTTAACTGACCCAAATGGCGAAAAAATAACCGATTGGAATTTAATTTTATCATATAAAACTTGGCTAGATTTTCAAAATCATAAAATCCTAGAATAAATATAGACAATGTTGGGTATATGCACGTAAGAAAATTGGTTATGAATTGGAAATGTTGGATTTTAGCTAGTGAAGCCTGAAAGCTCCTTGGATGCAAAGACAAAGTAATGTTAAAAATGGTGAAAGCATCTCCACAATTGCTTGTTACACCTAGCTTGCTCAAAGGTTTTATTGATTTTTGAAGGGCCCTCAGATTTGTTGATCTCCATCCATGCTTTTAGAAAAAGTGGCCCTTGCACTTGGACGTGCCCCATAAATAGTCATTTGACCATCCATCAAGAGGAGTATAAGATAAACACTAGAAGAAACATGTATTTTTTTTGATGGATTTTTTGGACATTTACTTGTTTTTGTGTTACAAATGATGTTAAAACCAACATCATTATGTTATGTTTGATGTCATTGTTTACATAAAAACTAGTGAACATCCAATTTTTTTATATTAAAGCACATATTTTTTTGCTTTAAAGCTCACCAAACTTAGGATGGATAATATTTTGAAAGGTCATTGCTAAGTATGCTAGGACAAAGTGCTTTGAGAGGGTTTGAAAAGAGCCCGAAGCACTTCTCATCCAATTGTCAAACCTTGGGAGAGCACCAGGGGAGATGCACTGAGTAGTAAAATGACTACAAGTATGTTAAATTGATGACGATTTTGGACAATAAATGGGTGAATTTATGGTACTATGGAAGTGGTTGCTTTGTTAAGGAATGATCTTTAGGTACAATTTCTTTTCAATGATGCTATGGCCTAGAGAATGTCTTGATGCTATAAATGCCATTTTAGTCGACTTTGTGTGGTTTTTGTATTCGTATGGGTTTTACCTAATAATCTTCTACATGCATAACTAATTCATTGTGTCTTCAAAATTTATTCATTTGTTTTATAAGCACTTGTCACTATGCAAGTTCGTATATTTATTTTTATCCTTTTTGTTTGCATCTCCACAGGGCCACCTAGCCAAATCAAATAGTTTAAGAACAATCGTCTTACATGTAAAAGCAACACTATATCATTCACAAGGGGAAGAATTTTAAGAGCTTTCTTGCAAAGTTGGAAACATTTTTTTAAAAATCCCGCTTTAATGTTTAATGGACATTGTAGTTTCAAAGTGGTTGCTAGACTTGTAATTGGGAGTGTCATAAAGATTGGTACAAAGTGGGCTAGTGCAGATATATTCATATATAAGCATGCCCGTATGGCTTTAGAGTAAGGTAGGTAGCTTCAAAAGCAACACTTTAAAGGTCTCTCTTTCATGGGCATTTTGAGACAAGAAGATTTTTGTCTGATTTTCAGACAAAGAGAAATGGATGCCAATGTAACACATTTTTTTTCATATTTCTTGAAGTATTAATGAATTGCTAATGAATTTTTGAAAATTTTAATAGTAGGCACCTATTTGTGATTCTACGTCTCCCATAAACTGTACCCTTGCAACTTGTAAAGAGATGAGGTGAAATCAAGGAGTATGATTGGCTCTTGCAATAAAATACACCTTTTCTTCTATAAGTAAAGAGGATCCATTCAAGAACCACCGGCTAACATCCATTCTTGAGCTACCTATGGGATGCTTTCCAAGAGAGGGGTTGCAATTTGAGCTACCTACCTTAGAGTAGCTCCAGCCTTGCTCGCCAGACAGGCAAACACTAGGCCCGAGCATGCAAGGGTGCGGAATCCGAGTCCAGTGTTGGCTTGCCACACGGGGAACTTTGCGTGGGCTCATCAAACTTCCTCTTCGAGACGCCAATTTTCAATGTGTCCAAGAAATTTGACATGTTCTTATTTTGGAAGCTTGTTTGTTGCTGTGGCAATACTCGCTGACAGCACATATCCCTTTCGACAATTCCGGACAATGGTCCCACAATTTTCTATTTTCATCCTCATTTTGGCAAGTCAGGCTGGACCCCCGCCTAGAGCCGCACCCTGCACAGGGACAATCACATGGGAAAATCCGTTTGTAGACCTCTGTTTGGAGAGAAAGGCTGGAAAAACTCTTATGGTTGAAATTGTGCTTTTGCAACTCACCTCCTTCATGGTCACTTCTGGCTCCCTCTAGTCCCGTGCTCCCATGCTCCCATTCTTGTGGAAGAGAGTATTTTTATGACTCATATTGCATCATGTTAATTGCATGACTGCACCAAATTTGGAGAGCGTGATGTGCGTGGTTTAGAGGGATTGGTAATTTTTTTGAATACTTACCAACAATCGTCATTCAATGTTTTGTAAAAGAATGCTATAAATATATATGATGAATTATAAATCGCAATATACATTATTAAATGGGTAGCAAGAAAGTGGGTGGAAATTCTAAACCTAAAAACTCTAAAGTCTTTTGGAATGATCTTGGGGAATTATTTTTATTGTATGTTTCTAATCTATCTTGAGGAGTTGAAGGAAACCCTGAGCCTCTACGTGGTGAACGGCTATGCCAAAGCTCAACGGCTCTTACAATAAATGCAAAGACAAAAAAAAGAAAAAAAGAAGAAATGAAAATGCAACATTCCTAAATCTCAAATTGATAGTTTTAGCACTACGTGATTCTTCCATGCTGGCATAGCATTGGTCATGGTTATTAGCATTTTTTGACTTTGAAAAACTAGAAAACCCATAGTCCCAATTTCCAATTTATTGTTTTTTAGAACATATCCTGGATATCCATGCATGATTCATTGAGTACACAAAATAGTGCATTTAGATTGCCCTACACTAATTTCTTTGGCATTTTACACTACATGAATATTGATTGTTACTACAGTAATGTTCATCAATAATTATTGTAAAAAATATTTTTTAAAGGCCATGGAAACAACAACAAAGTTGCAAAAAAACAAACTAACTATGTCCAAGTTGTAAACTATGTGAAATCAAAGTATTTAAAGAGCTGCATGCACCTCCAAGTGGCCAAGTGATGAGTCATGAGGTAACTTTATAGGTCAAGGCAACCTAAATGCAATATTCAATGTAGTTTGTCATGTCATTTCCTTGTTTATCGATCTGATTCTAGAGCATCATAGAAGTTGATCCTAATAATGGGTGTCAAACCTATGCTTTCTAGATAACTCTATCCTAAAATTCACATAGAGTTATTGGGTTGTTGCATGTGTAGCAGCCCATAGAGTTGTCACCTTCATAGAGTTTCATAAATCACCTGATAACTTTGGTCACTTCCCTGCATAACTCTTTTCCCTCTTCCCTATCCCATCATCTTGCTCCCCAACTCACACACTATGGTGTCCTACCTGTCGTAGCAAAGCTCGCTCAATAAATAGGTCGCAGAGAGGTGCTTCCCTTTGAGCTTGTCCACAAGCAGTTGTTGGATTAGGTCACCGCACAGGAACCTCTATGAGATCTCCTAATAACTTTTTATAGGAAGAATCATAACTTGTTTAAGTTAAGAGGCACCTCTTGAGGTGCATTATAGAGTCATCAAACCTAACAACTGGCACAAGTGGTGATAACTTTGCACAAGTGGTTGAATTATGAGGTGAAGTCATCTGGAGTTATTGGGTGAAAAACACCTAGGTTTGACATCCACTAAGAGCTTCTCTAGCCTTGCCCCCCACACAGACCACTCCAAATGGAATTTCCTGTGCAACTTTCATTGGGCAAGGTGCGGCTCCGAGCAAGAGGTCCAGCTTGCTTCTCCAAAGATGGACAAGAACAGCAAAATGTGGGGCTTGCACAAGGAATCTGTCCAGCAGCAAAATCATATTCTTATTTTTCCTGTCCAATGAGAGGGATGAGAGGTACAAATTGAGTCTCCCCGGAAACCAAGCACGTTGGAATTTCCTAAACGCACTGAAAACTAGCATGTCAAAGCATCTCCACCTGTGGCTCTAGCTCGCTCAAAGTGGATGAAAAGTAGCCACGCCCCTCTCAAAACCCTCTCAAACTCTCTTATCTGGCGAGTCTAGCAAGCCACTCTCCAAGCCACTATTCATGCACTATTCAACCTAACTTTAGTGGTCTTTATCCTCTACTTCCCTAGATAAATGGTCAATTGCTTATTTATGGAGTATATTGTAGTGTAAGGCCACCTTTTCAAAGAGCATGGGTGAAGATTGAGAGCCTTTAGGCCTCGCCAAACTAGATGAAAAACTTTGAGCAAGTCTAAATCAATGGAGATGCTCTCAAAGGGGAAGTTTGGAGCGGCCAGCAGGAACTTCCCATTTGGCGTGGCCGAGCTGAACCCGATTCTAGGTTGTCGCGAGCCCAGGCCTGGTGATTCGAGGAAGAGTGGAGGTGCTCTAATATGGGCAAAAATCCCAATTTTTAGGGGGAGAGCTCTAGTGAAACTTCCAAATGTTGATGTGAGGGCATCTCCACCGGTGGCTCGGGCACGCTCAAAGTGAATGAAAAGTAGCCAAGCCCCTCTCAAGACCCTCTCAAACTCTCTTATCTGGCGAGTCTAGCAAGCCACTCTCCAAGCCACTATTCATGCACTATTCATCCTAACTTTAGTGGTTTTTGTCCTCTACTTCCCTAGATAAGTGGTCAACTGCTTATTTATGAGGTGTCTTGGAGTGTTAGGCCACCTTGTCAAAGAGCATGGGTGGAGATTGAGAGCCTTCAAGCCTTGCCACACCAGATGGAAAACTTTGAGCGAGTCTGCACCGGTGGACCGGTGGAGATGCCCTTATTCGCTTGGATTGGCCGGTGCAGCTCAACGCGAACTGCATGTCAGCGTCGGCCCACCCTGCTTCCGGCGGGGCTTCGCAGGCGGCGGCACGGCACAGGCCGGGGCGCCGGGTGTGTCGAAGCCGCAGCAGCTCCTCCTGATTCTGAAGCAGCCGCTGAGAGCAACTGAGAGCTCCGCACCTGGCGATTTCAACGTGCACATCGATCCTCGGCAGTCGCAGCGACAACGAGCAACCAACCCTGAAGCGCACGCCGATCGATGACGGTACGTGACTCGTGAGCGGCCCCATGACGCGTCCACTTTCTCCGCTGCGACGCTGCTGGGTCGAAACTCGACACCCTATCGCACTTTTTCCTGCTTCTCTGCTCCCATGAACAGGACCCTCGCCCCGGAGCTTACCTCCGCAGTTCGCACGACACACCCCAGGTAATTGCATGCAATGCGTGACAAAAACGATCACCAGTTCACCACGACGACTACGACGACTGCGTCCTCGCCACACCAATCTGGAGTCGCTTCTTCTCAAAACCGGCTCCAGTCCTCCCCGGAACATAAGGAATTGATGCCGGGGCCACACTAGCCAAAACCGGCAGTTTGAAACGGAATTTGGGAGGTAATAACTTTTTCATATTTTCATCTGCTGTTCATCTGAAGATGATCTCTCCACCATTATAGGGCAAGAGGTTTGAGATGCCAGTTTGTGGACTCTTGAATTTTTATGCAAAGTGAGAACACTGCCACCTGTTTTTCAGAAAACGTTATTTTGAAACCCCTGCTTATATTATGGGTAGTCAAAGCTTGGCTGGCCGTGAAGAATGAGAATGCAAACATGTCATTCTGCTTGTGGCCATCAAAGTTTGCGTTTTTCGGCTCGTGTGAAACTTCTCACATCCCCATTCTTTTCCTCCGGAGGTGAAGAATGAAGTGGAGAATGAGTTAGCGCGTGAGCTCCTCCAATCGCTGGCCATGTTGCCTTTCTTTATGTAAACCAGTTTCTATTCTCCATTCTCCAAAACAAACAAACGGGGTGTCACACCATCTTCACAAAGAATGAGCTCCTATTGGCTCCTCTTTTCTGTCTCCACAACTTCTCAATCTCCATTCTCTTTTCATTCCCTAAGAAGCCGTGACTACCCCTATCAGTGTGGCCCGGCCCACAATTTTTTTTTTTTCTTTTTTTTTCTTTTCTTTTCTATTCTAGGGAAGACCAACTATTTTGGAAAATTTGGCTAAACTAGAATGAATGGACGATTTGCACATGTTCACCCAATAAGTTTACTAGTATAAGCTACTTTCATCCAAAATTTGACAAACATGATGTTCAAGTAAGGAAGAGTGTAGCAATTTCATTCATTTTTTCACACAAATTTCGTAGTGTATTGGTCGCCAAAGACAATATGAGGTAAGATTTAGGCAAAAATTTGCCAAAAAAGAACCCTGGCCCGGTGTAGAAACCTTTCTTGTGTCCGTCGTCTCTCTTGTTTTATTCAATGCGAAGGCATATGATAACTATTCCGTGTGGTATTTTGTCAATTTGTGGGTTCGGTTGGAAAAAAGTGCGGCACGGCTTCTACGTTGTCGCGCTTTCAACAAGAGGCTCTGTTCCTGTAGCATTGGCTCGCTCGCTGGTTTCAATCCAGTTCATTGACCGCTACAGTACGGGAGCCGACGAATGGGAGACGAGGGTGTAGAACTGTACTTGCTGTGGTGAATGCATGAGTGCATGAGAGCGTGCCACCTAGACTTGCATTCATTGTGCCAAGGACATGCCAGGATGGAAATATCCGACTTGCCACGAGTTCACTGAACTCGACTACCACTCTCCGGAATCATTCATTTACTGCCTGCCACACCAATCGTTCTTAGGGTAAGAGGCTCATAAACCGACCATCTAAGAGCTGAAACTGAATTTTAGGGAGGTCAAACTTCTTGAAATATTTTTCTGTAAATTTTCCTTGAAAGACAAGAGGAATGGGCATCTACTCAAGTTATTATGTATTTAGTAGAGCAATGTGAAATTAGTTATGAAATTTTGAAGTGAAAAGGTCATAAGACTCTAAAATGGATCACTTCATCAGATATACACCTGCTCAGATATACACCTGCTGTAAATTTCTGAAAAGCTATGAATAAGGACATGTATAAGCAAAGTTCATTTGGAGAGGTGAGCGGTATTACTGCCCTAATGAAGTTCGAGCCTCTTACCTTACCACTAAATTACAGTAAGTTACCACTTTGCTTACGATAAGCGCGTCGGCTAGTGCCCGTCGCCGCCCGGGCACATCATGTGGCTCAACGTCAGTCCGCCGCGTGGGCGCGCCCAAATCTGCGTGGCATGCGACGCTCGAAATCCACACTGCACAGTCGTAGTTTTACTGTACTCGACGATCAAGTTACCCCACTCCCGATGACGACGACGAGCGACGCATCAGCAATTCAGCACCTGCATGGTCCCGCAAATCCTCTACAGTGCCCCATATCCTCTACAGTCCCCCAAATCCTCTACAGTCCCCCTACAGTCTACAGTACTAATCTACGCTTACGAGTTACGATCAACCCGAGTCAATACCGTTGCGGCGATGGTAGAAAGGGAATATGAGCAAATGACTGCTTCCACATTCTCCACATGGCTGACTTCGATCCCGGGTTCTCTCGTCGGTCACATGCCCCCCCATAAGCAGGCTTTCGGGCACGAGGTCCTAGCTGCCCGCCTGCCACAAGGAGCACCAACAATGAGGTAGCAAGTCGTCTCTCTCTCTCTCTCCCTCGTCACTCTACAATCACTCTTCACTAGAATCCTCACGCAACCTCCCGCGCAACCTTTTTCTCTTCTCGATGTGTGTGTAGCACTCGAATTGCGTGTTGCACTCGATGTGTGTGTGGGACTCGATGTACGTGTGGGACTCGATGTGTGTGTGGGACTCGGTGTTTGTGCCTCGCCAAATTTTGTTGGTTGGAGTTGCCAGTCGCAACAATTGCGCTTTGAAAATGTGGGAAGATCTCGGTTTCTTGGAGTGGTAAGGTTTTGTGGTGTGTTTTGTGGTGATGGTGCACAGGTTGCGGTAGCTTGTATCGTGTCGAAGAATTCGATCTGATTGTCGTCGACAATGAACCTGAGGCTCTGTGGATTGCACCGGCTCATGGTATTCCTGCTCCTCTTGACGCTCTTGACTGTCACCAAGCCGACGCGCCCTTGAATGCCAGCATCGCCATCTCTCTATTTTCGTTTGCACGACGTCGCGTTGTCTACTTGGTAGGTGTTTTTCTTCTTTCTCGTCTTGCTTTCAATGTTGTATACGTCCCGAGCTCTTGGGATTGTGGTTCGTTGAGTAATGTGAGTGAGGCTGCAGGTGTGTGGTGTCGAAATGGGATCGCCGCAGGCGCAAGTCCTGGCGGGACTGCGGAGATCGTCATCAGAGCAGAAGAAGATCCCGTGCAGTCTTTTGTACGATGAACGCGGGTCGGAGATTTACGAGAAGATCACCGAGGTGGAGGAGTATTACCCGTTTCGTGTGGAAGAGCGTCGGCTTCACGATTGCGCGGACGAAATCGCGGCGGCCGTCCCCGATGAGAGCGTGATCGTGGAGCTCGGTTGCGGCACTGCTCGTAAATCGAGCATCATCTTAACCGCCGTGCAAAAGCTCCGCGGAAGGTAATTCGACTCTCACCACCACCATCGCCATCACGATTTTGTCGATTGTGCTTGCAAATTAGGTTGCAATTAATGTGGAGTGATTCTTCTTCAGGTGCAAATTCGTAGGCATTGACGTATCGGCGTCGTTCCTCGCGGAAGCGCGGGCTAATTTGATTGAGAAGGGGATTGCACCCGAGTGCATTGACATGGTCGAAGGCGAGTACATGCAAGGGTTAAAAGAAGTGCGAGCGATGTACCCAACTGCCAACATGTGCATAATGTGGCTCGGGAGCTCCGTGGGGAATTTTAACGAATCCGGCGCCATTCAATTCTTCCGGGAGATCTCCGCCGCCGTCGGCACTCGTTGCCAGATTTTTCTTTGCGCTGGTACGCACCGAAACCCTAGCTCGAACACATGCATGCGCTTCACCGGAAACACTGATTTTGTGTGCATGCATTTTGTGCCAGACACGTGGAAAGACACGAGCATGATCTACGCCGCGTACCACGACCGACTCGGCTTATCCGAGCTCTTCATCAAGAACGGAATGCGATACGCACTCGCGTTGCTAAACCACGTCACGACCGACGCGGAAGAGGCGACATGGATCTACGAAGTGGTGGTGAACGAAACCCTACGACAAGTGGAGATGTACGTCACCTTTTCCGAGGAGCTCTCGCTTCCCGAGCACGACATTCGCATCCAACGTGGCGAGCGAGTGTTGGTGGAAATCTCCCGAAAGTTTACAGTTGGCGACTTCAATCGGTTAGCGAACGACGCGGGGTTCCACATCGACGTCGCATGGCGAGACACCATGTGGGGCATGCAGATGCTCATTCCGTTCCGGGAAGCGTTGGAGCGATGCTGGTCTCAAACCGATGCGTTCTTCCAGTCGGTTCCTGAGTGGGATGAGAAGCCTATCGATGTGCGTCACCCGTTCAAATTCTACTACGGCCATATCCAAGCTTTTGCGAAGCTCAAGTTGCGTCCGGAGCAGGTGTCGTCTTCGATGGATATCATGTTCTCGCGTGGTATTGATCCTAATGTTGTTGATCCGTCGAAGTGCCACTCGCATCCCGAAGTCCCACCTGAGTGGCCAACTCGTGACGAGATCGAAGCTTACGTGGACAGAACCAGAGCGCAGATTCTTACCGCCTTGGCGAACAACGAAATCTCTTCGAGACTCATCATCCTCGCTCTTGAGCACGAGTATATGCACTTGGAAACGCTTGCGTACATGCGTGCTCAAGATCGCAAGACCACCTTCGAAAAGAAGATGCGCAAAAGTGTCTCACCACATCACGCAAACGGCACTGCAAATGGCGCCCATCACGTGAGCTCCAATGGCGCCCATCACCAGAGCTCCAATGGCATCTCCAACGGTGTCACCAATGGCGTCCATCACCAGAGCTCTAATGGCGCCCATCAGAGTTCCAATGGCGTGCACAAGAGCAACGGGATCAACGTGCACAATAATGGCATCACCGATGAGGATTCAGCCGGTGGCCATGAGGAGGAGAACACCCCAGCGATGGTGGAGATTGCGCCGGGGGAGGTGACACTTGGCGGAGACCCCAAGGACGGCACATACATGTGGGACAACGAGTACCCACAACTCACAACCGCGATCCCAGACCCTTTCAAGGTATCCCTTAACCCAGTGACAATCTCGCAATACCGAACTTTTATCAAATCCGGAGGATACAAGAAACCCGAGTACTGGAAGCCACTCGACTTCGAATTCTTCCAGCGGGAGAATCTCACAACGCCTGCCACGTGGAGCGAGATCAACGGCGACTACTGGATCCACAGCGCGTCCACCACGAGTCACTGGCGTCGCGTCGCGGACGAGCCCGTGTACGCGAGCTTGTCCGAGGCGGAAGCGTATTGCACGTGGTCACGCGGACGCGTCATGACGGAACCCGAGTACCACATGGTTCTGACCCGTGCTGATTCCGACGTGGAGAAGATGCGATCTGGTGGATGGGAGTGGACATCGACGCCGTTTGAACCGTTTCCAGGATTTGTTCGCATGTCGGAGTATCCTGAGTATTCCTCTGATTTCTTTGACGGCGCTCATTACGTCTTGAAAGGCGCGTCGCCCGTGACGCATCCGTGTATGTGGCGGGATACCTTTCGGAATTTCTACCAGCGCCAGTACCCGTACGTTTTTGCCAAGTTCCGCGTTTGCCAAGACGTCGTCGCTGCTGGTGCCACGCTGGCATGATC
Source organism: Ulota crispa (assembly GCA_963920765.1). Taxonomy (NCBI): domain Eukaryota; kingdom Viridiplantae; phylum Streptophyta; class Bryopsida; order Orthotrichales; family Orthotrichaceae; genus Ulota; species Ulota crispa. The sequence goes on along the minus strand of OY987251.1, from coordinate 4,680,039 downwards.
GAGCGTTTTAGTCCCAGCCAAAATTTTGGGTGTGTGTGTTCTAGTTTTTTTTTTTGTGTGTCTGATTCTTCCGGTTGTGTTGGCAACAAACGTTGCTACACTTGATGTGACTTTGGTCGTTCTTATGGTGAGGGGGACCTGCCTTAGGTCCCAAAAGCTCTCATAGTCCTTTCTAATAATTATGTTTTGTTTCCAACGATTGTTGGACAATAAAACTTATGTTTGTTTTTTCGTACTTTTTATATCAAATCTTCAGTTGTGAAGCGCATGTTTAGCTTGGTGTGTGGGTTTGATCTGCTTCTAGTTCTTTGAGTTGTGTGTGTCGTTATTAGCGGTAGTACCTACTTTACCCCATTCTCAATCTTCAGAGAATGGGGATGTGGCACTCTCTCCTTGACTTGCAGAGGTCCTATTCTTTGAAGATTGAGAAGTTTTTCTCTAGAGAAGAATGAATTTGAAGAAGTTTTAGCATGTGAAATTTTTACCTTTGCATGTCTCTTTTTCATTATACTCTTCTTGCTTTTGTCCTCTTTGTAGTTGTAGACCTTGACTGAGTGTGTGAGTGCAACTTGCTTTCTTATCGCAATGCCATTTTTGAGGTGAATTCATTCTCCAATCTCCACCGTCAACAAAAGGGGAGTTACACTTTCATGGAGAACTCGTATTGACTTCTATTTGCACTCCCCAACTTCTCATTTCTTCATAGAAGTCTTATTCTTGGAGAGGGTGTGACTACACCTACAATTAACAATTTTTTTTGTGAACCAAAGCTCACTCCAGAAGGGGCCCCACAATCTCTCTTATGTCTACTCTACCGTTGCAAAATGTTGCATTTTTCCAACTGAAAATGTAAAGAAAGCAAGTGTTCGATAAATTCGCAGTTTTTGGAGATTGATGATTTGCATTGCAGGGGATGTGATAGTAAATAATAAGACAAAGCTGTAGAAGCATGAGGACTGGGACATAAATTGAAAGTTGCACTCCAGCCTTTGTAAAAAAGGTGCTAAATTCTTTGATATTTTTTAAACCTCGATGCTGGGGTCCAAAATTTCTCATTCTGTGATGTCAGGTCATATAATTTAGTTCAGCAAATAATTGTGTCGAGAAAAAATGGTAAAACTTTTCCGAGGTTGCTTGCTTTGCTTGTGCAATTGTGGTAATAGAAACTTGGACAAAGATTGGGTTGGTGAATGAAAGGTACTAAATCTACGCTGAACTCGTAGTAAAGAAAAGTGCATCAACGTTGTTCATATCCGATGACAAATGTTATTGGAATGAGCGTCTGCACTAAGACTTTTTCAAAAACACTACCACGTGAGCAACTGCTAAAAGTACCAAAATTTCTTCACATGAGAGAGAAGTAGTGGGAAAAAGAGAGAGAAGGAAATGAAAGGAGATGCTAACACCGAGCAAGAGCTTCTTCGTTGAGTTCAAGACAACGATACAAGACACTTTGTAAAGCATCCATGGCGAGGCTCATGTCAGCCGACATGTCATTGCTTTCCATGGCGAAACTCAAGCTCACCCCTCCCACCAGTTCACGCAAAGGCAGCAACCACTGAAGGCGAGCCTTTGTCAAAGCTTGCTTTGATAACACTCCAGTATAGTTCGTTTTCCCTGCAGGGACAAAAATCCAAAGTACAAAAAAAGTTCATACTTAGTGATGACAAAAAAACACTTGATTTTAGGGAAAATTTCATAGATACCCCTGAAGTTTGCAATATTCACATAGATACCTCTGCTTTTTCAGAAATTACACAAATATCCTTGGCCCAAAAATTTCAGGCATATGTTTTGTTGTGCATGCCACTCTCCTTTCTTCCTTTTGTGAGCACATTGCTTCTTTATTGTTTCATTACATTCCCTTCTTCAACATTGGTCAAGAAGGAAGTATGAGCACAACAAATAAATGTCTAGAAGTTATGGTCCAAGGATATTTGTGTAATTTCTGAAAAAGCAAGGGTAACAATGTAAATATTGCAAACTTCATGGGTAACCATAAAATCTTCCCTTGATTTTAAGAGTTTGGTCTTGTACAATACTACCCCTTCACAACGTTATTTTGTGAGTGTAAAAAGGTGAGCCATATTGAGCCAGTTTTTTTGGTGAACGGGACCTGATTCTGTGCTCAAAATCAATGGAAAAACTAAAGAAACAGCAAGTTTCTCAAGAGAAGGAAAGTTAAAAATGCACAATTATAAGGCCCTATGTATATGGTTAGAGGTGAAATTTAATATTTTGACAAAAAAAATCTAGGTTCACGGATTTGCGTTCACAATATAGCATTCCCTCTCTCCAAAGAGCTCTATGAAGTGATCTCCCATTGAAAGCACACGTGGAGTTTCAAACAGAATTTTCTGAGGAAACAGAGTTTTTATCACGCCAAAAATTTCATTTTTGCATAAGAAAAACTGGAAGTTTTCTGACACAATCAGGGAGGTGCCAAACCAATGTAAGCATGGGCTCTCTTGCTTGACAAATTGAGGAAAAAGACTAAAGAAACCAGCCTTGAGAAAGGAGGGAGGATACAAAAAGGGACTGAGAGAAAAGATAGATTTAGGTGCGAAATCTACTGCGCTTTGAAAGATACCCCCCATATTGGAATAAAAATGAGTTCTAGGATACTTCAAGTATCCTCACCATAACATAGATTACGCAAAATTATAGCAAAAAATCATGGTAAACACCGTTGTGATTAGTGGACGAACCTGAGGATTCTCGGATGAGGATGAAACGGTAGAGATTGAGAGCACTTTGAACCTGTCCCATAAATACGCCAAAGAAAAAGACTCAACAACAACAGTAACAATAAAGGAGTGCGTTTCTAAAAAAAGTCAGATTACTTTTGCAAGGTGTAAAAATATACAATTTGCAGAAAAAGCTCCATGAATTAAAAGCTTACAGAATCAGTTTGCGCTGGTAAATCAGGGGGAACCCCAGTCTCAGGTCTCAATATATTTCCAACTACTTCAAGAATATCGCCACTTAGAAAAGGAGATGCCACGTGTTTACTTTGTTGTTTCTCAACTGTAGATTGTGTTTCAGTACTTGGTTGACCTTGCTGGTGGGAACCTGAAGGCCAAGCTCTGCTAACCTGATCTCTTATGCAAATCAAGTGAAGCGAAACCTGCAACAGAATTCACGTTCAAAAACGTAAGAGTGCACCACAAAAATCTAACATCCTGGATTTAACAAGCTCCATTCACTTAGTTTGTGAAAACCATTGCACAGAAATTATAGTTTGAAAATCCAAAGTAGAAGAGCTAAATAGAGACACGCTTGGGTAAGTGGGTGAGAAAATTTACCAAAGATGGGAAAGGGCAATTGTTGATGAGCATTTGCAGACATTGGAACCTGGCAGTGGATGGAAGTACTTCGCAAATGACCTGGTATTGAAGTAAATTTGCACGTAATTTGAATAGAAAAAAGAGTAGAATTCTGAACCTCTTTTTTTAGATAAAACCAAAATGAATGAAAACACAGAGAGAGACAGGCTTTGAATGGAAGAACAAAAACTTACTTTTCTCAACACAGCATACCCTTGACGCCTCGTTTCTACACTGGGTGCATACACAACCACATTTTGAAGCCTCTGCAAATCCAGACACACAGTTTTGCAAAGAACACCAAATTAGGTAAATTGGGAAAAACGGCGGGGACCATTTTGTACTCCACCTTAATCCCACATCAATAAATGTAGGCATAGTTATTGCTCAAAAGTTGTAATTATTGAAGTTCTTAGAGGCAATCACTAAGACTTCACTATTGTATAAGAAAATGCACGCTTGTTTTTTTGTGATATGCTAATATATACATAATGGTAAAATACTGAAAAGTCCCAGAATGTACTGTTTTTCCCAGTTTACCTAATACGGTGGTAAAGAGACCTAGTCAGCTTTTGTGCTTGCAAGAGGGATATTTTCAAAAACATCAAAAAAATGCCAGGTAAAAGAGGAAGGTTGTTGAGGACAAGGTGAACCTGAAGAGAAGGCAATATTTGCAAGCTGAGAGCAAGGCAGCCGTCCTCTTCTTCTTCGTCCTCGTCAGATAAAAACTCCAAACAAGACGCCAACGTAAGAATTGTTTCAACCAGCGTCACTCCAAATGCAGGCACCGATGTTGTTAACAGAAACGATGCAATGGATAAAGCAGTTACTACGCCATTCCTCCCAGTTGCTTGAAACTCTTCTCTAATAGACTTCAGGGCTCCTTTAGCAGCTCCTTGGTAATTACACAGAATCCAGTAGGCTGCTCTCACCAACACCAAGGCAAACATCTGGATCAACATCATGAAAAAATAGCTCCAAACGTAAGAGGAACAAGACATGGTTTTTAAACAGACAAGCATTTCAAACAATGCAATTCAAGTGGGTAGTCGTCACTTTGAAAAAATTACGAGCGGTTCACGTAAAATGAATGACCATGTGAGCTCTCAAAAAGACTTTCAAATCAGGGTAAAAAAATTGAGTAGAAACTATGAAGATGAATGGTGAAAAGTCTAGGACGGTTGACCTGCAAGCGCAGCTCCTTTTGTGGCTTCTATCTTTCTCTGGTCATTTTGAGCTGTCTGGTCAGCACCTCCTGTCATCACATCTAGAAATGAGACTACAAAATCAGCATAGCAAGTCTGAGGGACACAGTTTTATTACAGCAAGATCTACAAAAACATGGCAAACTCTCTGTTGCATTTTCCTATAGTTACTAAAAGAGATCCTTGAAGAGGAAAATACTTGCAAAGTCTTACTACTTAACCACTACATCTGGCTCAAAAGAGTAGTGACTAAGTTTTGGCCCCACTGCTAAATTTCCATTGTGGAAATGTCTATGTTTTTACTATCCTTGTTCAATATGGAAAAGTACAGCCACAAGAAAGCCAAACATTAATGCATATATTGGTTTTTAGTCGTGGCAAAAAAACGGAATGTTTAGTACCATCGGAAGTTGTTTCAGCAAGGAGTTCAATCTGGTTTTTTTTGGTGAGTAAGAGAGATATAGAAAGATTGCAGAGCGGCAGCAGAGCAACAAGCTCCATCACTGAAGCTGGCACTTCGCATTCTGGTCGAGCAATCTTCTCTCCAGTGATGCCCTGCAATCACGCAAAAGAAAGACTAAATTTTCAGCAACGAAAACCGTGAACCCAGGTAAGTTGAGTTTAGGGTTAAAAAAACGGACCTAATCAACTCAATGAACACAAAATTTTAGTGAAAACCAAGGGTTAACACTTGCCGATTCACAACAGCTTTCAAAAGTAAGAGAAATGAGTAACTCACCAGTATCTGCAGTGCAAAAATTCCAAGTCTTCGTTGAAAATCTACACGCTGTTCGTCAACCTGCAGTAATAACCCCCAACACCTTGAGCCATACATAAAAAAACACAATATTGGCAACGTCGACAATGAACCCTTTCCCGTAGAAAACCAGTAAGTCATAAATGCACAAAAGCTGAAGATAGCAAACCTACTCACCCAACATTGAAAACTCATTCATACAATGTTCAAGTAACAAGTACTTACTGCGTTGGAATCCTCTTTTAGAATAAGAAACCACACTACAAGTAAGTCAAAACACACAGCTTAAAATTTGAAAAACACAAACCATTCTAACGAGAGAAACCACTCAAGGCCATGGAAAGCTTACGTTCACAGCATCGCATATTTCTCTGACAACCTGAGCGAGTTGCACAATGTTCTCCAGAATTGCAGCATGAATTTGTTCCGGAGGTACTACTACTAAGTTTTCTATCAAAGTCTCCGCTTCTTCTGCTTCTTCTTCATCATCATCATCTTGCAGCGCTGTCAGACGAACTAAAGCAACCAGCCCTGCACTCGCCTCTTGGAAAAACCGAGACTGCCGCCTCTGAAGGCGAGCAAACGCTGCATAAAAACTTAAAAACTTGCATTACTTGCATTAAAACATTATAGCGAGTCTTAAAACTCATTGGTTTTCAAAAACTTAGGGTATGTTCACACTTGGTTTTGAGAAGGGTGGTAGCAAAGGAAAACTAGATGCATTTGGACACACTTTTAGACTGCATTCATATTGCTAATACCCCTCCTAACACCAAGTTTGAACATAATTTTAGGTTTAGACCTTTGTAGCGAGTCTTACAACTCATTAGTTTTCAAAAACTTAGATTTAGACCCTTGTAGCGAGTCTTGAAAATCATCGGTTTTTTACTGATCTGGCATTTCCAAAGCATTGTTAAAACGTCGATAAAAAGAGAGAGGTCTCAGTGAGCTCACCCAAAGTGAGTCCCTGTACGAGAGGAATGCAGCAGATCAAAGTATGGGGTGCCGTATAAATGTTCAACGCCTGCACAACAAGCAAGCTCACACCATCCATCGCTCAAGGGGTCACAGGTTTCAAGTCCAGGTTCAGAAAGCTAGGAATTGAGAGAGAGAAGTTGAGAGGGATTCAGCGTTCTTTAAATTGGCTAAATTTCGCAGAATGCTAACAGATTTTTCATGCAGCTAAAAAGAATGAAAACTTTCCAGTGTAAAATTTGAAAATTTTAGCTTTTTAGCAGTGTTTTTAGCCACTTGTGCTAAAAGTGAAAATCATATTTGGGGATCACTCAGGGATTGTTTATGAAGAGGAACTCTACCTCCATGAAAGCTGCGAACATTTCACGAGGGTTGCCATTCTCCGCCAAGGTCTCAACGATGCTCAGACAGTGGTCTTGACACTTTTGAGACAAGCTCACAAACTTCACCACCACTTTTGGAAGCTCCAGCCCTATTTTCTCACATAGCACCTGCGGCACGCCATGCCCAGTTAAACCCAAGCAATGTAGTAGAAAATGCTACACCAAAAATTTGAGACCAAAAACGATTTAATGTAACAATATAACAAGTCTCTTCAGATTGATTTGGATTAAAAAGCACCAAATGCATTTGCAGCAATCACCATCTTCAAATAAAGAATTATTTCCAACAGTTGCACCATGAATAGCACATAAATGAGCTGCTGCACCTAAAAGTCCAGCAGCTCCCATCATATGAAAAAGGGGTTTAAAGTCCAGTTATGAAAACCTTGAAAAAAATAAAAAAAATAGAAAAATAGCTGCTAGGTGCAAAAAAAACGATGGGTAGGTTGCAAAGCACAATGAGCTAAGGTAGGAGGCTCATATTCCGCTCAGGCTCAAAAACCGTCCACCTTCGCAAATGTATTTCATGTGTACATGCTGTTTTTCATAGGTTTCAAAAATGTACAAGCAGAGTACACTTGAGGAGGTGAACCGTTTTAGAGCCCGATGGCCTTTTCACTTCAAAATTTTATAACTAATTCCACAAAGCTCCAAAAAATATGAAACAACTTGGGTTAGATGTCAATTCTTCTTGTCTTTCAAGGAAAATTTACTGAAAAATAGTTCAAGAAGTTTCACCTCCCCAAAATTCAGTTTCAGCCCTTAGATGCTCCATTCATGAGCCTCCTACCTTAGCAAGCAATGGACTTACCAGGCCAGAGGGAGAAGAAGAAGCAGCAGATGGATCCAACAGTTCTCCAGCCTGCTGTAACGCCTGCTCACACTCAACAAGCCAATTCCCTGGCGACGCTTGCTTGCGCTCTTGATCGTGGAGCGGGCTTTCAAGCAGATTCAAAAACGCCCGCGTGGAAATCTCCGCTGCCTCAAACCCCTCCTCATCCTGACAAACCTCCCACCAATACCCCAAACATTGAATCCTCCGCCCACCAGATCAGCAATGAACACAAAGCGGAGTTTTCGAGGCAAAATAATGGGTTACGTTACAGCGTTCTTTAAACTGGCTAAATTTTGCAGGAATGCTAACAAACTTTTCATGCAAATGTAAACGTTCCAGTGTTAGATTTGAAAATTTTAGGCTTTTGAAGCAGTTTTTTGAGCCACTTGTGCTATAAAAGTGCAAAATCATATTTGGGGATCACTGGTTACGTACCTGGCAGCAGCGATCGGCAGCCTGTTGCAATCGCTCCGAGAGAGAGATTGCCGCCATCGCCAGCTCAAACTAATAAAACAATACTCGTCATAAACGGGGTGTCAAAACACAAACATGATCAAGCAAGACGACGGTCAAACAAACACAGAGCTTGTCTCGCAAATTGGTAAAAAAAGAAGCCACTAGTCCTCGTTGACTCGTAACTAATTCAAACAGCTGCACTCGTTCTTGTGAAGCATTTTTTTCTGGAGTGCAACGTTTGGTGTCAAATTTTTCTAGCGTCTGTTGTTGCTCACAATCCCCCTCGTTGTACATTTTTTCTTGTCCACGATATCCTGAAGATTCTTGTTTGATTTTTCTCTGAAGTTTTTCTAAAGAAAGTTTGTGCAGAAACAGCTTGGAATTTGGCTTATGACTCCTCGGGCACAGCTCTTCTACAGCTCAAGCTGTGCTCTCTGTTACGTAGTTCCCAATGATACTCAAAATATGATTTTTCAATTTGAGCACAAGTGGCTAAAAGCACTGCTAAAACGCTAAAATTTTCAAATTGAGCACTGACAAGTTTACATTTTTTTAGCAGCAGGAATTTTTTGGAGTAATCCTGCGATTTTTTTTGCCCGTTTAAAGAACGCTGTTATAATATGTACCGCTTCTTTGAAGACAGATGTGAGCGGGGATTAGAGTTTGGGGATTAGGGTTTTAGGGTTTTTAGGGTTTAGGGTTTAAGGGTTTTGTTGCTCGTTTCTCTTTTGGCTTCTTGCATTTTTTCCTCTACCAAAACGTTACAAGCAAAACCTCTGATTGAGTTGTTCGGAGAGGATGCTTGGCGGTGGACATTCATAGCTAAACGGTCGCCATGCACAAAGAGAATCCTTGGAACCACAGATGCTAGAAAAGAAGTAAGTTACCAAAAAACTAAATCTCAGAGAGATTCAGCAAAAAATCTGTCACAAATGGGCTTCAAATATACAGTGATCGTTGTCATGGCAATGTTAGAAAATAAGTACCAAAAAAACTAAACCTTGGAGAGATTCAGTAAAAAGTCTGTTACAAAATGGGCTTTCAAATATACAGTGACCGTCGTCATGGCAATATGAGTTGCCACAAAAAACAAAGTGGTGATTGGAAGTGATCTGCAATTGTGGAGAGACCTAAACCGTCATCTACCGAAGACTCTTCATTTTTCACGGCATTCCGGTGACGCCTCTCTGCTTTAGAACAGTTAACATTGCTGACGCTACCGATTCCATTCCTTGCTTCTTGTCCGCCTTGGCCTCTCCTTGGCATTCAAACTTCTCTCTCCCCGTGTCCACTATCAAGGAGAACCTGAATCTGCAACACCGCAACACAACTTAACCTCAGAAATTGTGCACCAAACCCTAATAGCTTAAACCCCTGGATAGTCAAGCAAAAACACCCAATAGTTTCATTCATAAATTTTTCTAAGTTTTTGCAGCGAGAGATTAGCAGTGGAAACGAACTTAAATCCTTAAACCCTAAAAGCATAAACCCTGGATAGTCAAGCAAAAACACCCAGCAGCGTTGTTTCTTTCATAATTTTCTCTGAGTTTCTGCAGCGAGGGATTAGCAGTGGAAACGAACCTAAATCCTTGAACCCTAATAGCTTAAACCCCTAGATAGTCAAGCAAAACCACTCAACAGCGTCGTTTCTTTCATAGTTTTCTCGGAATTTTTGTGAGAGATTAGGAGTGTAAACGAACCCAAGTCCTTAAACCCTAAGAGCTTAAACCCCTGGATAGTCAAGCAAAAATACCCAGCAGCGTCTCTTTCGTGATTTTCTGTGAGTTTCTGCAGCGAGAGATTAGCAGTGGATACAAACCTAAACCCTTAAACCCTAAATGCTTAAACCCCTAGATAGTCAAGCAAAAACACTCAAAACAGCGTTATTTCTTTCGTAATTTTCTCTGATTTTCTGCAGCGAGAGATTAGCAGTGGAAACGAACCTTGGGGGGACATGAGAGATGTCCTCTTCGTTCATCAACTTGAATACTGGATTACACCACTTGTTCTTCATGCGGATATCATTCAAAACCTGCCGACAATTGGTCGCTGCTTTGCTCACACCCTTCGTCCCTTGGGCTGCTGCTGCAGAAATACCAGACAGCTTTGATTTTGGGACTGGTTTTCTTGCAATTTGGGGAGATGGTGAGAGTCCCTTCGCTGGTAGCAACACCTCGACAGAGCTCTTCATGGACATCGACGTTTGAACAAAACTTTCTGCAAGCATTTCAACACGGTACAACTTTCAACCCTAAAAGGCTCTTCAAAGTAGCAAACGCCTTTGTGTTTTTTTCTGTTGTAAATTCCAAAGCTATCTCTCCAGTGAGCTCTAAGGTAGGAGGCTCATGAACGGAGCATCTAAGGGCTGAAACTGAATTTTGGGGAGGTGAAACTTCTTGAAATATTTTTCAGTAAATTTTCCTTGAAAGACAAGAAGAATTGGCATCTAACCCAAGTTGTTTCATATTTTCTGGAACTTTGTGGAATTAAGCTTACTTATGACATTTTGAAGTGGAAGGCCATAGGGCTCTCTGATTAAAATGGTGCACCTCCTCAAATGTACATAAATTGTACATTGTTGAAGGGCTATGAAAAACAATATGTACAAATAGAGTACATTTGAGGAGGTGCTCCATTTTAGAGCCTGCTCCGATCCTACCTTATTGAGTAATATTCCAAACAAATGCATACTTTTTCAATTGAGTAATATTCCAAACAAATGCATACCTTTTCAATTGGATACAATGCAAAATGTAGTGAATCAGGAAACAATAATACCTGATGAAAAGCCTCCAATCCAGGGGCAAAAGTTCAGCAAATCCATGGCCTCGTCAGTAGGTTTACACCTCTTGGAGTGCAACTCTGTTTCATCACAACACTAGCACGGTCAACAATAGAGTAATTCTTCACCAACATTACTAACAGAATCTTTGAGAAGTACCGACAGATAAAAAAAAAGTATTGGAGAAAGGTGTCGGTAATGTGCGTTCACCTGTTGAGTTGTTTGTTGGAGCTTGCACAACCGTCTCTTGTGACCAGAAAAACTTCGACTTTGTATTGGATTTTTTGTCAGAACTAGTAACAACCTTCCTCTTCAAGTCTAACTTTGGGTGTAATTCACCCCCATTTTCTGTGACAGGTTCCAAGCGTGTTGTTGAAGGGGAGAATTCGAGCTTGGTGGTGAACTTTTGTTCCTTTGGTGGGAGTTCAGTCTTTTTGATCAACCCATCCTTTGGTACTTTTTCTATGCTACCTTGAGTATTTTGCTGCAGAACCTTATTAGGTTGTTTGTCTTTGGTACAAGGGGTAGGAAAACTAGGTTTAGCCTTTCCCGGTGGAACTAATGGTTTACAATTTACAATTGGTGGAATCACCAGAGCTGCTGGTACTGCTACTGCAGGCTCCGAGTTTACCCTTTCCTTTCCCAGTTCCGCTTCGCATCTTTGAATCTGTAAACATTAAAAACAATCTCTTTTTCAATGTAGAGCTTAATGTTTTTTGTAAAGGAACAAAAACAAAAATAAATAATTTACTCAAGTTGAAAATGGATATCAGTGAGTTTAAATTCGTCTGACCTGATTGTCATCACCAGACTCATTGTCCCTGGTACAGAGTTCCACAACATTTTTCTCTGGAAAATTTTGCTGGAATTCCTTGGCTATTGGTGGGCTAACCAATGCTTCACTGGTCTCAAGTTTCTTTTCAAACTTGATGATGGGTTTTCCAAACTTCTCCTTAAACCCCTGTGTCTGTAACAGAAAATAAACCCCAACTTTAATCTACTTGCTTTCCAAACAGCAATGAAATAATAATGAATGTTCAAAAAACTATGAGCTTATTCTTACGGTATAATTGAGCTGTAATCTATTTACATAAAAGGGAATGTCATATGCAGAAGCTGGTTACTTAAACTATGTAGCTTTACCTTGAGCTTTGCTAAGACCTTGGCAGCAGCATCTTTTTTAGCAATCTTCTTTTTCGGACGGCATGATGTTCCATCAATGCTTAATTCCTCAGTGATTTGAACCTACGGCAACATAAAATAAAAAGCACAGAGGGTGAAATTTTATACAATCATCAGAGAACCAGCGAAAAGCATTACATGTGCTGATAAAAAAACTTAACAAAATAAATGAAAATTAAACAAACAAAGTCCCCAAGCGACCCACTCAAAAGTGCTACATATGCGGTCCAATTTGCGTCCCTGCCGTTTAGAGTTTAGTAAGCCACTATTACTACATGGCAATGTTTTTGTTTGCTTGTACGTAATAAGAATGAGTCAAATGGTAAAAAAGTCTAAAAACCAGAAAGTTGCAGAAAATTTTGGGTTAATAGGACATAGCATACCTCGTATCTAATTGTAGAGGTACGTCCATCCTTGGAATTTTGATCAAAGCACTTGAGGTTGTAAGCTTTTCCAGAGCAAAACTCCTCAAGCTCGGTCACCGGATGCATGTCCAGAGTGGTTGGAGTCACAATTGGCTCCAGCAGGGGCTTCATGACCGCCCACACTTTGTCCAGGTCAAAGCAAGTATCCACTGCAACAGCTCCTGCAATGCTTTCCACCAAATCACCAAGCACCTGCCAACAGGAAAAAGCAAAAAAGCAAAAAAATCTTGTTATGTTCGGTAATTTTACTGAAATTTCCATCAAGGTATTTCCACATGACTGTTGCAGCTTACATACACTTAGTTAGCCTTCAAATAACAAGTTGGATGTAAAAGCATAAACTTGGCTATGAAGGCCATTGATCATTGAATAGGGAGAGAGATGTCTACTCTCTCTCCGCATAAGAAATTATCATGAGGAAAAAAAAACTTGATCTTAAAGGGAGTTTGTTTGGTAACAAAGGGTTAGGTAGTTACTCCCTCTGTCCATCTAAAAAGCTTCCTTGCAAAGGATTAACTATGTTTTTAGTCTTTGTGCTAGTGAAAAATGCATTCTAGAATCAATATACCATCTACCAAATGTGTGCAAAATCTCCAGTTTTTATGTTCCCGTTTAGGCACCCAAAGTTCATGCAAAAAGTACCATATTTGTGCATGTTGCCAGCTCCTCATTATTGATGATCTAAAGATTAGTAGCAACAATGGTACCTTATATGGACAAGGCCAAGCTCGCTAGGAGAGGAATGCTTTCTAGTTGCTTAACTTGTCCTCATGAGATCATTGAACATGGCAAATGCTTTCTCAATGTTTAAAATCAGCAAAAGGGAGCTATTTTTAGTGGTACAAGAAATGTGTCTGATTAGGAGCTTTTTAGAGGGACAGAGGGAGTAGTTAGTTAGTTAGTTAGTTTACCTTGGGAGCTTCGATTCCGTGCATGCCAAAGGAACTGTGTGTCTGATCATCACCAGCTGCTTCAATAGACTTGGCGAATTCCTCAATTTGGTGCAGAAGCAAACCAGAGCCATGTCGCAAGTAGCAGTGGAACTTGTGCTTCACAGCCACCCTTGCAAAGCGCTCGTTGTTGACAGATGCTGATCGCAAGCTTGTCAAGAGCCCCGGGGTGGATGTGGGATGCGAGGTGAACAGGTGACGTGTCAGCAGAAAGTCCAGCACTGCATCTCCCAGGAACTCCAGTCTCTGCAACAAACATTCCACAATTCACAGCTCCCTAAAATCAACAAAAGAAAAATAAACAACTTTAAAACAAAGTAGTAGCTCATGATGTTTCTAAATTAAGTGTTGTTCGTGGTGCAAAAAATCCTCTGCAAAGAGGGGCTTGGCTATCACCACCACCACGACCAACTCTTTCATAGCATTCTGCACATTTTTGCACCCTCCTATTTCATAAACGGATTAACAATTGCCAACACACTTGTAAAATATTTGCGGCGTTGCTTACAAACGAACAGACTTTGAATAAAGAACAATCTCATGTCAACAAAATCATCAAGTTCTAGAGCTAGAATTCATTACTGATGAAAACTATAGATCATTCCATTTTCAAAGTTGGACTATGAAAAAATTTACAACCGCCGGCCAACCCCCATGTAGGTTTTCTTAAAACCTTGCAAAAAGGGGGTATGCAGTCGGCGACCACTTTGTATGTTTGATAATAGCTTTTGCATCAAGCGAGGAGTGTACACCCATGTTTGTGACTATGCTTGCATATTGGTTTCTCATTATAGATGAGCAGAAAATGGTGTTTTTAGTAGACCTCCCTGTTCTCTCATGTAATAAATGCTACTCTGTTTTTTCTCTATAGTGTAAGATAAACCATGTAGTAAGTTCATGCTATTTTCAGACACCATGTATTAGAGTATCCCTGGAACATCATTTATCAAAGAAACAAGCAAAAAATTAACAGTCAAGCTTTCAAGCCACTTGTTGAGTGACTCACTATGCAAAACTCAAAAGCTTCTTCTTTACGATGATCCCAAGGTTGCACCAAACCACACCATTTACGAGGAAAAAGCATGAAGTGAGTGCTAATGAGACTAAAATAGAATAAAAAGGGTAAGGGTGTATGATACCTGGTAGCAATGAACGCGGTCTCCGCCCATGTTCGAAGGATGAGTCATGGCTTCTAAAGGCAAATACTTGTTTTTAAAGCTGTACCCAATCTTCTTCTCCAGGGCTTCCACATCCACGCCATAGTCACAATGCAAATCCACAGGAGAGTCTTCACTGGCAGCTTTCATGAGAGAATCATTAAAGTCCACGTCAATGCCTGCCCAAATCATAAACTTCAATGCAGCGTTGCAGTTTTGTCCAAACTCCAGGTAAGCGCCAATCAAAGCCTCCATCACGTCTGCTAAAGTTTTGGAGCAGAGATAACGGTGGCCTTTGTCACAAGTCAAGCCAATCCTTGGCTTGATTGTGTCTCTCCTGGTTTGCTCTTTTAGAGTCTCGCTTCCAAACACACCAATTACTTTGGAAGTCGTGGATTTAAAGGCTTTGAACATCTGCTTCTCTTTACACCGACAAACAACCTCTCTGGCAACCAACATACCTGGTGCTGCCCAACGACTCGGATCAAATGGACAGTCTCTTATGTAGCCCTACAACACAACAATACAAACACTCATTTAAAAACCATTCACAAAACTGCAAAATTCCACAATCAAAAAGCTTAAAAGAATCGAGAGAGAAACTCGCTACTCTACCATAGAAGAACCTCAATTTGATTCAAGTTTAAAAACTTTTGCTCTAACTGAAAAAACTGAAAATTTACCTTTTTTTTTGTAAAGAGAAGATAATAATGATATGTTTTTAAATAAATAGGATTTTATAATAACTTAAATATGTTAATACTTATACAAATACTTCTACTACTACTAAAATACAGACACATCCTCGGGCACAAGTTTGTTTCCTTCACCCATTTGGATACAAATCTACGACCTTCGTGCCTTTCTGCGTACCATGTAAGGGCTATTTAAGCTTGTTTTGTAATTCAGTTTAGCCCTCCCTTAATACCATACTGCTCTTGCTAATTAAAATACATTGGAATAACACGTTAGCGGCTTACATTATGTAAACATAGCATAATTCCAACACTCTAAATATGCGCCAAGTGTAGAGACCACTTTTGAGAAAATTGAATCCACAGATGTTGTAGGAATTATAGCTGGTACTATAAGATGGAAACTTTAAATAATAGGGAAAATTTGATGGATAACCCCGAAGTTTGCAATATTTGTGTAGATGCCTTCGGTTTTTCAGAAACTGCACAAATATCCTCGGATCATGATTTCCAGGCCTTTGTTTTGTTGTGCACGCTACTTCCTTCATGACGAATGTTGAAGCAGGGAGTGCAACAGAATGGGAAAGAAGCAGCAAAGGGAGAAGAAAGTGACGTGGACAACAAAACAAACCCCTGAAATATATGGTCTGAGGGTATTTGTGTAATTTCTGAAAAATTAGGGGCATTGATATAAATATTGCAAATTTCAGAGGTATCCATCAAAATTTACCTAAATAATAATATAAACCAGGCTGAAAGCAAGTTGAAAGAAGCACAATTGAAAAAAGGGGGTTTGAGATTGTACAGATAATTCTCGCTTGACAGCCAACTGATGCAAGGCTCGGTTGCAAATTCTGTGCATACGCTTTGTGGAGAGAATCCCTTCGTTGGCTATTTTCAGTTCCAGAAAGAGTTTTCGGCTCACAGCGTACTTCAAAAAAGAATCTCCGAACAACTCAAGGGCTTCCATGTTGAAGTTTTCGTTGCAACGTGTTGTTGTCAGGGCTTTTAAAACCTGCAGCACTCAAAATTCTAGCAGCTATTCTTCTGGAGTTCCATGTAAAAGGACAGACTGAAAAACCGAAGACTTCACCCTTGCAAGGAGATGAGAAAAAGGCAAGATCCTGACAGGGGCTGGTACACACTTTTTTTCAATGGAAAATCAAGACAACTTTTCAATGAAAAGTTAAGACTCTTTTCAATGGAAAAGCAAGACACCTATCGATGCAAAATCCAGACACTTTTCAATGGAAACTCACGACACTTTTCAATAGAAAATCAAGAGAAGCATTACCTCCATGACTGGTATTTTAGGAGCTTGGATGCACCGTCGTAGTTGGGAAGCAAGGGCGGCTGCTTTGATGCGGTTCATCACAGATGGTAACCAATAAGCAGAGCGTATTACAGCTGCGGAGAATCCCAAAACCAAGCATAACTCAGGTGGCATTTCCACTGATGCACATCGAGTTCCTGGCTCCTTTGGAACCTCCACTTCTACTGCACCGTTTTTATCAGCATTCTTCACAACTTTGAGAACCTTTCCAGCACCATTTTCTTGCCCCACAGTCACTTCCTTCTTCACAGCTTTCCTTTTCATTACCGCACCTGCCACCACAAGAAAAATTTCACCATGAAAAGCTTGATAAGTGCCCTTTTGAGATCTGCCCACAATTTACCCTTCCGAGCATTATTACTCCCCCCACGAGATCCAATTCCCTTTTCTCCTTCTACTATTTACTGTATTTACTTATGTTTACAACATCAATTACCAAAAGCAATGTGGAGGATAATAATACCTTTGTCACTTTTTCCAGTACCACCGGGAAGCAAGTTGTGGGCACGGTGGTTTTGCTTAAGTTGAAGAAGAGGCTGACTTGGATACTGCAATGTAAGCCCATATCTGCACAAAAAAAAGCAAAGTAAGACAATTGAGCTTAACACTGAATATAAAAGATGCATGTAGCCTAAAAAATAAAAAATAAACTAATTTATGAAACAATGTGGTGTTGCCTACTTTGTCTTAAAAAACTCGGTGTAAGTCGTTGGATTTCCTTCACCAGAAAACGGAAAGGGACTTTGAGCGGTGGTGTCGTGGAGTAAAGACACAACAGGGTAAATCATCATAGTGTGAAGAGTCAGCACTGCCACGTCAGCAAGCTGTGAACTGGAGGCTCGGCAGCCTCCTGCCAAAGTCAAGGAACTCCCTTGAGGTTGTTGTGGCTCTTGTCGGTGAGTGAAACGTTGAAAAAAGGCCTTGAAAAGAGAAGATTTTTTTTTTGGAGGGATATTCTCTACATCCAAGTCTTCCTGGTGAGATGAGTTTTTCATTGCAGAAGATGTGGTTTGGATGCTTTTCCAATCTACTGGAATTCCAGCGCCGAAGGTGTTGGTTATTGCTGGTAAGATCAGGTAAACATTATCATGTTTCCACAAATCCGACTTTTCTATAAACAAAGAGGACACGTCCATCCCTCTCTTGCGTTTTTGGCAACCTTGGGTGGATCTCACCATCTTGCTAAACATCCCGTTGAACAACACCGTTTGAAATATCTTTGCATCGTCCAACTGAACAAAATAGTAAAAGCACCACGTTAGAATTGTTAAAATTACTCTGTGGTAATTTTACTTCTATGTAGCTAAAGTACCATGGAGAATTGGTAGCTTGAATTTAGAGACTTTGATTTAATCAAGAACCACAAAGGAGGTTACAATTGAAAAACGCCCGGTGGAAAAGCTTAACTTTTATTACAAACAAGGGTAAGGGTAAATAATTTGCTCCCTAGCTAAGGGCGTTGTTCAATTGTATCCTTCTTTGTGGTTCTACACTAAATCAAGGTCTCTAAATCCAAACCTGAATTCAAACTTTCCAAATTCAGCTTGTTAATGGTAAATATCTAAAATTTACACCCCCCCACCCCAGTGTGCATATATCAAACCCTGGGTGTGCATATATCACTTCCTTATTTAAACAGTTTATAATGTAGCTCAACGGGTGCAGGACACACAGCTGCATATTTATATTGATGATTACATTCTCAATAGAATCAATGGAAGTTATGGCATGCGTTGGTAGAAAAAGGGTAAAAAACAAATTGAAAAAAAGGAAATACGGAGTGTGACCAGAGATAAGTACCTGATCAGCTGAGAGAGTAGTAGTTCCACACGGAGAAAGCCTGACTGAGACTTTTCTTCCCCGAGTTAAGAATAACTCAGTCTCTAACTTTGCCACGTCGTCTTCAAGAGCACTTCCAACCAGCAATACGAAATTTGTGTACGCCACGTCTTCCGCAGGTTGGATATCAAATGACATGTAATACGCGTACAAAATTGCACCACTTCTGCTAATGTGCCAATTTCCAGTAAAAACTTCCGCTTCTTCAGAGGGATATAGTTCCTTTTGCATAGTAGTACCTTCACAAAAACAAATCCCAATACAACAAAAATCAAAAATCAAAATGAAAAGAAAAGGCAAAAAAGAGTCTATCTGACAAGCATAATATTACAAAGAAGTGAAACTCTGCTTTTATGTATAATAAGGTCCTTACCGACACCGGATGTGCTCTTCGTCTGTGTAAACTTTTCCTCCTCCTCTCCCAATTCAAAGTCTAATGAAGGTACCAGATTTTCATTCAGTGCTCCTATTTGATGCAACTGTTTGCAAGCTTCAAGTGCAGTTAGTTGCTTTGCCAGGAGAGGGGTGCTTTGTGGCTCTCCTCTTATTTCGTGTATTGGAGACGCAGGTGGTAGCTTGAGATTGCACCTGTGTTTTAGTCCTACCTCTTGAAGTATATACTCCGGCTTTGGCATGTAAAATCTGGTAAAATCCCGAACCACATGAATGCTTAGCAAATGTGCAAAAATCAGAAGAAGAGCTCATGTGTCTAAATCTCACTCGTAAAGTTGGCTGTATAAGCAAAAAGCATAAAAGTGATGAAAGTAGTATCGTCTACTTTACTAAATAAAGCAAATAGACCAAAAGAAGACAACAGCAATGAACAAATGAAAAATGGTAGGTTTTGTTAGAAAAGAAGAGTCAGAAACTTACTTGTCAGAAGGCAACTTTCCACAGAATCGAAGAATGAGGTTAACACTTGACTCAGGAGTCACAGAGGCGCCAGTGGAAGCAACACGAAACGCCGCAGGAGGTGCACTCAGAATCAAGCTGCTGTTAAGAGGCATATGCTCTCTTGAAATAACTTCCTCTCTCATCACCGGTTCACTCCGTAATATTTTGGAAAATTGCTCCTTTTGTGCTACATTACCCCTACAGAAAAGAAATCCAAAATCAAAATCAAAACCAAAACCAAAACAAACCATCATACAAAAGCTGCACAAATTCAAAGCTCCAAGGACATATTGCAAATAACACCATGCTAGGTAAATTGGGAAAAACGGAGGGACCATTTTGTACTCCACCTTAATCTTACATACAGTAAATGTAGGCATAGCTATAGCTCAAAGTTGCATTTTATTTGAAATTCTTGGTGACAATCGTTGAGACTTCACTATTGTTCAAGAAAAAGCACGCTTGTTTTTTTGTAATATGCTAAATTGTACATAATATTAAAAAATAGTGAAAGTCCCAAAATGTACTGTTTTTTCCAATTTACCTAAAATGGTGTTTAATGCAAAAATAAAACAAAAGGAGGTGTTTTGTTATCAGATTTTCTGAACTCACCTTTCTAAGAACACAATGTAAGTAGATCCTTGCTGACGAGCTCGTCCACGAGACTGTATGTTGCTACGAAGAGTTTTGGGAAGGCTAAAGCGTATCACTTCACTGCAAGTTTGAACGTCAATGCCTTCTTCTGCGATGTCCGTGGCGACCAACAAGTTGACCTGAGCAAGTCCAAAATAAAAAGCTCATACAAAGATTTGTGGGATTAAAAAATGGCCAATTTGACAAAGAATAAAAAGAGACGACATAACCGAAACGGGGCAAGATTCCATAACACCAAAAGCAGTGAAGAAAAATGCAAGTGTTTGTCATTGAAAATATATAAAAAACTCAAGAAAGTCTCAGTAAAAACTGCTCAAAAGAAGTAGGAGCCCAATATAGGAATGTGAGCAGACTTTGTGCAAGGAAGGCAAAGACTTGGACTTAGACTTGGTTGAATTCCTCACAAAATTTGCAAGAGTTAAAGCAAAAAATTTCCAACCTCTCCTTGATTGAATGCAGCCACGGTGCTTTGTTGTTGGCCTCGAGTAGTATCGACACCAGCATTGGCTCCACAAATTGACTTTGCAAGGAGGAACTCGGAGAGGCACTGCACTTGGTTTACTAAACTTGCAATCACCACAGCAGCCATGCGCCTCTCCACAAATATTATACATTTTGCATCCTTTGTCGTCAATCTGACAAACAGACCATGTTTCCAGATCATCAGCCGAAATGTACAAAAATTCCTGTGTTTGCTCAACTCAACAGATGCAAAACGAGCATGACGACCACATTTAGCTAGAAAAAGAAAAGAATTCAGATTCAAACGCTTTCATTGCAAGAGGATCAGAGAAAATTCAAGCAGCAGCATTAAGGGCCAGGAAATCATGCAACTCAATGCATCCAAATTTTTACCACATTTAGAACTCATTTCTTACCTTTTCTGAAAAAGTAATGCTATTAACTGATAGAGCTTTGGGGTCAAGTAGCCTTTGCTTACAGCGTCCTGTAACTCTTGCGCCTTGCGAACCGTAGCCCAGCCTGAAAAAATCATGCAACTTTGTCTTGTAAGTCTTAACAAAGAGAAAAATCACAACTAGCGAAAAAACCGGCTATCAAACAAATCAAGAGATTGGGAATTACTCCCTTTGTCTCCCTAAAAACCTCCAAAAAGCTTCCTTGCAAAGGATTAACTGTGTTTTTGTCTTTGTGCTAGTGACACATGCATTCTAGATTCAATATACCATCTACCAAATGTATGCAAAATCTCCAGTTTTTATGTCACCGTTTGGGCACCCAAATTCCATGCAAAAAGTACCATATTTGTGCATGTTGCTAGCTCCTCATTATTGATGATTTAAAGATTAGTAGCAACAATGAAACCTCACATGGGCAAGGCCAAGCTTGTTAGGAGAGGAATGCTCTCTAATCACTTCACTTGCCCCCATGAGATCATTGAACATGAACGCGTTCCCAGTGTATGAAATCAGCAAAAGGGAGTTTGTTTAGAGGTACAAGAAATGTGTCTGATTTGGAGCTTCTTAGAGGGACAGAGGGAGTATGTTGTTAACAAAAACCTTCAGGAACAGCTGATTGAAGCAATTGCAAAGATTCTTTCAGAAACAGATCCTTGTTGCGTTTGAAGACTTGAGTAGCATCTCCAAACCCCTCAAAATCATTGATTCCACTGTCAACTTTGAACGAGTGTTCAGCAGCCTGCAGGAATAAGAAAACCATCTTCTGTACAGTTATTAAAGACTTGATGATTTATTTACTTACAAAGGATGTTTTGAAATTTTTGATAACGATAGTTTGTAAACTAGCTAGTATACAAAGACAATTGAGAAAGAGAAGGGGGGTCAGATCATCACCGACCTTGTATGCACACCACAAACCAAGCTCTTCCAAGCAGAATTGAAGGTCCCGATGAAACTTGCTGATCTTGTCCTTCAGCCTCTCAATCAACTCGGCTTGGTCTTTGAACCCAACTTTCAAGTTGGTGAGAGCATCGTTGTTGGCTTTCTCATACTAGAAGAAGCAGTCAAGTTTAAGTGAGATATGTAATACATGAGAAAATATTCCGAGATAATGATTTTAAAGCAAAGGATTTAGTACAAAACAGCAGTAAAAACTCTGTCAAGTGCAACAGACATTACAAGCATGGTAGTTATATTGGACACCACATCGCCCAGCCAATGTCAAATACTTAAAAAATATTAGAGTGAACTCTCAAAAAATTCAGGCAGATTCTAGGCGTATTTTTTGTACTCAAAACCCTAATTTTGACTAACCCCATTAGACACGTTGAACGAAAGGAAAGAGAGACGTACCTTGTTCAAAAGAGCTTCTATCCTTTCCTTGAACGGTGCAATAACTTTGAGATTTGGGGCATCGTAGTGCTCCTCAATAGTGCTTGCTGTAGGTGCTACAAACTCAACCTCCTCTCTATCTTTCAATGTAAACACCTGTTTTGTTTTACAGCAACAATTTAAAAACTAGCATTGTCAAGCATAAGTTAATAAAAACTCTCGCTTTGCTAGCCTGTTTACAAGCATACAAGAGAATATCAATCAAGACGTAAGGAAAAAGGTGTAAAGATGCAGAAGAGTTACCTCAGATCTAAGCATATCCTCTAAACCAGAGAGTTGTCCAGCAGCTTCACTAAATGTTTTCACCCCTTCACAAACAAAAACCACAAGTTTAAACACCTGCAGGACACGTACTAAAGACAAAGATAATAATCGCAAAATTCTTAACCATTGTGTTATGTCGGTATCGTAAATCACCTTTCTTTGTCACAGGAGACGCAGTCATACCAAAGATCTTTGGCAACCTTCCATTATCTACATTAATGTGATAGAACCCCTGTTCCACCCAAGGCAAAGATTACGTTTCTCAAAGAAATCTCATGCCTCCTAAGTCTCTACTCCATACACTAAACTTGAGAGCTTTTTACTATGGTCAAACTCACAAAAAAACAAAAAGAAACACAAAAAGGAAAAGATAGCAAGTCTCTTTTACCTTCATGATTTGAGCATAGGCATGATTCTTATAAGCATGATGGCACTCGTCAAAGATGAGGAGCTCAATGACGTCCATCTTCATGAATCCATGCTGCAAGTTGTTGAGCAGGATCTGTGGTGTCATTACCATGACCTGCCAAAAAGCACTTTAAAATATCAGGTTTTTGACCATTCATGGTTATCATATTGGACAGTATTGAGTTGACCTCTCGCCTGTCCAATGACAAAATTATTTACTAGTGTTTTTGAGTAAATTCTCAAAGATTCTCAGATATTCAGGCATATTGAAAGATTTCAGGCGTATTTTTGTACTCAGAATCCTCATGTGTCCAACCCTGTTGGACTGAATGATCTTTCCGCAACCTTGAACAACATATGAAAATCCCAAACCACGTTGCAACAAAAGAAACATAGCTTTGGAAAAAAAGGAATTGTTGTAGAAAAGTGCGAACCTCGACTTGAGAGACTTGCGTTTCCCACTCAGCGCTGCTCCAGTTATCCACATTCCTAGCGCCGTAATACTCACCAACTTTCAAGTCGGTGTGAATCTTCACCACTCGTGATTGCTGGCTCAATCAAACACCCTCACAAAGTTTAGAAACACTCAACATCCAAGCTTTACAAAAACCAAAAACCACAAACTTTGCTCTTACTCAACAAACCTTATAAAATCATGGGAAAATTTCATGGATACCCCTGAATTTTGCAATATTTACATACATACCCTTGCTTTTTTATAAATTACACAAATACCCCTAGACCAAAAATTTCATGCGTTTGTTTTGTTGTGCATGCCACTTCTCTTCTTCCTTTGTGCGCACGTTGCTTCTTTTTTGTTTCATTACATTCCCTTTTTCATCATTGGTCATGTAGGAATTACAAGCACAACAAAACAAACGCCAGGGTATTTGTGTAATTTCTGAAAAAGCAAGGGTATCTGTGTAAATATTGCAAACTTCAGAGGTATCCATGAAATTTTCCCAAAAATCATCAATACAACTACCACACTCTTGAAAACAGTAACTTGTACGATTTTGCAACACCAATATTGATCCTTCGTGGCACTAAACCCTAATCCGAAAATTGCATCAGAAATGCAAAACCTACCGACATACAATAAACACGGTTTGGCAAGAATCTGAAGTAGAGAAAAAGGTTGGGTTTAGGGGACGTTACTTGTTGGACAAGGAGCACGGTGGGTGCAAGGAATACAATCAAGCGCTTGTTGCCATCCTTCAACCTCGTGCACTTCGCCAGGGCTTTCATCAACAGCACCGCAACCAGTGTCTTTCCACCTCCGGTCTCCAAGTAGAGAATAATGTTTCTACTCAACGCTGCTTTGAAAGCTTCTTGCTGATATCTGCACACACAAAAACACACACACACAATACTCATCTCAATTGCTCCGTTCTTTTGCAAAAAGAGAATTGAGATGGCAAAAAACCAGCAGAGAGGAGAGAGAGAGAGAGATGGTGAGATTACCTCCGAGGACTAAAATTGCTCCATTTTCTTTTGCAAACCAGAGAGTTTTGAGATAGTCAAAAGGCAAAGAGGCAGCAGAGAGCAGAGAGAGAGAGAGAGAGAGAGAGAGCTGGTGACATCACCTCCAAGGACTCAATTGCTCCTTTTTCTTTTGCAAAACAGAGTTGAGATGCTCAAAAGGGCAAAAAAGCAGCAGAGTAGAGAGAGAGAGGGTGAGATCACCTCCGAGGACTCAATTGCTCCTTATTTCTTTTGCAAAACAGAGTTTTGAGATGGTCAAAAGGGCAAAAAAAGCAGCAGAGAGGAGAGAGAGAGAGAGAGAGAGAGAGATGGTGAGATCAAACACTCATCTCAGTTGCTCTGTTTTCTTTTGCAAAACAGAGATTTTGCGATGGTAAAAAAGGGCAAAAAAAAGCAGCAGAGAGGAGAGAGAGAAGAGATGGTGCAATCAAACACTCCTCTCAATTGCTCCTTTTTTTCTTTTGCAAAACAGAGAGTTTTGAGATAGTCCAAAGGGCAAAAAAGGCAGCAGAGAGAGAGAGAGATGGTGATGAGATTACCTCCGAG
The DNA here is from genome assembly GCA_963920765.1 of Ulota crispa. Lineage (NCBI taxonomy): Eukaryota > Viridiplantae > Streptophyta > Bryopsida > Orthotrichales > Orthotrichaceae > Ulota > Ulota crispa. The sequence continues at coordinate 4,655,179 of OY987251.1, read as the reverse complement.
GATTCAATATACTGGAAGGCTCTTCAGTGGTTGTTTTCTCCTCATCGTCACCTTTGATGCTCACCAATCGCTTCACCGTCTTACGCCCCACTTTCTTAACCTTCTCCTCACGATTCAGCCTCGCCTTCACAGTGGCGATCAGCAACGGATCCTCTCGGTCCACTTCATCATCCTCCACGTCTGCCATCTCTTGGCCAATAGTTGCTCACAACTGGCCAAGGAGCAGCAGCAGCAGCAAATCGCCCACTAACCCGATCGTCATAGCAATTGAAATCCCAAACTCCATGTAAAAACCTCAGTTTTCTCTCCTTCACAAAAAACTGACACCTCGCTCTACAAAACCATAGCCAAAACAATCCAAGCTATGCCTCGGATTTGGACATGACACCGAAGTATATAACCTGCAATATCTTTTCTAGGCATCAAATTACGCAATGTATATCCTCGTGAAACCATAGCTCTAATTATAGAAAAGAGCTCCAAATTTAGATGAACAGTTTTCGCACGGACAAAAAAGTAAAAAAAAGCTTCCAAGCTCGGAGTTTTCTACCAATCCCTCGAATTCATAGCATCCAAGCAGAGGTATGAAGACCACGATGACGACAATCGTTCCTCGTATTCAAATTCTATTACACACAAACGATCAAGCTCCGTTGTCATTACCAAAATCTGGTGATTGAGATGAATCACTACAAAATTTCTTACACGTGCACTGATCCTACCCTTGTGACTTAATTTTACTGCACAGGAAAAAGGCGTCAGCTTTGCAAGCTTGGCAGCAGGCGGTGGTCGAGACAAAAATGCAGGAAAAGAAGAGAAGAGGTGATATTCTATCAAGATGCTTTCCCAAGACGGGGACGGTGAAGGGCAAAGAAAATGGTAACAGTCACCGACCAACTGACTGACTGATTCCCGGTGGCAATCAACAGAACTGGAGAAACCCAGGTAAAGTTACACACGGCACAAAGTTTGACGAAATTTGGGGCATAGAGAGCGAGTGACAATTGCAGCAAAAGCGGCTCTGCAGACACGAAGAGCCACAGCTAACTTTTAAGACAAATGACAGAGAAGTTAAGACAAATGAGAGAGAGAAAAACAGAGACAGAGAGACAGAGACAGATAGAGATAGAGAGAGAGAGCGTTTCGGAGAATCAAATATTCATTACCAGATGCTCACAAAAATATGTCGTGTACTTTTTTATGCTTGGGGTCCACGCCGGAATCGCTCGCTCGCTGGGGGTCCCACCCGAAGTGACCTCTATTATTATTTGCCGACTCTTCTTCCCCGTATCGATACAAAATTGTTTGCCCACCTCGGTTTTCACTCCGCTTCGGTAAGAGCCCAGTTGTTCACGTTTTCTTCTCGAACATAATGCTCTCCTACTAAGGTTTGAAAAAAAACAGTATTTTAGAGACGATTTTTCCAATGCAGGGGAAAGCTAAGCTACTTGAGTTCAAGACGACAGCTTTGGTGTTTTACTTTGCTGTAACGCTCTGTAACTAAGCTTATGTTAAGTCTAACCTGTCAGATCATGAAAGGTTAAGGGAAAATGTTGCACGGTTTGTGACATATTTATTGCCAAGGAGAAAAACAGCTGCAATGAATGCCACGAATGTAGCAGGCAATCGGATATTCGGAGGGTTTCACCACCCATGAATGTGAGAATGGGATTTCGTTAGGAGTTGAATGTCACAAGCGCTGACAGGCAGTAGCTCCTTCGGCATTCAAAGCAGTGGAGACGCCTGCCTTCATGGCTTTTCCGGTCCACTGCATGAAGTGCAAAGATCATAATGGAGTGAGTGGGAAAAAGTACAACAGCCAGGTTTTTGTGTCAGTACTCAAGTAGTGTGCTCGCACGTGTGCTTGCTTGTCTCTGCTGTGAGTGCTTTTTGTACCGACACCGACGTAGAGCTATCGAAGTACAGACACAACAAATAGCTCCAACAAATCCTCTCTTGTTAGTGATGAATTCCAAGCAGTGTTTAAGGTAGGCGCACCCATAAGCGTGGAAATAAGGGTTTTGGAGTAGGTAAAATAATTGACTAATTTTGAAAAAAATACTGTAAGTTAGGAAATGGAAACCAAAAACATTGGCATCAATTTCAAGGTTCTAGTTACAAGCATTTGTTCACAAAGATTTTTCAAAGTCCAAAAATACTGAAATTGTAAGAACCATGTGTAAGAGATGTTGAAAACAAGGCTGATTGGTTCTTAAATTGTGAGATGGGTACTCAAAACAGGCATGCAATCACCCACAACCATCACTTCATCACCCATAACCATCACTTTCTCACCCATAACCATTTGATTTTGTATTCAGTAGCCTCTAACTGTGCCAGGTGACGCCCATGGGGACATGGCGCTTATGGGTGCTACTACCTTAATAGCCAAAATTCACCTTAAAATTTTATGCTTCATTATCATTAAAGAAAATAAACTTGAAAAAGAGTTTCTTTGGAGCCAATGTTCACTTCTAATTGATTATCATATGGCCAAGCCATGATTGAGGACCAAATATGAATTCCCTGATTAGTTGATTGACATAGCCAATCCAATCTTCAACCAAAATAATATGGATGTTCTGTTAGCCACATATTTCATCCTTCACACTTTATTTGTAGTACTTTTTCAAAAGTTGTTCACAAATTTCATCTTTCACATTTTACTTGCAGTACTTTTTTAGAAGTTGTGGTCAATACACTTCACTTGTGCCTCTTTACTTGTGTAATCAAAAACTATTACTAGCCAATATTCTATCTACTCTTCTTCTTGAACAAAACATGTTTCTTGAAGTGCTTTTCCAAAATAGCCACCTAAGCAAATTATCATCGTAAATCATCGCCAGTACTTTGGTAATTTAATATCTTTCAAAAAAAACTCCTGATCCCAAGGGCCTAGATCAATCCCTCAGCCAATTCCTGTTGAGTACCTTGTACAAGAGCAAACACTTTGTGTTCTGCCGTGAGTGCTTTTGTACCGACACCGACGTGGAGCTACCGAAGGACAGACATAACAAGTAGCTCAAACAAACTTGTCTTTTTACTCATGAATCCCTAGACCAATCCCTGAGTACCTTGTACAAAAGCAGACAATTTGTATTTGGCATTCAAAGCAAGAGCAAGAGCTGATGACGTCTTCACAGGACTACTAACAGCACACAGACGGGGTTGGGAATTTTGAGAGAGACAGGTAGGTTGGTAGTAACTGGTAAGGTAGGAAAACCCCTCTCTGGGAGTGTCCCATCCCCATACTTACTACTGTCAATGATGTCTCTGTATGACAGTTTAAAAAAACTGATTATGGGTGACAAAGTGATGGGTTTGGGTGACTAGCATGATGGCTTTGAGTGCCCCATCCCACTATCTAATCCTTGTACAATCAGCTGATCATAGGACATAGTATGTACGTTGCTATATAACTGGCATTTGCTACTAACAAAAAGTTTTAGCTTGGGATCTTGACTAGCTCACTAGAACCGCATTGATTTATATTCCAACTCCGTTGTTGATCTTAAATGTAGTAAAGGTGTGGACGCATTCCAAATACAAGAAAAATACATCATATTGTATTGTTTTTGACAATTCGTTGATTGTTTAAGGGTGAAGAACTCCTCAAGTTAGTATTATGAGCATATGGGCACATTAAAAACTTCACTAAAATCCTTTTTAACATCTCGTACACATAAATAATACATTTTCAATAATTTAGGACTTTGAAAAATCTTTGTGAACAAATGCTTACAATTGGAACTTTCAAATTCATGTCAATATTTTTTGAATTTCCTCTTCCTTACTTAACACTATTTTTTTTCAAAGTTCATCCTCGACTGGTTATTCCTAATCCAAAATCCTTCAGTTTCACTCTTTATGGGTGTTCCTACCTTAGAGCTACCGAAGTACAGATACAACACATAGCTCCAGCAAATCTCTCTTATTACTTCTGTATCCCTAGACCAATATCTGAATCAATCAATGTTGAGTACCTTACACCAAAGCAGACAATTTGTATTCAGCATTCAAAAGCAAGAACAAGAGCTGATGACGAATTCACAGGACTACTAACAGCACAGACGGGGTTGGGACTTTGAGAGAGACGGTAAGTTGGTAGTAAGGAAAGGAAAACCCCTCTCAGTGAATGTCCCCATCCGCATACTTAATGATCAGGGGGTTTCAGATATCTCAAAAAAACGGTGAACGAATGGTCGGGAATGGGTTTTTGTTCATGGTAAACGTGAAGTCACAAAAGTGCACGAGGCATGAGGATCTTTTGGAGGTCCTCATGGCTTGTTCACGTGTGAATAACATGAAGCCTCTCTCTCCTCGTCTCTCTCCCGCTAGCTCTGATTGTCTGTCGCTCCCGTGCGCGTGCCTGTTTGTGTTGTTGCCCACCTCTCACCTCTCAATTTGCGCCTTTGATCCACACCTCTAGCTCTCGCTCCGCGCCTGTGGCTCTTGCTCCGCGCTTGTGGCTCTTGCTCCATGCCTCTGGCTCTCGCTCCGTAGCTCTAAACAATTTGGATGCAAAGTTGATTGCCAGGTCAAGGTCATTCAAGGAATTGCAAAGCGTGAGAAGCAAAGATGGTGGAGCTGAAGAGATTTTGATTAGAAGCGGACAATTGTGGAGACGAAGGGTTCTAGATTAGAAGCAATGATGGTGAAGTTCAAGGGATCCGTACAAGATTGGTGATGGTGGACAAAGTTGAAAGGGTGGTGAGTAGTTCACTAAAATTCGGATATTTGAATGGGTGATCAGGAGGACATGAACGATGGCTTGACTAACTTGTTCACCAATTTCATTCACGTGAACAAAATTGCCTTTGAACGACATATCTGAAACCCCCTGTTAAAAGAAATTGATTATGGGTGACAAAGTGATGGTTTTGGGGTACTATCATGACGGTTTTGAGTGCCTCATCTCACTATGAACTCCTCAAGTTGGTATTATGAGTGTATGAGCACATTAAAAACTTCATTAAGCAATCACTTCTTCTACACACAACTATACATTTTTAGTGATTTTGGACTTTAAAAATTCTTTGTGAACAAATGCTTGCAATTGGAACTTTCAAATTGATGCCAATATTTTTTGATTTATTCTTCCTTACTTAGCACTATTTTTTTAGTTCATACTCTACTGGTTTTCCTACTCCAAAATCCTTTAGTTCAAGCTTTATGGGTGTTCTACCTTAGAGCTACCGAAGTACAGAGTAGCGTTCTTTAAACTGGCTAAATTTCGCAGGATTGTTAACAAATTTTTCATGCAACTGAAAAAAATGTAAACTTGCCAGTGTTAGATTTGAAAATTTAAGCTTTTTTAGCAGTATTTTTTAGCCACTTGTGCTAAAAGCGGAAAATCATATTTGGGGACCACTTGTACAGACACAAGCAAATAGCTCCAACAAATGTCTGTTATTACTGATGAATCCCTAGATCAATATCTGAATCAATCACTGTTTGAGTACCTTGTACCAAAGCAGACAATTTGTAATCAGCATTCAAAGCAAGAGCAAGAGCTGATGACGTATTCACAAGTCTACTAGCGGGACAGAGGCTTCCTAGTGCTGGCAATTTGAGAGAGATAGTAGGTTGGTGGTAAGCTTATATGAGGTTTTGTGCTACAGAAATCCATGTTGGCCCTGGCCAGCAATCTTCTCACTGTATATTCTCACGGCTTCTTGCATGGTGCCGCTGTCTTGCAGTGCTTCAGCTCGTTTCTTCCCAGAGGGATGAGTGTTGACATATTGCAGATACTCCGGTTGCTTTCCGAGTTGCCCCATTTTTTCATAGAAAGCCGGTGCCAGTGTGGGGTCGTAGCCTGCTGCTGCCATTAACATCAAACCAATGTGGTCTGCCTCGGACTCCATCCTGGAAGGGTGGTCGAATCAGTAAACATAGTCAGAAAAATACAGCCTTTCAAAAAATTTACCACAGAAAGTATCCACACCTTGAACAAAAACTTTGAGTTTTCCAAGGCTCACCTCCTGGAGAAAGGAAGCTTGAGGAGAAGATCCGAAGTGCTGGAGACAAGGCCAGGGACGTAAACAAAAGAAAGAATGATGAGCTGCAAGAAACCTAGCCAGACTCCTTGGGTAAGCTTCTCTGCAACATGTCGTGCTACCACGTGTCCAACCTGAAAATCAATAACCCAAAGCATACAGAAATTAAGCCATTGCAGTGGTTTCAAATTTCAAGCTTAACATAAGTTAGAGTGGCGAGAATGGTGTCGAGCTGTGGAGAGATTTTTTAGTACAGGAACCTAAGCTGCTTAGATTAAATTTAGATCAACATGCATGATTTCTTCTGCAACTTCAAAAAATGGGATGTTGTAGAGCACTGCGAATGACCACGTTTCCATATTTGCCACTGTAGCTTAGGTTAAGGCTAAAACCAGTAGGGACCTGATCCAACCTTCTATACTAATTCTTGTTACCAACGACTCATTTATTCATAAACTTTGGCGTAAGGGTGACTTAGCTAATAATGTCTGTAGCCCACTAATCTTTCAAAATGAAAATGGAGTTGTCCACTGTCCCTTCAACAGTGATCTACAACCTCCCACTTAAAACGTTTGCAAGAGAAGTTCATACACAGAGATCGTCTACCTTTCTTTCCAAAAAAATGTGACGAAGGACAATTTGGATTTATAGCACATTTGGCAGTCTTTTTAACCATTTGAGCTAATTGAGAAAATTGTATGATCACTGCCAAGAGGGTTTGGTTTGGCTCTTGTACCAAGAGTGCTCTCTCCAGTGTGCTCTAGTAAGTGGTTTTCTAATTAAAGCACGCCTTCAGATGTTTAAAGCAAGCAGGGAAATCACAGGAGCAGCCTGGTAGAGATTCTTCAAAACGAGCAAAACATCAAAAGCAAGCAAGGAAATCTTCAAAACGAGCAATACATGAAACGCAAGCAGGGAAATCACAAGAGCAGCCTGGTCGAGATTCTGCAACAGTAGCAAAACATCAAAAGCAAGCAAGCAAGCAAGCAGCAATCGGAGCAACCATACCTCGTGACCGAGAACAGTTGCAACTTCAGCGTCAGACCGAAACTTGGTAAGAAGACCGGTGAAGACGACGATCTTGCCTCCAGGGAGGCAAAACGCATTCATGTTATCCTCATCAACCACAATCACCTCCCACTTCAAGCCATTCAAATGCGCGGTGAAACCCTGGGAGCCTTGGTCCAAGCCCTTCTGCCGGCTCTTGTCCACCCACATGTTGTCTTCCAGCTTCTCCTCCCCGTACAGATCCTCCGAGGTTTTCTGCAGCTTGTCTTCCAAGTTGCTGCTGCTGCTGCTCTCTGAAAACCTCGGCTGCGAGGAGGACGGGTGAGGGACATGCGTGTGATGTAACTCACCCGAACTCTCGGTCTTCGTCCCCGCCATCGCTGCCTCGATCACGTCCCTCGCAATTCCACGGATGCGCACAGCCTGCGGGTGTATTGGCGGCAGAATCTTGGACGACATCTGCGTCTTCAACTGCAGAAAGATGAAGAGAACTCGCTTTGTAAGCAACGGTTTGTGAAAACAGCCTGGAAACCCTAATGCACAGGATTTGAGTTGCTAGGGTTTGGTTAAGTGGAGAAGAGCCTACGCTGTTGAATTCACGCTTTGTAAGCAAAGGTTTGCAGCAACAACCTGGAAATCCTAATGGACAGGATTTGAGTGCGAGGTTTTGGTTAGGAGGAGAGGAGAAGAGCTGGAAACCCTAATGGACAGAATTTGAGTTGCTAGGGTTTGGTTAAGAGGAGAAGGAGAAGGGCCTACACTGTTGAATTCACGCTTTGGAACCAAAAGTTTGTGGCAACAGCCTGGAAATCCTAATGGACAAGGTTTGAGTTGCTAGGGTTTGGTTAAGAGGAGGAGGAGGAGAATGGCCCTACGCTGTTGCTTTGTAAGCACAGGATTTGAGTTGCTAGGTTTTGGTTAAAAGGAGGAGGAGGAGGAGAGCCTACGTTGTTGAATTCACGCTTTGTCAGCAAAGGTTTGTGGCAACAGCCTGGAAACCCTACTGGACAAGATTTGAGTTGCTAGGGTTTGGATAAGAGAAGGGGAGAAGAGCCTACGCTGCTGAATTCCTGCTCTCCAAGTTGGCGCTCCAGATCCGGTCCGATCAAGACGAAGTGTTGCCGGTGAGTGTAAGGAACGGTCTGCAAATTGGTGAAGTAAACGTACGCCGACACGCATCCCGCAACTCCAAGAACAATCAAGAGCTTCTTCTGCCCGGACTGACCACCGCCACGCGTGTCTTGGATCCATACGGTTGGCCCGCGTCTCTTGAAGTGCACCACTCCGCGCTGGTCCGTGTAATAAAGCCTCCTGTTCTGAAACCCTAAGTTCCGAGGCAATAGTTGTTGCGGTTGTCGGAAAGCAGGGGAGATTCGTTGCAGCTCGACGTGGAAACCCTCATTCACTAGAGCTTTACTACTACCATGAGTAGTGTTTGTGTTTCGGATCACCTGTCTCCATGACTGTTGTTGTTGTTGTTTCCACAACTTGTTGAAGAGATTCCCCACGCTCCGTCCAGCTCGTTGCGCCATCTCTCTTTGTTTCTCTTTCACTCAAAAAAGCGCAACGTCACATACTCTTCGAATCTATCAAAACCCTGGAACCTCTTCGACAGTCCACGAGTAAAATTTCAACAACACGAAATTCGTTCACATACTCTAACAATATTGTCGAATACCGAAACAAGACAGCTCAATCAATTCACAAGCGGAATCCTCTTATGATCAATTCTGCCGAAACCCTAAGGTCACTCGCATCGTCTTCCCCGATCAGAGAGAAATCAGAATCTAGCTGTGCATCTTGACTGTTGATCTCAACCATTCCAAAGGTATACAAGAGGTCCAGACAAGAGAGCTCTCTGAAACACGAATTCTGAAACAAGAGCTTGGGCAGCACGTTTTAAGCCACGCATTCGGACAATCTAGAACTCAGTTGATGAGATGACGAGTGCAACCTTAGAGACGGGGTTAGCGGTGCAAATGTAAAACCCTAATCTCCGTATCCTGAGCTTTGAGAGTTACAACATTGATTGATGCCATTTTGAGTCTGTCACTGCAAGGAATACTGGTGCTTAGAGCATCGCCACTGTAAACGCAGATGCAAAAGCCACTGTTGATGAGGGAAGATGAGGGAAGGGAGTCTTTCTAGATTTTTTGGGCAAAGTTACAAGTTCCCATTCACGCTACTCTCCAAGTCTTTTGCATGTATGTTTCGACTCACTAGAGTACTCAAATAGGTTGAACCATTCACGCTACTCTCTAAGTCTTTTGCATGTATGTTTCGACTCACTAGAGTACTCAAATAGGTTGAACCATTCACGCTACTCTCCAAGTCTTTTGCATGTATGTTTCGACTCACTAGAGTACTCAAATAGGTTGAAGCTTGTTTCTTCCACTGCATCTTTTGCATTCACATTTCAACTCACTAGAGTACTCACAGAGGTTGAAGCTTATTTTTTAATTGTTTCCTTTCCCGGTGCTAGAGCAAAGAAACCAGTCAAATAGGTTGAGGCTTATTCCTGCTCATTTTCTTTCCCGGTGCTGCAGAGAAAAAACAACTAAGTAGTTTAAGTGGCCCACATGGTAGCCAATGGCCCACATGGTAGCCAATGAATTCTCTGGTGGAGTTTGAGGTTGCTGAAATGCGGTGGAGATGCCCTTACAATGGATGCTTTCGGTAGTTGCAGTTCTTGTAAAGTGACCAATCGTGCATGTAAGTGTTTTAAGGACCATGATATGGACTTCAGAGGTGAGTGAATCTTATGTTAAAAATTGCGGTGCTTGCGGTTCATTTCCAGTACCTACAGCAGGAACTCGAAGAGTCCGTCCAGCAAATGAAACAAACAGGCTTCAGCATTGTGACAATAGCTTAAAATTCAAAAGCCACAAGCTTCCAAAACTAGCATTTGTTCATGTAAGATCTTCTTCGCTTCGGATCGGCGCCAAATGACATTCAAAAATGGAGGTCAGTTTCTTTTGAAGCATGTTCATGGATATTGAAAAGTTTATGTTTGAACAATTTCGAGCTTGAAAAGATAACCACTTGAGAGCAAGGAGAATTGGCATTGCAAAAGTAGGAAAACAATGAGATCTATAAAGAAAAAAGGCTCGTCAAATTAATAGCTAAGCTGAGGGAGTGTACATTCCCAGCTGAATCAACAAGGTCCGTTTAGCCCTAGACAAGCGAGACTTCTGATGGCCGCCTTTGTTGGCATGGACTGAACCAACCTTCACTGCCTTATCAATAATGGAGAAAGCCTCGGCGATGAGAGACTCTACAGGCTTGATATCGTCTTCTGTTGCGTCAGTCTTCTTTTTCAAGCCATCGAGTGCCACAAAAACCTGCAAAAAAGCTCTTCCTTGTGAGCGCTCAAATTGGAATACACATTAAAAAAGAAAGCAGGTGTGTGAGTGTTGAAAAGAGGAAATCCAGACACATGACGTACCTTTTTCATACGAGTCGAAATTTCAGACTTCTTCGACTTGTGGTAAACACGTCTCTTCTCATTCTGACGAGCTCTCTTCGCAGCCTGGTCAGGCTTCTTAGTTGGAGCTACTGCTGCAGCTCGCACTAGAACTGGTCTCCTTGTGACTGCGCCCGTCAGTGAACTGGTGCATCCAACACCTGCAAGACAACACTGAACGTCAAAATCCTGCTTCGACAGTTGAAATCAACCATGAGACGACTGTTCAGCAGGATCTAATGTTATACACCAAGATAAAATCACACGGCTAAGAAGGTTTAAATGCATTCTAATCAACTCTCAAATACTAGATACAGCAAAAAGTCTCCGAAAGCTCGTAGTACAAACATCGTGACCTAAACGACCGACTTCAACAAGGAAAAGTGAAACTCAAAGTCACGAGAACCGTAGGATCATAGTAGCACAATTTCTTTGAAATACAAATTGACATACACGACAACATACACATGCTATCAAAGAAAAATCAGACAGCGTTAAAAAACTCGACTGCAAGCCGCTGCTCAAAACCCTGAGCATTCGTTACTATAAAATTCCTCGGTGAATACGTTGCGCATTTAACAAGAAAGTGAAATAAAATCATAGTACCTCAATGTCTTCCATATATAAACTCGAACATTTTATCAATAGTATCAAAATGCAGCTTCAGCAGAGTTTCAAGAATTCAACTAAGACCGCTCAAAACCGTGAGCTCTCAGAGTATTATTAGGGCACGTTAGTATACACAAAAAGCTCAACCAAAATCCTCCACGCGAGCGGCTAACTACTGAGAAAGAGTGACTTACTTTGCAAGCGCAGACCTACGAGGGAAGAGCGGAGCGACACGGAGCGAATAGAATCATAGTAGCTCAATGTCTTCCATGTATAAACCCAAACATTCATCAATAGTACCGATATGCACTTTCAGCAGAGTTTCAAGAATTCAACTAAGACCGCTCAAAACCCTGAGCTCAACAAGAAATAAGGCACTGCCAAAAGACTCGACTAAAAGCCGCTGCTCAAAACCCTGAGCATTCGTTACTACGACATTTCTCGGTGAATACGTTGCGCATTTAACAAGGAAGTGAAATAAAATCATAGTAGCTCAATGTCTTCCATGTATAAACTCGAACATTTCATCAATAGTACCGATATGCAGCTTCAGCAGAGTTCCAAGAATTCAACTAAGACCGCTCAAAACCGTGAGCTCTCAGAGTATTATTAGGGCACGTTAGGATACACACAAAGCTCAACCAAAATCCTCCACGCGAGCGGCTAACTACTGAGAAAGAGTGGACTTACTTTGCAAGCGCAGGCCTACGAAGGAAGAGCGGAGCGAAATAGAATCATAGTAGCTCAATGTCTTCCATGTATAAACTCGAACATTTCATTAATAGTATCAATGTACAGTTTCAGTAGTCTTTGAGTATTCAACTGACACCGCACAAACCCTAAGCTCTTAGAATATTATTAAGGCAACGACGACGTTAGGATACACAAAAAGCTCAACCAAAATCCTCCACGCGAGCGGCCAACCACTGCGAAAGAGTGGACTTACTTTGCAAGCGCAGGCCTACGAAGGAACGGAGGGAAATAGAATCATAGTAGCTCAATGTCTTCCATGTATAAACTCCAACATTTTATCAATAGTACCGATATGCAGTTTCAGCAGAGTTTCGAGAGTTCAACTAAGACAACTCAAAATCCTAAGCTCTTAGAATATTATTAGGGCAACGACGACGTTAGGATACACAAAAAGCTCAACCAAAACCCTCCACGTGACCAAGAAAGCGGCCAACCACTGCGAAAGAGTGGACTTACTTTGCAAGCGCAGGCCTACGAAGGAAGAGATAAACTCGAACATTTCATCAATAGTATCGATATGCAGTTTCAGCAGAGTTTCGAGAATTCAACTGAAACGGTTCAAAACCGTGAGCTCTCAGGATATTATCAGGGCAACGGCGACGTTAGGATACACAAAAAGCTCAACCAAAATCCTCCACGCGACCAAGAAAGCGAAAGAGTGACTTACTTTGCAACCGCAGGCCGACGAAGGAAGAGCGGAGCGACACGGAGGAGCGTTGCGGCACGGAAGAGGGTGCTGCTGCTGCGAGTGAAAGGGACACGAGTGTGGGTCCCCTGCAACAAGTGCTCCCTGCTGCTGCTGCCATCGCCATAGCTGCGAACACCCTCGTTTCGGCACCAAACAGTGCAAGAGATGACTTGTTTGGTTACAGGAAGTGAATGTGCGGGCAGAGGAGTGGTACAGGAACGGGCGAAGGGAGTGATCTGGAGGCAAGAAGCTGCAATCTAGTGCGCTCGGGGCGACGCACAGACGCTCGGAGGCGACGGGGATGCAGAGGTGAGAGAAGAGCGCGGCCTATCCACTCCGGATGAGATGGACTGTCATGGATGAATGTCATTCGTCTCTCCGAATACCACGCATACATCACTTAACCCTTAACCCTTGAACGGCCCTTGGGCTCTAGAGATATGGTATCAAATACGGTTGCAATTGAGTTTGAATTCGCTGAAAATTAAGTGTTAGAATCATACATATTGAAGGGTTGTACAATGGTGGGTGCATAATTTTTTTTGGGAAGCCCTCAAAGCAATTCAAATACAGCTATACATATAGCCAAAGATGGTCGATGGGCCATTTAGGGGTTAAAGGACCAAGCTACTATAATACATAGTATGTATGCTGTTGTATAACTGGCACTTATTATCAATTAAAGTTTTAATTTGGGATCTTGACTACCTCACTAGAACAACATTAATCTATATTCTAACTTCTTTGTTGATCTCAAATACGATAAAGGTGTGGATGCACTCCAAATACAAGAAAAATACCCTGTATTGTACCAGTCACAAAGGACTGCTTGGTCCTTTAGGGGTTAACCCAGCGTACTTTTTTTGGGTTTTTGCTATTAGATTGACACACACCCCACCATGCGGGCACGTAAGGAAAATTTGGATAGAATTGGATAAAATCATCGACATCTGCTTATTCATCCATAAAATCTACTAATTTTAGTAACTTTCATAAAAAATCTGGCAAATCTACAATAAGCTTAGGGAGGGTTGGGCAAATTCATCCATTTTTTCAAAGATTATTTCCCGTATTAAGATTGCCAAGCCAGTTTCTAGGTAAGATTTAGGCAAATTTTTGCCAAGAAGATTTACATTGACTTAACCCATTAACCCTTAAACGTCCGAAAGGCCCTTAGCGGCCAGTACAATATGGGGTATTTTTCTTGTATTTGGGATGGATCCAAACCTCTACAATATTTGAGATCATCAAAGAAGTTGGAATAATTATAAGTAAATGTGGTTCTAGTGAGCTATTTGAGATCACTAGTTAAATTTTTTTGTTGGTAGCAAATGCTAGATATATGACAATGTATCTATTATACCTCTTGACATTTAGGAGTTAACCCTTAAACATTCAAAAGGTCCTCTACGGCTAGTACAATACGAGGCATTTTTTGTGTATTTAGAATGGATCCACACCTATATTACATTTAAAATCACCAAAAAAATTGGAATATAGATAAATGCAGTTCTAGTGAACTATTGAGATCCCAAGTTAAAATATCTTATACGCAGTAAATACCAAATATACAACAATGTATCTACTATGCCCTTGGGCCGTTTAGGCTAGTATCAATCTTTTCTTCAATTTGTAAATAGAGCTTACGTCCGTCTATGGGTTTCATCGAAGGGAACAAGGAACGTGATGTTAGAGAACGTGATAGGGAACGTGATATTAAAGAAGGCTGAGTGTACATCGATGGTATTCTACATTTTTGAATTAATTTGGTCCGAATCAAAGGAGCGCGGGGTCGTTGTCATAGCCTTGCTTGTCTGCGTCGCCACAGCCGGAGGTTGGAAGTATTAGCTGGTAAAGATCCGAGCAGAGGCTGTCAAGAATCCACAGTCGACACAGCACTTTTGCATTGTCCGTCTCAAATTCTACGCTTAAAATTGCTATAACGGAATGATTGTTGCAGTTTATAATCCTAATTGCAGCAGCACACGTGAGGTGATGTGACAGGTACTTGTCTGTACCGTATGCTCAATCTGAGCTATTTGGAGAGTTTTCAGGATGGCTGAAAGAAACTCGACTGCATGTTATTGAGATAATTCGTGACTAAGTTGATTAAGAGTCTGAAGGCGTCTTAAACATCTTGAAACTACTATACAGCATGATTTGTCTGATGAAGTTTGTCTCTAATTCTATGCTTAAAAGTTGCTTATAATGAAATGATCGATGTAGTTTATTATTTTGCTTTTGCAGCAGCACGAGTGAGGTGATGTAACAAATACTTATCTGTACCGTATGCTCGATTTGATCTATTCGGAGAGTTTTCAGGATGGAGGAAAATAAGGAACTCGATTGCTTGTTATTGAGATAATTCGTGGCCTAGGTGATTGCACTAGTTTGCAGGCATATTAAATGTTTTGAATTTAGTATACAATCTCAAGAGAGAAATGAAAGCAGGTGCAAAATAAATCTTAAGTTATGTTGCATGTTTTGTCTGATGACGTTGTGGTGTAAGGATTGTATTCATGGTTTCCGATTCGAAATCCGTAAGAATCTGATCACTAGTGCTAAGTGTATTCTGCTTTGAGATTTGTCTTACTTAGCTAATAAGTTGCAATAGAGAATTGGCTATGGCGACGTAATCGCTGTAGGTTGTAATACAAATTTGCGGCGTCAGAGACACTAACGGATGTGATGTGAATAAACTTCGGTATTCTTGACATGAGCTATTCAGATACTACTCAAGCATTAAGAAATGAAGTTTGAATGTAATTCTATTGTTTCATAGACTAATCAAATTGTAAGAGATTGCAGGCGCTCTTAAAACTCTGTGGAGCTTCAGAACGAACAAGATTGAAGATTGTAACAAAGACGAGTACGGAATCTTTCTGAAGGTACTCGGCATGATTTACATTGACGAAGTTGTGTTGTCGTTTAGTTTCCGATCGGAGAAAGCATTGTTCAAAGTTCACAGGATGTAGCACAGACTGAGAGAATCTCTTAACTTCAAGGATGCCTGCAATTATGGTCGATAGTGTCGCAATGTATGGGTCGAACCTACTTTAAATTAAACCGAGTCTCTCTGTCGATAGCTGTTACGATTGATTTTAAATTTTACTGGCCGCATTCAAATAGGCAGCAAGTGAGGAGAACTAAAAATCAATGAGTACTTCACATAACGACGACGAAGTGAACTTTGCACCGCAATCGCAAGAGGATTCTCCGACTGATAATGACAAAGGGAAGCGTCCTCTCGAGGAACCACCTGATCCGCTAGCTTTGTTTCAACGTCTTCTTGGTCGTCGTGAAAATACCGAAACCATAGCTGTCCAAGCCAGCGCTCTTCTCCCAATGCTGACAAGTTTGGGAATGGCATCTGAGGTTACGCAGGATGAACTTTGTGACATGTTGAAGTTGTCAGGGTATGCTGACGCCGAGACCGGTGCCGTAGACTTTGAACGGTTTAGGGTATTTGCTAAGGATTTTATGCTTCTCGAGTCACTTGGTGCGTGCCAAAGTGCGTGGGTGAAACGTCAGATAGACCCAGGGCCAGTTGGAGACTTCTTTGACACTCTCGAATCCGCAAAAGAATTCGGATTCACGACTTTCGACTTCATTGGTGCTTTTGCCAGATTAGATGTGGAACTCACAGAGAATACCGCCGACATCCTCGTGGGGTACGCAAATCTTCACACAGCCGATAAAAATACCTTCGAGGAATATTTAGAAGTGCTCAACGTGGAACATGAGATATTTTTGGAACTCACAGGCCGAACGACATTGCCACGTAGAACGTATACTCTGGACAAGAGCTCTCGTGGCGGACGCTTGCTGGCCTTTGTATCCGCATATTCAAGATCTCACCATGCCAGCAGAGGACCGGCAACGCTGCCTCCGGAACTATAGTGGAAGGTAATGTCATGAGTCAAGTAAGAGCTCTTTTCCCTCAAACCAAATAGAGTGGAGCAACCGAAAGGCATTACTGAGAGAGAGAGAGGTTAGCCACACAAGTAGAACGTCTGTCTCAAAACACTTTCTTTCCTGTACTTCAAAGGAGAATGAGGTCACTATGAATTTACCAAACTACAGCTATATCTGCATTGCTTAATCCAGAATGAGTGAGAATTTGCAAGCCGACAATATCACCCTTGGAGACCATACGGCTTCAAGCAGATAACGATTTCCCTCAAATAATTCAATCGCTGCAACCTGCAGAGGTAGCAGTGCTGAGCACACAAACTTAGAAGAAAGTTTTATGATAGCAAGCTGCATGAGTAGAGGTACAAAAAACTGGAAGAGGACAAACCAAGAAGCTTTTTACAACTCTTTCATTGCTGGAGGCCTAATATTCTTGAGACTATGCACTCTTATGTCGCACGGTACCTAACCATTCGCTGGATCACTGCAACATGTGCATCCTAAGAAGGGTGATTAATGCACTCCCCGCCACAAGTACTTTGACTTGCATTCCAGCAATTTTCTCATATGGATTTGTGTAAAAGCAAGATTTAACAATATAGAGCAAAGATTTAGAATGACATGCTTAAAGCAAGATCAGGTGTGCAGACAGATCTCTCAGAATTCAATGTCAGAATCCAAGTCCCATGCAAGCCAAACTAGAGTACTTACAAATCCTCTGCATCGTGGAACGTAGTGAGGTAACTCCACTTCCTGTGAACCTTTTCTGTTGAAACACGCCTAGTTATGAGGGTCAATATAATATCAGTGTAATTGACATAGAGATTAATATGACAGCTGATACTACAAGTATATAGTTCATTTCAGCAATAGCAGCTTGAATTCGCTCACCTCTCAGAAATTGGCACCACCACCTAAGGTACGAGGCTCATGAATGGAGCATCTAATGGCTGAAACTGAATTTTGGGTAGGTGGAACTTCTTGAAATAATTTTCAGTGAAATTTTCTTGAAAGATAAGAAGAATTCATTGGCATCTAACCCAAGTTGTTTCATATTTTTTGGATCTTTGTGGAATTAGTTTTGAAAATTCTAAGTGAAAAGATCATAAGGCTCTAAAATGGAGCACCTCTTCAAATGTACATCGTTTGCACATTGTTGAAGGGCTATGAAAAACAACATGTACAAATGGAGTACATTTGAGGAGGTGCTCCATTTTAGAGCGTGCTCCAAATTACAGCCTCCTCCATTAATATCTCAATCTCTTAAACTGTAAATGGTTGGGTCTAATTCAGAGCTTCCTCTACTAACAACAGATTCATCCACAAAAGGTCATAGCATCTACATCATGTGGTAGTTTTGTAGATTGAAGCTCGGATGATAAGTCTAGTCCAAGCTAGAGTACCCACCACCCTCTCCTGCTTTACACCCTACAGTCAGCCTTAGTAGAGAAATATTGAAGTGGCATCAATGATAGCAGCAGTTTGTTTCACCAAAGTACAAAGTAGGAACACCCGCTTCCGTCACTTCAATCAAATTTATCCCTAGGAAGTAATGAAAATCTGTCAAAAAAAATTAAACTCCAAGAAAAACTATTGCTTGCAAGATGCCTCTACAAATTAGAATCCAATATTAAGTGAGGGTCTTTGGTTCAATGGAATATGGAAATAATCCCCCCTTGGTGACAAAGATGAGCAGCAATACGATTTCCCCTTTAGGAAATCCACAGAAACTATGCCTTGACTTGTTCAAAATTTTAATTTCTGTAACCTTTAGTAGGACATAGATGGTTTTCAAGCCAAAATAGTTATCAATATAGCTTTTGATAAGGTTTTGCTTCATGCTTTGCTACTCCGAACAGTTTCTGTAGAAAAGTGTGAACTGCAAAAGACCTGCACAATAGTGAAGTCTTGTATTCTTTAACCCCTAAACAACCACAAGGAACTAGGGAACTGTAGATTCCTGATTGTATCGTAATTCTATGGTGATTCAAATTTGGTTTTTGTTCTTTTCTTGGCACGGATTGTGAATCGGAGCGGCTATACAAGAGCGCTTGCTCTTGGTGCTCTGACAATGTATTTATTTTAGGGATCCACCGCAAGGTTCCGTAAGTTGCAGATAAGTTCCAGTTACATATTTGTAGCCCACCTCAAGTGCAAATGCTTCTCAAAGTCGGAAAAACAATTGCACAAACATGCCAAACATTGTAAAAGGTGGAGAAGAACAATAATACACAACCCTCAAAAATCCAAGCAAAACCCAAAACAACAACACTTCCAAATACGGGGAAAACACCCTATTTTAGCCACAGCAACACGCTGTGTTGTTTAGGGGTTAAAGCAACAAGTTTACTTGTAAAACTCAAGTTCAATCCTAGTTCCAGTTGCACTTTGTCATGTGAACACCACCCCCAACTGATTCTACTATATGTACAAGTAAGCTAAACTTGTAGGAAATACATGAACTCACACAATTGAATAACTTGGATTACAACCTTCTTGACCCATACCAAGCAACTTAGAACAAACGTCCATGTTGACACCAAAATTGGAAAACTCACTAGGAATAAATAATTTTTATATAACAAACTTGTGTTTGTCACTATTAAGTTTTCTAAGTCTGGACAAACGTGCATGTTTTCTCTTATTGTTTCAATAATATGCAACAACTTGTGAGGTACTTGTAAAGTTATGCATGAAGTGACATTTGAATCAAATACTTCTATCTCATAAGGTTTGGCGACTAAACACACCATAACACCATATTCATTAAATTGTTGTAATATTTTGGGTTTAAGATGACCAAATTAAACCAATCATTAGGGTAAAATTTGGGAATCTGATTTTCCCAATTTAATGAATAAAATATGGCATACTTTAATAAAAGAGAAAATTTCATGGATACCCTTGAAGTTGCAATATTTACATAGATATTCTTGCTTTTTCAGAAATCGCACAAACACCTTTGGACTATTATTTTTAGATATTTATTTGTTGTCCGGGTACTTCCTTCATGACCAATGTTGAAGAAGGAAATGTAATGAAACAAAAAAGAAAAAATGTGTGCACAATGGAAGAAGGGAAGTGGTATGCACAACAAAACAAATGCTTGAAAATTTTGATCAAAAATATTTGTGCAACTTTTGAAAAAGTACGATATCTATGTCAATATTGCAAACTTCAAGGGTATCCATGCAATTTTCCCTCAATAGAAATAGGCGAAGGTCACATTAGAAAGGGTTGAGGTCAAATGGCATGCCATTTTTTGTGTGAGTGAATTGGTATTCAAATTGTATGTAGTTGATGATTGCCATGGTAAAGACTTGAACATTACCCCAAAAAAACAGTAGCTCCAACATCAGTCAAAAGCATTGACACAAACACTAAAATTAAACATCTGGAAACTCTAACCAACTGGAGGATTCAAAAAGCCAAAATGAGTTGTTGAACAAACCCAACATCTGCAAATAAGGTAAAATCTAGATTTCTCGGAAGAGCTCTTGCACTCAATTCTTTAGAACAATAGGCGGCATGGGCTCAGCTGCTTTGATCTATGGGTAGTGATCCCAAATGTGATTTTCATAATTAGCACATGTGGTTGAAAATATTGCTAAATATGCTCCATGCAGAGTTTGATAATTAAAGAAAATTGGGAGGTTTTTTTTTTTTTTTTTTTTTTTTTTTTGTTAAATTTAGCGGCAGCTAAAGTGGAAGCACGCATTTTTGTCAACGCTCCATACCCAATTAGCAAGGTGTGTTATTTCCACCACAAGCAAGGATAGATATTTTAGAATGCTTTTTTTGTCCTTTTGAAGGTTGGGGCCACTTAAGTCATGTCACATGTCTCAAAGTGAGGTAGGAAGTAATGAGCTCAAAGTAATTTGGCTATTGGTGAAACTTGCATACATCTATACATTAGCCATGGGCCCAAAACACTTTTTGACTCCCATAATTCATAGTAATTTGAATTTTTGCAATAAAATTATGAAAAATTTGTAATCCCAATATTTCATATGTGGAAAAAATATTTGTTGCCACAAACTCTTTGTAGTTTGTTGTATAATTGCTTAATTTGTTGGATAAGGTAGGAACACCCATCTTTGTGAGGGTCCCCATAACCATCACTTTTGAAATCTTGAAAAATCTGAGGAAGTAATTAAATAAATGTAATGACAAGAATGTACAACATGTGAACATTAACCCCTAAACGGCCCAAAAGCCCTTTGTGGCCGTATGTATGGCCGTATATACAGATGTATTTGAGCTGCTCTAAGGGCTTTCCAAAAAAATTATGCACCCTCCATCATCAATCTTTCAATATGTATGGTTGTAACACTTAATTTCTAGCTGCTTCAAACTTCTGAATACTGATTGCAACTATATTTGGTACCGTATCTCTAGAGCCCAAGGGCCCTTCAAGGGTTAAACCTTAGTGTTGGTTCTGGGTGCAATGGTAGTTGTCTGTTTAAAAATTCACAACTTATTCTCATAGTATCCAAGTACTACATTTGAAAGTGCAAACTCATTATGTTTTTGTTGCTAATATGATTGTATAATTTGCTAAATATTTATTAATAATCATCATGTTCAAAACCCTTAAACTCACGCTTATGGGTGTTCCTACCTTATGGGTGCTTCCACCTTATGAACAAAGCTTGTGGGCAGTGTTTTTTTTTTGGGGCAATTTAAGGCCCAATTGCCTAAAAAAAAGGCTAGCTTCAAGACTATAGGAAAAAAAGGGTGATTTTTTTTCAAAAAATGCCAGTTTGCAATAATGAAAATAGCTTTGCGGCCTAGGCTTTCATAAAATCCTTATCAATTTGAAAATTGATGCCATCAGTTTAAAATCATTTGAGCATTTTAAATTTTTTGAGGTGTTGCTTAATCCAATTCAATACAATATTGAAGTAATGACAATGGTTATAAGGATGTTTTCAAAAAATGACCAATGAATATTTTTTACCTACAAAAAAAATCTCATGATGCTCCAAAAATCCATGAGTTGGGGCACCTTCAACTCCAACCAAAATAGGGACGGAGCCAGCAAACTACAAACCATTTTCAAAAAATGCCACCCAAGCATCGGTGAGAAAACCAAAAAAAAACCCTGCTCATGGGGGTTTGCACATGAAATCCTCAGCAATTGACGAAATTGGATGATAATTCGTTTATTCATCTAGTCATGGATGTGGATGATGACCTAAATCAGGCTGGCTTATATGAACGCGAGGTCGGCAACCGCACGTCTTTCCGATCAGCACAAGAGTGACGACGCAATTTTTTTTGCTGAGCTTGAGTGCGGCCTCCAAGATGCAGATCTTCGTAAAAACTCGTAAGCTACCTAACTCCGATATGTCGACTCCTTCGTGAATTTTTAGACATCACTTTTGAGCCTTTCGGTGAACTGATCCTGAGTTAGGGTTTAGGGTTGATATCGTCTCGCAATTTTTTGTTTAGAAACCTATTGCCCGTGGGAACTGTTTGTATTGAAAGGACGGGGAAGAAAATCACAGCAGAGGTTTAGTCTTCCAATATAGTTGAAATCTCGACATTTTTATGTTCAGTTTAAGGTCCTTTTAGGAGTTTTGCAGTAGATTGATAATGCTGTAAGGTTTGGTGCTGTGCCTTGTTGGACAATCTGTGTTTTAGACATTCGTTCGGTGAGAACTGTTTGTGAGGCGGTTCTTTGATTCTAAATTGATCTATTTTGTGAGCGTTTTGGCGGATTAACGTGTTTTAGGGTTTGGAGTTGGCGTTGCGGTCGATGCCTTTTTGTTTGACGAGTTTGGAAGTGTTTGCTCGATGAGAATTGTTTGTGAGTCGGTTCCTTGTTTCTATTTTTGAGCTATTATGTGAGTGTTTTGGCGGATTAATGCGTTTTAGAGTTTGGAGTTCAATGCCTTTTTGTTGACGAATTTGAAAACTGTTTGCTCGGTGAGAGCTGTTCGTGAGGCAGTTCCTTGTTTCTAAATTGAGCTATTTTGTGAGCTTTTGGACGGATTGATACGTTTTAGGGTTTGGAGTTGCGTTGAGTTCGATGCCTTTTTGTTTGACGGGTTTGAAACAGTGAAAATATTTTGGATGAAGTGGCCTTAACTTTTTTTTTCTAACCAACCAAAAAATGGTTGAGTACAGCAAGGATGAATACATTTTTTTGGATGCTTTCAATCTTTCATCAAAGCTAAAACTCATGACGGTTTTGCGAGAAATGAAACCCTGAAAACCGGGCTCGTACTCCCAAACCCGTGGCTAGATATTTTACATTTTTCCCAAAAATATTGCAAAACAATAGCAATAATCTATAACTAATAAAAAAACTCACTTTGGCGACCTGTCGGTTTAGTCATTAATCACCGGTCTTATTGGAATGCCCATTTTTTAAAATTTGTGATTGGTTAGAGTCAAGGGGCAAAGTGAAAGGGCTATGACATGGAGGTTGGTGTGAAAGGATATCTTTGGGTGGAACCTATTGAATATTTTTTTAACTTGGATTTGAAATTCACATACGAAGGGGAGATGAAGAGGCAGATTGATTTGAATTCAAAAAATTGAATGATTGCCATTAGTTACTTTTGAATTTGATTTCAATTATTTTTATTTCTTTTTTTTCTACCTATTTTACCTATTGATGACATATACATTTTATTGGATGGGACATAAGTTATGCTAATGCCTTCATTTACCTTGGTAAATGGGTTTACAGGACTCGTTAGCACAAAATAATTTGACTGGTTTGAAATTGTTTGCATTGCAGTGACGGGGAAGACGATCACCTTAGAGGTGGAGTCTTCTGACACGATCGACAATGTGAAGACTAAGATTCGGGACAAGGAGGGCATTCCTCCGGACCAGCAGCGCTTGATATTCGCCGGCAAGCAACTCGAGGATGGACGCACTCTCGCCGATTACAACATCCAGAAGGAGTCGACTCTTCATCTGGTGCTGCGCCTGCGTGGTGGCGCCAAGAAGAGGAAGAAGAAAACCTACACCAAGCCGAAGAAGCTGAAGCATAAGAAGAAGAAGGTCAAGCTCGCGGTGCTGCAGTTTTACAAAGTGGACGACTCTGGCAAAGTGCAGCGCCTTCGCAAGGAGTGTCCCAACCCTGATTGTGGCGCCGGCACTTTTATGGCCAACCATTTTGACCGTCACTACTGTGGCAAGTGTGGCCTGACCTATGTCTATCAGAAGGCTGGCGCAGAGTAAGGTAGAAGCACCCCAAAAGTGTCACTTACTTCAGATGTGGTAATTTGGAGGATCTTTTGAGAATTTAATGGCATGGGCTTGCTGATCATCTTTCCAAGGTTCGGAGTTTTCTTCTAGGGTTGAGCTCGTAAACCCTAAACCAGTCAAAGCAGTTTGTATGAGAATCCTTTCATGTGTTTCAAATCCTTTCTGTGGAACTAAGAAGAATTTTCTTTCACAGCTACAATATTTTCATGTCATCTGGCTTTTTGTGTGGTTTCTCTTGTGCTTTTATTACAGTGTTACTTTGAACAAAGCATCTTTGTTTTGTACTGTTGCTTTCAATGCCAGGCAAGTATTTTTTTAAGAAAGATGTTGCGGTAGTAGTCGGATCATCGCTCTAAAGTTCGGAGTTTTCTTCTAGGATTGAGCTCGTAAACCCTAAACCAGCCAAAGCAGTTTGGATGAGAATCATTTCCGGTTATTCAAATCTTTTGTGTGGAACAAAGAAGAATTTTCTTTCACAGCTGCAATATTTTCATGTCATCTCTTGTCATTGGCTTTTTGTATGGTTTCTCATGTGCTTTTATTACAGTGTTACTTTGAACAAAGCATCCTTGTTTTGTACTGTTGCTGTCAATGTCAGGCAAGTAAGTTTACGAAAGGTGTTGCACAAGTAGTCAATAAGAGCTGTATGAGTTCATTTGCTGTATTTACAGTGGTTCTTGGATAAGGTCAATGCTTTAGGAGAGAAAAAAATGTTGATCACATCCAAGCATTGACCTTAGACAAACAGTATGTTTAACTAAGCCCGAAAAAAATATTGGGACCTTGACACTATCCAAACATTTCTCTTACAGAGGTTGATCTTATCCAAGCATCACCCTACCTTGCATGACCGACCTACAATTCTCTTCATGTTGTATTTGAATGCATTCATATTACGATTTCAACTGGCTAGATGTTCATATGGACGATGTCTCTTATAGACAGTACAGTTCTGCAGCCTCACACCTTTCTGGATAGATGTAGTTATTGGATTTTCTTAGGGTGTTGGTGACAGATTCTAATGGCATGTAGTAGATTCGATAATCCAGGGTGCACTAAACTCGAGTTGGGATTTTACTACAGTGGCTTGTCATGCCGAGGCCATAGGATTAAGTGATCCGGACTGGCAGTGAAGAGTTTAGCTTATTATAAACTGGCGACCTTGGAATTGTGCACATATATGTGATATGGGCACTTGGTTACCTACGTTGATGACTTGGCTTCGTTACTCGTTATCTAATTTATTTTTGTATTTCTCAAATTTACGTTTTACCAAGAGTTTGCCACTATGGTTGGAACGGAATACAATATCAGTTCGGTTGTAATAACCGAGCATAACAGGTGTTGAACCAATTTAGGTCAATTTTTTTTAACAGGATCTCACTTGAAAAAACGTAGGTTGCGTTTTATGTAGAGAGGTCGTTTAGATGGGTTAAAATTGCTACATCTTTGAGCGGGGCTTTCTTCATCTAATCAATTGCTTAGAGGAGGATATGAAGGGTCAAGATTTTGGAGGTTTTGAAGAAACAAGAGTTCTTTTTCTCTTCCCATCGGAGGTGAAAGCAATTTTTTTCATTTTAGAGACTCTAAGACCTCAAGTAGTCCTTCCCTTAACCAGCATGTTTCATGATTTTTAGATATATTTTTAGAAATATCTCGTTAATGTGAACCTGTGAATTGTAGCATACACTACACATAAGAAATGGTGTATGTGGCTAAGTGTCAGCGCTCATCAGTGGCTTGACAAACCATAAGGTGGGCATACCCATTCCCGAGGGACAGATGACGCTTGTAGGAAAATGAAGTCAGATTAGCAACCTTGAAATATTTTGGTGGAAAGTCAAAGAATAAACAATTCTATACGGAGTTGGTATGAATTAATTGCAATCTATTAAAGCAAAAGGTGCATAGGTATCTATTCTTGACCATAGGTGGTAGCATTTATGATGCAAAGGTGGCTTGTAAATGGAGCACATGCGTTTTAAAAGTAACCACTACAAAGTCAAGAATGTTTCAACAAGGCTCTTAAAGTGTGCAAGCACCCATTCCAAATTCCAATGCTCAAATCATGATTGAGAACATGTTTTCATTTATTTTAGTATGACATGTATCTATATTCTATTGAAATACAAGACTCAACACAATTATGGCCAATAAGCACACTTAATGGTAGTTCATGTCACTCTCTTGAGATTTTAAAAATGTGCATGTGCGAATTCAATTTTTGAACAGAAAAAAATGTGACTCATTTAAGAACCTATGTGCATTGTTTTTGTGCCCCTACATGGTCGGTTCAAAATGACTGAATGCTTTTAGAGCCGACTACCTTAACTTGCTTTGGGAGGGTTGGGATTGTCAAGTAGCATTGTTAGTGACTGACAAATACAAGAACAAATGATTATGGGTGACAAAGTGATGGTTGTGGGTGACAAAGTGATGATTATGGGTGACTAAGATGATAATTTTGAGTGTCCCGTCTGAATATTTAAAGATTAATAAGCATTGTTTTTAGCATCTCTTACACACAATCATACAATTTTAGTGATTTTGGACTTTGAAAAATCTTTGTGAACAATTGCTTGCAATTAAAACTTTGATATTAATGTCATTATTTTTGGTTTTCTCTTCCTAACTTGACAAAAAAAATTTGAAGTTCAATTAATTTTCCTACTCCAAAATCCTTGGTTTGACGTGACACTTATGGGTGGTGCTACCTTATAAGAAATTTATCTAAGTAGTTTTACAGTTAATCTAGAGTTGCTTTTGAGGACCCTATGAGCTCCAACTTTGCCCTTTAATACAAAATATTCTACAATACTTTTTCCCACAAAAATGACATTCCATGATAACTTGTTGAAAGGCTAATCCTACATGTGTTTTTTCCTAAATTTTCCAAGACCTTGAGGTAACCCAAACCCTTAAACGGTGAGTTACGGGTGTACATACCTTACCTGTAAGGTAGACACATTGTCCTTTGACCCCTCCCCAATTCTGCACCCTACTTTTGAGGATTTCTCCACCCACTATTGAATTCAAAATGGAGCTTTGAATGCCTCTTCCACAATCAAATTCTGTCACATGTTAGGTACTAAGCTACTTTTAGATGGTTGGGATTGGGACCCTCAAGTGCCATTATAGGAACACATTCAAATAATTTCAAGGGTAGTCTAGAGTCGCTAATAGGGACCCTATAAGCTACAACTTTACCCTTTAATATAAAATAATCTACAATACCTTTTTCCACAAAAATTATGTTACACGACAACTTGTCAAAAGGCCAACCCTATTGATCTTTTGCTTGAATTTTCTAAAACCCTTGAGGTACCCCAAACCCTTAAGGGCATCGCCAATGGAGCGGATATTGCTCTTGGCATCGGCACTATACCGTCGCTAGGATTTTTTTAGGGCTCCAGTGCAACCTTCAAAAACTCCTGCACTTCCCTGGCTTCAATACGCGGAGGCGTCAGACTGGTAGATTTCAACGATTTGCCTGTCCCTCTAAAGGTCTTGTTACTTTTTCCTTGAGCCTTGATTGCTCAAGTTCATAAAAAGCAGTTCCGAGCTTCCACGTGTTGGATAACGACTAATCCAAAGAATCATACCGGCCGTGCATTGGGGTGTTGACAATTGAAATAAAATGGAAACGGGAATGGTCTCATGAAACATCCTTGTTCTTTCTCGGTAAGGTAGGAGCACCCAATTGCAACACTAGCCGTTCTCCGACATCTAAAATTAAACTTAAAGTAGACAAATATGGACCCAATCAAGACAGGAATGCACCCAAATCAGACACGCAAGTTGACATAAGGGAATAGAAATTGTGTAGGTGGCAGTTTTTGATTGGGTGTGACATGCGCATGACATGTTCTTGTTGTTGTTGTTTTTTCAAGGGTTTAGTATTTACAATAGATAAGTCCAAGGAGTTGTTTTCAACAATTCATAATTTATTCATTTGATCTCAAAAAATTCCAAAATCAATTTTCCTTGCATCTATATCCATTTCCTAACAAGCCCATGCTCAGATTCTCAGAAGACCCTCCCAATTACCACATTTGAGGTAAGTGTTGCATTTGGGTGCTTCTAGGTGTTGCATTTGGGTGCTTCTAGGTGTTGCATTTGGGTGCTTCTAGGTGTTACATTTGGGTACTTCTAGGTGTTGCATTTGGGTGCTTCTAAGTGTTGCATTTGGGTGCTTCTACCTTAGAGGGCTTTTCCCTGGGTGACCATTACAGATGCCCTAAAATGGTCGGGTATGGTGTGTCTACCTTATTGCTTTGAAGCACGCAATAACCCGCAACTGTCTAGCATTCTCATCTATTGACACGGATGAATAACCCTGTATGAATAGAAAAAAGATAAACATTCATCTTTTGCCTTATCCATGATGAGCCTCCACAATACGCCAGTGCTGTCACAAATCCAGCCTCACCATCATCTCGCAACAATTCCAAACGCCGCATTGCAACAAAAAAAAGCAGCTCCGCTCTTCGCATGCAATGCGCCTCGTCTCACCGCCGACGTGCAATTCTTCACTACAATCTCTTCTCTGATCTCACACGGTGTAAGCCTTTCAAATAAATTGATCACTCATAAACATCGAGATACATTCAGTGCGATGTTACTCCGAGGATCAAAATTGCAATAGAATTTCACTGTTCTTATACATCGTGAGCTGGCTTTGTTGCGAACCAAACCCTAGCTATGGCGACGCATGCTATGGCTATGGCGTCAATTTCGTCACTTCCAACCCGCAATCACATTGTTGCTCTCAATCAGAGGATTAGGTTTGCGAGCCCGAGAATTGAAGGGCTCGGCAGGTTACTAGATGTGCCGAATCTCCAACCGCTTTGTGTATCCACGAGGTCGGCGTTTTTGAGCGCGGGATTGATACGGAAATGTTTTCGAGAGGGAGTAGTGGTTAGGGCAGTGAAGAGCGAGACAATTGAAGCGGTGGAAGGAGAGGTGAAGCTCGGAGGTGGAAATGGCGGGAACAGTAGTGGCAATAACGGCGGGGGCGGGAGTGGAGGAGGCGGGGAAGCGTTAGGGTGGATATCAAGCGCACTGGTGTTCGTCTTCTTCGGCGCTCTCGTTTTCTACGCCGCCGTTCTGGCGCCTGCACAAACGCCCTACCGTGACCAGTACTTCATCGAGAAGCTAGTAGGGTTACGCTCCAACGACGGGTTCGTGATTAATACCGTTCTGTTCTGTGAGTTTTACATCATGGGACTGTGGCCATTGGTTTATTGCAGCCTTATTTTACCCTCAGCAAGGAACAAGAAAGGAGGCGTACCTGCGTGGCCGTTCTTAATCTTCTCCTTCGCAGCTGGTGCGTTCGCTCTCTTACCTTATTTCGGACTCTGGCAACCACCGCCTCCGAAAGTGACTAAAGCCGAGTTGAATAAGTTTCCTTTGAGTTTTTTGGAGAGTAAGCTGGTTGCATATGGAGCTCTGCTTTCGGGAGTGGCGTTGTTTGTGACTGCTGCACTTGCTGGCGCTGATCAGTGGACGGAGTTCTATCAGTACGTGAGAGAGAGCAAGTTCATTCACGTCATGAGTATTGACTTCTTGACGTTGAGCTCTTTGGCGCCGTTCTGGGTTTATAATGACATGGCGACTCGGCGATGGCTGGACAAGGGGTCTTGGTTGTTGCCTCTGTCTCTTGTTCCTTACTTCGGTCCTGCTTTGTATCTCGTTTTACGACCTCCTCTGCCTCTGTCCATGGTTGCCGATGGCGACCGTGAATCCTAAACCCTATTTCGACCTCCCTAAACCCTATTTCGACCTCCTTAAACCCTAATTCGACCTCTTCTTTTTGCTGTTTAGACCGTGAATCCTGAACCCTAATTCGACGTCTCGTTTTTTGCTGTTTTTGAGAAGTGGCATGAGCTTGGCTTGAGGTTGGCATGAGCTTGAGATAAGCTTGGCTTGAGCTTGGCATGAGCTTGGCATGAGCATGAGCTTGGCATGAGCTTGGCTTGAGCTTGGCTGAGCTTGGCTGAGCTTGGCTTGAGCTTGGCATGAGATTGTAGAACTGGTTCTGACACAATTCTGTCAGTGATGGAATCCGGCTTAATTCGTGCGCAAAGCATACAACTTAGTTCGATTCTTTTGGTTCTCTCTCTCGTAGGCAAATTGTATATGTAGGACATTTGAAAGTGCTTGCATTGTACAGGTTAGGTCAGAAATACAAGCTCCTCCTTGTACTTGTGTGGCATATGCCTTTGTAGTTCAGATGTTACGTTCCCTTATTCAATGTGAAGCAACTACAGAACCCTAAACCGTATTTTCTTCTGGGAGATTTTGTTCTATTTTGTGTCACTGTTTTTGCGTGGGAGGAGACGATGGAATGGCATGAGACTATTGGTGATTTTGGGCTTAATTTTAGGGGTGATGAAAGTGACCTAATCAGTGCTTAGAGCTTATAATTCGGCTCACTTGTTTGGTTTCCTCTTCGGTTTATTGAAGGCAGGTGATAGTATGTCCCACGTCTCACTGAAATCTCAGAATCTGATTAGTCCAGACTTCAGAGCCAAACTGCAATTCACACCATATCCCACTTCAGTGCAGTAGTTTTTGTATATGGCAATACTTTGGAAGTTTTGTATCCAAAATTTAGATATTTTTTTGGCCTCCTGGCGCCAGATTCGGTTTTTTATATTTGATATCCGCCAATGCATCTGCCTCTCTACACAAATCCTCCATTGGACGTGCATGGAGGCTTCTTACTATTTATCTACAGTGCAAAAAAAATCCCGGATCCAAATCTCACCATCCTTTTACAGAAATAATTATAACTGCTTTAACCCCTAAGCGCCAGCAAAGAGATCCAAAAAATGAGGCCAGGGGGCCATGCTCAAAAACATTGTACATCCCAAGTTGGGAACTTAGATCGGGGGCCATGCTCAAAAACATTGTACATCCCAAGTTGGGAACTTAGATCGGGGAGGATTCACCGTTGAAATAGCATTCACTGCTGAAATAGCAGAAAGGAAGCACTCCACTAGAAATTTGCAAAACTTTTGACAGGAGAGGGTGTTGGGTATTCTAGCTTGGACTAGACTTATCATTCGAGCATCAATTTGCAAAACTCCCATATGATATAAATGTAACAACCTTTTGTGGACAAATATGATGTAGAGGAAGCTACGAGTTGAATCCGACCATTTGGAGCTTATCCCTTAAATGATCATAGGGCATAGTACATACATTGCCGTTAGCATTCGCTATCAGCAAGAAGCTTTAATTTGGGATCTCCAATAGCTCACTAGAACCGCATAGATCTATATTTCAACTTCTTTGTTAATCTCAAATGTTGTAAAGGTGTGAAACCATTCCACATACAAGAAAGAAACCTTGTACAGTAGAACTCCTCTAAACTGATATGGTTGGGACCCCAAGAATTAAATTAGTTTAAGTAAGTTATTAGTTAATTACCTTGAGGTTAGTGCCGGGATACCACTAAGAAGTATTACTACTATAGAATTAATAACTTTGGTTTATGATTGATGTATGGTCTGACATTGAGATTTATGTTATACAATAATTTACAAAGCATATTAGCTTACAAGATATTAGCTTATAGGAGCTCTACTATATTGTACTAGTCACAGCGGCACGTACACTCAGACGTTTAAGGGTTAAGAAATCAAACACAATGTTTGTTAATTTGGGAAAGAAACGCATTTTTGGGACTTTCAGACTTTATGGTTTTAAGAAGTTTTTGGTAGTTTAGAGTGAATTTTAAGATGGTTTCTCCAGGTCTTTACATTCATGATTATTTTTTTTTGAAGGATTTTTCAGAAACATCACTTTAAATCATCAAAATATTCTCACAAACGCTAACTTCAGTATCTCCAAAATCTGCTTTGGGAAAGATCATTTTCCCAAATTAACAAATATTTCAATCATTGTGATTTCAAGTGATGGTGCCAGTTTATGAGAGGTGAGCGAATTCAAGCTGCTACTGCTGAAATGAACTATATGCTTGTAGTATCAACTATCATAATCTCTATGTCAATTAGACTGATATCATATTGACCGTCATAACTAGGCATGTTTCAACAGAAAAGGTTCACCGGAAGTGGGGTTACCTCACTACGTTCCACGATGCAGAGGATTTGTAAGTACTCTGGTCTGGCCTGCATGGGACTTGGATTCTGACATTGAATTCTCAAAGATCCGTCTGCACGGCTGATCCTGCTTCAAGCATTTCTAAGTCTTTGCTCTATATTGTTAAATCTTGCTTTTACACAGAACCATATGAGAGAACTCCTGGAATGCAAGTTTAAGTACCTGTGGCCGGGAGTGCATTAATCACCCTTCTTAGGATGCACATGTTGCAGTGATCCAGAGAATGGTTAGGTACCGTGCGACATAAGAGTGCATAGTCTCAAGAATATTACGCCTCAAGCATAGAAAGAGTTGTAAAAAGCTTCTTGGTTTGTCCTCTTCCAGTTTTTTGTACCTCTACTCATGCAGCTTGCTATCATGAAACTTTCTTCTCGGTTTGTGTGCTCAACACTGCTAACTCTGCAGGTTATGTCAAGTAGCAACGATTGAAGTGCTCATGGGAAATCGTTATCTGCTAGAAACCGTATGGTCAAACGTATGGTCTCCAAGGGTGACTTTCTTGGCCTGCATATCCTCACTCATTCTGGATTATTTACGCAATGCAGATATTGCCGTAGTTTGGTAAATTCACAGTGACCTCATCCTACTTTGAAGTACTGGAAACTAAGAAAGTGTTTGAGACAGACGTTCTACTTGTGTGGCTAACCTCTCTCTCTCAGCATTGTCTTTCGGTTGCTCCACTCTATTTGGTTTGAGGGAAAAAGAGCTCTAACTTGACTCATGACATTATCTTTCACTATAGTTCCGGAGACACCGATGCCGGTCCTCTACTGACATGGTGAGATCTTGTATATGCCGATGCAAAGAGCATCAGGCGTCCGGCACGAGAGCTCTTGTCCAGAGTATACGTTCTAAGTGACAATGTCGTTTGGCCTGTGCGTTGCAAGTATTCCGCATGTTCCTTGTTGAGCACTTTTAAAAATTGCTCGAAGGTAATTTTAACAGCTGTGTGAAGATTTGAGTACCGCACGAGGATGTCGGCGCTTTCCTCTGCAATTTCCACGTCCAATTTGGCAAAAGCATCATGGAAGTCAAAAGTCATGAATCCCAATTCTTTTGTGGATTCGAGAGCCTCAAAGAAATCTCCAACTGGCCCTTGGTCTATTTTTTTTTTCGCCCATGCACTTTTGCACGCACTGAGTGACTCGAGAAGCATAAAATCCTTAGCGAATACTCTGAACCATTCAAAGTTTACGGCACCGGTCTCGTCAGCATAACCTGGCAACTTTAACATGTCACACAGTTCATCCGGTGTAATCTCAGATGCCATTCCCAAATTCTTCATCATCGGGTGAAGAGCGCTGGCTTGGACAGATGCGGTTTTGGTATTTTCACGACGACCAAGAAGACGTTGAAACAAAGTCCTACACTCTTTCCTGTGCATGGACAATCTCGTCTGCCCTGAAGAAGTTGAGGCTTCGAGAGGACTCTTCCCTTTGTCATTATCAGTCGGAGAATCCTCTTGCGATTGCGGTGAAGAGTTCACATCGTCGTCGTTATGTGAAGTACTCATTGATTTTTAGTTCTCCTCACTTGCTGCCTATTTGAATGCGGCCAGTAAAATTTAAAATCAATCGTAACAGCTATCGACAGAGAGACTCGGTTTAATTTAAAGTAGGTTCGACCCATACATTGCGACACTATCGACCATAATTGCACGCATCTTTGAAGTTAAGAGATTCTCTCAGTCTGTGCTACATCCTGTGAACTGCAAACAATGCTTTCTCCTATTTGGAACTAAACAATAACAGAACTTCGTCAATGTAAAACATGCAGAGTACCTTCAGAAAGATTCCGTACTCGCCTTTGTTACAATCCCCAATCTTGTCCGTTCCAATATTCCGGAGTATTAAGAGCG
This sequence comes from Ulota crispa, assembly GCA_963920765.1. NCBI lineage: Eukaryota > Viridiplantae > Streptophyta > Bryopsida > Orthotrichales > Orthotrichaceae > Ulota > Ulota crispa. The sequence goes on along the minus strand of OY987251.1, from coordinate 4,621,535 downwards.
CCTGCAATTTCTTAACTTACAATCGATTAGGCTATGAAACAATAGAATTACAGTCAAACTTCATTTCTTAATGCCTGAGTCGTATCTGAATAGCTCAGGTCAAGAATACCGAAGTTTATTCTCATCACATCCGTTAGTGTCTCTGATGCCGCAAATTTGTGTTACAACCTACAGCAATTAAGTCGCCATAGCCAATTCTCTGTCGCAACTTAGTAGCTAAATAAGACAAATCTCAAAGCAGATTACAGTACTGTACTAGCGATCAAAATCTTAAGCATCTCGAATCAGAAACCACAAATACAATACATACACCGCAACTTCATTAAATCATCATACAGCATAACTTAAGAATATTTCTGCACCTGCTTTCATTTCTCTCCAGACGGACTGTATAGTAGTTTCAAAACATTTAAAACGCCTGCAAACTCGTAATCTACTAAGCCATGAATTATCTCAAGAACAATCGAATTTCTTTTCCTTCATCCTGAAAACTCTCCGAATAGCTCAAATTGAGCATACGGTACAGATAAGTATTTGTCACATCACCTCAGTTGTGCTGCTGCAAAAGCAGTATTATAAACTAGAATGATCATTTCATTATAGCGACTTTTAAGCATAGAATTTGAGACAAACTTCATCAGACAAATCATGCTGTATATCAGTTTCAAATTATTTAAGATGCCTGCAAACTCGTAATCAACTAGGCCATGAATTATTTCAATAACATGCAATCGAGTTTCTTAGTTTCCTCCATTCTGAAAACTCTCTGAATAGCTCAGATTGAGCATACAGTACACAAGTAATTGTCACATCACCTCACTTGTGCTGCTGCAATTAGGATTATAAACTATAGCAATCATTTTGTCATAGCAATTTTTAAGCGTAGAATTAGAGATGATAATGCAAAAGTGCTGTGTCAACTGTGGATTCTTAACAGTCTCTGGTGCTTGGATCCTTACCAGCTAAATAATCTTCCAACCTCCGGCTATGGCGACGCAGGCGAGCAAGGCTTTGACAATGGCCCCTCTCTCCTTTGATTTGGACCAAATTATTTCAAAAATATAGAATACCATCGATATACACTCAGCCTTCTTTAATATCACGTTCCCTATCACGTTCTCTAACATCACGTTCCTTGTTCCCTTGGATGAACCCTAGAGATCGGACTTAGGCTCTATTTACAAGTGATGAAAAGATTATACTAGCTTAATCCTTAAAGGACGGGCCTACAACTATGGATTTCTTATGGGATTACAATTATCTCTTAGAAGTGATTGTGGCAATGTAAATTAACATCAAAATTCAACATTATAATTTTAAAAGAAGAAGGTATGTGCATACTATATGTGCAAAAAATATTTATAGATTATGGTGAAAATTTGAAATTACTGTAATTTTTTGAAACAAGTTTTAAAAAATTTCATATCAATTACAAAATATAGTTAGTTAAACCAAAAGAATTTACAATGGATGTGATTCACAATGAAGATCATCATGGTGAAAATTTTCTTCTCATGTTAGTAATTTTTTTTAAAGTAGCCATCCCATGATAATAGGTGTTGATCTTGTGATAATATTATATTCTTCAAAACCTAATTTTTTTCAAATTTTAATATGCGATAAGAAATTAGATTTGGTAAGTTTTCTATTGCTAGTTAAGCTCAAACTCAAAATACATCATCTTAAGAGCTCACACTAAGTTTTGGTAAAAAAACCTCAAAACAAAATACACTACACGGTGGTGCATCTTTACTACTTAATTGGCAAGTGGGACCCTTGTGTGAACATTGTGCATGCAAAAGGTATCCATGTACATGTGTTAAACTGCATCATGTATGTCCCAATAGAATCTAGAATGAGAAACAATGTTATTCCACTTCTATAGTAATATTTAGTCAATCAAAAGCCAAAAATTGGTCTCAACAACGTTGAAGGTTTATTTCCACTTTCTCTTATGAGCAGTGTGGTTAATTTTAATTGGCATGCTCACTTGAGTTAGTAATTTAAGAACTAAACCTAGTTGGCAAGTAGATAGTATTGGTTTTAGTATGTAGAAATTTTAATAAACTATAATCACATAAATAATTCTTTGTCAAATCTCTTACATTCCAAAATCAAGAAAAACTAAGATTTGATAATACTAACCATAGTATCATGTAAAGTTGGTGAAGATGGTTGACTGCCAATAGTGTGAACAACAAGTACCAAAAGTACTATTCATCCTTGCTAAAAAGAGCTAACAACATATACAAGCTATGAGTACCCTTTGTACACCTACTTTGTTATTCTCTACAAAAATAGTAACTTTTTACTAGGAGCAAGTGAAAATAGGCTTTTAGAGGCATGCACTTTGCACTAATATTAGAACATCCATCCGTATACCTCACCAAAGAGGCAAGATGTATAGGGTTAAGCCCTTGCGCAAGGATTTCCTGTGATATTAAACGTGCCAAGGCTTCCTGCGATATTAAACCCGAGAGGGCAAGAGCCCAAGCGCGTTTAATATCACAAGAAGCCCTTGCGCAAGAGCTTAATCTAGAGTTAAGCTCAACGCACACTCCCACACTACCTGCAAACGCTCCCACAATGCCTGTGAACAATTGTTTAATAGTGCATTGCAATGTTAAAAACTTAATAGAGCAATGCACTGTTAAAATTTTTTACTGCCATGTTAAACATGATATTTCCTATGGTAGAAAACTTGGGAGGGCTTAATGGTAAAACTTGAGGCTCTTTTGAGTTGGCAAAATTGACCACCACTCTAAGGCCCGGTTTAGACTAGCAACCGGACAAAATTATCTCAAAACTCATTGGTTGAAATATTAATTTTTTTTACTAATATGTTCACACTTAGGGTTTATCCGGTACTTCAAAATGCCATGTCACCAACCAATATAGCCTCATCAACACACAAGATAGCAAAGTTTTGGGACTTGCTATGAGGGTGGCTCTAAACTTGTCTAGTAGATGAATGATCTTGCTTTGTAGCAACGTTTTTCTCCAAAAGATGAAAGACTAGACTAGGTGCCATTGTTTGTGTTTTATCCGGTAGCATATTTGAACCGGGCCTAAGCTTTAACAAGTAACACCATATTAGGTTAATTGGGAAAAAAAGGGTGTCCCACTTTGTTTTCCCCCCCAAACCCAAAAAGCTAGATTCAAAATTATCAGATTCAATCTGAGCCACTAAGATTTTTTCCCTTGCAAATCCCTCCTCTCAAGTGAAGACATGTGTGCAAAAGAAAGCGCTGGAGCTCAGATTAAGGAGATCACCTCAAACTTTTGAAAGCGAGTCTGAAAGTCCCAAATTATACCCTTTTTCCCAATTTACCTAATATGGTGATAAGTGAAGCTATGAGATGGATGTCAAACTTTAGATCTTTCTGGAAATCAACTGCAGCCCAGACCCTGATGGATGATGTTGTCTTGTTATAACATTGCATGTTGTTGCCATTGAGCACAATTTGCAATCCTTCTCTCTTCTGTTGCAGCCCATGCTTGAGCAGCACGCTTTTCACAATACCTAGCAGCCCTTGTTGCACGTCTTTCTTCCAGCGCGTTGGATTTTTTAGGTAGAGACATGACAAACAGTTAAGGTACTATTCTTTAGTATTATGGTGTACCTAAGATTACTGCTTAAAAAGCTAACAAAGCCACAATTGATCTACAAAAAAACAGACAGTAGTGTAAACATCAAATATATATATATATATATATTTATATTGCCAAGAAAAAATGCGTAGTGTAATGTGTTGTGTAACTTCAGTTAGAAGTTTAGAACCATTCTAATTCCAGTTGCATTGTTGCTGTAGATCCTCAATGCTATGCAAAAGTACCATTGTTTTAGTGCATGGCCACATGAAATTTTCATTAAAAGCAGTAATTCAAGATAGTCCAGTGGATCAAGTGGTAGTTTGCTCCTGGGTCTCTTTCATCAACAATGTGGTGCTTGATTCTCCCAACCTACCATGGAACACGAACATGTCACTATAAACGTTGCTTGAACAAAAACCTTTGTGTAACCAGTTGTCCTTATTCCTATGAAAGTAACAAACAAATTTTTTACAGTGGTGTTACATTGCGGAACGTAGCTTAGGCGTTATTTGTTAAATTGGGAAAAATGGAGGTATCATTTTGTACCCACCTTAAACCCAAAAGTTACCTTAAACCACATTCAAAAGTATCAAATTTTGTCTTAGCCACTAAGATTTTTTTCCTCGCAAACTTTTCCTCTCACGTGAGGACACGTGGACCAAAAAAACGCTCTGAGCTTGGTTTTAGGAGTACACCTGAAACCTTCAAAGGTCCCACTTTGTAAGCATATTTCAAAATTAACAAATAACGCGTTAGCTCCAAAAATTGTGGAATGGTGTCATTTTTGTAACTCACTCTTATCACTTTTACATCTTTCTAGAGCCTTTTTGACATGATTGATGTTTCTTTCAACCAAAGAAACAGGAAGGAGGTTTTGCAAAGAGGATGAAACACTAGAAAAGAAATTAGGCAAATCACAGAAGTAGGAAGGAAGAAGGTTTCACAACAAGAACAAAACATTTTGAAAGAAATTTGGTGCTTAAAAAAATAGTGCATCTGACAACATTGTGCTAATTTTGTGCAAGTGACGTTTACGCAAATTAAGTGTTGCACACATGGGGATTCTCACATTTAAGCCACTAGGAACTTGGGCTTGCTCTTGTTCCCGATACATGAGAATTCCCTTGCATAAGGGCTTGCGTAAGGGGCTTTTCCTATATGTTTTGCTCATGTCCAAATGACAACAAAAGCCTTGCTATATCTAGACCTAGTTGGGAGAGCTCAACAAAGATTGGCAAGTGAACACCACAAACATCCAAGAAGTTTATATGACCCACATTGCATGGCACTAAAATGAAGAAGGTCCAAGGTGGTGCGGCAAAGACTGCTATGAGGGCATCTTGGACATTCCATGCCATGCATTTGGACGTTTGTAAATTCTAGTTTCATTGTTGGCATGAATTTATCTCTTGCCATCAAATACCTCCACCTTCTATTACACATTACAATACAAAGTAGTAAGAGATTAATGGGGGTGGACCAGATGTTTATATTGGTAGTTCCAAGTTTTCACCGCATTATGAACATTCATGATAAACATCTAAGTTCTAGTAGAAGAGTACTTTGTTTTCAAAAATGTCATAGTTGGGGGGTGCTTGGTGCTTAAAGTGCCTTTTATCATTGCAACTCCTATCAAAAGTTTTAGAAAATTTTGAAAAACAACATGGTTAGAGAGTACTTGGTGTTTTATATCTAGGACATTTTTTATTCCTTCAATTTATACCAAATTTTTTTGGAAGGTTCTAGAAAAGGAGCACTTACGGAAATCCTCCCACTTAGTAGTATAAATAGATGATTTTCCTAATAATAAAAGTATTTCAAATGGTTAAGAGGTACTCCCTCTATCCCAATATAAGCTCCAAATTAGGCATAGTTCTTGTCCCACTAAAAAGCTCCCTTTTACTAATTTCAATTGTTGAGAAAGTGTTTGTCATGTCCAATGATCTCATGGGGGCAAGTCAAGCAATTAGAAAGCATTCATCTCCTAACAAGCTTGGCCTTGCCCATGAGGTACCATTGTTGCTACTAATCTTTAAATCATCAATAATGAGGAGCTAGCAACATGTACAAATATGGTACTTTTTGCATGGAATTTGGGTGTCCAAATGGCAACATCAAAGATGAAGATTTTGCAAATTTTGCACGCATTTGGTAGATGGTATATTGATTCTAGAATGCATGTGTCATTGGTACAAAGATTAAAATAATGAGGAGTTGGCAGCATTTACAAATTATGCACAAAAATGATACTTCTTGCATGAAATTTGGGTGTCTAAACAACAACATAAAAACTGGAGATAAACATTTAACAGGTGGTGTATAGATTTCAAAATGCATTTATCACTACCATAATTTTTAAAATTACAGTTAATCCCTCATGGAGAAGTTTTTGGAGCTTTATAATGGGACAGAGGGAGTATCAATCTAAGGTTATTACAAAATTGGATTTGGCTAAGTATATAGAGATATGAAGGTATATCTTGGTTATTCGAAAAGTTGTATTTATGGTGGATCAACTCATATGATTGGCAACAATAAACCTATTATACTCTTGATCAAGTGTGAAATTTAGCTAAACAACTTCACTCTTGGTTAACAAGCAAAACTACGTTGATAGTCATAGTGGAGCATGAACCAAAAGTGCTCCACAAGGTAATCTAAACTTCTGGTAGAAATGTAGTATTTGTTAAATTGGAAAAAAGAGTATATTTTGGGATTTATTGATGGTTTTAGGTGATCATCTAAAATCGAGCTTGTGGCATTTTTTTGGTACACGTGCTCTCACTTGAGAGGAGGAATTTGCGAGGGAAAAAATCTTAGTGTATCAAACTGAATTTGATACCTTCGAATCTGGTTTAAGGTAACTTTTTGGGTTTAAGATGGAGTACAAAATGGTACCTACGTTTTTCCCAATTTAATGAATATGGTGTTTAGATGTTTGACAATTTTGGTGAAGTTGATAAAAGACAACTAATATACTTATACCCTTGATTTGTTTACAAAAAACACTTTGATAAATTGCACAAGCATGTTTTAAGGAGGCAGTACAATTTTTAAAGTCGAAATCAACTAAAAAGACCAAATTGAAAACTGCATTTTAGTTTAGAAAAGAGCATAAGATATCACTGGAAAAGGGACTTCAGCAATTTTTCAACAATACATCATACATCAAATTTTGATAGAAACAGCACTTGTGGGGCTTTGTTGAAGATTTGATAACAATGCAATGTGAGCTTCAGCACATTTCATATTTAGGTCACAACACAGCAATCCTCCTCATTCCCTTGTCTCCTCCTTATTCACATGTGAAAGATTGATAAAACTTCAGTTTGCCAATGTGAGTATATGCTTTGGAAAAATCAATAGACGCTTTGGATCATTGCAATATTGGCCAGCACTTAGAAATCTGCCCATGCACATTACCGTCCATTTAACACCTCAGCTTAAGAATTTACATTTGTGTTCGCTCAGGTATAAGCAGTATACTATCTATGTTCTGTTACAACACTTCCATATCACACCCTTGGTTGAACTTCTCAAATTCAAATGTTCAAAGTCAGTCAAACAGTGATATGGATTATATCTCAATAGAACTGGTTTGACTACCCAAAGCAATCTCTCCACAGCTCTATATGATTACCCAAAACCACATTCCCACGTGAAAATCCCCAAAGTGACGTAACTCCTGCCCTCAACCCTAAGTTACGTTCACTAATATAAATCCACAACACATCTCTCTTGAACCAACCATAGCCCAGTCATTCTGGTCCATACAGATCCTCTCATCAAAATACCACAAGGAGTTAATCTGAAACACAACACAAAAGGATGCAACTTCAGTTGGAAATGTAATTTACCCAATAAGTCCACCAGTTCTGTACAAACGGGGCTACTATCACAACGTACATGCCTATCTTCATGCACCAGCTCCTAGTTTTTCTTGTTTCTCTCCTGTTCTTCAAGAGAACCTGTAGTTCTGATTTTCATCTCCGATCCGTGATGAACAATGACCTGGATCCAACTGTATGTAAATCTGCACACCAACATGAACACCGGCAGTCGCCTAAGGTGTGCCAGCAGCACAATTTCCTGCATCAACTTGTAAAGCTTCCTACACTTGCTAGATATGATACACATAAGAACTGACCTTCCATGCAATCAGCACAACTTTAAGAGCGATTCATATACTTTCCACATAGTACGTCGATGTTGTACAAGTGGTCGAGTCTCAGCTTCAACTGCTCATTTCTGCATGAACATCACCCTTCGTGTCTGTTACCGAAACAGTAGACTCCAAGTGTGAGATAAAAAACACCACTAATAAGAGCACAACCTGGAAACAATAGCAGATGCAATACTCAACATAGTTTTCACTTTTATATCAGCTTCTGAGTAGCTCCCACAATGCCTCGTCAGTGTGTCCACTTACTACAGCTATCCAACTCCAACCCGCATATTTCAGTAAAATGCAGCATAAGTTCAAACTTACCCAGCACGAAGGACTGATTACCAGACGCCAAGATTACCCGAGGGGGACCACGCCCTGCAGTTGCTTCCTCATCGACTTTGTCCTATTTCACAAAGCTGGATGGACAGCATGAAAATTCCGTCCGTTAGTATTTGGCAGTTCACCGATGGAAAAGTTATACCGCCACAAATCATCTATACTAGGCACCTCAACAAAGATGAAATACAGACTGGAAAGTGGTTATTAGGTGCACTCCATTCATGACTCAAATCAGCTTTGCAACTGGAAGACTACTCATAACATACTCTGCAATCCCTGCAAACCAAATCTCAATCCAGCAAATCCATGCGCACCTTCACCGCAAGCTCCATAGCCCTCCAGTTGCCAAAAAGGCAGCACCAACGGGTTCGTTAAGACCTTGATTGATACCAGGAACTTCGTCTGAAATAACACTTCTTCTCTCATGGCTTCTTATGCTGCCCCGTTTGCTTCGAAAAAGCGTTTAAACGTTGGCTCTTCCTTGCAGTGATCGTGCATAACTTCGTACACCTCCATCACCAGCCGAGGAAACCTGCCAGTGAAGTACGTCTCAAACCCTTCCGGAGAACCCAACGATTCCTGCCAAACAGAGTCATAGCTTCTATCAGTTATCGATTGTTATGTGGACTTCACATGATCACAGTCGTGCAAAGTTATATCCAGTCCGGAGCATCTATTGAATTCATGCTAATAAGCACAAACCAATCCTGATTCGGCTGTTATCTTCAAGATTTGATCAATGACCACTGAAAAACGTGCAAAGAAGATGCACGATAGAAGACCACGCCCTCGGCTTACAATCACTTCAATCTAAGGTACTGAGACGTGCTAGACCTGCATATCGAGAGGGAGCTCCCGAAAGTGATGGCTCTTGTTACGGATGATGCGGAGCAGGTCCCGGACACTGCTGAAATTATATTTTCGATACCGCCGTCCATCATCCAAAAGCTTTGCATCTAACTTTGGCTCCCAAGAAGCTCCAAACACGTCCGGCCCGATGGCTTCCAAAGCAGGCAGCACCTCCGAGTCCAGCACTCTATCTTCGTGCTCAACTCTGTCACTAGCTTTCAGCAGGAATTGCAGGCGATCTTCTTCTCTCCAAAAGAACGGGTGTGACAAAACCTCCTTCGCAGCCGGCCTGCATGTGCCACATATGACATTTTCAAAACCAATACCGACATGGCACTTGGAGTGAGCAACTGTCCACAAAGGGGCTGAGTATTACTAACGCAGTATCATAATGATAGAAACAGAAGAAAATGTTTAGGACGCAATGCCCACATATCAAGATATGGATATGTAAGGAGTCACATACTACAAAACCTTACAGGTCGTTTCATTAATATGTGGCCTGAAAGCTTGAACAGGACTTGAGAAATTAATCACATCAAGCATACCTGCATCTCATATGAATGACATACGTGGAATCGTTTTCACAGTCAAATGAAGGTTTTGTCATAGATAACAGTATAGCTGTTCTTCCATTATTGCTAACGTACGTACTCTACTTTCCAGTGTTTGTCAGAAAATACTCAAAAGCTCCAAGAAGCAAAGTACCTTTTGGAAGGATCGTGAGACAGTAGTGCCTTAATTAGATGAAGAGCCTCCGGCATATCCTCGATGTAGAAGAAATCCGGACTTCCATTTGCGATATTGGCGTCTCGGAGAAAGTGCTCTCCGAAAGGATGCTGGCCCCTTGTGATACAAAAGAACAAGAGACAGCCAAGGCTGAACACGTCCACTGCCCGCGTTTGACGACCTTCTTTCAGCTGCTCTGGAGCTTGCCAACCCCTGCTACCCGACCCCCCTTTACCTGCGCACAATCCCTTGGGTAGTTCAGAAGTAGCCCATGAAACGAACTGACTTTCAAAGAAAAGGAAATGCTCACATGCATTGCAGGCCAGGTGGTCATGGCAGAAGGGACTCAAAGGAAGACAAATGGGATGAAAAGTAAGACACTCTACCAGTAAACCATTACCAGGCAGTACTTAACAGTATTGGCCAAACCAGAGCAAAAAACCTCACTTCAAGCACAACATCTTGTGTTCTCTCAACAGTGTAATTTACTCTCGCTTCAAAGAATACGTCACGCCTGCTCTTTGTAGCCAGAAACTTCTTTCAGAAAAAAAAGACTCGTTGACACAAAACCTTCCAACCACCTCTCGGGAAAAAGTATGACTTCCATGATGCATGAACCCAGAATCCAGTGTTTCACTGTGGACGGTCATAGTAAATTCCAAAACATAATTTCACCTTTCGAAAACGTCCATCATTATTCTTCTTTCAAACGATGTGATTTGCTAACTTCTTAAGAGCTTCCTCAATGATACACTTCGACTGCTATAGACATGAAGCAGCCACTGTTAGCAATCTAGGCACTCAGGTGTTTGCTGTCCGTATACAAATTTTGGTTCGGAACTACAGCTAAATTCGCCCAAGTGAACGACACAAGGAACCACCAGTCACGAACCTGTGTCTAGATATGATGACACATCGTTGGCTAGATGTTTGCTGAGTCCCATGTCCGCCAATTTGGCTTGCAACTTACGGTTGTTACTCACCAGCACATTCTGGGGCTTCAGATCCCGATGCACGATTCCCACAGCATGGAGGTGGGACAAACCTGCCACTATATCCCTGCTCCACCACTCGTTCTGATCGTCGTGAGAGGCTGAAATAAACCGTCATCGGAGCAACCTTCTCAAGCATACAAACAAACCGAGAAAAAAAATCCCCCATACAAAATTTCCCTGTGTCTCCTGAAAGTTGCACAACAAACATTACAGAAGTAGCATGATGAAGCAAGGAAAGAGAAAAAGTCATCGTTACCTCATCAGCTGCAGTAGATGAGGAGAGCACCGACCGTTCTCATTCCACAGTTTCACGTCGCTTCCATCAGGCATTTTCACACACCTCACATCGCTCACACCTTCTTCTCTGCTAGCACTCTTCGATAAACTCCTCTCGCTTTCACACACGATGAGGTCATACAGGCTCAGAGCGCACCTTTCCAAAGCTACGTACACAAAATCTGACGTCTCTTCCATGGCGAAGTACCGCACCACGTTCGGGTGTTCGTCGCTGGTGATCAGAAACTGGATCTCCTTCACAGCTCTGTCGTAGTGATCCGCAAGCAGCCTTTTGACAGCCACGTGACGGCCATCCAAGTATCCCTCGAACACACTCGTGCCATTGCTTCCAGCTCCGATTACAACCTTGGAGACGAACAACCGCCCTACCTGTATTCCCTCTCCGTAGCATCTGTTCGTGCCAACGCCCCGAGAGCCAGCTCCTTCCACATTACCTTCGGCTTGCTTCGTTAACTCGCTATTCTCCTCCTCTAAAACCCCTTTATTGGGAGATGAAGAAGAAACCGAGGTGCCTTTCTTGCCTCGTTTACGACCTTTTCCAGCCCCTGCCCTCTTCGGTTTGGCAGCCTCCTCTCTCTTTCTCGAAACGTACCGATTGTACAGATACCAGATAAAAGACAACACCCCGGTTATTACCAGCAACACTCCTCCAACGCTTTCCCAAGCAATCTCATGACCTGCCCTGAAAGTAGCTCCGGCGCGACCAGCAGATCTGTTGTCCAAACTTGACACAGGATTTTGTCCCGATAATTCTCCTCTTGCGTATACGTCCTGTGTAACCCCTGCTAGTACTGGAATAAGCCCATTGCCATGGCCAGGCTGCGCTCTGGGCATATGAGAAGGCAATCCAACGACGATTGAATCCCTCAAAGGACCATGCCTCCTCCCCACATCTGACAGTGCAGGAGACGCTGCTGGCAGTAGATTTGATAAGTACTCACCTGTACACAAAAATGCAGGCACATTACTTCACACAGCATAGACTTGACGGTGATGATGAGGACGGAAAAGGCACAAACCACATCTCGCAAAAAAAAAGGGTCCAGAAACTTCACCTGTCGGAGAAAAACGAGCGATGGGAGCTGCTTCGTAAGATGGAATTGAAGATATCGTGTTGTCGCCAAGAATTGGTATTGCAATGGCTCTATTCCCACTGACCTCAGATGGCCCTAACATGGCTGGCTGCCCCGGAGGCTGCACCAGCGATAAAGTTTTGATATCGGCCAACGAGATGTTCCACCGAACGGCACCCGTTGCAAGCTCCTGCACCAGGATTGAATAATCCGTCCTCAGACAAAGCACTGTCGGGACCTTCTCGTCATCAGAACTGATACCGGAGGTCTCCGCCAACAACTGCTTCGCTTCCTCCGTTTGGGCCTTTCCGTTTGCCACAGAGGCAGCCCTCTCCAACACGCTTCCAGGAGGTTCAAATTTGCGGATGAGAGCCCCCGTGTCCTTGTTCAGAAGGAATGCGGTGTTGGTCACTGAACTCAGAACCACTCCTCCATCCTCCGTGTGACGAGGTGTGTTGGCTAACAGATCCTTCACGTTCACTGGAGTAGGCTGCAGCAACCACAACACCCTCTCAAAAAATGTGCCACGGATTTGCCACCGTAACGACAGCTCACACAGTATGAACCCTTGTCAAAAGATACAAAGAAAGTCGGCATCACATAGATGTACATATTACATTGCTATGTCACTGACCTACTGTTCTATATGACTGACGTTCAAATAGCATTAACAATTTGGGAGTCTCACACAGAGATCATTCAAAATGTTGTTAACAAGACGATGAAAAGATATGCAGGATGCTCAGATGCTCACCCCTACTTGTGATCCCTCCAGGACATACAACATTCCATCCGGCCCGGTGTACACAATTTGCTCATCAGTTTCTCCGTTTGCCGAACCGTCCAGACTCGAGTTGATATCTCGACTGTCCATTCCATCCGTAATCCGGCGCACGGATCCCATGTCTGATCCTGATGCGTATGTCCACAGAGTCTGTCGCGTTACAGGATTCACTGCGTGGAGGACGCCAGTAACTGACACCACAATCATCGGCTCTTCACCCCTGCATGGCACACCAAAACAATTACACAACACGAATCAGCTCTGCTTTGTCAAATCGGATATAAGTGTCCTGAATAGAGAGCTGCTCAGGAGATACCCTGTGTACGTTCTATGATGAGAATGTACCGAGGAGTACGTTTCAGAGGATGGTGTCACCTGGGCAGCACTTTTCTGTTATTTGCCATGCTTAATTTTGAGCGTTGCTTACAGATAGATTCTCTATTTAAGGCAATTACCTTTTTCAATCAAAATCCTTTGCAGCGTACAAACAAAATCCTGCACTGATAAGGAGAGAGAAAAACAAGGAAAGCTTACATTTTAGACTCGAGAACCGCAGGCAGAGGCTTCAGAGTGTCTGACGCTCCTCGCCAGGTTCCCATGGAAGTGGAAGCCAACGCAGCATTGGCGTGTCGAAACACCGCCACGCCAAGCAACAAACAGAAAAACAAGATGCACCAAAAGAACGGCGCCAAATACTGTCTTGCAACCATAATTGTCACAAATCGTTTGCTCTTCAAGCAACAATTGCAATTATCTAAGGTTTCATGAAAACCTTAAATTCTTGGGATTCGGGACTCAACCCTTGGTAACAAGAGCTAGGGTTGGCTTGGATTGGAGGAGCGTAGCCTGAGAGACAAAAAAAGCACCAAACTCAACGCAACTCCAAACCCTAAAACACATAAATCCGCCAAAGGGCTCGCTCTCTAGGAATACCGTCAACACCGTCTCAGCAGTACAAATAATTCTCAATGAACGGATTTCTAAGACACAAATTGCTCAACAAGGCACACTGCCATACCCTAGAACAACATCAATCCACCAGGGATTTTTTTTTTCATTTTTTAAGAAGTGCGAAAGTGGCTATTTAAAATGTTATAGTGGTGCTCTAAATTTCAACATTCATCCATATTGGATAGAAAATATCACATTAGTACATATTACATGTATATATTTTAGTTTTCATCCACAATTTGGCAATTTCATCCAAGGTTATATTTTCAATTTGAAGCTTTTTGGTTATTTCATCCAAGTTTTTTGGCATTCATTTGACATTTTATGGCTAGACTATTTTTTTTGGTGCGATCTGGCACCAGAAAGCCAAAAAAAAATAGCCCTGCAATCCACTATATAATATGAGTGGCACTCTCCGTATTACAAACCCCGTCCTTTTGCTCTCGCAATTCAACCGCCACCTCAAAACTTGCACACAAAAAATAGAGCTAAGTAACCTCTAAAAGACCCGAGACTTCCACTCCAAAATCTCTCTGCCCGAGAATCCACACACTCCTACAACCCTAATTTCAGTAGAAGAGTCCTAACTCTGGTACAATAACCCTAAATGTTGTGCAACAAATCACAGAAAATGCACACAATTGCAATCAAATCAAATATACTATATTTCTTACCAAATACTGTAGCACTTGGATCGATGATGCCTCCTCAACACGGACCTCACACTGCAACTCCTTTAATTTGCCGTGGATTTGTACTTGCTCGAAACACTAATGCTGGCCGTTCCGTTTCCACAATGCCGACTCAGCAGCTCTCACATTCAAAAACTTGCAAAATATTTAACAAAACCAAAATAAAACCTTTGAACTCCACGGCAACCAAACTCCAAAAACGTGCACCACCAGTGGAAAAACCCTAGCCCTAGCTCTACAATACTTTAATTAGAACGAAACAAAGATCCATAGCCCTTCTAGAAAAGACGAAGGGAATTAGGGCTACACGACTTCTCCCGCACCCTCCCGCTAGTAAGATCCAGAACATTAGTTAGTAACTTTCATTGTTTTGTAACTTTTTAAAATTAAGAAAAAAAACTAGGAAAATTGATATATGCACATCGGGGGTTGATGTTTGCACACACCCCCTCCGGGGTAAATTCTAGATTTCTATCATCATAAAGTGAATTTGAGAATTTTGGATTCAAATTTGGATTCAAAGACCATGATTTTGTCTATAATCATAAATTAAGTTGCAATTCAACAACACTTAACCCCTAAACGTCCAAGGGGGTAAGGGCAAAACATTATGTAACTTTGATGAAGTTTGCTTCAAAAGAGAAAACAAGAATCATGATGTATAGCAATTATTCATATAGTCAAACATTCAAAAAAAGTTTTGGATTTTCATTTAATGAATTTAGAAGCATTTGTCATTTAATATTCACCAAAATTATAGATTTTATTCATAGATTTTAAAACTTGGTATGATTGGTTTAAAACATACGTTTTATAGTAAACTTCAAAAATGCAATATTTTCAAAGGAGAGAACATCATTAGTTTCCCAAAATAATAAATTTTACAACACTAGCAAATATTGAAGTGTTTGTATTTGAAAAATTCTCCTCGATGGAGTTTAACTTGGATTGAAATGATTCAAGTTGGGTTGGAAAGTAAACTTGATTTTCTATTTAAAGGTTTTTTAAATTTTTCTAAATGTTTTTTTTTCATCTCAGGCAGCTTGCAAAAAACAGACAGCGATTAGAAAATGGTCAATTGAATGCTTAGGGGTTAAAGAAAAAGTTTAGCTAGGGGCAAAAAAGTTACTTTTACTTTTGTTTATAATAAAAAGATAAGCTTGATTCATATTAGTAGTATTAAAATTTAATTGTAAACATGTAGTTCCTTGGACTTCATTTGAACTTATAATCAATTCTAAAGTACCAATCCAACTAAATCAGCCTTTAAATTACATACGTGATCAAGTGTTAACAATACCCTCTATGAATAATTTTTTTTCGGAAAATGGGAGATTTTTTCCTATTTGTAATTTTGTTTATTTCCCTCGTTCTCGCTAAATTTTCTTGGTAGGCTACAAAATTGTGCAGTTGATTAATGCAACCAAAAGAATCATAGAAAGAAGTTTCAATGGCAACAAAACCTGAGTTAGTAAAAGATAGCCGATTTCTTAAACAGCTTTTTGCATAGTTAGTTTATAATGGGGAAAATATCAAAAATAGGCCTGAAATTGGCCATATTTCAAAAAGAGGCATGGCGGTTAAAAAATATCAAAAATAGGCCTCATTGTATATCAAAAAGTAGGCTTTGCAACCACAATGACCAAAGTATTGTGCATGTTTATTTATGAGGTTTGATCTATGCACACTGCAAAGGGAAGAGGTTGAATTTTAAATTTTCATTATTTGAGTTTGAAATTATTGAACTCAAATTTGGATTTAAAGACCTTGATTTAGTTTGCAAAACTACAAGGAGAATGTGGTTCTAATTAACACAAAGATAACATAATTATGTTAATTGTTGTGTTGTTTAGGATGTGGTGATTAGGACATCCTTTTTGACATAAATTATGTTAATTTCCACAAGAAAGTTGACATAATTATGTACTTAAGAGTGTAGTTGGGGAACAATTTTTAGCTTCATTTGTTTAAAATTTATCAAAAATTACTAAGCCAAGGGAACGACAGGGTAGAGTAGCACGGTTGACCAACTGAATAGAGTTGCAAGGCTGACTAGCCAGCCAAGCCAAGTAGTATGCCTGAGAGCATCTCCACCAATGGCTCTAGCTTGCATAAAGTGGATGAAAAGTACTTAGCCCTGCTCAGGCCCCTCTCAAACTTTTTTATTTGGCAAGTCTAGCAAGTCACTCTCCAAGCCACTATTCATGCACTATTCACCCCAAGTTTAGTGAGCTTTATTCTCTACTTTCCTAAATAAGTGGTCAACTCCTTATTTATGGGGTGTGTTTGAGTATAAGGCCACCTTTTCAAAGAGCATGGGTGGAGATTGAGAGCCTTCAGGCCTTGCCATACCAGATGGAAAACTTTGAGCAAGTCTCAATTGGTGGAGATGCTCTAAGTGGCTACCAAAGCCAAGCCAAGTAGCGTATCTGTGCAGCATGGCTGACCAGATGCATGGGCAGATAATTGAATCCCTGACCTACTCCATGACACTCAAGTGTGCTCACTACTACACCACTATTCCACCCACATGCACATGGGAGTATTGAAAATATATTTGTACAACATTATTTTCATTTACTTTGCAAAGTCAATAGATTTTGGAGGCTATTTGGACATATTAAAGTACTTTTTTTCAAAAACCTTATAACTTCAAAAAGTTGGAGAGCCTAGTCTTTTTTCATCCCCAACAACTTTTGTCTTTTTTTGTTTCCTTAATCAGAAGTTATGAGCAAAGTTCAAAGAGGATGTACTTAAATTTTAAGAAAATTATTTATTTTCACCCTTTTTATTTTTGTTTATGAGTTTTGATTGGAATACATAAATCTCAAAAGTACTATTGCAACTCATGACATGGTCTTTTTATTGTTGCTTTTTCAAGGGTTTAGTGTCCACAATAGGTCAATCTAGTGAGTTACCTTCAACAGGTCATAATATTATTCATTTGCTCTCAAAAAATTCCAAAAACAATTTTGCTTGAATTTTTACCCATTTCCTAACAAGCACATGCCATTACATTCTCAAGAGACCCTCAAAATTACCACATTTGAGGTAAGACTTGCATTTGGGTGCTTCTACCTTATTCAAGGGTTTTAGAAGATATTTGACATTAAGGTAGTCATGATAGGGTTTGAGAATTCTCCTAGATCAAAGAAAGCGAAGGTGACGCTTCAAGCGCAATTCACGGGGAGGGAATTCCCTGAGGTTAGGGAGATTTTCTTCTCCAATGCTAAGGCCGGAGAATTGAGCCAAAGAAGTTTTCTCGAGAAACTTTTCTCACCCAGCCTCTTGTTTTTACCTTTGTTGTTTTTTACTTCCCTTGTTGCTACTCGCACTTTAGTGTAAAACTCTTCCTCTAGGTAAACCATTCTCCATTCTACACAAAAGGAGTGTCACACCTTCTCTATGGAGAATTGATCCATTGGCTCTTATTTTCACTTGCTTGCTCTCCATCTTTAGGGAAGTTTCAGTCTCTAAGGGCATCTCCACTGGTCTAGGCTCTTTCAAAGTTTTCCATCCGGTTTAGCACAGCCTCAAAGCTCTCAATCTCCACCCATGCTCTTTGAAAAGGTGACCTTATATTCCAACACGCCCCCATAAATAAGGAGTTGACCACTTATCAAGAGAAGTAGAGGATAAAGCTCACTAAACTTAGGGTGAATAGTAGCTTGAAACATGGCTTGCTAAACTTGCTAGATCAAAGTGTTTGAGAGGGTTTTGAGAGGGGCCTCAATACTTTCATCCACTTTGAGCGAGCCCGAGCCACCGGTAGAGATGCCCCAAGAATGCGTGACTACCACTATTATTTAGCTCCAAATTTCCCTAGACACTGGTCGTCAACATACCGCACTGCAGGGTAGTTGCAAGAAAGACTAGCCAGTTTTGTTGCAAACAACCATAGTACATGTTGTACTAGGTAGTACTATGAGCTTTTGAAATAAATTTTTTTAATAAAAAAATATGGAAAATTTGTAAAGTACTTAAAGTAGCACACTTGTGAAAAGTCAGACCTAGAAAATTTTTATTGTAAAAGTTATGCACAAAAATAGAGGGACAAAAACTACCAAGAAAAAGACAATTTCCTTTTTGCTTTTTAGAAAATAGTAAAAGAGTTCAAAAAAATAAAATAAAAATAAGGCATTTTTGCTCTATTTGAGACACTTAAATTGATGAAATTGTTTTTTTGGGAAAGTTTGTTCTCTTTCTCCAATGCTTGACCAAAGGATACCCAGTTTGAGAGCATGTGGAAGGCAAAGAATTCACAATTTCCTAAATTCCTTCTACATAGTGCTTTTTTTTTTCAAAATCAATGAATCTAGATGAGGGTCTCATTGGATGAAACAGTGCCAAAAATTTGGCTTCAAGCCATTTTTTTATTGGTGTAAAATTTGGCTCCAAGTACAAAAGTATTGTGCCATTATTGGCCTCAAGAGTAAAAAATAAAATACATACTTGGCAATTTCTACTTGTATGTTGGTGCAGTTTTAGGCTTCTTCAACTTTTGTAAGTAGTAACATATGGCTACAACAACTTTACAAGTGGTGCAAACTGGGCAACAAAACATTTAGGGTAAGCACAATTTTGGCTTCAGCACTCTAAAGCCTGAAATTTCAAACTATGCTCACTAAAATTAACCTAATGCTAACCAATTGCACTCCATGTAATAGAGTTTTGCTTGAATCTTTGCTTGAATCCTGCAAAGGTAAGGAGTAAAGGAGTAGACCTGCACACAAACAAACACACTCCGATGCTCAAGTAAGAATACAATCAAATGTAGAAATTTGAAAGAACTAACCATTAGGGGAACACCTGCACACAAAAGCAAAAACTCTGACACTCTAGTAAGAAAAGAATGTCACTAGAAACTTCAAAATAGCATAGGCACATTCAACTTATACACTCCCTAAACCGTTTTGGCATCCAAGTTATACAACAATCACATTACAAGTCTACATAATCAAGAAAACAAGGAAGTCAACAAGCCTAAAGAATTAACAAAACAAGCAAATCCTAAACCTTAAATAAACAACACAAGAAGGAAATCAAAAACTCTAAACCTGTGAATAGAGCACTTATTCTTTAATTTCATAGCTTACCCACATTCCACAACATAAGTAGAACCTACAAGCCATATTCCACAATATAAGTGGAACCCAGAAACCTTAATTCATAGGAGAAGCCAAGGCAAATCTAAATAACATAGACAAAGCCAAGGTAAATCTAAATCACGGAGGAAAAGCCCTAAGGCAAATATGAATCACCCAAATTGCAACTACAAAATGCAAAGCTACAAAAATTCAAAAACCAAACCTCTTAACTAAAAGACTACATCAAAAATCAAACCACTTAACTAAAAAACTACGTTGCAGAAGAGCTATCTAATCACTCCATAGTCCCATACCGGTATTTCTCAGCATCATTTGCCCACTGCAGGAAGCATTGCCAACAACCAAGCTTAGATGGTCACCTTGTAACCAATTTTGTAGCTTGTCTTTTAGAAACACCAATGAAGAGAAGCATCGTTTGTCTTCCATAGACCCAAGTACGTGGATCATGGTTATTTCAGCCAACTTCATGTACTCAGGAATCTCCTTTGCCAAAGAGGAGTTGGCATCTATGATCCTCCACAAACGAGTCAAAGGATTCACGGTCATGCCGGAATCCTCAAGGGTAGCCATACTACTAGATAGCATGCAAAGCTTGAACAAGTGCTGGTGCAATTCCAGCTCGAAACAATCCAACAAGGCTGGAACAAGGCACCTACTATCCTCCTCTCCAATCCACTTTGGCTCCCCATAGCATTTCTTAAGGACTTCCACATGCTTCCAAAAGGTTTTCTTGGCATTACTCTGCCTCCAATATTGAGGATAAACAACACCTAAAGCGTCAAGCACATCATGCGCAGGGAACCGGCTAGTGAGCTCCTCGATCAACTGATTGGCAGCACTTGCAAGGAAGAACAAGAAATGCTTCAACCAACAAAGAAACCCTAAAATTAAAAAAATCAAAATTGCTTCGGCCTTTACGGCAACCACAAAATACTGAAAATCAAAAGTGCTTCAAACTCCTTCAAGCCATGAAATTCTGAAAACCAAATGTATTGTAGCGTTCAAAGAAGCCATAAAAAGTAGAAAAACAAAGCTACTTCAGCATTTAAGGAAACCACAAAATGCAAAAATCTAGAAATGCTTTAGTCATAAAGGAAGCCACAAAAAACAAATAGAAAGAAATGCTTCAGCATTTCAAGAAGCCACGACCTACAAAATACAACACAACTTTAGAACCAAAAATGCTTCAGCCTACAAGAAGCCCTAAAATTAACAAAACCAAAAATGCATCAGCCTTTAGGGTAGCCATGGAAGTTCTAAAAATTGGAAGTGCTTCAGCCTTCAAGGAAGGCACAAAAAGCTGAAAAACAAAGCTACTTCAGCATTGCAGGAGGCCACAAAATGTAGAAATCCAAGATTGCTTTAGCCTTAAAGGAAACCACAAAAAATAAAAAGAAACAACCCCTTTCAAGAAGCCACAACCTACAAAATACAACAAAGCTTTAGGCAACATTCTTTCTCTTGAATCTTGGTCTTGACATTGTCAATTGTGTCGCAACCTTCCACCTCTTAAAGTACAAGAATTGACAATGCAAAAGAAACCAAAAAGTAAATAAAAACAAAGTTAGGAAAAATCCTTACTAGTACATTCATTCTTCACTCCTTCAATGAGAGAGTTCCAAGCTTGTCTAGTGACAACAACTCCTTCATGTTTTGCGGGAACCTATTGGCCGTGCAGAACAAACTGAAGATGCTGGACGTCGTTTAGGTCCATACTACTCCAAGAGAGTAAGATCTGGTCATGGCGAAGCTCAAGGAAGTTACTGAAAGGCTCAAATTCCAGACTTGCAAAAGAAGAGCCATGGCCCTTGTACATCTTGAAGAGCTTTTCCAAGCACTTTTGTAACGCTCCCACAAAGTCACAAATATAAATGTTGAGTTGTTGTGCAAATTGAATGAGAGCATGGACAACTTCAAGAAGCGGCAAAAGACACATCATCCCCACTATGTGGTAAGGATCCAGCATCTTCTCCAACAAATCAGCCGCCTTTCCACAAAGGCTCTGTTGCGTCAATCAAGTTCCATCCAATGTAAACCATGAACAAAAAAACCAGAAGAGAACAAAAGCAAAAACAAAAAATACAAATGGAAAAAACAAAAAGCAAAGGGAGGGATTTCTTACGATTTCTGCCTTGTTGAGAGAATCCAAGCGGAGCTTGGAAGTGATGCTGCAGTACTTACTTAGGAGGCGGCAAAGTGGAGAGATGAGGGAAATCCACCGCGTGCTGACATTCCTAAATAGCTTCAGCCCCTTTGTTTCCACAAGCTGCGCCAAAGCCTTGAACTTTGCCTGCCTTTTTGGAGAATGATCAAAATAGAAGTGGCAGTATTTGCACAAGTCTTCCATAGCATGAAACATGTCAAGTTTACTCAGCATCTTAACCGCCAAGTTCACTTGGTGACCCATGCAATGAACTCCAGTGACGTGTGGAGCAAACCAAGCCTTCAACTACACCACTCTAATTTGGCATCCCTGGAAGGTGGACACACCATCAGCTCCGAAGCAAACCAATTTGGTTGCAGTTTCAGATTGATCCAGCGCTCCACAAACTCCATGAATGCCCATTAAGAGGGTTGTCAAGTTGTCCATTGATGCCCCATCAGATTCAAGTTTCTGCAAAGTTATCAGCAAAGGCACACAAACCTAATTTTGCATGACGTAAACATTCACGGCAATGTAAGAGCAGTTATCAACACTGAAAGTCTTGTCACAAGTCATAGCTATGTAATTTGCTGCTTTAACCATGACCTTCATGCATTCCTAGACAAACAAATACATGGTGTTTGCCATCAACCATCCAGCGCTTGCACTCCAGTGCATGCCAAGACAATTCGGGGTCTCCAGCAACTAGTACAAACTCAACCAAGACTCAAATTCAGACATCGGCCTACTAGCACAAAGGAGTTGAAACAATGTGGCAAACTGAACTCTCTTACGCCGCGCCCTTATGGAGGTTGAACCGTTGAGCTGCTGCAGAATTGAGGCTGGTTGTTTGGCAGCAAACAGGAGCATGTTACTTTTGTGAATTTTACGCTTACTGTGCTTACTGATCATATCCCATTTTGCGGCCATCAGCCAAGGCTTCTTACCCACATCAGAGCAGACTCGATATCTTGCCAAGTGCACCTCCTCTTCCGGCATGAAGACCATCTCCATCCACGAACACTTGGCACACCATTCCAATTGGAATTTGTGTGTCAAGTCATAATTGGCCTTCCCAAAGCAAATGAAAGGCTCCAAGGCCATCTCTTCCTCCTCCATGTTGTCGTTGGACAAATCAGCCATCTCCTCTACATCCCCAAATGCTCCTACAGCAGAAGTTTCCTCACTGCATAGGTTGGTAGGGGAGTCAAAAAGAGACACAATCATAATTGGAGGTGTCGAGCTCAAGATGACACAACCATTGGACCCTGCATCAACAATAGAAGCAAAAATAGAGGCTAAAACAAAAGCAGAAATAGAGGCTAAAACAAAAGCAGAAATAAAAGGACAATTTATATCCACAGATATAGAAGGCGTCAACAAGACTCAACAAGGTTGCTTTGACCCCTTTTGTCCGCCTTTTCTCCTACTGGATGAAGGACCCTTGAACTTCATTGGGTCATGGAGATCAAGCAACCTTGGGTTCTCATAATTCCAAGAAGTGATGTAAAAGTTTCGAAGTGTCACTTGATCTCGAGCCCTCTTCTTGCCTTGCTCCTCCAAGACGCAATGCTGCTGCTTACGCTTCCTTTCAGTGGCCTCAACCCTCATCTTTTGTCGAACCTCCTTTTTCTGCTTCCAAACAAGCAACTTAGCTCCACGCTTTTGCACCACCACCAAATCCTTCGGCCCCAATGCCAACAAAGCCAATTGCGTCTTTGGGAGAACACTCTGTCCTTTTCCAATGGAAGCCTTAGCCGAATCCATCGTTAGAAGACCCTAAACCCACACTCAAAAAATCAAAAAAGAAGCAAATTCACGTAAATTCTAACCTAGCCGACTCTGCAAGAGAAATGACAAAGGGCAAACCCTAAATGCAAGACCCTTAATCCTGTGCAGCAATGACAACAATTGTGATTTGGCAAACAAGCTCCATGAAAGCATTAAGTGTGAATTTCTGGAGGCACAAGACAAGTACAACACAGTCAATGAAAGTGACCAAAGTCACCAAACTGGAGAGCAACAAACAGAAATTGAAGGCAAAAATATCCTCTGCTAGTGCTGCAATGAAGAACAAACCTGCCAATTTTGAATTTCAAAACGCTTACCGGCAGCATTGAAGTTGCCCACCTGTCCTCAACAACCACAATCCATCTATGGAAACGCACATTACATCCAAAATTTGAGATTGCAACAACAAACACAAATTGAACCTACTAGTTCAACTACCGCATCCTGAAGGGAAGATTGCAATTTGGCGCCAACACTTACACCGCCGTCGAGAATATGGCAACGGAGGAGCGATGAAAGCAGCAAGAGTGGCTTCAGGCAAAAACAAAGAGAAGTAACAGGAAGTGAAGTCAGGCGCCAAGATGAACGCACAGGCGGAGATCTGGTGACTCTGAGCCTTCAAAAACCTGCCTTACGGAGGATTTTAGGCTTTCTAGATATTTGGGAGATAAGAGATAGGCACCACTTGGCAAAAGTGACGCGCCACTTTGGCCTTTTGCAACAAAAAATCATTACATCCCAGATAAGCCTTGGCTGTCTTTAGAGGATTTGAAAGTGATGCTTGGCTTTTTTGCCATGATTTTCTCTACTTTTTTTTAATAGGGCCTGATGCAGGGTTCTTTTGCTTGGTACTTTTAGGCTTTTTATTGCCTAAAAAAAAACTTTGCTTCTATACATCCATGTAATGCTCTATGATGAACAACTTCCTTGATTTGTGGCATGAGATTTGCTTTTTTGGACCCAAAATAGTACTATAAACCCCCAAAATGGCCAAGGTAGACACCTATTTGGGGGCTATTTAAAAACAGTAAAATAATGTAAAAAAATTGCAAAAAAACGGAAGGTCAATAACTATGACATGTACCTTCCTCTAAAATTTCAGCTCAAAAGAACTTGCTAAGCAAAAGTTACAAGCCAAAAAGCACCCTCAAGAGAGCAAGGAGACATCAAATAGTAATAGTGTTTCTTGCAATCACCCTGCACTAAGTTACCACAGATGCACTATGGGTAGCTCCAACCTTGCACTTCAAACTTGACACTCCAAGAGATTACATCTATTTTTAAAGGCCCTCAAAATTCTTGCTCTCTAGTCATGCACTTCAAACATGGCCCTTATACTCCAAGCGTGCCCCATAAATAGTGATTTGACCATGCACCAAAGGGAATATAGGATAAAGCTCACTAAAGTTAGGATGAATAGTGTTTTGAAGGGTCCCTGCTTTGACACTCTAGAATAGAGTGCCATGAGAGAATTTTGAGGGGACTTGAGCATTTATCATCTGTGCTTGGAGTGTGTTAGACCTTGCCAATGCAAGGGTGGAGAAGCTCTAACCATGACGTTCTCTTCAACAATTACCTTGCACACTTAGTCAAATCATTTTGTAACTTAATATGGAAAAAGTCAAAAGAGTTGATGCCGCATGAGAATTTGACTAAAGAAGTTTGAGTGGAAGAACTTTGTAGCACAATTTAGCTGTCATTGTCGTCTCTCTTGTTTTGAGCTTCTCAAATTGTGTGCAGGAAATGCTACACCTAATTATTCTACATACTTAGGGGCGGTTTAGACTACGTTCCACATCCCATCTAACGAAGTCCCACGGGAGTAAATCCCATCTTTCTGGGCTAGGGCTAGAGAAGATGGGAAAAGATGGAACTTGGGCTAAAAGATGGGTCTCCCAAAATGTTAGACTCAATCTTGGAGTGAAGTCCCACTTTTTTTGGCACCAAAACTTGGAAAAGTGCTGCCATATAAGCTCCATGTAAACAAGTGGGATGTGGGACTTGGGACATAAACTGAAATGCAAAGTCTCATCTTTTACCTCTCCTCCAATCAGATTCTCAAATTTTATCAGATTTCAATGGGACTTGGGACTTGGGACATAGTCTAAACCGTCCCTTAGTTAAATCATGTCGTAAATTATTATGGAAAAAGTGGAAAGAATTGATGCCGCATGAGAATTTGACTAAAGAAGTTCAAGTGGAAGAATTTGCAGCACAATTTAGCTGTCGTCCTCGTCGTCTCTCTTGTTTTGAGACCTTCTCAAATTGTGTCTGGGGAACGCAAGGTAAGCTATTTTGTGAGCGTAGAACAATGAGCCTATGAGCAGTGAGCCAAGATTTTGTGAGCGTGGAACGGTGAGCCTATGAGCAGTGAGCCAAGATTTTGTGAGCGGGAATTAATTTTGAGCTCAAAATTAATGGAAAAACTTAAAAAACAAAATTTTTTCAAGAGATGAATGTTTATAATATGCAATTGTAAGGTCCTATCATTGGGAAAAAACCACTACTCTATGCAATATTGTAGCAATATTGCATCAATATTGTTGTAATGGCTTCACATGCCAATATTAATGCAATATTGCAACAATATTACAAGCAATCAAAATAGACACAATATTGTTACTATATGTAAATAATATTATGTGCTATAAAATAAAACAGTATTGATATAGTAATGAAAGAGTCATACTTCAATATCATGTAATGCATTGGGAAAAAAAGGGCATCTTCCAATTTATCTATTTTTACATTATGAGAAAAAAAATAAGACCCCATGCAGGCATGGCATGCTATGAATTTAACCATTGCAACAAGTCACCCATCCAAATGCTATTCCAACTTTGAGGCGCTTAACTAGAGAGTTTTTATGGTATGGCTACATTAATACACCACACAATTTACGCTATGCACATGAGCACATTAAATTGAAAGTTATGTAGTTATCCTTAATCTTCTTCATTTGATTTGTAAAATCAGCAAATTTTGAAAGCCACTTTGGCATAGTAAAACAACTTTTTCAGAATACCTTGGACTAAAAAAGTTGTTAAATTAAGTTAGATTTCATTTTTTTAAACGATTTCAAATTTTGATATTTCATTCAAGAGTTATGTACAGAATTATGAGAGGTGTTTGAAAATGTTCAAGAAATTTTCCTTTGCAACCCCTCTTAGAATTCCTCAATATTATTTGCATATGTTTTTAGTATTGCAACAATACTGTAACTGGATATAAATTAAAAATATAACAATATTTGTGCAATACTGTATCAATACAAACTTTATCTTAATTGATTGGTTGTTTGTAATATTGATTTGAGCAAATTCTAGTATATACCAATGCTGCAGATATTGCTTCAATGGGGCTTGTTGCATCAACATTGCAAAATTATTAATCATTGCAATATTGCTAAAAGTGCCAATTTTACAATACTATAACAACATAATTTCAATATTGCATCAGTACTGTTGAGGACAAGAAATCCATCAATATTGTATCAATACTATTGATGTAGGGGAATGTTTTCCTGATGATATACACATTTATAGGTGAAATTTAATATTTTGACAAAAAAATTACACTCACGACTCGAGACTCATGAATCCCTGCTCACAATTTAGCATTCCCCCTAGTAAGTTACGACATAATTGACTAAGTATGCAGAATAATTAGGGGTAGCGTTTCCTGGAGGGAAAAAGTGGAAAGAGTTGATGCCGCATGAGGATTCAATGAAACAGGTGTGAGTCGAAGAATTTGCAGCACAATTTATCTGTCATCGTCGTCGTCTCTCTCGTCTCGAAACCTTCTCAATTTCTGTGCAGGAAACGCCGCAAAGCAGCAGCCATGCCGTCGGAGCCAAGAGCAACGTTGCAAGAGCTCGTGGAGAATGGCCGTCTCCACACCGTCCCCGACGACTTCCACGTCGCCAACAAAGACCGCGTGACCTTCGACACAACAATCGATACCCCAATTGATGCTCCGGAGCTGCCCGTGATTGACATGCACGGAGTTGAGGGAGGAGAGCGCCGGGGTGTGGTGGTGGAGCAGATGCGACAGGCGTGCGAGCAATGGGGTTTCTTCCAAGTGAGGAATCATGGGGCGTCTCTGCCCTTGATGGCGCGGACGCAGCAGGTGCAGTGAAATTATTTTGTGCTAATTATTGCTTTTTTTTTTCTAAGGTAGCAGCATTCATAAACGTTGCGTCTCCATGCCCGTCACCTGACAGTGGCAGGGCTAATTAATAAAAAATAAATGGTTGAGTGTGACTGAGTGATGGTTATGGGTGATGAAGTGATGGTTGTGGGTGACTAGCATGAGGTTTTGAGTACCCATCTCACTAGCTAAGAATCAACAAGCCTTGTGATTAGCATCTCTTACACATGGTTCCTATAATTTCAATGATTTTGGACTTTGAAAAATCGTTGTGAACAAATGCTTGTAGTTGGAACCTTGAAATTGATGCCAATATTTTTGATTTCCATCTCCTAACTTATAGTATTTTTTTCAAAGTTGTTCAATTGTTTTTCTTACTCCAAAACCCTTATTTCCACGCTTGTGGGTGCTCCTACCTTACACCAAAATTGGTGTGGCTAATTGTTCTATAGTATTTTTTGAAAAAATGTAAAACATTTAGCCAACTTTTATACACTGGTGTGGGAGTAGGAACCCTGTTTTGAGGGTTCCACTTGATGTCGCCTCACCCTACTAGTGCTTTATTCTAATTTCTCACAAAACCATCATGAGATTTAGATTTGATGAAAAGTTGGAAGCATCCAACTTTACATCTGTAAAAAACAAATGTAGGCCATCCTTGCTACTCAACCATTTTTTGGTTAGAAAAAGCTAAGGCCACTTCATCCAAAATGTTTTTGCTGAGCAGGTGTTCCGGGAGTTCTTTGAGCTTCCGTATGAGGAGCGGAACAAGATTCGGGCGAAGCCGGTGGATAAGAATTCGCTGCCTGATGAAGGCTATGGCGATCGGTTTGGAGTCAAGGAGCGGAACTCTGCGAATTGGAGCGACCGGCTGCGTTTGTACACGTTTCCTGTTTCTGGACGGCGGTACGAGCTCTGGCCTTCGCATCCTCCGTCGTTCAGGTGAGCCTGAGCCATCATCATCGTCTTCTTCTTCAGAAGCCATAGCTGCAAAATTTGTAAACGTCGCAAAACTCGGATCATTCCATGACTCCATTATTTGAGACTCCATTGTTTTGTGGAGTTGTCCAATTTTTGCAAGTAAGGTAAGAGGCTCATAAACCGACCATCTAAGGGCTGAAACTGAATTTTGGGGAGGTGAAACTTCTTGAAACATTTTTCAGTAAATTTTTCTTGAAAGACAAGAAGAATTGACATCTTACCCAAGTTGGAATTAGTTATGAAATTTTGAAGTGGAAAGGTCATAAATTTCTAAAAACTGCCCACCTCCTCAAATATACAGCACTTGTGCATTGTTGAAAGGTTATGAAAAACAGCATGTACCAGCATGTACCAGCATGTACCAACAAAGCCATAGATGCAAAATTTGCAAACGTCGCAAAACTTGCAAATTTTGCAAATTTTGCAAATTTTGCAAATTTTGCAAATTTTGCAATAATCGGATCATTCCATGGCTCCATTTTTTGAGACTCCATTATTTTGTGAAGTTGTCCAATTTTTGCAAGTACTGCATCACGCAGTAGAGTCCCTGATTAGGGGTTATTAAAGTTAATAATGTTAAATGAATAGACATTAGATTTAGGGGAAATTTTCATGGATACCCTTACTCGGATTAAGGTAGGAGGCTCATGAATGGATCATCTAAGGGCTGAAACTGAATTTTGGGGAGGTGAGACTTTTTGAAATATTTTTCAGTAAGATTTCCTTGAAAGACAAGAGGAATTGACATCAAATCAAAATTGTTTCATATTTTTTGGAGCTTTCTGGAATTAGTTATGAAATTTTGAAGTTGAAATGGCATAGGGTTCTAAAATGGATCACCTCCATAAATGTACATTATCTAAACATTTTGAAGGGCTATGAAAAACAACATGTACAACAATTAAACCCTTGAGAAGGTGATCCATTTTAGTGCCTTAGCAGTATTAGAGCCTCCTACCGTATTCCATGACTCCATTTTTGAGGCTCCGTTTTCTGTGCAGTAGTCCAATTTTTGCAAGTACTGCATCATGCAATAGAATCCCTGATTAGGATTTGCAAGGTTAATAATGTTGAGTGCATAAACTTTACAGTTACATAGTTTTCAAGCTAATGTTCAGTTAAATATAAGTTGGTACTCCCTCTGTCCCTCTAGAAACGTCCAAAAAGTTTCTTTGTGAAGGAGTAACTGTTTTACTAGTCTTTGTGCTAGTGACACATGCATTCTAGGATCAATATACCATTTATCAAATATATGCAAAATCTTCAGCTTTGTTTGGGCATCAAATTTTGTGCACAAAATACCATATTTGTGCATGTTGCTAGCTCCTCATTATTGATGATTTTAAAGATTAGTAGCAACAACAATACCTCATATGGACAAGGCCAAGCTTGCTATGAGAGGAATGGCTCTCCAGGTGCTTATAACTTGTCCCCATGAGATCATTGAACATGACAAATGCTTTCTCAGCGTTTGAAATCAACAAAAGGGAGCTTTTTAGTGGTACAAAAAATGTGTCCGATTTGGACGTTTTTAGAGGGACAGAGGAAGTAATCAACTTACCACGAAGAATAAATTTGCGAATGTGACAGGGGATCATTTGAGATGTGGTCTTTATCTGAGGAATTAGTCTTTCCAGAAAAAGTGTAACAAAGTCTCAGATAAGCTTGATATAAGTTCAACATTATATGAATATTTTACTGGTATCGGTCTAAAATCCTATTTGATAACTATCAACTTACCGTGAAGAACAAATTTGCGAATGTGACAGGGGATCATTTGAGATGTGGTTTTTGTCTGAGGAATTAGGCTTTCCAGAAAAGAATGTAACAAAGTTTTGGACGCACTTTTTTTTTGCAGAGAAACGGTAGAGGATTATTGTGAGGAAACAGAAAATTTGGTGAATCGGATTTTGGAGCTCATTGCGGAGGGTCTGGGATTGGAAACCCCCTTCCTGAAAGAATACTTCGAAGGGAGATCTCAGCAAGTGCAAGCAAACTATTACCCTCCGTGTCCACAACCGGACGTGACCATGGGACTAAGGAAGCATTCGGACAACAATCTGATCACCATTCTGTTGCAAGACGCAACTGTAGGGTTGCAAGTGAAGAAGGACGAAGAGTGGATCACTGTGAAGCCTGTAGAGGGTTGGTTTGTTGTCAACGTTGGTGATCAAATTGAGGTACACCATCTGGAACTCTCCACTGCATCATTATCGAAACTACAGAGTGAACCGAGTTCCACTATGTATAATAATTTTGACGTAGAAGAACCAACTCTTTCTGGATCTTCACTTAATAACAAACGGCATTGTTTATGGCTTCGTGCACTAGATCCGATGCTGTAAATCTAGAATCCTCTGGTAACTAGAAAATTTCTGTGGAAAGTTCATGCAAAACTATAGAATGTACACACAAGTGGTGCTTGGATAAGGTCGACACTTTGGGCTACAAAAATTGTTGACTTTATCTAAGCATTGATCATAAACAAACATTCCATTTACATTACTGTTCTTAGTTATGATGGTTGCAACTTTTGAGGTGCTTTTTAACCTAGTTTTTTGGTACACTAACCAAACATCTTTCTAATTGATGAGTCAAAATGGACATTGATGAAAAGAAAACATCGACCATATGTAAGCACTTGACATTAATCAAGCTCATAATACATGCTTTGGGCAAAAGGGGAGTGGGGCCGTGATTTTTCTAATTGTTTTTGTTACAAAGGTTGACGTAAACCAAGCACCACTATAGCTTTGACATAGAAGAACCATTTCTTTCTAGATCTACATGAATTATTAACAAACATCAATCTTTAGGACTTCTTGTTGTAGATCCGATGTTGTAAAGCTAGAATACCTAATAACTAGAATTTTTTTGTGAAAAGTTCAATGCAGAACTGTGTACACAATGGTGCTTGGATAAGGTCAATGCTTTGGGAGAGAAAAAAATGTTGATCATATCCAAGCATTGACTTTTAAAGAAACACTCCATTCAACTATTCTAAAATACAAAAAAAGGAGTGAGGACCTTGACACTATCCAAACATTTCTCTCTTACAGAAGTTGACCTTATCCAAGCACCACTGTAATCGACCAGTGGAAGGTTGTTGTTTACAAGTTTAGGATTTAGGTAGACTTCTCCAAGCCTGTCAGCAGTTTAGAAGGAGGTGCATAATAGACATGCTCTGGGTTTCAAGCCTTGGTGGAGAAAGAAATCCCTGTTTCAGACTGCTCTTTGAAAACTTTTGTAAATCACAAATTGTATAGAGCAGAGTGAGAAGGGGTTGTGGTAGAGGGTTGGAATGGTTGTGAAATTGTGCAGGCAATTTTGCTTTGGGTCTAATAAAAACTTACGAAAGAGGGGTCCAGTAGAGGTTGATCTCACGGACTAATGTGTTTAATAAAGGGAAAATTTCATGGATGCCCCTGAAGTGTACAATATTTACATAGATACCCTTGCTTCTTCAGAAATTACACAAATACTCTTAGACCAAAATTTTCAGGCATTTATTTTGTTGTGCATGCCACTTCCCTTCTTCCTTTGGGTGCACGGTGCTTCTTTTTTGTTTCATTACATTCCCTTCTTCAACATTGGTCATAAAGGAAGTACAAGCACAACAAATAAATACCTAAAAATTATGGATCAAGGGTATTTGTGTAATTTCTGAAAAAGCAGGGGTATCTATGTAAGTATTGCAAACGTCAGGGGGTATCCATGAAATTTTCCATTTAATAAACAACTAGGGTACTCGACTTTGGATTCGGCTTGTGGCCTTCGATATCCTGTAGAAGACTGGGTTTGCATGGCAGACTCTCTCACATTCTTAGCTCCCCGACAGTCTAGTTTGTTTCACACCAAAAGTCCACGTGGCAGTGGGGATAACCAGGAAAGTTGATTGACATCCTTGGAATTTTTTGGATGCAGATATTGACCAATGGAAGGTATAGAAGTGTGGAGCACCGGGCGTTTGTGAGTTCAAAGCCTCGCATTTCAATTGCCACGTTTAGCGCCCCTACAGACGAGACGGTTGTAGGTCCCATTCCTAAGTTGCTGAGTGCCAAGGAGAAACCCAAGTTCAAACCAATTAAATTTTCTGATTTTAAGGATTCGTTTTACTATGCCGGCTGGGCAACTGCTTCTTCTGGCAAAGGGCATCTCGGTCACTTGATAGTCGATCAGGATTGACATCCTAATAAAGGTGAGCATCAACATTGTATAATGCAGCGTTTTGAAAAGAGCTTAACCCTTAAAGGACCGCTCTATGACCGCTCTATGTATTACATAGTATATACGCTCTCTCGTATAACTGATTTGTTACCAATAAAAAGTTATTATTTGGGATCTTGACTAGTTCACTAGAACCGCATTAAGCTATATTCTAACTTCTTTGTTGATCTCAAATGTAATAAAGGTGTGGATGCATTCCAAATACAAAAAAATTTCAAATACTGTATTGGCCGCAAAGGGCTCCTAGGCCCTTTAAGGGTTAAAATTTGAAGTTTTGTTGGGGTTGGAATGGCCCATGTGTGAAGTGGATGTGAAGTGAATGCTTAGAGCATCTCCACTGTTTTCATTGGAAGGAGACTGTGAAAAGTGTTTTGGAGAGTCAAGAAGCGGGTCCAAAACACTCCCATTGCACTCATGTTAACTTCTTGCTTCTTGATGTTGCTAGCACGCTTCTTCTCTCCTTTTCAATTATAATTAGAGGATCTGAGTCCTTCCATGAGCTCTAGTGTGGCTGGAAAAGACCTCCACAATGGCATGAATGGAAACTTGTACTAGCTCTCCAAATTGGTAACAGCTATGCAGTGGAGGCCTAAACTCCAGGTCCTCTTGGTGCTACTCTTAGCCCTTGAGCTCCAAGAGTTATTTTAAGGTTTAGGAGAAAATGGGGGGTTTAATGCTCACTGTAGCTTGAAAAATTACATCCAAAAAAAGTGACCATAGGGTTTGAAAAAGGACTATCTTCTTTGCTGATGGGACCAACCATGACTGTTTTCACTATACAAATTAAGAGAAAAAGTGAGATAAAGTTGTGGGCCCCAATGACAAGATCCTGTCGCTAGCAAATCATACACCAAACCCACACCGTGGGTTCTTTTGGTTATGAAGTAGGACTGTATACATCAGGGACAGCTTGTAATGGTGAATCACATGCTACCTATTTGAAACTGTATCCGGAATACGATTCCAATACAAAACTAAAACCCATAGGTGCATAACTTCAAAACATTCATGAGCAATGGTAAAACCGTCTTTATAGGAAGAACTCAGTGTAAGCTGATGGGGAGTCAGAAGAGTGGAGAATGGAGACCAATGCGAGGATTTATGTAGAAGGTAACTGCAAAGCTCAAAAATGTCGTGTCTTTTATGAAGAGAAGTAGCCACATCAACAGTACAGAGTGTACAAACTGTGAACTTCGTTCCCAGGCTGGCGGTCTTGCATACTCCAAATCCTAAACTCGACATACTTCGGAAAAAGATTCTAAAGTTTCAGAATCATACGGAGTAAACTTTGGACAGGGACAATGAAAAACATCTCTCTTACAGCAAAAGAGAAATGGCTATACAGAAAGCTCAAGAACCAATGGACTATTCCCTTCCGGGACTTTAAAGTCGACAGCAACTTCACCGGCTCCTCCAAAATTCACGAAAGCCCTGTACTGTCCGTGGAAACCCCGAAAAGCGAGTTGACCACGCTCTCCAGTTCTGGACTGAAGTCTGGTAGTCCATTCCTCCCTCAAAGCGATGAGGCGCTTGCCAGCAGCGTTGACACGCTTGTCGGAATCCACAAGGTGACCGTTCTTCCTGGAAATGGCTCCCTCCCAGAATCCCCACAGCATAATCCCCTCCACGCTTGGGTGAGCAAAGCATTCTCGCAGTATAATCTTCAAAATTCCACATCAACAACTCCACCAATAAGAATCATGTGTAACTCTAGAACTTGTTTGAAAATCTCTCACAGCAGTAACCTGTGAATCCGGTTGCTTGAAGAATATGATTACAACCAAGCAGCTATGCTAAGGTATGCTAATAGAAGCTCGCTGTGTAGCATGTTACGTACTGAAGCTGCACTGTAATTATACCTTGTTTCTCAACATAAGAACCTACTCAAATTTTCAAACTTTCTTAATTCATTGCAAGTGTCGCTTGTGTTGATCTAATACCCTTCTATAGATACGGGGTAACAATTGTCACAACTAAAAAATGGCAGTTTTCTACTCTATTAAAGTTTTTGTGCTTTTATTAACATAAAACGTTGTCCTCCACGTATAGTAAAGGTGCTACTTTCCGGTTGGCCAAATAAGAGTCTTATACAACACAACTTAAGAGGCATTTCTCGTCCCGCTGAAATCTCAGTATCCATCCGTATCTGATTGGTGGAGAGCTGAAAACTGAAAATTGGGAACTATAGCTCCTCACTATGTCCAAAGTCCCAATTCTTTAAAAAAATGCCTATGTGGCAGCAGTTTTTAAAAGATTTGGCATCCACAAAGTGGAGCTTCGTTAAAGAGTGAGGTGCAACAAAAAAGGAGGCCCAATTTTATAACCAAGTCCCTATTTTTTTTTGCTTTGTTAGTGTTCCTTTTCGCCCTCTATAACCCAACAAAGTTAAGATCTAGCGTTGAAGTAGGACTTGTGGAGTTGGGACTTGGGGCATAGTGTGAACCGCCTCTTGGTTACGCTCTACGCTCTAATCAACAAAAAACTGAGATCTCAACATTCACATTTGCAAGCAAACCAACCGTTTACGTCCAACAACTTATAGTCTAGTGCAAACAATAGACGAGGGTAAGATAAAAGAAGCACCTCAAGGTCGTCTGCACGGACATACTCATTCGCCGCAGCAATGTCGATTTCGGTCATCCAAATTGGTAGACCCACGCTACTCAACGTATCCAAGGAAGTACAAAGCAGAGAACCAACAGGGATATCAACATGGCCCTGCACTCCAATAGCGCCAACAGGCGCACCTTCACTCAACAACCACTTCACCTGCTCAGCATACTTCGCAGCAGCCGAGCTGCCATCCTCGCCATCCACCACATGGTAATCATTCACAAACAACACGGCGTCAGGGTCGAACTGGTGCGCCATTTTGAACATGGACGGGAGGATGCCCGGGCTCAGCCGGTCTCGAAAGAAGCACCCGTGCAGCATCTCGTTGTTTACGTCGTAGTGCCGGAATTTGCCCTTGTAGCGACTCAGGAGTTCATACGCTCGGCTTTGGAGCGTGTCTGCGAGCTCCGTGGGAGAGAGCGCCTTGAGCCAGTCCTGGCAGTTGCACTCCACTTCCCAAAAGATGCAATGGCCGCGCATCGGGATTTTGTGTTGGGAGCAGAACTTCACCATCTCGTCTGCGTCTTTGTAATTGAACTGCCCACAAGATTATCGTCGTCAGTACTACAATGTCTAGTACTCTCAACACTCTGTATAAATAGACCTTATCTCTCACACAAGCATAATAAATTGGGAAAAACCGAGGGACCATTTTGTACTCCACCTTAATCTTACATCAGTAAATGTAGACATAGCTATTGCTCAAAAGTTCTAATTATTGAAATTCTTGGAGGCAACCACCGAGACTTCACTATTGTACAAGAAAATGCACACTTGTTTTTTTGTGATATGCTAATATATACATAATGGCAGAAATAGTGAAAGTCCCAGAATGTACTGTTTTTCCCAATTTACATAATATGGTGTTATATTCTTTATAGATACTTGAAATGTTGGAACTAAGTGGTAATCTAATCAACCTAAAGGAACTTTGAGGTAGCTAGAGCACCAATGGTAGTTGTTGGAAGCCAAAATACATCATTCCTAAGGTGCACAATAAACCTAGTAGTCCCTAAATTTTACTACTGCGTAGAGAGATCTAGGTGCATTATAAAGTAGCCCAATTGTTAAAGCACTTACTATCTCACGTCCACAATTTTCTATGGTTAAGTGACAGGTTGCATTTTCATCACTAATGTTCCTCAGGAAAGACCTGAAGCATTTTAGAAAAATCTTAATTCCACCATACCAGAAAAGTTGACAAAAAGTGACACTGGACGACAAGCTTGACGCCTATTAAGCCTAGATTGATTTGGAAGTTCATTAGTAACAAAGTATCAAACCACCGACTATGTCACGCATAGCAATGACCCGAATATATGAGTGAATTCAGTATTGAGAATGAAAGTCTCGTCAGAATAGGGGTTGTCAAACCAGCTTAGGCACACAATCTTGTACGGGTGAAAACAAATATTTTTTCAAAAAGCAACCAATTGGTAACTCCAAATTATCTTACTTGTAATGGGGAAAGTAATAGCGACG
Organism: Ulota crispa; assembly: GCA_963920765.1. NCBI lineage: Eukaryota > Viridiplantae > Streptophyta > Bryopsida > Orthotrichales > Orthotrichaceae > Ulota > Ulota crispa. The sequence goes on along the minus strand of OY987251.1, from coordinate 4,584,570 downwards.
GTTGAGATTATTGTGTGACTAACAAGAACAATCCTATTTTTTTTCTTAATCCCAAAACGTAGGAAGGCTTGATCTCACAGTAGTATGAAGACAAAAGCAAAGTTTGTGAATATACTTACAGTACCGCGTTGTGGCTCGGTCCGATTCCATTTGATCTCGTTCTCAAAAACTGCCCAGTTAAAGTTTTGGAGGAAGAATTCCTTGTAGCTGTTGTTGTCTAGATTCGAACGGCTGATGCAAGAACCGAGTGGGAAACTCCTGTTTGTCTGCTCAATCCTCACAGAAATGCCAGGTGGAACAGACCGGCTGCTTCGGTACTTTAGATTAAGTGTTACGTCTCGCTTCCTGATCTGCACAGGCATTGTCAATTACAAAATGTACTAGAACAGTATCAATTAAAGTAGTAATCTACCTGTTTTTTACCAGTACTAATTAGTAAGGTGCAATTAATACTCTCTTTGTCCAGAAATAAGTGCTGTTTGAATGTTTGACACCAGCTACATTAATCATATTTTTAAAAGCATAATCCAACCGGGTTCAAATTCTACATCCCTAGAAGCATTGAAGAACCGTGCTTGAGTCTATTGAATACAAATAAAATTGGCCAAATAAAAGTCCTCATGAAAACTGCTCAACCAGTTTTAAAAAAAAACATAAGATTAAATTTGAACTCTTAAATCCAGACTGAGGCAGTAGGTAAGTAAGAGCGATTCACACTGTCCCATGTCCTAACTCTACAAATCTCACCTCATAGCAGGATTCTAGCTTTGTGGGTTATAGAGGGACAGAAAGAAACAATAAAGAAAGCCTTGATAATTTAAAGCAAAAAGAATTAGCGGTATGTGCTAGAAGTTGGGTTTCCGGCTAAGTGATCGAGATGTGAGACATGGGACACAATGTGAATTGTTAAGTCCCAATTTTCAGCTCTCGACCATTCAGCTTCTGAAATATCGGTGGGGCTTGGGAAATGAGATACAGTGTGAATAGGCCCTAAAATAGGATTGTTCTAATGCCAAATCATCAACATACAGCTGGCGCACCTTATCAGCTTGGGCCTTCAAGACTGGAATTCGTGCAATTCTGTCAACTGCAAATATTTGCAATCCTGCCACCAGAACAAAGGTCAACCCGCACATCAGAAAAATATCTTCAAAGACAGATCATTACAAACTTTAATGGATGATCGTTAGCAAGGTTAGTTCATTTAAATAATATTTGAGATGTAACTTTTTAATGCTACTAGCCCAATTGCCAACATCAGTACCTTTGAAATTGGTGATATATTGTGTTGATAATATAGTATGTAGAAGACACTAAAACTATTAGGGTCCTGCCTGAGCTGACTCCTAATACCAGTAGGATCTCAATTCTACCCAACTCACTCAGTTCACCTTCAATTAGCAAATTCGGTGCAACCCTGCCTAAAGCAAGTTATCTGTAGCCACTGATGCTTGAATGAAAAATTATAGTCTACACTGCCACTTCCATAATGGTCTACAACCTCCCACTTTAAATGCTCTGAAGAGACCACATCAGGTAAAAGAGCTCAATCCTCTTAAGATCAAATTTTCTCACTATATGTATTGATTGACTTGCTATGCAATCATTCATACTGATTTCCGAATGAAGGCAGCCGCCTACGTATTAGTTAAACTTCCTAAAGTGACACAAATGGTATCCTCTAAGCACTAGGAAAATACTATATCGACAGTTCAAGTGGAACGAGAGGCAGGACAAAGGCAAAGAAGCATGCAAGAGAAGGATTCCAGACTGTATTTAGCCTTCAAAAAGGTACTAAATTTATTTTATGCTAAACAAAATAGAAAATTTCAGTGCTAACTGTAAACGTACCAGCAAGCGCAAGATCCACACCAGGCTCTGGTCCTTGAGCATACACAATTACGTTATTTGGTCTCTCCTCCAACCGGATCGATCCCATGACCTCCTTCCACGAGTGGTGATCGACCTCCACTTCACCTCCAGTCATCCATTTCCCATCCACGCCCAACGCAACATTAACTTTCTGCTGTGCCTTGCCATGACACCTCCCAACACGTACCCAAGCAGAGATTTGATACACCACAAAAAGCTGCAGTTTATCGGTGATGCATTGCGCAGGGCCTTCCCAAAACTGCGTTCGGTTGGATGCAACCACACAGTTTCCACTCAAACGAGGAGGGTCGCGTAAAGACAGAGCAGCCGCAGGCGGAACAACAGTTGGGGCTCCGGAGGTAACGGAAAGTCGTGCACAGCCTTGTCCATACCAATGTTGCAGACCATGTTGTAGGTTGAAATTTTCTACTACGTTCACACCGTATTTTGGATCCTGCCACAAAGTCCAATGTTAGAATTTCTGACATATTACAAACACTAATGCACACTGTAGAAACAAAATCAAAGAAAAAAAGAGGCTCAGAGAACAAGCTTTTTTCTATCCAGCAACGTTTACGAAACACTCACCGTAATGACGGGAGGTTTGGCAGGCTCTGGTTTCAATGCAGGTTGAATGTAGAAGCTATCCACAAGGATATCGGTTCCTGGTGGGGGACCCTCTAAGTAAACAGATACTTTGGTTGGTGCTTTCAGCAGTATCACCCTGCCCTTCAATTGCTTCCACTCTGTCGAGTCTGCTTCTAGGCTGCATCAAAATAAGTTTATAAAGCCAAGTTACCGGTGAGTTTTAAAAGTATTTACTAAACATCGCTAATGCTAGATTACTTCACTCAGAAGAAAAGGTATAATAATGCATAAACCCTCACGAAAACTACCCATACATGGGTTGAGAGTCTACTAAAGATGTTTATACCCAGTTGAATTTTTTTAATAATGACGAACAGTAGTTGTGATATACAATTTATATGAAGTCCTCGAAAGTTGCAATGTGAAAGAGAAAAATGACAGCATGTCTGGTCTGAGTCATTAATTATGCGAAAACAACTGAATTGACTTGCTGTTTACCCCAATCTTGTACTCAGGTAGCAGCAGGGTTTTCAATAAAAATGGACTGTTTTCATTCTTAAAATGGTCTAATCTTCGTGCAAACCTGCCTATTACTAAGCACATAAAGTTTTACTAAACTTTAGTAAGACTCACACAGCTGAGTATACAAAACGAAGAGAAAAATTACAAATAGATCTAAGAAATACCACACAATACATTCCCAAGTACGCCAGTTGAATCGATTAGTGCAACACGAACTAATTGTTCATATTGCATTTTTCTTCTGGAATTTTGTAGTAACTAAAATAGCTTGAACAATAGTAGATTTATTGACCTTCCCATAGTGACGTAGCGCTCGCTGCGATCAGCTTCTTGGATGTAGAGAGAGGCCAGCACTGTAGCCTTAGAACAAGGTCCAGAAATACGAACAGCAGCCACAACGTCGTACATAATTTCAAGCTCAATCCGGTTCGTGATGGTCTGCTCAATTCCACACCAAGTGTCTGTACGTTGAGTTGCAACAGCAAAGGACTTCCCCACCAAAGGAAGAACTTCTGGATTCTCCAAGCGGTCACACACAAAGCCTCTGCAGCCTTTGAGGTTCCAATTTTCAAGCCCATTTGAAAAAGTTGCATTACGTACAATGCCTTCAGGAACTCGGATTTTGAAGTCATTTCCAAATCCCGTCAAAGATAAAGCAGAGATTTTTGAGCTGTATTCTTCGACCTTCAAAGATAATGCAGAGAGAGAAAAAAGAAGTGTCACGTTAGCCTTCTAACAAATATGACTGGAATCCTTACATGGTCTCAACAATAAACTCAGAACTAATGAAGATGAAATCATAGTGCATATATTAATACTACAGCTAGCGAATCGATATGAAAGTAACAAGAAGAGTACACCTTTGCAAAATACCGAAGAAAGAGTATGTACCAATGATTTCAGATCTAGATTCTTTTTGTGAGGTCTCAGAATTTTACTAAAACCCCTATTACTGTCACACATCAAAAGACAATTAGCAACAGTGTTCAACTTCTTAGGAGAAACTCTATGATCACAGAAACAGATAAAATCTGGAATTAAAAGAGAGAATTTAAGCACAATACTCTTACCTCTTTCTTGGGAAGAGATCCTTGAGGATCGGCATGCTTGATTACAACGGAAGACACTAACAGATCTACACCGGTAGGAGGCCCCTCTAAATAGACGACAGTCTTTTGGGGCCGTGTGTCCAGGAGAAGCTTGCCTTCAACGACGACCCATTCTGTGCTTGAGGCCTTCACCCTAGTAGCTTGTCAATAAATCAAGGAGAACATCAGTTCATCAATCACTCAACAGGAAGGATTTCCCAGGACTTAACAAAACTTTCTAGAGAAGATTTTACTACCGAAGTTAACATTAGAAAATAAAAGCTTACTGACTTAGTGCCAGAGTTCCATTCAGTTTCCAAGTTGTTAAGCGTCCACGAGTTACAAAGTCACACTTAACAGGATTTAAAATTCACGTCGACAAGGTACTTAACCAAAGTTCTAATTCACTTTGCAAAAGTGCATACAGAGAATTGACAGGTTTTACAGCCAAATGACCATGAATTATTTTATAATGAGAAGAATCATGCACAAAAATGACGTCATACAACACAAAAAGGGGATTGCAGCAAAGTATGCACTTTAATTAAAGAGGATGCACACCTGCCGACAGGCAAGTAACGCACGTTGGAGCCTCCGTATTCAGCCCGCACTGTTGCTATCACATCAGCTGGTGCTCCTCCGAGAGTCCGGACTACCGCTGTCACAATGTAGGTTTCATTGGGTTGTACTAGAGCAGTGATATCCTGCTGAATTCCCTGCCATCCCTCTGTCCTGTCGTAAACTATGGCGAAAGGTTGTCCTCTAGGTCCCATAACGCCTTTCCATTCATGCGAACCTGAGTGCATGACTTTGCAGCATATTCCCGACCATCCCTGGACTCCAGTGCTAAAATTTGGATTCACGAGGACGTTTCCCCTGACGTCTACCTCTTTGACTTCTTTCATTGAGCACTCCTGCAAGGTCATAATCCTGTGAGCCGAGAACTTTTTTTGGGCAAAATTTCCCCAAAATCTTACATCATTTTGACACTGGCTACCTTAATAGCAACAAGAGTGGGTGAAAAAATAGATGAAATCGTTAAATCCCTATCAAAGAACAATAGGTGCGCCAAAAATTGGATGAAGACTATTAGTGTTAGCGGATTTATGGATGAGCGTGCGTACTTAGACGATTTTATCCAATATTTCCTTACTTGCGTGCATTCTAGGTTGCGTGACGCTCGCCCAATGAAAACACACATTAAAAAAAAAAAACTGACTGTGAGCCTACAATCAGTCTTTGAAAGGGATAAAGAGTGTCAATATTGCCACTATTTACACTATTTAATCTATTTAATATACTGCTATGTAGGTTTGATGCTGAGTAAGCACGGTGTATAGTGTAAGTTTCAATAGATAAGGCTGCCGTACCATCTAGTAAAAATTTAATTACTATGTCGTTTACTTGTCGATTAACAAATTGTTCACTTAAAAGCTTCTTTTTCATCTCTTCCCTTAGTCCTTGGTGATTATAATGTTAAATCAAGTGCGTATTAAATTAAAAAATCATTTATGTATGGTAAATTGTTTTAGTGATGTGGCAAATCAAGGATGACGTAAGAGAGTTTGGATATTGTAGCTCGGTAAATAGAGCATGTTGAACAGCAGTAATTCTAAGTTGGTGAAAAAAGTGGCTAAAAAAATGAAGAATTACATAACCTCATTTTTCAACAGAAACCTTGTCTCCTAAAGTGGATACTAGCATTCACCAACTAATAGCGAGACGGAGAATTCTCTAGGTTCAAAACAGAGGCATTTGTCAAAAACCCAATGATCTAATAACCAATTTTAATACCTACTAATGATAGAATTGCCATGGAACAATGAATCGATGAATGAAAAGGGACCTTACGGGTTCCGGTTTTGATGGTACGATAGAGAAGTAGCTAGCAAGTATATCCACCCCTGTTGGAGGCCCTTCTATGTAAACCAACGCGTTGACAGGTAATGTGCTTACTTCCAGCTTGCCCTTCAGCAATTTCCACTCTTGTTTTGAGGCTGATCCACTACATCAAAGCAAAAAAATAGGTACTTATGACAAAAAGATGATAACTAGATGACAAAGCTTCAATTTAGAAGTATTTTATAACAGGTGCAAATATGTCACTAAAAACAGGCATCCACATAGGGGGATCTCTTTATAAACCACATCATGCTTATTCTGCCTCTCCATGCTCACTCTTCTTCTGGATATTAAAATGCCTCAAAATAATATTTGATTCAATTAAAACCATGTTATTAGGACACTCCAAAGGCTTAATAAGGACAAAAACCCTAGCCCTTAGATTGCTTTAAGAAATGAACACCTCAAAAGACCCCTTCTAGTTGATGTCAATCTAATAGAACATTAAATGGACAATTAGATCATGTTAAATTAATGTCAGACGTAGACTCAAGGTAAAACTAGTACTTCCCAATGCAATATCAAGGATCTTAATGCTAATGCCACTAGTGTTGATACCCATTTAAATTACTATATCATTAACACAAGATAAAGACTATATAAGGTACATTACCATGAGAGCATTTTGTCAAGCAGATTGCAGGAATCTATAATAATTGTGTATGTATAAAAACGAATGTTTTAGAGGCCTGTGCACACCTGGCCAAAGTGGTATAGGTAACCTTTCCCTCGGCATTTTCTTGCTTTAGTGTAACCCGCACATCAGCTACCTCAATAGGGCCAGAAATAGAAACGCAAGCTTCTACTTTGTACTCCACACCTGCCTACACAAGGAGAGGCATGTGATAAGTAACAGGAGAAACCACAGCTAATTCTATTTCACAAAAGAAATTACCTTCAATTCATACATTTTTCAATCTTAAGTTTAGAGAAAAGGTCAAAATAGCCCCCAAGCTAGCACCAGAAAACTCAATCAATTTGTTGGAAAACCGTAGAACAATCCCTACTCTTTTATTGACGCAAGATCAACACATCTAACAGATACCCCAAATGTTAAAAAAATCTCCCTTCTATGCACACATTCACAAGCCAAACTTCCAACATGTAACATAAGACTAGCATGACTCATGGTAGACAGCAGTAAGAACTACATCCCAAGTATGGAAATAATAGAAAATGGAAAAGGAAGCAACGGTTTACTTTTGGTTTGCCTTAATGCCAATCATAAAAAATTGTGAAAAACTGCCGTAGAAATCACAATCAAAACAAACACCCAATCCTGGTACAATAGAAGATTCTGACCTTCAATCGGTTGGTGATATCCTGAGCAAAACCCTGCCAACCTTGTGTCCGACTGTGCGCTATGCAATAAAACGGGTATCCACTTGGTGGTGGACCACACGGAGAGGGTTTGTCGCTAATGGACAAGGAGCAACAAATAGGCTGCCAGCCATGGTCAGAGCCCCAATTAAATGTCGGATTTACAATCAGATTGTTCGGCGCACCTATGGCTGCCATATCGGATGCACTCTTTCCAAGCTTTCTTCTTACAAATTGACAGAGATTCAAGCAGCTGAAATGCTGAATCTTTGCCGAGAAGATTCACAAAGCACCGTTATTAGGTGGGATGTTAATAAGAAGTACTTGCTGGCCCATGCACCAAGCGACAACGATGATGAGTAGCCTGCAGTACAATCATGCCACATTTAGTTAACTTTGAACTATTCATGTAATTATGAATTCTCTATACAAAACATAGGAAGATCTCCATATGCCAAGGGGCATATATCTCTTCCTGTTTTGCACACATACCTATATATTCTAAATACATCTCCTAATGTCTTGAACATATATCTTGACTTTCACCACATCTCTTGATATTTTGAACAATACCATTATTATTTTTGGACTTTGCATAATGTAGGTTTAGTTAAATGTGACATAATCTGTGAATTCCACGAGACTATAAGTTAGAGTTTTCTACAATAAAGTACAACACTGAGGATCTAGAAAATGCAAGTTCTCTCCCCAGCTCAGGAAATCTCCACAGATGAAGCCCCTTAGGGTTTGTGAAAAGGCCCTGAGAAGGTTCCACTGCCACATTTAAGGTTCAACATGGCTGCATGATTATTCAACATGGCTGCATAAATGTTCAACATGGCTGCATGATTGTTCAACATAGCATTAGTACTAGAGTGTTATAGGACTGAACACCAAGTCGTTCTATGCAATCAATACCGTCTAGACCTATATCTTTGCCGATCTAAGGCCTTCAATTATAATCCTGACTCAAATTAGCAACCAGACAGAAACAGAGTTGCCTTGAACGCCGGACTTGACACTATGAGAGACAGAATCACCTCCAGCTAAAGTATCGGGAAGGAATCAGGTGGATCAAACATAGGAAGCATTGAAAACACAATGATAATATCCAGTACAAAAGTAACAATGAATATCCAAAACGTGCAAGCATCGCTTCTTCACTCCGTGATTGCCAAAAGAATCATTTGTACGAGAATATACAAACTCGCAAATGAACATTGACGTTAGGGTTGTCAGACCTAGCAATACTTGCTTTGCAATTCACAGGTTTATTACCTAAATAGCTGAAAACTCAGCTATTCTTTCCTACAAGTAGTAGCCCCTGGTGGAGTTTCAATCTGCATTAAAAAAAATATGATTCAAGGCGCCAAAATGTGACATTCATGTGCACAGAGCTCAAGCACAGATCTACAGTTCCTAACAGACTTCTAAAAAAGTGCCACGACCTTAAAAGTTCACCATTTTAAACAAATTTCAGAAAAAGAAATCTGAAATCACTTCCTTCGCAGAGCACGTCTAACGCTCCTACCGACGTACAACACATTTTTGAAACGAAAAGAAAAGTAAGAGGTCGGAAATCGAAGTATCTTCACCTTTCCGGATGGAGTCATTCGATATTATAGCTTGAAAATAGCCGATCCGATCCGATCCAACGCACAATCTCTTCAACAACAACCGGATTAAGGAGAGTTAAATGCAGAGCAAGCACAGCATTAAAGCAAACACGATCATACATGGAAATTGGAATAAACACGATGCGATGACCTAATCAGACCGTTAGAAGGCTAGAAAATTGAGATTTGTCACGGCAACAAACAGAAGCTGCAAATTACCAAAGAAGACGAGGTTTTTACCAAAGAAAAGAGCCTTGTTGATGGAGCAGGATTGCTTGTTGCAAGTGAGTTCTAATCCACCGACCTCGCCGAGTAAGCGCAAAATCTGCGCAGAAAATTTATTGTAAACTTCGACTGACGCGTTAAGATGTGCGGTGTTTCGAGCTACGGACTCCAGCGAGACTGGACTTGGAAAGACTGGGAAGGAAGGAAGGAAAGGCGAGTATTCAAATCTGGATGAATAGTGGTAACGGATGGATGAAAGTTGCGCGAGCCATCATTCTGTTGGGTTGAACTTTCCCCGAGATAAAAAACAACAGCTAGACACAAGTGATTGCTAAATCCATCACGCTTTTTGGTAAGTCCACCACACTTTTTGGAAAATCCACCACGCTTTTTGGTAATCCACCAAACTTTTTGGTAAATCCACCACACTTTTGGTAAATTCACCACATAAGGTAGGAGGCTTGAAAACTATCCAGGCATTTTGAACTACGATATAGACTGTAGTGAAATGGAAATGAGGTGGTTCTTAAACTGGCCTCTTACAGTCATTGAATGCATGGAAAAAAAGTTGTTTATTAATTGCAAGGAGCCAAATCATTCTACGTGTGGATCCATTTAGAAATATCTATCTTACAACATCTAGGCAAACAAAACCCTCATGTTGTGTTGTTACTAGCACATATCTTGTAACTCTTTTTGAGACTTCTTCCAAAAAAGAAGACATGGGAAAAGATGCGGGAATTAATATTTGCTAGCAATTCAATAAATTGAATTACAATAGTTCCTTACCAACATATTTCAATTCACTAATATGTAAAGCAATAAGAAGTCAAGTGAAATAATACTTTAAGGATAAGGGGTTTGTATTATTGGACATGTAAATTTAGTATGAATGGTTTAGATCTAAGCAAGAATGTTGATGAGACTTAAGAATAAAACATACAATCAAAGGGAGCAGAAAAGAAAGCAACAAAGCATTGACAAAGCTCCAGTGTTGAAATCCTAACTCATTGCAATAGCACCACTATCTCAACTTGCCTTGGCTTTTCCAACCTTCCCCTACTCAAACTTCTCTTTGTTTGAGTGATTCAAATAGTGTTAGAAATTAGTTAGTATTTATTTTGACTTCAACCTCAGACAACCCATTGAGGTCGCACCATCCTTGTAGCGGATGTGGTTTAGACTTAAACTTCACCTTGAAATTTATTACTTAAATGCTTGCAACTAGGCTAAGAAAATAAGGTTTATAAAGTTAGTTCTTAATTTGAGTTTCAAATGGCAAGAGTCCCAAAAAATGAGCATTTGTAGCATCTAGATCCAAAGCCCAATCTACATTGCTCAACATGCTCATCTTGTAAAATTTCAAAATGTAGGTCTAAATTTTGTGTGGAAATGATAGTGTACAAGTGTATCAACAGTTTGATGTGGGAGACATTCTCATGCATAATTGCAAGTTAAAAAATAAATCTCCACACAATTATTGAATTTTTAAATAAATAAATAAATAATGCACATGCTTTGTTGCGTGTGACTTTTCTATGTGATTTTAAGCACCCGTTTCCTACCTTTTCCTCTCTCTCCATCTTCTTTGAATTTCAAAATGTGAAGAACATACATACACCCAATATTATAAAAAGTTTCAAACTTATAATGCTTTAAAATATTAAACTTAGAAAATTCCCATGGCTTTTCCTCTTCTTTCCCCTCTCTATTAGAGCTTTTGATGTTAACAAATAATTATGGCTTTTATCCAATCAAAGGTTGGTTGACCACCACAAACACTTTCAAAAGTGTATTCTCAGTTTGAAATATAGATGATTTCCTTGTTGTGATTTTCACTTTTTTTTTTTTTTTTAACACTGTGATTTTTGCAAGCCATTTCGTATGATATTATTTTTTTGTTGCAAAAAAACTTTCTCAAAGAAATTGAAAATTTTCAAAACTTGTCAAAAGCATATTCTTCCACCCCATGCCGGATGTTTTGAAAGTATTCTTTTAACTTCTCATGGCCAAAATTCATGTGAATATAGAGCTTATTTATTTTGAAAAGGATTGGAACATCATAGGGCTGAGTGTCCAAATGGTTCAAAATAGAATAATTTTGTGTAAACAGTTTAAAACAAACTTTCAAGAAGTGTCAAAGAAGATTAATAATAATATAATCAGAGAAAAAAGTATCGTACTTTAAATTATCAAATAATAGAGGTTGAGTTTTTGAAGGATTTTAACTTTTAACTTCAATAAAGTTTGTTGGCATCAATTTAGACATTTAAGATTTAAGTATTATTTCAATTACTAAAAGAAAAGGTCGAATTGGGATTTAAAGCTAGTATGAAAGTTGTATATAATTATGAAATTGTCAAAAGGAATTTAGACTATCTTTACAGACACTATAAATCTTCAAGAAAAAATTTTGTTCCTAAAAAATTAGGCATTCAAATTGTGAATGATGAATCAATATAATCATGTTTTGCACTTACAAAAATTCAGTTGTTTTTGCCATTCATTGTTATTGGTTTTTTGTGTTGGTAATCTAATATTTGTAAGGTACAAATCTCTAAATCTTTTATTTGTTACTATCTTGTAACTCCAAGGTTACAATTGTGATTCACTTCAAAAATCTATCTTTTTAATTCACAAACATGTTTTCTCAGATTATTTTAAAAGACAACTACAATAGAAGATCTTGAAAATCCTTGTCAATCAAAACTACATGTTACTTGCTAAAAAATTTTAAATTCTTCTATAAGACATTTAGTTTATTCTACAACTATTTTCAAAAAGGTTTTAGAATTTTTTTTTCAAAATTTATCATTGTGCAAGATTCATACTTACACTATCTATCTATATTATAAAGAGTGGGTTTTCTATCTCATAATATAATGACTCATCATATAACTCTTTATTAGCATCACAAGATTTATTAGAGAAAGGGAAATGAAGAGGAAAAGGCAACCAAAGGGAGGGTGAAAAGTCATTGGAATTTTTGTCCAAATTATTTACTTTAAGTTTGAAATTATCTCTTATAAAGCATTGGGTGTCTATCTATCACTTAAAATTTGAGACTCAAAAGGGAAAAGGAGAGGAAAAGGCATGGAAAGGGAGGGTGAAAGTCATCTTAAAAGTCACCTAGATAAACACAAAGCACATGCAAGGCATACTAGTTTGATTTAAAAATGAAAGTTGAAAAAAATAAAAAATCCATCTATCTATCATTATAATTGAGTACAGTTTGAAATTTTGTCATCAATGGTTGTCCTCAAGGATTCAAGGAATGGAAATAGGGGACAAGGATGTGAAGTCATGTGAATGGAACTTTTTAAATGACTAGCTGAGCATCACGTGCATGGTATGGCATAGGGATGATGTGGCATGGAGTGATGATGTGACATGGATGTGGTGACATGGTAAGGAATAGTGACATGGCATGGGGTGTTGATGTGACATGTGGGTGGTGACATGGCATTTGATGGTGATGTGGCATGGGACGGCAACATGACATAGGGCAGTGATGTACATGGCATGGGGCAATGATGTTGCATGGGGGTGATGATGTGGCATGGGGCAGTGACATGGCATGGGATGATGTCATCAACCCATCAATACAACTGTGAGAAAGACATGAATCATAATTTCCTTTAAACCCTATCAAGTAAATGGCTTAATTATTTTGAATACAGTATTTCAAAAGTAAGAATCACATTGTGCATCTATGCCTATGAGGAAATACACATTTGACCACCTTGTGTCCTTTCAACTAAAACAAATTTGCAAAAAGAGTATTGCAAATTTTTTTTTGAGTTTTTTTACCAAGAGGCTCTTAAATTTCTATTATTGAACTATGAAAACAAAGAGCAATTTTAGAACATTATGTGTCAAATGATATGCATCAAAATCAACAACCAGTAGCCAATCAATTATGCAAGTGGCCTTAAAGCCAACTTATTATGCAAGCAATAGTATTTCCAATCACTTTTATTTGCAAGCACAAAATTTTGGACATTAAATAAAAATTGATATATAAAGATTGTTATTTTTAAAATGTAAATAAGTTATTTTAGTTGTTTTGAAATTTACAAAGTCTTGGCATTATTAATCATCAAGTATGCTAAAAGTAATGGCTGATTTTCTGATCAAATTCATCAATAAAAAAGACAACAAAGAAACCAATTACAACAATAAATAAATGCATACAATTTAAAACATCACAAAATAAAATGTGAGTATTTTAACCTCCAAAAAGATTAGCATTAGGAAAAATATGGGGCCTCAATAAGGTCTTTGTAAACAATTCCAGCCCTCCATTTTTTTGGTTCTTGACGTGGGGAACTAGCCCTTGCTGATGGCCAGAAAAAAAAATTAAATAAATCCAAAAATTCAAAAAAAAGTCTTAGAAAAAATAAGATTTTTAATGTATTTTTTATATTAAAAAAATATAAAAAACTGACATGGCATCAATAGTGCCACATCAGCTTGCGCATGATTTTATTGTGAACTAGGTTCCCATGGCTAGGAATCCCCCCAAACTCAGGGCCTTATTGGGGCCCCATATTTTTCTTAATGTTGCAACATAAAAATCTAAAGTAATGTCACTTAACATCAAACAAATGAAAGAATGATTGAATGAGTAAGTGCACCACAATTTCTAATTGTTGCCAACAATAAAAGACTTTAGTATTTATAATTATTAGGTTGTGTAGAAACATCCAAAGGATAAAACATTTGAACATGGATTTACAAAACTCTCTACCTTTCAAATTTCTAGATGGCAAGTATGATTTCCCACATGCATTTCCCATGACAATTTATATCCACTATAGTGAACATATAAAAAGGGAAAAAGCTACTATAATGGGGAAAAAAGTGTATGTAGATCTCTAGGTTGGGCATAGAAAATTTTGAAACTTTGCATGTCAATGATAGTGTACTAATCATGATTAAATAAAGATGTATCACAAAATTGTACGTGTATATAACATGATTTACAAAAAAATACATTTGAGACTTCATCTCACTTTTCCTTAATTCTTTACTAGTCACATATATGTATGACATCAGATTTTGACAAAAACGTCCTAGCCACCTACAATGCTCATAACATAAAAGATTCAAGATTAACATCTTGTCATTGATGGCAAAATATCAAGAAATAAATATTTACTAAACACAAAAACAAAGCAGTTTATCATTATTAAATATATTTGTGACAAGTTGATCATTAATATGAATTTTGACACAAAAAAACAATTGTACTATCATATGATCCATCATGTCATCTCATTACCAATTTCTTTTCCCCAATCTTTAAAAGACAAGATATCTCTTTAACATTGATTCTCAAACTTCAATCAAAATCAAATTCTAAAATTTAGCTACACTTAGTCATCTTAAAATGTCAAGCGTTCATTCCTGTTGATCATTCCAAATAAATATACCTAAGACTACTCCAGCCACAATCAAAACTGCTCAAAAGCAACTATAATTAGTTCAGATTATCTATGTTATTATACTTCTAGAAATAGCTCGAGTGAACCACATAAACTAAAAACTTAACTAAGGCCCCAACTTCGATAAAACCCCTGGCCCACACGCGCCCAACTCGGATATCAACCCAAAGACCCGGTGTAGCTGGTCAAACATATTATTTTTCCTTTTAAATTTAGAAAATAACTTCCAAGGAGAGCGTGGTTGAGATGCCATGTCGGATGATGAAGAACGGCAAGGAAGAGCGCGAGGCGCCTGCGTTTCATGGGAAGGGGAAGTAAAATAGTTAGTTGGTACTCAGCTCTCCAACCAACTCAAGCCAGCCTCACCAATTACAGTAGCCTTCATATTAGTATGCCACCCTCAAAAGCGGGCCAATCGGGGGGTCGCTGAGGAAGCTTTGAACCCCTGATAGGCCGACGCTAACACTTTTCTTCGCCACGTGGAGGGTGGGGTCTGAGCAGGGGAACGCAGGAGGCGAACCGAGAGCGGCCTGGTGAAGGGAACGAGGAGTGCGAGCGGGGAAGGGAGTCGCTCGTCCCGGACTGCGAGTCGTCGGGCGTCGTCGTCGTCGCGGTGGAGTGCGTCGTTGCCTCGCGCTCGGGCTTCCGTTTCGCAACACTCGCAGTCTCGTGCGTGGCCGTGCTCGTGAGCGCCGGGGCTGCGGGCGATGCGTAGCAACAGACGTGGATGCGGCGATGGTGTGGCTGCGGAGGCGTAGCGCGGCGAGCTCACGGTGACGAGAGCCTGGGCGGAGGGGCGAGGGTTTACGCGGGGTTGAGGTTCTATGAAGGCAGCGCGTGGCCATGGGCCGGCACCGGGGCTCTCCGTCCGGCACCATCGCTACCTGCGCAATGCTGCCAAGTCCAAGCGCAAGAACCAGCCGCCCTCGACGGCCAGTCTGCGGATAGCCAATGCTCTGCGTCGGAGTGCGGGCATCGGTCGGAGCAGCAAGAGAAACAACGACAGTAGAATCGGCGGCGAGAACAAGCGAAACGACAATTCGGTCCCTCGATCTGCTTCCTCTCCGCTGGTAAGGTGCTGCGCATCGGTGTGGACGTTGGAATTGATTGATTGATTGATTTCTCGAATGTCACGACAGAACCCGGATTTCGAATAAGTCTTTGTCCCTTGTGCGGAGGTTACCGGATTGCTTGCGCTTTCCCTCAGTGTCTGGCGACCCTGTGAGTGCTGTTTGCTCTGGAACAGACAGCTCGCTCAATTCTGCGAATTTAGGGCTGCGCGGGGAATTGGTGAGGGTGCGGGGTTTCTGACGTTGCGGATGTGTTGTGGCTGGGGTTGATCGCGGGGCAGGCGTTGGAGACCGACGCCGATCCCTCGATGCCATCTGAGAGCGTTCCCAATCAGGTACGCAGCTCTGCAGGAAATTCTCGATTGTGACGTCGGAGTGTGCCGGTACCTCCGCCCTCATGGTGTCGTGGTAGCGCTCTCTGAGAGGCGGTCTGACTCCTCCAGTTCGGTGTGCCGTGACGAGCACCGGGGTCATCGTGGCCTCGATGAGCGTGACGCCGGTCGCGATGTGTTTGGGAGTAGGGTGGAGCGCTGACTTTTGATATGGTTCCTGTGAGGTTTAGAATCCCGGTTTGAAATCCGTGTCTGCGTCCCACTGCGGAGGACGCCTCGGGTGTGGGTGCGGAACTTGCTGCGTGTTCGTGGTTGCTGTCCACCTGGTAGTCGGTGGTCAGTGGTCGAGCGATGTGGTTGTTTAGGGCTTGGAGTTGGAAGCGCTTCCTGTTGGCTGTCGTCTGGGGCTCTGGGAGGGCTTATCCGGGGCGATTGCGTAATTGTCCGGGGCAGTGAGTGGAGCTCCTTGTGGGCATGCGCCGTGGAGGACGCTGGGATGCGGCGTGAGGTTCGATCTGAGTGCGTTGGATCTGAAAGTGATTCTGTGTGGCAGCGTGGTGCTGACGGTGGCAACCTGCGACGGTCGACGAGGAAGAGGCGCGTGCTGGTTCATGTGGATTACGAATCGGACAACAGCGAGCATGAGGTCTACCGAAGTCAGACAACCCGGGTACGTATTGCAACTAGCATGAGGTCGAGCATGGGGTGTCGGTGTCGGAGGTCTCCATGGATCCGAGGACATCCCGTGTAGCGTCCTGGACATGGGTTTCATGCACTTGGTAGCCGAACGCGTTGGATGACTTCGATCAAACTTGAATCTAACGTGAATCGAACTTTGCATGTTGATTTGGATGGTTGGCAGGTGTCGAAGCACAGGTATGCTTTGTCCCACGCCGCCAAGACGGAACCGAGCCCTGAGGAAGAGGAGAGCCCGGAGCCCGCGGAGGCGAAGAACGCGGATGCTGCCGCGGCACCGAGGAGAGAGGGGTTGAGGCCGCGGCAGGGCACACGGCCTCCAAGGCTTGAGCTTTCGTCTCAGGATTACGAAGACGACGATCAGAACTCGTCGGACAGGGAGATGGGGATGAAAGGTAATACCGATCCAGCGGTCGCAGAGCACGTCAGGCCCTGGCCTTTGAGGGATATTGTTGGGAATGCTCGTGTCCTGAAATGGTCCTGAAATGGTATTGGAGGTCGCAGCATTGACGTTCCTTGTGATGGCGGGTTTTGCGGACAATTTGGAAAGATGCCACGGTGTCACTCTTCGAAAGTGGGTCGATATGGGAGAAGAGAATGAACCGCTGGCACGCTGAACATGAGCCTGTCCTGAATGCGTCCCGAAGGCCAGATCCATGCGTAGCCGCGGGTTGCTGGTAGTTTCGGGAAACGAGCGCTGGAATGCGCTGACTCGGGCATTCGCTGGAGCCTGTTGAGTAGAACGGGGCACTGAGGTCACGTGCGAATGTGGTGGTTGGAACCGTCCGTCTACCGCGTAGACATGTGGTGTGTGAGGAGGTCGAGGGACGGTTTTGTGGTCGGGACGGGGGATTTGGGTTTGTGACGTGATGGCCGAGACCCTAGTCGGTACCGTCTGCTCGACACGGCGCGCTGTGTGCCGTGTTAATCCGATTGCCGATCTTTTGAGTTGATACTTGTCCGGGTGAGGTGTTGTGGTGGTAGCAACACGACGGCGTCCAACATGGAGTGTTGTGGCTTTGTACTTGCAGGTGACGCAGAAGAGGAGGAAGAGGAGGAAGAAGAGGAGGAGGAGGAGGAGGAGGAAGAGGAAGAGGAAGATGAGGAGGGCGAGGAGCTCGAGGGCCGTCGTCGGTATGCTCTGCGAAACCGCACGGGCGTTCAGCGGTTTTCCCCTCGCAAGGAAGAGAGGACGACGGCGAGAGCACGATCTCCTCGGAAGATGTTCCACGGAGGTATGATCTGGAACTTAGGGCAACCGCATGGACGGGGCGGGAGTGGCATTGGTAGTGGTCTTGAATCCGTGGTCCGAGTGCGTGGTGCTCTTATAGCGGACATGAGGTTGGGAGCGTGGGCACAGCTAAGGGCTCCGAGATTGCAATGGGAGGGAGGGTCAGATGACTGAGTGCCGTGGTGTTTGTGTTTCGGACCATGTCGTTTTAGTGAAACTCGGGACCGAGCCTGGCTTGATTTGTGTGACGCGGACTGCCAGGCATTGAAGGATGGGCTGGGTTTGGGCGGGGGGCTGCAGTCGGGAGGGGGTCGCAACCGGCCCCAAGGGAGATGGCATGGGCGGGGTTCGTCGGGGTTTCGGACATGTGTGGGATCGAACGTAGCGTTGCTGTGATTGTGAGTGTGTCGTGCGGTCGCCGTTGGGCAGAGCTTATGGAAGTTGGGCTGGGTGGCCACGAGGGCCAGTAATGTCCTCATGAGAGCGGCGAGGAGTGGGCGTTGCATGAGACTCGGTGAGGCGGCCCTGATGGTGGGTGGTGATGTGTCAGGGAGCAGCACGAAGCGCGGGCGGGAAGGTCGTCGGTCGGGAAATCGGTCGCACAAAAGGCATCGTTCGACTCGAGCCGACGACTCGGACGACTCGTTGCTGGTGGACGAGCAGGACCAAGGCGCGGCTCCGTGGTTGCGAATGGGTCGGGGGTCCGGTCATCCGTGGTTACCTCCGGGGCTGGAGGCACCCGGCATGGGCAATCTGGGTGCGGCTGCGAGCGGTTGGGGCCAGCCGGGGAGCCATTGGGCGTCGAGCACGCCAGGTATGGATCTGCTGTGATGCGTGGCAATGCGTGATGAGGTTTGGGGGTGTGCTCTTGGATTGCCCAGTGGTGCTTGCCGGCGGGAACGGTCGTAGTCCCGGAGAGTGCTGGGACGCGTGAGGCGCGGGCAGGTTCGAGAGCGCGTTTCGTGGAGTTGGGATGCTCGGGTTTTGGGAGGGTCTGCTTGCTTTGGCTTGCAGTATTTTGGTTTGGCTCACGTGGGTTGGGATGTCTGACGAACGCGATTGGTGTTTGTCGCAACGAACGTGCGAGAAGGCGGAGCGCAAACGGCCGGTCCAAGTTCGAAAGGAGGGGCGGACATTCAGCCGGTGCAGGTGGATGACACGGTGGGATTCGATCAGATAGGGGGGTTGGCTCACTACATCGATCAGCTGAAGGAGATGGTGTTCTTCCCGTTGCTGTACCCGGATTTCTTCGCCAAGTACCACATCACCCCACTCCGAGGGGTCCTCCTTTCGGGTCCGCCGGGGACGGGGAAGACGCTGATTGCGCGGGCCATGGCGAGCGCGGCGTCGAGGGCAGGACAGAAGGTGAACTTCTACATGCGGAAAGGGGCGGACGTGCTTTCCAAGTGAGTTTGCCGGACGTGGTCTCGTGTTCGGGGGCGTCGGTTAACGGTCCGGGGGGGACGCGCGGTATGAGCTGAGTGGTTGGGCAGTGCGGGTGTTGGCGATTGACGGTCGTGTGCGCGTGGGTGCGTTGTGGTGTGGCAGATGGGTGGGAGAGGCGGAGAGGCAGCTGCGGATGCTGTTCGAGGAAGCGCAGCGATGCCAGCCGTCGATAATATTCTTCGACGAGATAGACGGGTTGGCTCCGGTGCGTTCCAGCAAGCAGGAGCAGATTCACAATTCGATCGTGTCGACGCTGCTGGCGCTGATGGATGGGCTGGATTCCCGCGGCCAGGTGGTGGTGATCGGGGCGACGAACAGGATAGACGCCATAGACGGGGCGCTGCGGCGGCCGGGGAGGTTCGACAGGGAGCTGATATTGAACCACCCGACGTTCGAGGCGCGAGTGGAGATCCTGGACATCCATACGAGGAAATGGCAGAAGCCTCCGTCGGAGGAGTTGCGGAGGGAGCTGGCGGCTTCGTGCGTGGGGTACTGCGGGGCGGATCTGAAGGCTCTGTGTACGGAGGCGGCGATCCGAGCGTTCCGGAGAAAGTATCCGCAAGTTTACAGGTACGAGTCCGAGGGCAAGCTTTGTTTCGGGGGCAGTCTCAGGTGCTATCCGTGCGTGGCACCGGATGTGTGTTCGCACGTGTTTCCAGTTCGCGGCGTCTGGTTGGCGTACCTGCGATCCGGCAGCATTGTGAGATGTGTTCGTGTCGTGATGAAATCCCGAGGGGAGGGCGGGGTGTGTGAGGGTGCTTGTGGTGGAAGTTCGGAGGGGGTCGGGATTGGCGGAGGGCAGTACGTGCTGAAGCATGCTGACCGGGGTGCATTGTCCAGGAGCGACGAGCATTTTGTGATCGATGTGGAGTCGGTGGAGGTGGAGAGACGGCACTTTCTGGAGGCGGTATCTGCCATCACGCCGGCGTCGCATCGCGGGGCAGTAACGTATGCGAGGCCGTTCTCTCCCGTGATCGCTCCGTGTCTGGAGGGGCACCTGCAAGCGATCATGAAGAAGCTGTCGGGCATCTTTCCGGTGATGAACGGGGATGCGTCGTGCGGTGGCCAGTCGGACAGCGAGGAGGAGGAGAGTCCGGAGCAGCTGGCCCGGCTGTTTGGGCTGGGATGCAGCGCTCCTTTGGTTTACAGACCGAAGTTCCTGGTGTACGGGTGGGAAGGAGCGGGCTTGGTACGTTCCTGGACAAGGGCGTGGTCTGGTATGCGTCCATAGAGGATCCGGTTGGGATGCCCGTGGACTTGTCGGGAAGTTTTGTGGCGACGGTTGTGGAATGTGCTGCTGCCGAGGCCGAGGTCGGGGCAAGGCAGCGTGGATTCGCAGCAGTCGTGTGTGGCATTGGGTGATGTGGCATTGGAATGGTGGAGGGTGTGATGGTTGTGGTGGCGTGGGAGTCCGTGGTGGCTCACGTTTTGTCAGGGGTTGGGGAACGAAGAGGACGGTCCATGTGGTGAGCCGGCACGCTGAACGGGTTGGGTGGGTCGGTTGGTGCAGGATCACATGGGACCGGCGGTGTTGCACGAGTTGGAGCGGTTCCCGGTGCATTCGCTGGGGCTGCCGTCGCTTCTGTCGGACCCGAGCGCGAAGAGTCCCGAAGAAGCATTGGTGCACATCTTTGGAGAGGCTCGGAGGAACACGCCGTCGATTCTTTACTTGCCTCAGCTTCATCTGTGGTGGGATACGGTACGTGTGGTGCGTGGGAGCTGGGACGGTGCGAGGGAAGTGTGGGTGATGGTGGCTGTTAGGTTTGGCTCATGATGCGTGCGAGGTTTGGGTGCTGTGAGTACTTGTGTGTGTGGTAGCGTCGTGACGTTCTGATTCGGGGATTTCGAGGCCTTGTATTGATCCGTTCGGAGTGAATGTGGCTGTGGATTGCCTCGTCGCGTTGCATTTTATGGCGGTCTGTTATCCACTGGGATCGCTCTTGAGAGGCCCGAGAGAAATTTTGGCGGGGTACCCTGCAGCGAAGTTGGTTTTTACCTTCTTCGGATTGCACAGAGTGGATCGGTTTGTTTGCAGGGATTGCGGTGCGTGGGTTGTTTGGTTTGACGTTTTTCCTTTGAGTTTGGCAGGCTGACGATCAGCTGCGGGCTGTGCTGAAGATGCTGTTGGGTGACCTGCCCTCCGACCTTCCAGTTCTGTTTCTTGGAACTGCGTGCGTGAAGGACCTTGGCGAGGACATACTTGCGTTATTCGGTCACAACTGGTGAGCAGTGTCGGAAGGTGGCTTTGCTAGGAATGTTGGGCCCAGCAGTTTGGCGGCCGGTTGTGGGACTGTGAGTGACACGGATAGCGTGGATCGGGTGAGGAAGGTGTATGAGCGCTCGGCGATTGTGGTTGGTTGTGCTGTGGTTGAGCTTGGCTCGATTCCGGTGGGCGGTGCGTCTGACTAGGGAAGCGGCACGCGAGTGCTCGTGTTGGGGTTGACGCAGCTACGAGGTGAAGATACCCAGCGCAGACGTGAGGTCGAGATTCGTGTCGCAGCTGGTGGATGCTGCTGTTTCCGTTCCGAGGCGGCGAGCTGTGGGTAGGAACAAGCAGAAGGAGGTCCTTCCGGAGCTGCCGAAGGCACCGAAGGTGGTGAAGGGTCCGAGCGAGGCGGAGGTGCGAGAGCGGGCGGAATTGGAGGAGAACCACCTGAGGCGACTGCGGATGTGCTTCCGCGACATCTGCAACAGGTGGAGGCCACATCCGTTGGGTTTGTGTTATGAGCGCTTAGGGTGCCGGGGACCGTCAGTTGTGCATGGAGGAACTTCCCACCCGTGGGGACTGCCTCTTGTTGTCATGTAGTTGGTTGAGTGTTGCCCTTGTATTATGCATCGAAGTGGTTGGCGGCTGGTTGGTGCGCGTTTGGGGAATGGGGTTCTCAGCGTTTGCGGTCGGGGCCGGGTTGAACTGTGAACGCAGGCTTCTGTGCGAGAGGCGGTTCAGCATATTCCACTATCCAGTCCTGGACGACGAGGCTCCGGACTATCGGAACGTGGTGCACAATCCGATGGACGTGGCGACGTTGCTGCAACGCGTGGATAGCGGGCTGTACATGACTAAGAAGTCTTTCCTGGCGGATGTGGACTTGATCCCAGCCAATGCTCAGGTAGGTGATTGCGGGTGCCACCGGAGTGAGACTACGGCTTGAACTTGTGCGAGATTCAGTTTCCCGGTAACAACGGATATGCCGACACTTTTCGACACGCGAAGGATGGTATGGGCGGGTGAGTGGGGGTTTTATGGGTGTCCTCTATAAGGCCTGGGAGGTTTGACGGTGAGCGGTGACGTTTTGCAGGAGTACAACGGGGACGATTACCAAGGAGGTCGAATCGTGAGCAAAGCATGTGCATTGCGCGACGCGGTAAGGATCGCTCCCCCCTCCCCCGTCATTGGTTTGTGGGATGTGCTAGAAAACCGTGTGGCGGGGTGGACGCCGTTGTGAGCTATTTGGGTACTGTTATGGCGATCGGAACGAACAGGGTGTGTTTGTGGCACTTGAACTAGACAGGAGTGATAGCTTTGGAGAGGTTTATGGGGTTGTGGAGTTGGATTTGCGGAGTCTGGGTGGGAGTTTGGGGCGGAGTCCGGCAGTATTCTTCCTGGGGTCCAGGTGTGATGAATGTGGGGTGTCGTGGTGACGGGTGTGGGTCACACGATGAGACCGGCGGCGCAGTGTTCTGTTCGTGGCGCCTTGGTAGGCGCGATGTAGTGTGGGCGTGGCTTGACGGACTCGTTCAATGATGGGCCTGGGGTGGTGGGAGGCGACGGGTGGTTTGGCGGCATTGTGAAATGGTGTCGTCGCCCAGTGTGGGTACGGTTGCACTGGCGGCGATGGTAGAGCTGACGGTGGGAACGTTTGTGACGAGCAGGTGCTGGGCATGGCATCCACGATAGACCCGGCATTGGTGAAAGCGTGTGACGAGATAGCTGCGCACGGAGGGCCTCCGCGGCTGGCGGGAGTTCCGAGCGGCGTGTTGGTTCCGGCGGCTGCTCCTCCGGTGGTTCGAGCGAGCGCGAGGCTGCGAGGATTCCAACCCGAAGTGGACGGTTCAAAGGCGGCGGACGGAATCGCTCGGCGTTCACGGAGGAGCAGCGAGGGGCTCCTTGCCGGTACGAGGGGGTGTGGGACATTTGTGATGCGTGAGATCGGGTCGGCTTGTGTAGGAGCGTGGTTTTTGAAGTACTTTACGAGGTTGACGTGCGTTTGAATTGCACCGTCCCGGTGGAAGCAGGGTGTTTGTGATTTGTTCTTGTCCAGGCTGAAGCGTTTTGTGACATGCAGAGGAGACGAGCGGCACCGTTGTTTGAAAGGTGATTTTTAGGCGATAGCTAACTGTTGGTCGCTGTTCGTATGAGGAGTACTGATTCCTTGTTTTGTGTTTCCCGGCGTTGACGACAGGTGAAGCAGCAAACGGGAACTGCTCGGACGGGGCCGTGGAAGGAGACGCATCCGAGGAGGTGCAAACAGAAGGTGCGGCGATGGACGTTGATACACCGGGACCAGAACCATGCGACGACGTACGACCCGAGACCATCGACGAGCAGCACGGAAACGGGAGCGTGGCAGCAGACGCGAGGATCAGCCACGGACGAGAAGCCGCCGAAGATCAAGGGAAGCCGTGCGAGGAAGGGGAAGACGATGGCGAAGAGTCGATCGAGAAGGACGCAGAAGTTTTGAAGTCGCTGAAGGCAAGAATCGATGCGGTGAAACAGAAGCTGAGCCAGCAGACACGGGGATTCGGAGTGTTCCGACTGGAGATGCTCCACGCCAACGTATGCAGGCTGCTCCAGCACGGTCACGGCGATTCCTGCACAAGGTTGGCGTTGCTGGAGAAGTTCGTGGCAGTGGAATCGAACCTGACATGCTAGTACGGCAGCGGAGAACGGGACAATCCCGAAGTGAGATGCGTGGATAGAGTCCAGTCACGTGGCTATTGTGGATCGACCAACGCGGGAGCATGGAGAGACTGAGCTCCTGAAAGGCCGGATGTCAGGGCGGACCGCGTGGTTCTCAGGAGTCGGGAGCTGAGGCTGGTCTTGGAAGAAGGAAACTGCAGTGCAGAGGATCGGGCGCATGTTAATAGAGCTCGCACATTGTAGACCATCACCGACACTGGAATGAGACGGGGGTGGGCATCTTTTTGTGGAGACAACGCGGATATGAGTCGGGGCTAGTGACATGTGATTGACCAGTGCTGGCAACGGGGCTTGCGAGGTGTGGAGCGGAGGCGAGGCGCTGGGAGGTGGTGAGGGAAGGAATTGGAGTGGATTAGTGCCGGGGGAGCACGGAAACGTGAACATGGTGGAGCGGGGTAGGTGTTTTCACCGGGTATGCTGCAGTGAAAGGAAGTTGAGCGAGTCCGGAAACGTGAAGAAGATGATCCTTCTGATGATCTGCAGAATTTTGAAACAAGAGTAGAATATCCGTGTGCTAGACTTGATGTCATGCGTGAACTTAACGTGGACAGCGTGTGGGCTGGGTTTGCACGTGGTTGTGGTAAGGTAATCGGTCGGACTGAATGGAATTATTACGATGGTTGCTCGGGCATACTTTGCGTTGGGACGGCATTGTCTAATTTGTGTGACCATTTTTTTGGACATGGAAGAATTTGAGTTGCTAGGTGTTGTTCAAGAGGTGCGGCAATTTGGGTTGATCTTTTCAAGGACTTGGAGCCTGTTGGCCTTTGCCGTTACGAAGAATATTGTGATTGTATGGACCAAACGCTGGTTTAGCGCCGAACGTTGCCCTTTTTATTGTTCCAGAGTTTCTTTGAGGCTTTTGTTTGGTGACAGATGTGTGGTTTAAATTCTCAGCACCATTATGTACTCCCTCCGTCCCAAAATGATCTTCATGTTGACCTTTATTTAGTGTCCCGAAATGATCTTCTTGTTGGAGGAGGAAAGGAGCTAGTGACACTTGCACATAGTCCAAAAGCAAGTGAGTGGCCACCGGTGCTCTTCAAAAATATCTCAAAAATTCAATTTTCAAGCACTTTGAAATCACACTTTGAAAACTAATTTGGAACTCAAAATTTCAGAACAATAGGAGGACATCAAATTCTATTCATAGGTCAAAACAAATTTGAAAAATGGTTTTTTTTGAGTTTAATCTACAACATTTTGTGTAACATGAAATTCATTTTGGGATGGAGGGAGTATCATTGTTCGATAGGTAATAGACGGAAGGTATAATTTTTTACCAAAAAGCGTGTATCTCTAGGTATTGCAAGTGGCCATAAGACTACCAGGGGACCGTGTACAATGTAGTCAGTCTTGGTTTGCTGTTGCGCCAGTTGGCAGTGGAGTCATGCTAACAAGTCCCTTGCACTTTCCATAAGGTAGGTAGCTCAAATTGCAATCCCTTTCTTGTAAAGTGTTCCATAGGTAGCTCAAGAATGGATAAGAAGTGGTTTTCAAATGGACCCTCTTAGCCATAGAAGAAAAAGTGTATTTTATTGCAAAAACCAATCATACCCCTTGATTTCACCTCAATTTTTAAAAGTTGCATGGAACAATTTATGGGAGACCTAAATTCACAAATAGGTGCCTACTACAAAAAATTTTGAAAAATCATCAACAATTCAATAATGCTTCAAAAAATATGAAAAAATTCATGTTACATTTGACATCCATTCTCTGTATCTAAAAAATAGGAAAAAAAAGTGCTTGTCTCAAAAAGATCATGAAAAAATATCAGCCCTTAAAGTGTTGCTTTTTGAGCTACCTACCTTATCCACTCTTTATCTACATTTCTTATCTTCGCCATAGCCATTGGAAACTGGAAATTGAGCAGATGTTAGCAATTGGCTATCATTGTGTTGTTCGCGAACATTGGAATTGTGCTATTTCTGATGATGTGTTTGCCTGTAGTTGTCCAAACGCTGACTATGTGGACTTCCCAAGCACTTAGCCTCCGCCATTTCTCACATGTTACCTTGATTGCCTACATTTGTCTGAGTACCTACAGTTGTGTAAGTGCGGAAGTCCGAGCGTTAGGTTCCCCATATTCGTTAAATTGGGAAAAGCAGAGGTACCATTTTGTACTCCACCTTAAACTCAAAAAGCTTCCTTAAACTAGATTCAAAGGTATTAGATTCAATTTGAGCCACTAAGATTTTTTCCCTTGCAGATTCCTTCTCGCAAGTGAGAGCACGTGTACCAAAAAAAACGTTGAAGCTCAGATTAAAGTGATCACCTTAATCCTTCAAAAGTCCCAAAATGTACTCTTTTTCCCAATTTAACGTATATGGCGTTCCAAGCTCCCAACCCATTGCTCATGTTGTGTTACTAGGCCGAGCGCGTTCAAGTATTTTATGTATAATTGGTGTTACTCTCATGGTCTGTTGTCCTTGGATAGCACAATCAAATTCCGTTAGATATGCACTTTTTTGTCCTTATTTTCTCATTTTCTAGACTACCTTCAATTAGTACATCCATTGTGCGTATGTTAGACAGCTTGCCTTCCCAACTTTCTAAATTTAATAATAGAATCACAGAAGTGTTTGTTCATGATGTGTACTTGTCAAAAGCTGCATGCATTTTTAACAAATATGATGTCACAATGAATTGAGATTAGTATACACTTAATCTTTTTAAATGAGGTAGAAGAATCTTATGGATTACTAGGGAACTCGTGCACCCACCGGAAGGCTATCGGGCCACCCTGTGTTCATAAAAAATATTCCATGGAATAATATAAACTGAAATTCAATTTTAGATCCAAATCAATTTGCCTCTTCATTTCCTTTCCCATCCTTTTACATGTAAATTTCAAATTCAAGTTGGAAAAAGATTCAATGGGTTCCACCAAAGATGTCCTTTTGTACACAATGCCCATATTCATCACTTTGCCCCTTGGCCCTTGGCCAATCACAAATTTTGAAATCATAATTTGTTTGCAACTACCCAACTAATAAAGGGTAGTTGCAAGAATGACCTGCCAATTTTGTCTCAAACACCCTTAGTACTATGTAATACTCTGAAGTACTATGAGCTTTTGAGATATTTTTTTAAAAAATAAAATAAAATATGGACAATTTGTAAAGCACTTAAAATAGCATACTCATTAAAATTCAGACCTAGAAATTTTTTATTCTAAAAGTTATGCACAAAACAAAATCACCAATAAAAAGCCAATTTCTTTCTTGCTTTTTAGAAAACAGAAAAATAATTCAAAAAAGAAATTAAAAAATGGCCAATTGAGAACTTGTTAAACACATTCACGTGGTACAATTGCTTTGCTAAGGAATTTCTTTGTATGTTGCCAATGAAGGGAGATAGGATGCCCACTTTGAGACAATGTAGATGCCATGGAATATATAATTTTGCAAAACCCTTCTACAAATGCATGTAAGCATGCTCTATAAACAACATCCCTTATTTATAGCCCTAGAAAAGCTTTTTTGGACCCCAAAATAGTACCAAAAACCCCCAAAATGGCCAAGGTAGATACCTATTTGGAGGCTGCTTAAAAATAGCAAAATAATTTAAAAAAACACAAAAAAATCATTGAATGTCAATAACTTGCATGTTCACATTAATCTAAAAGGACAAGTCAATATGACCTCTTTTGCAAAAGTTACAAGCAAAAAACAACCCGCAAAAGGTGAGGGGGACAAAATGTAGTACAAGTCATTCTTGCAATCACCCTAGAGATAAGATTATTATAGAGATTAGATAGAATGGCATCTTTGCTCACCTTAGTTCATGTGATGATGTTATGTTGACAAGAAGTGGTGACACCATTTATGAAATTTGTTGTTACCAACAAGAGAGAAGGCAACCTTCCTCAAATTTAATACAAACATATTAGGCCAATTTGGAGCATTGCAGAAGCTAAGAAGCTCCTAGCATAAGGTAGGCGCACCCAGTAGCAACTGCTCCTCAATACCGCACCCTACTATTGTGGGCTTCTCCACCTGCTATTGAATCCAAAGTGGAGCAGTAAATGCTTCTTGCACAAGCAAATTTTGCCACATGTCAATTGCAAAGCTGCTTTGGGAGGGTTGGTATTGGGACCATCCACTGCTAGTACAGGAACATATCCAAGCAATCTAAAGGTGGGTCTAAAGTTGCTTTTAGGATCCTTTGAGTTGCAACTTTGCCATTTAATATAAAATGTTCTACAATATTCTTTTCCACAAAAATTATGTTCCATGAGAGCTTGTTGAAAGGCTAACTTTACTAAAAAAAATCTGAATTTTCCAAGACCTTGGGGTAATCCAAACCCTTAAAGGGTTGCTTATGCGTTTACGTACCTTAATGCAAATTGAATAGATTTGTATGCAATGTGCAACTCACGCAAGTATTGTGAGTTGCATTGAGTAAAAGAAAAAATTGAGTGGAAGATGTGTATGTGTTTTTCTTTGCTATCAACATTTGAATGGATCTTGCTCTAACCATCTTTGCGTGCATTAATGATACAATATTTTCTTGTATCAAATTCTTTGTATGAAAGCCAAGACCTCATGACAAGTGCTCTAGTGGCAATTTTGGTGTTATAATGGCAATTTTGATACCAATGTGGCTAATTTTTTATAGCAAAAATGAATCATTGCAAATGTTGTTGGGGTAAATGTGCATTGGCTTAAATTAGATTTTCAAAAAAACTCTCATTAAGAAATCATTGTCACTATTTTGTCACTTAAACTTTTAAAAGTTGATTCAAGCCTAAAGAGCACATTCTATTTTCAACCTTTACTTCATCTAAATTGCGTATGGTGAATGAAGCAACAACAGGAGTGTTGAAGGGTTCTTTTCCAATGATTTGCTTTGTGTTGGTAAAAATTACTTTTGATTTGTTCAAATAAGTTTCAAATTTCAAAATCCACAAAACAATTTCTATAAATGTGCAATGTGCACATCTTAGTAACTTATTCAAAATTACATGGAAATGATTGGTGTTGCAATGATAGCTCCAATTTTCAGTTTCCACTCTAAAAAGGTTCCAATGATTATGAAAAAAAGTATTGGCAAGACAACTCTTGTGATTGGAGAAGCTATACACGTATGGGGACAATTATTACATTGATGTTATGCATACCATTTAAGAAATATGATCTATTGCACCTTTTTATGTTGAATCTAAATCTATTCAAATTTGATTTTTTTTTCAACAATTCTTCAAAAAATAGAATGACATTTTAGAAAAGAACAAAATAAGAAATAAACCTCTTTTCTCCTTTCCCTATGGTTTTTCCTCTTTTCACCTAACACAACCATCCACCCACACAACTGCAATGAATAGGAAGAGGACTTTTAGAAGATCTCTTTGATCTCTTTTGAATTGGTGAAAGGGCTCCAAGTTAGTTTATGAAGTCCTTTATAAATACTTAGAACTCTCCTAATCTTGAGATTTATACCTTGGATGAGTTTCACAACTAAAAAATCCCAAATGATGCTTTGACACTTATGTAGTGTGATTATGTAATGCTGTAAAAAGTGAAAGGATCTTCTTACTTTTGGCTTTCACTTGTAAATGGAATTTTAATTTGTATTATAAGATTTTAGCCACGTTACGAAAGGTTTTCTTTGTATTGAATTAGAGTATTAATTGCAAAACTATGCCTCAAAATAAACTTGCAAGGAAGTTGAGGTGAGTGAATTTTAACGTAGTTGTATTTTCAGCTTTGTTGATTTGGATTGAATCCAAAATTTTGAGAACTTTCAACTCCCGCCTAAACTGAATCCAATTTTTTTGAAGATAATTTGCTAAAGTTTTACAAGCCATTTTTTTTTGTTATTTGTTTTTATGAAATCTAAGTATGAGAGTTGAGAAGTAAAATATTAGTTAAATTACATGAAATAACTTTGATATTTACCAAGGATCACTTGTGGGTTGTGTATCATTTATAATTGCAAGCGCAATAGCAACTCAAACGTTGGAGTGTGTGAGCGCAATTATAACAAGTCAATTATGAAGAGCAGCATATTATTAGTCACAAGGGCCAAAGGGTAAGGAATTTGGTTCATTTAGACAATTACAAAATCCAAAACTTGATGCGACATATTTGGTGAAACATATATTAATGCACTTCCATGCATTTCAAAATGCCAATTTGTAATTTCTTTCTTGTATGTTTTGTTCTCAACTTTTCTTACATACGTGTATACGGGTTTGTTTCCATTATACAATGATAGAATGTGGTGTTGCAAATATATATTGAGGAGTATGCGTAGTTCCAATGTAGAGGGAGTATCAAAACAAAGTATTTTAAGGAAATACAAAATTTTGGATATTAATCAAAACATTGAAGAGTTATTAAATTTTCAAAACGTCCTTGCAATTTTCAAAACAATAGTTTTCTAGTATTTCTTGCAAATAGTGGTTTTTTTATTTTGTTTTTTATAATATTTTTCAAATATGAAGAAAATCAAAGAAATTTGATTTATGAAAACTCTTAAGATGTTTGAGAGCATATTAATTCCCAAAATGGTTGTACTTGGCCACTTATAAGAAATGAAAACTATGATTTGTTTTGTAATGTTCTTTGAGTTAAAACAAGCAATTTTTGAAAATGTTACATGATGCACTCTATTTGTTTCCATTAATGATGATATAACCGCTAAGGTGTTGACTTTCATAAAGTACAATTCATATTTGAAATGATAAAAGGACTTGAAAATTCTCTAATAACTAACATATAAAGTATTTTATAAGTCTTAGAAGCTACAAATTTTGTGTACTTAATTATCCATCAATCAAGCTAGTGCTAGATTGGATTTTTGAAGTATACTTTTTTATAAATTGACAAAAAGAAAAAAACATAGATCACAAAGTCCTAGCATTGTTGTATTTTTTTACCAGTAATTATTTGTGACAACACATGCACAAAGACTTTGTTTTAAATTAAGAGATTAAATTAGCAACAACCTAGCCCTCAACTAAATTGTCACCTATGGACGGAAGACTCATAAAAGAACTAATTAGACTAAGTATAATGGTACTTGGATAAGGTCAACCCTTGTTAGAGAAACGCTTGGATACTGTCAAGGTCCCCATTCTCATATTTATGAATTAAGTTAATTGAATAGAATGTTTCTTCAAAATCAATGCTTGTATATGATCAACACTTTCCCAAAAGCATTGACCCTTTCCAAGCACCACTATATTCATGACCCATATTATATCCACCCCTGGCTTCATGGAGCTATCATGCTTCTAAGGGCCACACAAAACACAAGTAACATATTCAAAGCCTATATACAACTACATAGGTTTATATTTCTTAACGAGTTGTAATGTGAGGAAAGACCACATAATACAATCTGTGCATCCTACCTTTTGTTTCATGCCGTTATCTTCGGTTCATTTCTATACTCATTTCATTTATATGTATTTCATTGATTTCCATCAATACTGTTGGAAGGTGATAAGTGAGGTGCATCTGCAGAAGATAAACTTAAGCGAATGCACCATTGCGATGGATGATGACGCACTTGCCTCCTAGAGGTGGTGATGCATTTGATTGCATCCGGTTGTCTTCAGTTTCATGCAAGAAACCAACTTCCATGGATTGACTGCTTTTCACCAAGCCAGTCGCTGGTTGTTGTCTCTCATCTGAATCACGAAACGCCACGATTTGTTTAGCAATGCATATTAGATTTTCGTGACCTTGTGAATGATTAATGATTCTTTAAAATGTGCAGCATTCTCTTGCTGCTGAAGCCTTGGGCTCTTGGCCATTGCTGGTGCTTTCCGTCCATGAGCAAGCGAGACAAGCAGCACTGAAAATCCTGATCCGGTGACCACTCAAACTTTTAGTCACTTCATCACTAAATCTCTTCACCATTAATCAAGCAACAATTATGTTCGTTGTTCGCGCCAGCATTCATGAATGCTCATCTTTCACACTTTGTACACTTGCTTTCACAAAAACTTGATGTCCAGAACGTGGAGCGGCACATGTACGCTGCATTTGTATACTCACAAGTCCTGCAGCTAAATCTTGTTCGAAATAAGTCCGCCATAATTCCTACCAGACCACCGTCAATCCTCAAAGTCATCTGAGCCACCCGTGTTCATTCACCCATCTGGAGCACCTCATACACCCCTTGGACGACCTCTTGGTCCTATGCTGGGGGAACGAAGAAGGTTGCGAAAAGTGTCTGAAGGCTGAGCACCACTAGATGTGTTGAATGGAGACTGGTGATTAGATGTGTTGAACATGGTTGGCGATCCACCATTTACGGGTCGGGGAAGATTGTTCCCAAGAGACTGCCTTCTTGGGCGTAACATTGGGCCCTCTTGGCGAGTGGGCCAAAAATCTGCAGTGCCCGCTTGGGAGTTTGTAGGCATCCCTGCCAACGGTTCCCCGTCAGTACATGCATAAGGTCTGCTATTTCCATTTTCGAGGTTGTGCGTTTAGGCATCGAAACTACCACTCTCGATGTTCCTCCCAGAAATCACCACATTAGTATAAGCGGAGGGGCAAAACTTACCGGATACGGAAGCTGAAGGCATATGCCTGATATCGTCGAATCCATTGAACGTCGGAGCAAAAGCGTAGGGATTGGGGCGTTGTATCACGGCTTGACTGTTGTTGGGCGTGGAGGATGATACAGAACGCTTCAGAATTTCGTGCTCCTTTCTTAGAGCATCGTACATCTCTTCCAACTTTCTCTTTTGTCTGTCAGAAATAAAGCAAGAGTACACGAGAATAAACTTCAAAAATTCCTTAACCAGAGGTCGTACTGTCTGTTTGGATTCAATCTCCCCGGTGGCTGCTTGCGACACAGGAACATGAATAACGAAGGAGCTGCATGTTAGTTCAGTCGATACTTGAAAGTTTCGAAAATGCGAGGACTGCCGCACACTGAAAAAAAAGGTCGAAATGAAGGAGTAGCGAGAAACCTGGACTTCTCTGTGTATTTCTCTTGTACTTCCTTCTTGTCTCTTTGCATAGTTTCCTTTTCGTGTTCCAGATCCTTGATTCTTTTCATAGCTTTCTGGTATCCCGAGTGCACTTGCTGAAGCTTCGAATTGTAGGCTTCTTCTAATTGGCTCATCTTTTGGGAGTAATCGTCCTGCATTTGCTCACATTTCTGGCGAAACTGCACAGCTTTGTTGACAGAAAGCTGAACTTCCACATCCTTCTGTCCGATCCAGAAGACGACTCCCTTGAACGCGCTTTTCATTACTACAATCTGTCAAAGACTTTCAGCACTTTCTTTTTCTTACTTTCACGGCCATGCCGATATCAATGCTACACATGCCGCAATCCAGATTCATCAATACAACTCGAAGAATGAGGATACTGCTTTGAGGCGCCACGCCAGCCATCACCATCTGAGCACAAGAAAACAACTCCTCAACATGCTTCCCCGTAGCATAAATGATCGTACTAATGGCTATATCTCCACAAGCACCTACGCATTGCGTGACAATAATGTGTACGAGGCCTAAACGGGGCTACCGCCTTTCCGTATTGTGGCATTGAACTTCAGCATCAAGGATACTTACTAAATACTCGAAGACTCTTCGGCAAAACGCCGTGATAGGCAGTACTCTAGCGCAGGTTTGACGTGATCAAAACCGCGAGCGGGAATGTATTCTCTCAAACGATCAACAAAACTCTACCTAAATGTGAGCAGCAAGTCACGAGATATTTTCTTGTCGAATGACATGCCGCAAAGAATTCAATAGACTTCACAACGGTTTAGAGTGACAAGAATACAGAGCGTAGATACTTGCATTGATCCATTCATCGGTTGGAGCGATGTCCACAGCTTTAGTCTTACTGCGGTCACAGATATACCAAAGAACGAATTGAATTGTATGCCGTGATTAAACACAGGATATGAAAAACGAGGGAAATCCTTCTCATTACTGGCATCAATCACGTTCAAGACATTCAGTGCCACAACAAGCCTCAAGAAACTAAATGCAGCACCGGACGTCACCTCTCCGACAGCATCTGCTCGCATAAAGGGCAGGTAGCGTCGACGGAGCTCAAAATTCTCTGAGAATCTTCGGTGCCTGTGACGCATATCAAGGACTTCAACAGACGACGGAATTTTTTGTTAGAGTGAAAAGATAGCCGAAACTTGCAGAAATACAGATGTTACAAGGATACAGAAGATATGTCCGCATGTTGTCGCAATTGCCTTCCCCTCCAAATCCTTCCAACAAGCGTTACACTTCATAATGTCTTCAGCTCACATTCACACCCTAACAGATCCTGCTGCTCTAGTGAACAGAGCTATTCCGCAATAAACACAGCAATCCTCGTCTGAAATCTTCAAGAGAAAGCTGCACGAAAGCATTCAAAAAAGACCAGAAGACGTGACAACGAGCTCACATTCACACCCTAACAGATCCTGCTGCTCTGAGCTTAGTGAACAGAGCTTTTCCTCAATAAACACAACAATCCTCGTCTGAAATCTTCAAGCGAAAGCTGCACGAAAGCATGCAAAAGACCAGAAGATGCGAATACGACAAGGCGGTTCTTAGGCCCAATTCAGACCAGGATGTCCGGTGCCACCGGCCAAAAGACGTAGTCCGGTGCTTCATCCGGTTCAGTTTGGAGGGAAGATTATCATGTCACCATGGATTTGTCCATTTGGTGCATGTTTTCACACGAGGTATTGGAAGTTTGGTGGAAGAGCACTTTTATTTCTTCTATTCTTAATTGACATGATTTTATCTTTATCTCACTTCATGTGAGAGGGAGTGTTTTGGCCGGCGGCAAAGATTTGGGGTCACCTTGGGAGGTGACCTCAAATCTTCACCACTAAACTAAAGCTTCTCTCTTGGTTTTGGCGGGAAAAGTGATGACATGGCATTTCTCTCCAATGGCAGTCTGCTTCAGTTTGAATGCTCTAATGGCCTAAACCCTCCAGCCGGCCAATAAAATGCTCTCAAATCTTCTCCGCTTCCCGGTTTGAATTGGGCCTTAAGACCACAAAGCATTTGATAAAGACCGGACATGCACAAAGACGACAATTAGTGTGGGCAATGTGCAGGAAAAACCGGCTGCTAAGTAGTTCATTGTTAGCCGGTGAAATTGGAAAAAAATATGGTTGCATTTTGAAATTATTGGCAAAAAATTGGTTAGATTTCACTAAAAATTCTAAATATAGTATATTATAGTATAAATTTAGAAAAACATCCGACACACTTTGGCAAAAAACTAGTTGTATATGAAAAATACCGATTTTTAGCTGGTGAAGTCCAAAAATTTCCCTAACATTGAGCATGGGCTACAATGTACCGTGGCCCCCGCTATTTAGTATTACAATCTTCATGAGTCTTACAACATTCATCCAACGACAATCATCCCACAACATTCATCCAATACAAATATTATTTGAACAAAAAATATAAAAAATAGGCCTAATTGGCCATATTTTGGAAACAACCTTGACAATTAA
Organism: Ulota crispa; assembly: GCA_963920765.1. Lineage (NCBI taxonomy): Eukaryota > Viridiplantae > Streptophyta > Bryopsida > Orthotrichales > Orthotrichaceae > Ulota > Ulota crispa. The sequence continues at coordinate 4,548,840 of OY987251.1, read as the reverse complement.
AAAATATCAAAAGTAGGCCTCATCATATATCAACAGTAGGCCTCATCATATATCAATAGGAGGCCTCATCATATATCAATAGTAGGCCTTGCAACTAAGGTGACCAAAATTTTGTGCATGTTCATCTATAGGAATTGATGTATGCACAGGGGGATAAATTTTAGGTATTTATTATCAAAAAGCGGAATTTGGAAAATTTGAATTCAAATTTGGATTTAGAGACCTTGATTTAGTCAAGAACCACAATGGATGTTACAATTGAACAATTCCCAATGGAAAAGCTTAGCCAAGGGGTACATTATGATTTTTACCCTTGTTTGTAGAAAAAGGCTAAGCTCTTCCGTTGGGGGTTGTTCAATTGTAACCTCCATATTGGTTCTTTTTGATGATAAATATCTAAAATTTACCCCTTGATGTGTTGCATATATCAAACCCCAAGTGTGCATATATCAATTTCCCTAATTAAACATGCATAATTTTTTGTTACCCTCAGGTTATGTTTAGACTTGGTATTAAAAGTGGTAGTAGCAAAGGAAAATTAGATGCATTTGGACACACCTTTTAGAATGCATTCAAATTGCTAGTACCCCATCCTCACACCAAGTGTGAACATACCTTTAGTTGCAAGGCCTACTATTGATATATGGTGAAGCCTATTTTTGATGTTTGTTAATTATCTGTGTTGTTTTTGAAATATGGCCAGTTGTTAGACCTATTTTCAATATTTTTCCAAGAATAAACCCTTCAGTAAACCCCCTACACTAAATATTGCATTTAGGTTGCCTTACCTTGGTAAGTTATGTCATGACTCATCACTTGGTCACTTGGAAGCCCATGCAACTCACTAAATATTTAGATTTCACATGGTTTATGACTTGGAAGCCAGTAGTTTGTCTTTTGTTAGCTTCATTGTTGTTGATAGGTCCTTTAAAAATGGTTTATTGCCATAATTTTTGATGAAAATTATTGTAGCAATAGTAAATATTTACAAGGAATTACTACTACAACACTCTAAATTGCTAACAGGAACCCCTTGTGAGTGCAAAATTTGATAATTTAGAGCTATTTATTTATTTATTTTTGATTTATTCAAGCCATTTATCATTCATTCAATCACAATATTACCACCTCCTAGAAAGAAAACATGATAAATTCAAATTTTTGTTGAAAGATTATTGCACCAATACTAATTTTTGATGTATTATTGCTTTAAGTAACTAAAAAGTCCTTTATTCTTAGTTTCAAATTTAAGCATACCTATTCTTTTATAGAATATAGCCTTAGAATGATAAAGGTGAAATAAATCTTTTGATCCAAATAAAAAATTAGCATTAAAAATAACATTTCATGCTTCTTGTTAGCAATTTAGGGTGTTGCATTAGTAATTCCCTATTTAATTACTATAGGTTGAGAGCAGATTTGGCAAGTCTCTGTTGGATTTATTATTTTTTGAGAAAAAACCAATTTGGCATCATATTCCATAATTAAACAAGATTAGGCATTTTTAGAAAAAGTTGTTATTATTTGGCATTCAACCATTTTTTTAGTAGAGTAAAGCCGCTTCTTCTAAGCATCTTCAACTTTCCAAAATTAACCCTTGGTATAAAATTTGTAGTAGATTGAGCCCCCTTGGAATCAACCTTGACCTTCTATTGTTAGTTAAGCTTCATGCCTTTTATAATATTTGGCATTTCATTTTTTTTGATTTGTTTGACACTGGTTATTTTTGGAGAACAATTTATAGAATAATTAAGCAAAATTTTGAGGAATTATTTTATGCCGAATTTGCTCATAGTAGTGTGAAATGTCAAGAAATTAGTGTGGGATAGCCTAAATCCAAACGCAATATTCATGCCCCATTCTCATTGGGACGTTTACCAGCAATTTGTCAACTGTGATCATTGTTCTAAGATGAGTTACACAGAATCTCATTCTCATTGGAAAGATGCGTTAGAGGAATGTGCATGAATAAAAATATACAAGTACAAACTAAAAGCACAAGAAAGTTTCAAAACCCCACCACCAAGAAGGTCCCACATCATTACTACCACCTTTTGAGGTCATACATGAAGCCTTCTCATTAGTTCCTTGAAATGAGAAATGTGTCATATGAGAGAACTTGTTTCACTGATGCATTCTAAATATGGGGTTTCAAATAGCAACTTTTTTAGATGACTCGCGTCGGGATTCACCTCTGTGATTTCACTAGTAAACCGTGAGGTGACTCACCTCTAAACTTCATTCTTAACGTGATTCACTTGAGGAGTGAACTTCAAAAACCCACTTTTGTGGCTTTGTGGGGCTCATTCACCTGTGTCCTCAAACACAAAACTTCTATTGCAAAAACTTCTACAAACTCACGAGTGTCTCAGACTCTGCATGTGCAAGGAAACAAAAACAACTCATTAGTGAACGGATCATGTGATGTGAAAAATTAGACGGCCACATTTTATGTTTGAAACCCCCTGACATTTCAAACCCACGTTGGTGGACCCACGTCAGGGAAGAAGCCAAAAAGATTCACACCCAAAGAGGTCCAACTGTCCAGTGAGAATGGGCCTTCAGTGTTGTAGACCATCGTCAACTTTGACCGACACATGGAGGTCTACCCTCAAAAGAGGCCCTGGCTGAGAAGCGGGACAGCATCCAATGAATGGAACAATGTTTTCGTCGTCGTCGTCGGTCTCCGTCCCGGCCAGTGAGGCGGTCTTTGTTGCGCGAGTTCCGGCTTCTCCCTTGCCACCAGATCCCCACTGGCGAGCAAACCTTCGCGATGCCCGTCCTGAAGCTGTGTGAGGGTTTCTTCGAGATCGGAGAGCGCTAGGTTTCGGCGACTCATTCGCGGGGTGAGCCAGTGTGACGTCGACATTGCTAACTCTAGCGGCGATCTCAGCAAATTCCCGAGAGCCGGCGTTGGTTGGAAAATCGTGAGGGGATCGCAGCCTGTGGAGCTTCTGGACGAAATCTGGTGTTGCTCTAGGTGAGAGCTTCATAGAATCCTGTGTTTTCTTTCCTTTTTTGTTTTTATGGCAGAGACATTCGAGATTGCCTGCTTTGCTTTGAGAGGTTGCTATTGTCAGGCTTGGTCAATTTCGTCGAGGGTTTCGTCCCGACAGGATGCGTACATTTTTGACGAAATTAATGTGGCAGGGTGATTTTAGTAGCTAGCTGTTGCAGAGGTCCTTGGAGGTTGTTTTGTACTGGAGGAGAGGTCTGGCTCGGATGTGAGATTGTGAGATTTTTTGTGAATGCTTGATGTTTCAGTGGGACAATCATGGTCGGATCCGGTGAGAGAGACGTTGCGGAGAGTGGAACGGGAGTGTTAGGTTGCAGTAGATCAAGCGGCTGAGTCTTTCCAGGGGTCGAATGGCTCGCTAGATTTTGCGGCTGTCGGGGGAGGTTTACAATTGATGTTTCCATAACATCTGTAGAGGAGAATTAGGGTTTTGCTGAGAGGGTGGTACGATTGATGACTCTAACGTCGCTGTTGTGGTTCTTGTGCTTTTGGAGTTTGGCCGTTAGAGAGTCGTTTCTTCTGATTACTGGCCGGCGGTTAAGTTGCTGCGATCAGGTGATCTGCCGTTTGCTGTAGTTCTAGAACTGCGACGATCTCATTGTGTAATTGTTTCGGTGTGTCGTGTAGGGTTCAAGAGCCTATGATTGTGGTGTCAGCTACCGGCGTCCTCCATGAATCTTTTGACAAGTATGGAAGAAAACGGACAAGTGCTGCCCAGGTGACACCATCCCCTGAAAACTTACTCCTCGGTACATTCTCATCATTGAAAGTACACAGGGTATCTCCTAGGCAGCTCTTTATTCTGGACACTTACATCCGACTTGATAAAGCAGAGCTGATTCTCGTTGTGTGATTGTTTTGGTGTGCCATGCAGGGCTCAAGAGCCCATAATTGTGGTGTCATCTACCGGCGTCCTCCATGCAGTGAATCCTGTGACACGGCAGACGCTGTGGACATATGCATCAGGATCAGACATGGGATCCGTGCTCCGGATCACGGATGGAAATGACAGTCAAGAAGTCAACTCGAGTCTGGATGGTTTGGCAGATGGAGAAAACGATGAGAAAATTGTGTTTACCGGGCCGGATGGAGAGTTGTATGTCTTGGAGGGATCACAAGTAGGGGTGAGCATCTGAGCATCCTGCATATCTTTTCATCGTCTTGTCAACAACATTTTGAATGATCTCTGTGTGAGACTCCCAAATTGTTAATGCTGTTTGGATGTTAATCATACTGAACAGTAGGTCAGTGACATAGCAATGTTAAATTTACATCTATGTGATATGGACTTTGTATCTTTTGACAAGGGTTTATACTGTGTGAGCTGTCGTTCACGGTAGCAAATCCATGGCAGAAGTTTTTGAGAATGTGTTGTGGTTGCTGCAGCCTACTGAAGTGAACGTGAAGGATCTGTTAGCCAACACACCTCGTCACACGGAGGATGGAGGAGTGGTTCTGAGTTCAGTGACCAACACCGCATTCCTTCTGAACAAGGACACGGGGGCTCTCATCCGCAAATTTGAACCTCCTGGAAGCGTGTTGGAGAGGGCTGCCTCTGTGGCAAACGGAAAGGCCCAAACGGAGGAAGCGAAGCAGTTGTTGGCGGAGACCTCCGGTATCAGTTCTGATGACGAGAAGGTCCCGACAGTGCTTTGTCTGAGGACGGATTATTCAATCCTGGTGCAGGAGCTTGCAACGGGTGCCGTTCGGTGGAACATCTCGTTGGCCGATATCAAAACTTTATCGCTGGTGCAGCCTCCGGGGCAGCCAGCCATGTTAGGGCCATCTGAGGTCAGTGGGAATAGAGCCATTGCAATACCAATTCTTGGCGACAACACGATATCTTCAATTCCATCTTACGAAGCAGCTCCCATCGCTCGTTTTTCTCCGACAGGTGAAGTTTCTGGACCCTTTTTTTTTGCGAGATGTGGTTTGTGCCTTTTCCGTCCTCATCATCACCGTCAAGTCTATGCTGTGTGAAGTAATGTGCCTGCATTTTTGTGTACAGGTGAGTACTTATCAAATCTACTGCCAGCAGCGTCTCCTGCACTGTCAGATGTGGGGAGGAGGCATGGTCCTTTGAGGGATTCAATCGTCGTTGGATTGCCTTCTCATATGCCCAGAGCGCAGCCTGGCCATGGCAATGGGCTTATTCCAGTACTAGCAGGGGTTACACAGGACGTATACGCAAGAGGAGAATTATCGGGACAAAATCCTGTGTCAAGTTTGGACAACAGATCTGCTGGTCGCGCCGGAGCTACTTTCAGGGCAGGTCATGAGATTGCTTGGGAAAGCGTTGGAGGAGTGTTGCTGGTAATAACCGGGGTGTTGTCTTTTATCTGGTATCTGTACAATCGGTACGTTTCGAGAAAGAGAGAGGAGGCTGCCAAACCGAAGAGGGCAGGGGCTGGAAAAGGTCGTAAACGAGGCAAGAAAGGCACCTCGGTTTCTTCTTCATCTCCCAATAAAGGGGTTTTAGAGGAGGAGAATAGCGAGTTAACGAAGCAAGCCGAAGGTAATGTGGAAGGAGCTGGCTCTCGGGGCGTTGGCACGAACAGATGCTACGGAGAGGGAATACAGGTAGGGCGGTTGTTCGTCTCCAAGGTTGTAATCGGAGCTGGAAGCAATGGCACGAGTGTGTTCGAGGGACACTTGGATGGCCGTCACGTGGCTGTGAAAAGGCTTCTTGCGAATCATTACGACAGAGCTGTGAAGGAGATCCAGTTTCTGATCACCAGCGACGAACACCCGAACGTGGTGCGGTACTTCGCCATGGAAGAGACGTCAGATTTTGTGTACGTAGCTTTGGAAAGGTGCGCTCTGAGCCTGTATGACCTCATCGTGTGTGAAAGCGAGAGGAGTTTATCGAAGAGTGCTAGCAGAGAAGAAAGTGTGAGCGATATAAAGTGTGTGAAAATGCCTGATGGAAGCGACGTAAAATTGTGGAATGAGAACGGTCGGTGCTCTCCTCATCTACTGCAGCTGATGAGGTAACGATGACTTTTTCTCTTTCCTTGCTTCATCATGCCATTCCTTTTATTTATATTGTGCAACGTTCACGAGACATAGGCAAAATTTTCTATGGGGGGGTTTTGTTCTTTGTTTGTTTGTATGCTTGAGAAGGTTGCTTCGGTTTCAGTTTGTTTCAGCCTCTGATGATGACAAGAACGAGTGGTGGAGCAGGGATATAGTGGCAGGTTTGTCCCACCTCCATGCTGTGGGAATTGTGCATCGGGATCTGAAGCCCCACAATGTGCTGGTGAGCAACAACCGTAAGTTGCAAGCCAAATTGGCGGACATGGGACTCAGCAAACATCTAGCCAACGATGTGTCATCATATCTAGACACAGGTTCGTGACTGGTAGTTCCTTGTGTCGTTCACCTGAGCGAATTGAGCTGTACTTTCAATCCAGAATTTGTATGTCGACAGCAAACCTGTGAGTGCCTAGATTCTCAACAGTGGCTGTATCCATATGTATAGCAGTTGAAGTGTATCATTGAGGAAGCTCCAAAGAAGGTAGCAAATTACATCTTTTGAAAGAAGAATTGATGCTGGACCTTTTTGGAAGTTGAAAATGCGTTTCAAAATTTACGAGGAGCTTCCATGCTGGAACTTTGGATCATGCATCATGGAAGTCGGACTTTGTTTCGAGAGGTAGTTGGGATATTTTGTGTCCGTGAGTTTCTTTTTTTATAAAAGAAGTTTCTGGCCATAAAGAGCAGGCGTAAAGTGCTCTTAGAAGCGAGAATAAATGACACAGTTGAGAGTACACAGACGTCGTGCTCGAAATAAGGTTTTTGGTTTTTGTTTGGCTAATACTGTTGAGTGCTGCCTGGTAATCGTTGGCTGGTGTAGTGTCTTGCTTTTCATCCCATTTGTCTTTCTTCGAGGCCCTCCTGCCATGGCCATCTGGCCTGCAATGCATTGAGCATGTCTACTTCTTTTTTGTTCGGAAGAAAGTCAGTCCGTTTCATGGGCTGGTTCTTAACCAGCTAAGGGAATGTGCGCAGGTAAAGGTGGGTCGGGTAGCAGGGGTTGGCAAGCTCCAGAGCAGCTGAAAGAAGGTCGTCAAACGCGGGCAGTGGACGTGTTCAGCCTTGGCTGTCTCTTGTTCTTTTGTATCACAGGGGGCCAACATCCTTATGGAGAGCACTTTCTCCGAGATGCCAATATCGCAAATGGAAGTCCGGATTTCTTCTACATCGAGGATATGCCAGAGGCTCTTCATTTAATCAAGGCTTTACTGTCTCACGATCCTTCCAAAAGGTACTTTGCTTCTTTGAGCTGTTGAGTATTTTGTGACAAACACTGGAAAGTAGAGTACCTACGTTAGCAATAATGGAAGAACAGCTATATTTTTATCTATGACAAAACCTTCACTTGACTGTGAAAATGATTCCACCTACATCATTCGTATGAGATGCAGGTATGCTTGATGTGATTAATTTCTCAAGTCCTGTTCAAGCTTTGAGGCCACATGATGATGAAATGATCAGTAAGCTTTTGTAGTATGTATCTCCTTGCATATCCATATCTTGATATGTGGGCATTGCGTCCTAAACATTTTCTTCTATATATATCTTTGTGATATTGCCCCAATAATACTTGTCCCCCTTTGTGGACAGCTGCTCACTGCAAGTACCATGCCGGTTTTGAAAATGTCATCTTTGGCACATGCAGGCCGGCTGCGAAGGAGGTTTTGTCACACCCGTTCTTTTGGAGAGAAGAAGATCGCCTGCAATTCCTGCTGAAAGCTAGTGACAGAGTTGAGCACGAAGATAGAGTGCTGGACTCGGAGGTGCTGCCTGCTTTGGAAGCCATCGGGCCGGACGTGTTTGGAGCGTCTTGGGAGCCAAAGTTAGATGCAAAGCTTTTGGATGATGGACGGCGGTATCGGAAATACAACTTCAGCAGCGTCCGGGACCTGCTCCGCATCATCCGTAACAAGAGCCATCACTTTCGGGAGCTCCCTCTTGATATGCAGGTCTAGCATTTCTCAGTATCTTGGGTTTAAGTGATTGCAAGCCGAGGGCGTGGTCTGATATTGTGCCTCTTCTTTGCACGTGATTCAGTGGTCATTGATCAAATTTTGAAGATAACAGCTTATTGAAGATTGGGTTGTGCTTAAGAGTACGAACTCAACAGATGCTCTGGACTCCATATAGCTTTGTACCACTGTGATCATGTGAAGTCCACATAACAATCGATAACCGATAGAAGTTATGACTTTGTTTGGCAGGAATCGTTGGGATCTCCAGAAGGGTTTGAGACTTACTTCACTGCGAGGTTTCCTCGGCTGGTGATGGAGGTGTACGAAGTTATGCACGATCATTGCAAGGAAGAGCCAACGTTCAAACGCTTTTTTGAAGCTAATGGGGCAGCATAAGAAGCCATCGGATAAGACGGGTTATTTTAGACGAAGTTCCTGGTATCAATCAAGATCTTGACGAACCTATGGGTGCTGCCTTTTTGGCAATTGGAGGGCTATGGAGCTTGCATTGAAGGTGCGCATAGGTTTCTGGATTGAGATCTGGTTTGCAGGGATTGCAGAGTATGTTATGAGTAGTCTTATGCTGTGAGTAGTCTTCCAGTTGCAGGCTGATTTCAGTCAGGAATGGAGTGCACCTAATAATCACTTTGCAGTCTGTGTTTTATCTTTGTTGAGGTGACTAGTGGGTGATTAGTGGCTATATGACTTTTTCATCGGTGAACTGCCAATTACTAACGCATGGAAATCTCACGACGTCTATCCATCTTTGTGGAACAGAACAATGTCGATGAGGAAGCAACCGCAGGGCGTGGCCCCCCTCGGGTGATCTTGGCGTCTTGCAATCAGCCCTTTGTGCTAGGTAAGTTCGAACTTATGCTGTATTTTGCTGAAATTTGCGGGTTGGAGTTGGATAGCTTTAGTAAGTGGACACACTGGACGAGGCATCGTGGGAGCTATTCAGAAGCTGATATAAAAGTGAAAGTATGTCGAGTATTGCATCTGCTAAAATTCCTGTGTTGTGCTCTTATTAGTGGTGTTTATTGTCTCACTCTTGGAGTTTACTGTTTTGGTAACAGACACGAAGGGTGATGTTCGTGCAGAAATGAGCAGTTGAAGCTGATACTTGACCACTTGTACAACATTGACATATCAAAGCATACGAATTAGTCTGAAAGTTGTGCTGATTGCATGGAAGGTCAGTTCTTCTCTGTATCATATCCAGCAAGCGTAGAACCTGTACAAGTTGATGCGGAAATTGTGCTGCTGTCATACCTGAGGCGGCTGCCAGCGTTCATGCTGGTTTGCACATTTACATGTAGTTGGATCCAGGTTAGTGTTCATCACGGAGCGGAGGTGAACGTCAGAACTGCAGTTTCTCTTGAAGAACAGGAGAGAATTAAGACAAAATATGATCTGATGCATGAATACAGGCATGTATCTTTGGATACTGGCCCCGTTTGTACAGAACTGGCGGACTTATTGGGTAAATTACATTTCCACCTGAAGTTGCATCTCTTTGTGTTGCGTTTCAGAGTAACTCGTGGTATTTGAATGAGAGGATCTGTATGGACCAGAAATCCTGGGCTGTGGTTGGTTCAAGAGAGATGTATTGTTGATCCATATCAGTGAACGTAACTTAAGGTATGGTCATACTTGTTGTTAGTAGGGGTATTAGCAATATGAATGCAGTCTAAAGGTGTGTCTAAATGCATCTAATTTCCCTTCGCTACTACCACTCCTAACACCAAGTGTGAACAGACCTTTAGGGTTGAGGGCAGTAGTTACGTCACTGTGAGCATAATTACGTGGGAATATGGTTTTGGGGAGTCATACAGAGCTGTGGAGAGATTGCTTCGGGTAATGAAACCAATTCTATTGAGATAAATCTTTATCACTGATTGAGTTATTTTGAACATTGAAATTTAAGTTCAACAAAGGGTGTGATATGGAAGTGTTATAACAGAACACGGATATATACTGTTAATAAATGCGCAGATCAGAAATGTAAATTCTGAAACTGAGTTGCCCCTAAAGGATGTTGTTGTATTGTATACGCTCTCATGTGTTGTATATGGATGGAGTATTTGGGTAGCACATGAATCCCATTGGAGTTGTAAATTTTAAAGCTATGTCTGAAACATACTATTGGTCAATTAGGATTCTTTGGGGAATTTTTGACATTTGTCATGAAGCCATTTCTTCAAGTACTAAATGATTCACATATGAATACAATCAACACTTTTGGTAGGCAACATCGTTTAGGGGTTAAATGGATGGTAATGTGCATGGGCAGACTTCCAAGTGCCGGCCAAGTTTGGCAAAGTTCCAAAGCGTTTAGTGATGTTGCGAAAGCAAATGCCTATACTGGCAAACTTTATTGTCAACTAAGTATGAAATGTGCTGAATTTCACAATGTATAGTCGTAAAATTTGAACAAAGCCCCACAAGTATGGTTATTATCAAGGTTTTTATAGAAATTGGTGTGGTTTTGTATAAAAGTTGGTGCAATTTTTATCAAAGTTGGATGTTTGACATGTTGAAAAGTTATTGCTAATGCTTTATAACAATGATACATGAAACTCTTTATGGAACCCAAATGCAATTTCTTGATTTGGTCATTTTAGTTGACTAATGCTCCTAGAAAAGGACCTTTTTGCTATTATTTGGATGAAGAGTTACTCACATATGCATAATGAATGAAAGTGTACACATGGATGCTTTATCCAATGTTCCTTACTTGCATATATTGTACTATGCATGTCATTTGACCAATGAAGAAATAAATAAAAACACACATCTTTGAATGACTTTACATTGGGAGTCAAGGTCATAACAGTTGCTTGACTAAAATTTCAATCTATGTGGCTTGAAAATTGGTCTCAAAAACAGCCACATAAACTTTCTATATGAGCATGGCAAAGACCTTTTCTCTCTTATTTGAAGGCTTTGACGCCTCAAAATTAAGGCTATACAATGACAAGCAAAAGGGTATCAATGTTTTGAACTTTTGATTTTGAAGTTCTATATTTTTTTATTCACCTCATCAAATTATATGAAACAACAACCATCATGGAATAATCATTGTGTAGATAATCAGTTTACTTATTGAATCATAAAATTTTGCAAAACAAATTGTGCATATAGACAAAATATGAAGATACTTGTAACATTACTACATTGTTACCCTTTTGCAACCAATTTTTTATTTTTTTGTCTCTATATATACAAAAGAACACAACCATCTATCACGTTTTTTAACATCTTAGTGTGTGTGCTTGGTGTGTGTAGGTTACTTTAGGAGCAAAGAGGTCTTAGGGTTAAACCTAAAGCAATCATGAAAAAGACTTATGAAGAAATAAATAATAGCATTATCAATCTCAGTAATAAAGGAATTTCAGTTTTTTTTTTTTTTTTTTTTTGTCAAAGAACATAATGTAAGTATTATGACTACGGGAAGAATTATAAATGATGCTCATCCAATCATTTTAAAAATCAATAGGTGGCCATCCAACAAAAATATCCGAAGTAACAAGTGAACTAATGAACCGGTCTATCACTTCAAGAGTTGCATATATAGCAACAGAGTTGAGTCGTCGGCTTTGTAGTGGTGGGATTGCAGATGCCCATCAAGTACCGTGAGACATGTGTTACAAAAATCTACTATGGTGGCTCAAAAGAAGATAAAAAATCTCAACTTCAAAACTACCCTAAAAAGCTCCAATATGAGTTTGCAAAGAAGCACAAGGTCATATTAGAAAGTTGAAAATTGAGAGCAGGTGACCAAGAGTGATGAGACCAGATCAACCAACTAGGCTCTAATGGATGCAGGTGGATTTGGAGAAGACTGCAAGGAATAAGTGACTTAACAAATTGAGAAATTGAAAGAACAATAAAATTTGGTCAAGGGAGGTTAATGATTTGGAGATGTTCACAGTCAAAGGTTTTGGATACAAGACCAAAATTAATGGTCGACTCAATGCCAAGTTGAGGTAGGCGCACCCATAAGCGTGGAAATAAGGGTTTTGGAGTAGGTAAAACAATCGACTAACTTTGAAAAAATACTGTAAGTTAGGGAGTGGAAACCAAAAATATTGGCATCAATTTCAAGGTTCCAATTAGAGGCATTTGTTCACAAAAAATTTTCAAAGTCCAAAATCACTGAAATTGTAAGAACTGTGTGTAAGAGATGCTAAAAACAAGGCTTGTTGGTTCTTAAATAGTGAGATGGGTACTCAAATCCGTCAAAGAGTCACCCACAACCATTACTTTGTCACCCATAACTATCACTTAAATACCCATAGCCACCTTGACTTTGTCAGTGACGCCTATGGAGACTTCAAGCTCATGAGTGCGGCTACCTTATATGTGGAAATCCTCAATGACAAATTGATCACTACATTTGAATACTACTTGTACAAAAGAAAGAACAATAACTTTTAGCAAGACAACGACTCAAAACATATATCAAAATTGACAAAACATTGGTTCAAAGAAAATGAAGTCAAGGTGCTAAGTTGGCCTCCACAGTACCCCAATCTCAATCTAATAGAGCATCCATGAAGGAATTGAAGAAGAAATTGGATTTGTACAAAGAAGAGCCAAAAAGTATGTTTGACTTATGGAAGCGTGTATAAGAGATGCGGGACAATATTTTGGCCAAAATATGCTCAACTCTAATAGAGAGCATGCTTAGGAAAGTAGATGCAGTGTTGAAAGCAAAGAAGAATGTACAAATTATTAACAAAATAATAAAGTGAATATTTTAAAACTTGGGTGTAAAAAGGTAACAATGTAGTGATATTACCCAAAAAATAATTTCTTTATCTATATGCATGATTTGTTAGCTAAATTGTATAATGCAATAAGCAAGCCAATTATCTACTTAATGGTTGTTATTTCATGTGAATTGATAAGTGTATCAAAAGATATGGAGCTTCAAAGTCAAAAGTTCAAAACATTGTTACCCTTTGCTTGTCGTGTAATTCACATGCTTTAAAAATAAAAAATCAACAACAATGAAGAAGGATACTTAGCAAAGTAGTTGAAAATTTAGATCCATTGTACATTGTCAATTCTCTAGAAGAACTTCATAAGGATTATAGTATTTTAGAAATATTAAAAAAAGGAATTGATATAAGCACACCCAAAGTTTGTTAAATGGACACCAAGAGGGGTAAATTTTAGAGATTTACCATCAACAAGTTGAATTTGAAAAATTTGAATTTAAATTTAGATTTAAAAACCTTAATTTAGTCTAGAACCACAAAAAAAGTTACAACTGAACATTGCCTAGTGGAAAAGCTTGACTAGAGAACAAATTATTACTTTTACCCCAAATCCAAAGACGTGTAAGAAATAACCCTTTGATGTACTTCTGATTTTGTGTACATCTATTTTCCTTTCAGAGACCTTTGTTTTGAAAAGAATGCTACATTGAAGGGGCTTTCTTTCCATTTGAAAATGAACTCATCAATCAAACAAGTACAAAAATATGAATGAATTCTATATCGATCTAAATATCAAAATTGGACAAACCATCTTAAGTAGCATAAAGAACGTCTCTTAAACAATGACAAGTTCACTCTTGAAATGAGCTATACAAATTTTGCATCATTAACACTATCGAGAAAGATTTGACAAAAGGCTTTATTTAAGATTGGTATAGGATCTTTCAGTTTATATCAATTTTAATGAAAATAACAGAACTTAAATCTTTCTTTGAGCTACAATAAACACATTAGAGTTTTTATTCACCTAAACAACATTCTACATAGTAATTATGCAAGCAAGGTGCAAGCAAGGTTGTCACTAGCTTCAATTGTTAACTTGAAGTTATGTTGAACAATGTATCCTTTTTATTTATTGAGTGATCCAATCAATTCAGCAATAGCATGTGTCTTTTGTATAGGAGAATGTTCAAGGAGGAGGGGATTGCGCAAAATAACGGGTCGATGAGGAGGGCAGAGTTCAAAGAGGAGGCCATTTTTTTTGCAAAATATTTGACAATGAGGGGCATTGCCCGACGTAAACCACTTAGAGATGTTTGGATGAATCTGTGAGTTTTTGGATGAAGGATCCATAATCCTAGATGAAGAATCCATAATCCTCAATTACGCAAAAAATTTTACAAAATGCTTCAAAACCCCTAATTCTGCAATAGAATCTGCCCGAGATATGAACAGCAAATATCCCTGCTGTGGTTTAGGTTTTTAACCTTGAAAGGACAAGGTAGCCCTTTGCGACTAGTACAATATGGTGTATTTTTCTTGTATTTGGAGTGCATCCACACCTTTATTACATTTGAGATCAACAAAGAAGTTAGAATATTGATCAATGTTGTTCTAGTAAAGTAGTCAAGATCCCAAACTAAAACTTTTTGTTGGTAGTAAATGCCAATTATATAGTAGCATACACAATATGTATAATAGTAGCCTTTTCCTATAACCCTAGACCGCCCAAGGGGACGGAATGTGGCCGCTATGCATTTTAATTTGAATTTTTTTGACTTTTATTGAAGATTAATTTAAGTGGTTATTTTTTAAACTTATTCTTATTAAAGTCTTGTTTTAGTATCAAAAATCTGATTTTGAAAATGAAAGACTATGATTTGTTTATTCAAGATTTTGTGCAAGGGTGTCTATTGCAAATCTTCATTTTCTAGTGTTGAGAGCTCTTGGAGATGAGCCTCAAGTACACTAGAACTTGGAGAAACAATCACATTAGAAACTTAATTTAAAAAGTTGTAGAGTAGATTTTAAGAAGCCGTAAATTGATTTGGGTTATACATGTTGTACTTTACATACTCATATTTTTTTTTGACATCCTCAATTTTAAATTTGAGATGTGAAAAGAGGATTGAAAGACTTCTAATCACTTTCAAAGTTTTCACACCCTCTTCATCAAATGTTAAAATTTTTCAATCTGTAAGTGATATTGTTGTGTTTTCTTTTCCTATGTGATCTCTAACATTTCTAGTTTGAATTTGTACGATTATAATTTATAAAAAAATGATGTAACTTATCAAAATGTTGCTATTGTGTTCATCCAAGAGCACACTCTGAGATACTGTAGAACGTCTGTGGGCGGTCTAGGGTTAAGGGTTAACCCTTAAACGTCCAAAAGGCCCTTTGCAACCAATACAATACGGGGTATTTTTCTTGTATTTGGAATGGATCCACACCTCTACTACATTTGAGATCAACAAAGAAGTTGGAATATAGATGAACACAGTTCTAGTGAGCTATTTGAGATCCCAAATTAAAATTTCTTGTTGTTAGCAAATGCCAGATGTACGACAATGTATCTACTATGCCCCCTGACGTTTAGGGGTTAATAACGACTATTTTCCGATTTTCCGACGATTGTCGTAGAACTGCGGTAGGTACCGAAGGCCACGGTATTTTGTAGCCCACGCTGATTGTCGTTTTCGTGCATGCCCGCTCTTTATCAAATGCTTCGTAGTCTTTAGACCCGCCTTGTCGTCTTCGCGTCTTCTGGTCATTTTGCATGCTTTCGTGCAGCTTTCGCTTGAAGATTTCAGACGAGGATTGTTGTGTTTATTGAGGAAAAGCTCTGTTCACTAAGCTCAGAGCAGCAGGATCTGTTAGGGTGTGAATGTGAGCTCGTTGTCACGTCTTCTGGTCTTTTTTGAATGCTTTCGTGCAGCTTTCTCTTGAAGATTTCAGACGAGGATTGCTGTGTTTATTGCGGAATAGCTCTGTTCACTAGAGCAGCAGGATCTGTTAGGGTGTGAATGTGAGCTGAAGACATTATGAAGTGTAACGCTTGTTGGAAGGATTTGGAGGGGAAGGCAATTGCGACAACATGCGGACATATCTTCTGTATCCTTGTAACATCTGTATTTCTGCAAGTTTCGGCTATCTTTTCACTCTAACAAAAAATTCCGTCGTCTGTTGAAGTCCTTGATATGCGTCACAGGCACCGAAGATTCTCAGAGAATTTTGAGCTCCGTCGACGCTACCTGCCCTTTATGCGAGCAGATGCTGTCGGAGAGGTGACGTCCGGTGCTGCATTTAGTTTCTTGAGGCTTGTTGTGGCACTGAATGTCTTGAACGTGATTGATGCCAGTAATGAGAAGGATTTCCCTCGTTTTTCATATCCTGTGTTTAATCACGGCATACAATTCAATTCGTTCTTTGGTATATCTGTGACCGCAGTAAGACTAAAGCTGTGGACATCGCTCCAACCGATGAATGGATCAATGCAAGTATCTACGCTCTGTATTCTTGTCACTCTAAACCGTTGTGAAGTCTATTGAATTCTTTGCGGCATGTCATTCGACAAGAAAATATCTCGTGACTTGCTGCTCACATTTAGGTAGAGTTTTGTTGATCGTTTGAGAGAATACATTCCCGCTCGCGGTTTTGATCACGTCAAACCTGCGCTAGAGTACTGCCTATCACGGCGTTTTGCCGAAGAGTCTTCGAGTATTTAGTAAGTATCCTTGATGCTGAAGTTCAATGCCACAATACGGAAAGGCGGTAGCCCCGTTTAGGCCTCGTACACATTATTGTCACGCAATGCGTAGGTGCTTGTGGAGATATAGCCATTAGTACGATCATTTATGCTACGGGGAAGCATGTTGAGGAGTTGTTTTCTTGTGCTCAGATGGTGATGGCTGGCGTGGCGCCTCAAAGCAGTATCCTCATTCTTCGAGTTGTATTGATGAATCTGGATTGCGGCATGTGTAGCATTGATATCGGCATGGCCGTGAAAGTAAGAAAAAGAAAGTGCTGAAAGTCTTTGACAGATTGTAGTAATGAAAAGCGCGTTCAAGGGAGTCGTCTTCTGGATCGGACAGAAGGATGTGGAAGTTCAGCTTTCTGTCAACAAAGCTGTGCAGTTTCGCCAGAAATGTGAGCAAATGCAGGACGATTACTCCCAAAAGATGAGCCAATTAGAAGAAGCCTACAATTCGAAGCTTCAGCAAGTGCACTCGGGATACCAGAAAGCTATGAAAAGAATCAAGGATCTGGAACACGAAAAGGAAACTATGCAAAGAGACAAGAAGGAAGTACAAGAGAAATACACAGAGAAGTCCAGGTTTCTCGCTACTCCTTCATTTCGACCTTTTTTTTCAGTGTGCGGCAGTCCTCGCATTTTCGAAACTTTCAAGTATCGACTGAACTAACATGCAGCTCCTTCGTTATTCATGTTCCTGTGTCGCAAGCAGCCACCGGGGAGATTGAATCCAAACAGACAGTACGACCTCTGGTTAAGGAATTTTTGAAGTTTATTCTCGTGTACTCTTGCTTTATTTCTGACAGACAAAAGAGAAAGTTGGAAGAGATGTACGATGCTCTAAGAAAGGAGCACGAAATTCTGAAGCGTTCTGTATCATCCTCCACGCCCAACAACAGTCAAGCCGTGATACAACGCCCCAATCCCTACGCTTTTGCTCCGACGTTCAATGGATTCGACGATATCAGGCATATGCCTTCAGCTTCCGTATCCGGTAAGTTTTGCCCCTCCGCTTATACTAATGTGGTGATTTCTGGGAGGAACATCGAGAGTGGTAGTTTCGATGCCTAAACGCACAACCTCGAAAATGGAAATAGCAGACCTTATGCATGTACTGACGGGGAACCGTTGGCAGGGATGCCTACAAACTCCCAAGCGGGCACTGCAGATTTTTGGCCCACTCGCCAAGAGGGCCCAATGTTACGCCCAAGAAGGCAGTCTCTTGGGAACAATCTTCCCCGACCCGTAAATGGTGGATCGCCAACCATGTTCAACACATCTAATCACCAGTCTCCATTCAACACATCTAGTGGTGCTCAGCCTTCAGACACTTTTCGCAACCTTCTTCGTTCCCCCAGCATAGGACCAAGAGGTCGTCCAAGGGGTGTATGAGGTGCTCCAGATGGGTGAATGAACACGGGTGGCTCAGATGACTTTGAGGATTGACGGTGGTCTGGTAGGAATTATGGCGGACTTATTTCGAACAAGATTTAGCTGCAGGACTTGTGAGTATACAAATGCAGCGTACATGTGCCGCTCCACGTTCTGGACATCAAGTTTTTGTGAAAGCAAGTGTACAAAGTGTGAAAGATGAGCATTCATGAATGCTGGCGCGAATAACCAACAGAATTTTGGCTGGATTAATGGTTAAGTGATGTAATGATGAAGTGACTAAAAATTTGACTGGTCATTTAATTTGGGTTCACAGTGCTGCTTGCCTCGCTTGCTCATGTGTGTGAAGTAACACGAATACAATAATATGGAAAAGATACAGATCATACAAGTCAGTGATACATGCTCAGTTGAATGAGAGTGAATACTCAGAGAGAGTTTATTCATATGATACGCCGTGTTATATAATAGTAGAAATGGATGTACATGGATGAATAGTGGTAGCTGGATGAACTTAGGTTACAGAAGCAGAGGGATGAGTATTATCTTATAACATGCCCCCGCGCTAAGGTAATCCTATCTTTTATGTTTTCTATATACATATGTCAAAGCTTGAGTTAGCTTTATATACATTTGTCAAATGGTTGCTAAGCTTGAGTTAGCTTCTTTGTTGCTCATTCAGCAGCGCAATTGCTTGATGACCCTGGTGAAAGCGTCTCTTTTGTATTTTCTCCTGATTTCCCTATGTGTGGACATTTCATATTTACTCACATTGTGTTGTCCATGTAATGGGAGATCTTTCTGCTGGCGTTATTTGTGACCTTTCTCCAGTGGCCGTTGGATGCGGTTTTGAGTAGACTTGTGTCCTGATGGAGGAGTTTGTTGGTGCTTGACAAGGTGGAGCATCCCGTTCTGATATCTGCGTCAGCATCTTCTTGAGAGTTGTTGTTATATCAGCGTGTAGGGGTGCGTAAGTTCTATGCAATCAGGAAAGGTTTTAGACCCGGTATATACACTTCCTGGGGTGCTTATAAACGTGAAGTGAGGGGTTATCAGTATCTAGAGTATCATGGCTTCCTTCAATACGTTGAAGCAGAGGAGTGGTTACATACGGCTTAGGGTTCGCTAAGGTGGTCTGTGTTTATGACACCTAATTCCTTAGGGAGTTTAGTGAATCTTAGTTTGCCGAAGGGCTTAGTAAAGATGTCAGCAATCTGGTCACGCATTTGAATATAAAATGTTTCCACTACCTTGGCTGTGACGTTTTCTCTCATAAGTGTAGCCAGAGTTTGATGTGCTTGAGTTGTTCATGGTGTATGGGGTTTCTTGCTGCTTTGAGGGTGCTTTGATTGTCACAATATATGGCTATTGGCTCTAGTGTGGTTTGTTGTATCTTCGTAAGCAGTGTCCTTAGCCATATTGCCTCATGGATTCCATTAGATAATGCTTTAGTTTCAGCGTCAGTGGAAGACATGGCAACTGTATTTTGCTTTTTTGAACACCATGACACTGGTCCTCCTGCAAGTTTGAACACCCACCCTGTAATGGATTGCCTGTCACTTCTACAATTACCCCAATCTACATCTGTGAATGCTTTCATGGATAGATCATGATCAATTTGGTAGTAAATCCCATAATCAATTGCCCTTCATATGTTTAGTAGGACTTGATTTGCCACTTCTAGGTGTGGTAATCGTGGATCGTGCATGAAGCGGCTTAATACTCCAACGGCGTAGAGGATTTCCGGCTTTGTATTAACCAAGTATATCAACATACCTACAAGTCTCTAAAAATGCTTGGCGTCTACTTTGGGTGCTTCCTCTTTAAGTCCTAGATATAACCTTTTGGTCATAGAGACGGCTGTAGGTGTGCATGTTTCCATAGCAAATTCTTTGAGGATCTATGGTGCATATGTTTTCTGGGACAAAAATATACCATGGTTTGATCTATGAAATTCTATCCCCAGATAGTATCGCACGTTCCCTAGGTCCGTCATCTCAAATTGTTGCATCAGACTGTGTTTGAGCTTGCGTATTCCTTCTTCATCTGAACCAGTAAGTAAGAGGTTGTCTACATACAATATGAGTATATTGATGCCTTTTTTTCCATGTATGTAGAACAGGCTATAATCTGCCTTAGTGTGCGTGAGGCCCTGTTCAGATAGAAAAGCATTTATTTTCTCAAACCAAGTCTTGGGCGATTGTCTAAGTTTGTATAGTGATTTCAATAGTCTGCATACCTTGTTTTGCATGTGTTTGTCTTTGAAACCATCAGGAACTTCCATGTAGACTACCTCCTTTAGGTTGCCGTTAAGGAATGTGGTGACTACATCTAAATGGATTAACAACCAGTTGTGGAATGCTGCTAGGGCAACAACGGTTCATACTGCCTTCCATTTGGCGACTGGGGCAAATACTTCATTGAAGTCAATACCTTGCATTTGTTGAAAGCCGCGTGCCACGAGACGAGCTTTCAATTTTGTAGGGCTACCTTCGGCATCCACCTTGGTTTTCTAATGCCACTTAGCTGTAACAGGTTTAATTCCGGCCGGTAGGTTGTGTAACTCCTAGGTGTTGTTTTTTGTCAGGGAGTCTTGTTCAGCTTTCATTGCTGCTCTCCATCTTGGATATGAATCAGCTTCTCTAAAGGTGAGTGGCTCTGATGGCTCATTAAGTACCCCAAAAAAACAATTAATATCTATGGGTACAAAGAGCTGGATGTGTTCTGTAGTGCTAGGGAGGATGTTTTCCATTACGGTTGGCTCTACAAAATAAATGTAATTGTCTTTGAGTTTGAATGACAATTGTCTCAAGCAATTGGAGGGTGGACAAGTTACTGGTGTAAAGTTTGTCAGTTCTACAAGTGGTTACGGTTGTGTGTCCTCTAATCTATCCATGTCATCGTGGGGTGGACTAGGCGGTTGGTTTTTTGTTGGATCCGTTACTTGTATTGTGGGTAATGATGGTTGGGTTAGTGGAGGAGTGGAGGGAGTGGTTAGAGGTGATGAGTTAGTTGGATTACTAAATATTCTTGTCTCATCAAATCTAACGTTCCTGGATACAACTACATTTTTTTCCGTGGGCAGCCAACTTCAAAAACCCTTCGTGTGTTCATCATAACAAGCAAACGATCCTTGTGTAGATTTAGGTTCTAACTTGTGTCGTTGGCCTCTTTCACTCCACACGTGTACCTTTGATCCAAAGATTCTAAAGAATGAAACATCAAGAGTTTTATTGAATAATCTTTGGAAGGGGGATACGTGGGGGTTTGCAATTGTGGGTGACCGATTTATCAAGAACCTCGCTATACTAATGGCCTCAGGCCATAGGAAACGTGGAGTTGCTGTAGGTAGTAGTATGCTCCTTGCCATCTCAAATAATTTGCAATTTATCCTTTTGGCAACCCCGTTTTGCTCCAGTGTGTAGGCGTTTGTGAGCTGACATTGTATGCCTGTGTCTCTGTAGAGTTGCAAGAACTCAAAAGACAAGAACTTTCCTCCTCGGTCGCTTCAAAGTTGATGAATTTGGCAAGTCATCTTGAGTTTGATCATAGCCTTAAAAGCCTTGAAATGTTCAAAAGCTTCAAACTTTTTGTGTAAGAATTTAATCCAAAATACCTACTGTAATCATTTACAATTACCATAAAATATTCTGTCCCTGCTAATGAGGGAATTGGGAGAGGACCACAGAGATCTCAATGAAGAAGCTCAAATGGTTTGGTCAACCTTGATGAGGAGTGCCATGGGAATGATTCCCTAGCCTGTTTCCTGGCTTGACATTGGTCACATATCTCTTGGTAGGTTTGTATATTGGGAATACTTGTGGCCATACCAAACTTTGATAATTTATGTAATCTGGCATAATTGATGTGCCCTAATCAAAAGTGCTAGAGACAAGCGTTGTTAACGTCACCTTGTGCCAAGTTTGCCAAAATATCCTCATCTAATGCGAACAGCTAGTACAGTCCGTTCTAAGGGCTTTGTATACCTTTGGCAACAATCTTCTTGTTGCTCCTACTGATCAGTACACACTTCTTGTTATTGAAGCATGCAACAATGCCTTCATCAACCAATGAGCCAATGGAAAGAAGATTTTTGTTAAGACCTAGAATATAGAGGCAACCTAACACATGTTTTATTTCACCAGATGAGAGTGTGAAATGCATTGAACCTTTTCTTGAAATTGGGTGGTTTTGTCCACTAGTTGTTTTGACATTTCCTGATATTGATCTATCTGGGTGAAATTTTCTCTGTCACCAGTCACATACTATGTGGTACGTGAATCTAGGTACCACCTAGAATCTGGATCGCTGATGCTAAGAGAAGAGATAGCAGCTTCAAACATGTCGAAGTTTTAGTATCAAGCTGATCTACATCGACAGCAGTGTCATGATTGGTAGAGTTAGGCTAGGACTCTTTCTAGGCAATGTTTGCCGAAAATGGCTTAATTCCTAATTTCTCATGTCTCTTAGTCTCTAACTTCCTGATGTCTATCAGGCGCTCTGGGCACATGTCTTTGTGGTGGCCTAGGCGGCCACAATAGAAGCAACGCATTGGATAGTTTTGAGGGCCACCATAGGTGTTGATAGTACCTTGAGCGTTGATCGGTTGTTGCTAGTTAGCGTGGCCTCCAATGTTGCGGTTCTACTGGTTTCTATAGTTCTGCCCTCTTTAGAAGTACAAAGCTTCTGTTTCCATTGGACTTTTACCCGCTTTTGTTTGCCGCCAACTTTTTTCAAACATGAGTCTTGTCTAAAGTTGATGCAGGTTAGGGAAGATCCCTAAACTTGTGAAGCTCTGCAGAAAGTAATTGAAACTGTCCGAGAGTGCTTTCATCACAATTTGTACAAGATCGTTGTCTTCAAACTTTACTCCAATGGTTGACAGCTGCGCTAGATTTTGCCAAAACTGAGCAAAGTAAGTCTCGACCCCCACAGTTTTTGAGAACGTGATGAACGCAAGTCTGTTTTTCAGTTTGAACTTCTTGTTGTCATTGTCAACTTCAAATGTCTTACACAGATAGTCCCACAGAGGTCTAGGTTCTTGATACTCAGTAAGTTGAGCCAAGAGTGAGGGTTTAATAGACATGTTGAGAATATACAGGAGATGTTCTGCCTGACTACCATCTGACTCTTCACTTTCTACGTGTTTCTTTGACTTTGAGGTGGAGCCAGGTGTGGGGTCAGACAAGAGAGACCACAATTTCTTTTTTTTTACTATTCTTGTCACCATATATTTCCAGAGGTGGAAGGTGGACGTTCTTGTGAGCTTGGCTTCATTGGGCACAAGAATCTCTTGAGACATGGTTGCTACAATGATTGACAAGGGACTGAGGGGACTGACGTATTGACACGAGACTGAGGTATCTTTTTTGATCAACATGAGAGAGAAGGTAGTAGGTGATTGCGATTGGACCAAGATACAGTGTAAAGTGTGCAGTAAAATTTGATAGTTTCAAAAACAAGAGACACGAGCAAGAGGATGGGAACCTTACTCTAATACCATGTGTGAAGTAACACAAATATAGTAATATGGAAAAGATACAGATCATACAAGTCAGGGAAACATGCTCAGTTGATTGAGAGTGAATACTCAAAGAGAGTTTATTCATATGATACGCCGTGTTATATAACAACAGAAATGGATGTACATGGATGAATAGTGGTAGCTAGATGAACTTAGGTTACAAAAGCGGATGGATGAGTATTCTCTTGTAACATCATGGACAGAAAGCACTAGCAATGGCCAAGAGCCCAAGACTTTAGCAGCAAGAGAATACTAGACTATTATAAGGAATATCTATCATTCATACGTTCTTAAAATTCTAACAAGCTTACTCAACAGTACCATTGTGTTTCTTGAACTAGATGAGAGACAACAAGCAGCAACTGGCTTGATGAAAAGCAACCAATCCAGGAAAGTTGTTTTGTTGCATGAATCTAAACACTACCAGATTGAATTATATGCATCTCTACCTCTAGGAGGCAAGTGCATCATCATGCATCACAATGGTGTATTCATCTAAGCTTAGGTATATCCCAAGGAGATGCACCTCACTTTTCACCTTCCAACACTAATGATGGAAATTAACACAATGTATTTCAAGTGAATGTTTGCTATCCAAAAGAAGAGAGTAAATAAGAACCAATCATGATGGCATTGAACAAAAATCAAGATGCGTAGATTATATTCTGTGGCCTTTATCGCATTATAGCTCTTTAAAAAACATATGTCTTTAATTATGGGTTTTGACATATGTTACTTATGTTTTGTATGGCTTGGAGGCCTAGTTTTATGAAGCTTAGGATGGATAAAATATGGGTCATGAATATTTAGTCTAATTAACCCATTTGTAAGTCTGCATCCATATGTGAGATTATAGTTGAGGGTTGAATTGTTGCTAATTTCACCTCTTTAAAAAAAGGTTGTGCATATGTTGATGTAAGTTATTATTGGAAAAGAAAACCAATAATTCTTGAATTTAGTGCTCAATATTTTGTTTAATTGTTAAATTTTTTCAGAAATATTTTTCAATCACTTAATCTAGCACTAGATTGATTGATGAATTACTAGTTATAAAAGAGACTTTGGCTTCTATGATTTGAAGAATATTTTATGCTAGTTGTTGTTGTAGAATTTTTGGATTTTTTTTCTTTTTAGATATTGAATGTGGTTTATACTTTTGGAAGTCAATGCCTCACTTATAATACCAATAGTAGTTGCAAAAAATAGAGTTCATCATATAATATTTTACACAATTGATTATTCTAGCTCAAAAAACATTACATAATGGACAATAATTTTTACTTTTTATAGTTGGGCTAGAAACAACCATTTTGAGAATTAATTTGCTCCCATTCAAAATACTTAGATTTTCTTCTAAATTAAATTTCTTGGGATATTGTCAAATGTGGAACGTACTATATGCAAACATAAAAATCTTGTTGTTTGCAAAAAATATTAGAAGATGTTCTTGAAATTGCAAGGACTCTTTTGAAAACTTTTGAACTCAACAATGTTTTAATTAACATCCAAAATTTTGTATTTTTTTAAATGTATTTTTCTTGATCTTGCCTCTACAATGCAACTACACATATTCTTCCATTTGTATTTGCACGGCCATGTTGTAAACCTTTTATGAAGAAAGCAAATCCATATATATAGGAAATTGCTAAAACCACACCCCAAGGTATGCTTTTAGCATGAAATGTGAAAATTTAATGCTGATTTTTTAAAATTTGGATTAAAAGATTTGTTTCTTGTTTATCATTCTAAGCCTATACTCAAAAAAACTGGAGATGCACAAATTTGAAATTAAAAACATAGGACTTTTGAATTACTTAAAGCAATCATACATCACAAATTTAACTAAGGTGCAATAAAAATTCCAATAATAAGAATATTTGTTCTTCTTTCTTTCAAGGATGTGGAAATGACATAATTGAATGCATGATGGATTACTTGCATAAAAAATTAGCATCAAATTCTCAATTTACATGCTCACGAGGGTGTGGCGTTAGCAATTTTGGGTGTAGCTTTAGCAATTCTTTATATATATAAATATTAAAAATTAAAACCAAAACATACAACAATGAAACCATAAATTGGCACTTTGAGTTCTATCCAAGTGTACTAGTGTATACATCATCAATTTTTTTTACATCAAATTGTTGGAGTTTGCAATTGTCCAAAAGGATCAAATTCCTTGCCCTCTAACCCTTGTGACTAATAACATCCTATTTTCCATGATTGCCTTGCAATATTTGCAAGAATCTTGGCATTGACAAACTCCAATACTTGAGTCATTATGTGCTTGCAATTAAAAAAGATACATGATCCACATTTAATCCTTGATAAGTACTAAGTTTTTTCCATGTAATTCAACATATATGTTACCTCTCAACTCTTATACCTAGTCTATGTGAGTAAGTGTGACAACCTATAATTTAGGAAAAGAGGGCTATTGTAATATTATATAGATAAACCAATCTCTTTTGTTAAAACTTTTTGTTTTCTTAAACCAAAATAGGAAATTTAATGAAAGAATAAGGTCAGTATATTATAGTAGTTCCGGATTAGATAAATCAAATAAGAATGAATGTCATGGTTCCTGTCTTAACCGGATTGTCAGCCGGAATTTAGAACCAAAATCCGGAGTTAAAGGTTTTTGGATAGTGTGAATAGTACAAGAGATGATCAAAGGTACACCGGTCACTAATTACACCTATCGGAACCTTTGAAGGGATTCTAAAACAGTTTAATATCCTCATGATTAGGTGCAACGGTCCGTAGTGACACTAATCATGGGCCCGGACAGTAATTATGCAGGGGTAGGCAAGAACAGTCTTATCCTCCCATCTCTTATTCTTCTCTTCCTACTTTCTCTTCTATGCTTCTTGCTCTTCTTTCCCTTCTTGAGAGCTTATGTGAATTTGGCTGTACGGTAATCCAAGTTGTAGCTATTCTTCAGTATCCGGAGTGTCAAGAACGACGGGAAGGACCAGACAAGACAAGGCTCCAATGGTGAAAGCCCTTAGGTCGATTTGTCCGGGCATACCCTAGGATCTTATGGAGAAGGAGTTCTTGGAGGAGGATTTGAAGAAGATGGGGTGCCACGGGTTGATCAAGGTACCTTAGAATCTGAGGGATGGGGAGATTGTGAGGGAGTTGATGAAGAAACCTTCTAGCGAGTGGTACAATACCGTGAAGGCTAGATCAGATAGTTGGACTTCTAAGGTGTGGAGTGAGGTTTATGGGTTTGGCCGGAAGGGCAACAAATTAGCTACTTGGAATGACAAGTACGTTGAGGAGAAGTTCCTTAACACACCTCATGCTAAGAATGGTTACTCCATCTTGGATTGTAAAATCTAGAGGGAGAAGAGAGTATTAGAGTTCCTGATCCCCATTCTACTTGTGGAGCGTCCTACTTATCTTACCTTCACATTTGCCAACACCATCTTTGGTGTCTTATGCGGAGAGTGGCTAGTGAATTGGGGGTTAGTGATCCGAAACCTTGTGGAAAGGCTAGTCTGGGCATTAGGAAACACCAAGCTTTCTGGGCTTTCTCCTTTTCTCTTCCATCTCTATTCTTACTACGAGCTATTGAGAGATAGAGAGAGTCTTGAATGGAAGAAGACAGAGGTAATGAGGCTAAATGACATTACCCCGGAACCGGAAGAGGAGGAAGATGAGGAAAACTCAAATGAGGAGTCACCGGAAGTTGAGGTGACCAAGAGGTCCGTAGTAAAGGGAAGGACACCGCTGAGTCCTTAGAGGTGCCCAAACTTGTACACACAGACAAGTTTAAAGCGGACCTTATTCCCGGAATTTTGAAGGAGCTGGAGGTGGTCCAGTGGGTGATATGCCTCTACCATGAGCATAACCAAAACATGCACAAACTCTTGGGAGTGGCTAAATTGGAAGACATGATTGCCGAGGTGAAGATTATAATTGAACTCAAAACCTCGCTGCAATTGGAGGTGGGCAAGTTGTCCAGGCATGTAAAGGACCTGCTAGGCAAGTTAAATGATGAGAGTGAGGGAGACAAGGCAGCTCATGAGGCCAACATGGAGATTGCTAAGCTCATGTGCTTTGTCAAGAATCCGGGTGACGTGGTAACCAAAGCAAAGCTTTATGAGGCAGAAGCCTTGAAGGCAGGATTGTAAGTTGGGGCCAAGATGGTTTCAATTGTGGTGGAGTATGGAGAGACAATGGAAGTGATGCTGATGGAGATGAGGACCATCTTGGCAAGTATTAAAGCCCAACAAGATGAAAGTGGAGGCTTTGGGCAAGGTAAGGATGCTACACCTACTCGAAAGTCTCCTATCATGCAATCACCAAAGCCAACTACACCAAATGAGAAGGAGGAGGTGACGACCCCAATATTTGGCCGTCTACCCAGCAAGATCAACTTGGGTACCAAAGAAGAGAAGTCAACATCCGGATCCCAGGATCAAATCCAAGATCCCACTACATCGGAAGATCAGGCTACAAAACGGGTATCTAGCCCAGTGAAGAGGAAGACGACGGTCAAGCGTGCAAGGGAGTCATTTTCTCCAGACAAGAGCGAGGCGTCTCCGATCAAGATTGATCTTCCGGATGACTCTCTTGCTGAGGCAACAACAAGTGATGGAGAGACTTCAAAGTCCTTGGATGATTTGGAGAGTTTGGATTCATCCGATGACTTTGATCCGGAAGTAGTTAGGCTTGCAGCTCAAAGTACCCGGAGGAGGAAAGGTAAGATTCCTGCCAAGGGTGAAGGTGCAAGTAGAAGCCAGAAGCTGCCAGCGCGGAAGGCAGTATCCACTGCTCAAAAGAAGAAGAGGAAGACCGCCTAGTTACTCAAAGGTAGTAATAACTGAAGTAACTAGGATAAATAGAATAAAGTTTGCTAAACACTAGGAGTAAACAGTAGTTACTTCCTAGTTTAGTGTATGCAAACATTCGGATTTGGGATTATAGGATCTCAAATCCATTAATTTTGGAACTTTGCAGCTAAGGGGGCGGGACCACTACTTTTTGAAGGGGAATGACACTTATCATTCCCAGGACCACAACTTTTCAGAAAGAAACTTTTTAGTTTCTCAATGATTAGCTATTAGAAGCTTGATTGAAATTAGTGCATGGGCCTTTTTGTATCCTTGTTTTCTCCTAATGCAAGCAAAGTTTTCCTATTCTAGAGTTCTGGATTGATCACTTAGCATATTGTTTATGGGAATGTGCATGTTGGAAAACGAGGAGAGAGAAGCAACCCCGGATCCTGTCTGATCTGGTTTCTGGAGCAAGTTTGAGATGGTTGAAAAACTTTGTGTATGAAGGGATAGTTCCTATTTGGGTTTATGATCCGGATACTCTTGTGAAGAATAGTCAGCCTTAGAGTAGGTGCAATTTGGATAGCAATCCCAATGCATGCTAGTTGACGGTTGAGAGGTTCCACTACCACCAAGAGTGATTGTGAGCAAAGGAGCAGGGATCCTTTAATTATCTGGTTACCATCTTAGCACTAGGAATTATGATAGGAAGGATTTGTCATTGTAGTAATTTGGAGTTGTAGGGGTTCACTGCGTGACCCGTTAGTTTGGATCTACTTCCGGACTAGCTATGAAGAAGTAATTGCACCCTGTTGTCTTTGTGTTTTTGTCTTGTTGTTTGGTTTAGTGCTACTTCAGATACTTTAAAGTCTTGAAGGATAGGATTTCATGTGCCTTCCTAAATCTCCAATCACAAAAACTCTTTGATATAGAGGCTAAACTTTTGTTACTTGTGTGTGTTTTGCGACCGGACCCGAAAGAGGTACAGGGAAAGGCCACTCCTTCATGGAGTCCGGAACGTTTATGAGGAAAGGAGGATACAATTAGGAGTCCTATCGGTTGACTAGAGATCTTCTGGTTACCTTTCCTCTCTATGTATGTGTTTTGGGTGTTTTTGCAAATTACCTACATGATTTCTTCATCCTGTTCCGAACAACCTTAAGGAACTACAAACTAAATCTCAGTGGAACAAAAACGAGTCATCTTCTTGGTGTTTTAAGTCTATTTGAATGCCAACATGAGGATAAGTACTTCCTAAGCTATCACAATAAGAACAAACCATTTTCTTATACAAGTCTAGTATATAATTTACAAAAGTTTGGATTCAATCCATATCAGCAATTACAAATTGAAAATACAGCAAAGTAAAAAACACACGCACCTCAACTTCTTGCAAGTTTTTTTTGAACATTAACTTTATTGCAACTAATAATTTAGTTTGCCACAAAGTAGACCTCATATTAAGTGCCTACAATCTTATAATAAAAACTAAAAATCCCATTAAAGAGTGAATGTAAAATAATTAAGAATAACAAACTTATGATTGACATTAGAAAAAATATGAGCCCTCCACAAGGCCCCTAAGAACCCCTCTCAAGGAGTCTCTTTAATTTTTTTAATTTGTACTTTGGAGTAATAAAATTTCCTTACACCCTACTATGCCTTTGTCTACAATCGTGGTTCACATTGGCATGTCCAATTTTCATTGGGCGTCACAATTACATGTATGTATTACCATGGTTCTTTTTCTCTATATTAAAATCTTTAACCTAGTACTTGTGAGGGTAACATTAGTGATGATTGTGTACAATAGTAGGAGAATAAATAATAAATTGTGACATAGTACTAGATTGCCATTTTCTATTCATAGTTTTTGTGATGTACAATAGGAAAGTCACACAAGGTAGAGACACTTCACACACGCTTTTAATGTACTCAACCTAGGCTCAATAAATGTTAAGAGTGTCAACTCTTAAAGGCCTTGTGGAGGGTTCATATTTTTACTAATGATACAATCTTACATCATACAAACACACTACATAAGTATTAGAAGCATCATTTTATTTATTTTGTGTTGTAAAATTTAACCAAGATATGAATTTGATTTAACCAAGATATGAATTTGATTTAACCAAGATACAAATTTAAAAACTAGGAGTTAGAGTTTCTAAGATTCATAAGGGTTTTTAAAAGCCTTCTTGGAGTCCTTCCACACCAATCTTAACCCCAAAAGGGCCCTTGGGCTTTGGAGATATGGTACCAAATACAGTTGCAACCAATATTCAAAAGTTTGAATCAGCTGGAAATTAAGTCTTACAATCATACATATTAAAGGGTTGTATGATAGTGGGTGCATAAAAAAAATTGGAAAGCCTTCAGAGCACCTCAAATACACCCATACATATGACCGTACATACGGCCGCAAAGGGCTTTCAAGCCGTTCAAGGGTTAAAGAGGTAAAGGAGATTATCCAAAACTCTCTTTCCATCCATTGCCATTGTGTGAGGTGGATGATTGTGCCAAATTTTAAAAAGGAGAAAAAATTAGGGAAAGGGGGTGTCTCCCTAGTCATTCCCTTTATTAACCCCTAAAGGACCATTGTCCCCTTAAGGGACAAATGGGATTTCGGGCATGTACCTATAGCTAAACTACTTTGTGTGATTTTTAGAAACTTTTGTTGAAGGTGAGGAATTCTAACATCTATATGAGCATCTAATTTTTTCTTCATTCCAACATTTATTGAAGAAGTTATGCATGAATTTTGAAAAATGGGTGAGAATGGGCAGCCCGAGTAGTACCTTCCTAGTGTAGTGGAGAGTTGACCTCCAAATTGGGCACCATGAAAGGATAGCAGATGCAGCAAGTTGGGCAGAGGAGGAAAAAGGGGGGAGCCAATAAAAACCTAGCTTGACTACGTATGGTTGGCAAGTTGGTGCAAGGAATAAGAGAGTGTGGGACCACAAGCTGCTTGGGAGGGTGGGCCCATGAGACCAAAAATTGCCACCTCAAATGGTCTAGAGAAGGGAGTGGAGTCGTAGGATCAGTCTTGGACACCTGTCAATACAAGGGAAGGGGGGAGGGTTGTGGAGGTTCCCCAACCAATGGAGGCAAGAAGACAGAGTACAAGGGGGGTGGAATGGGCCCGGGTTATGGGACCCTAAACCCCCATTTCACTTGCCTCATATAAAAAATTTGAACTTTGATTTTTTTGAATGGGTTATGTATGGTTTTTTTTTGTTTTTATATTTTACTTGGTATTATACTAAGAGTCTTTTCTTTGCACTGTTGAGATTCTTGTAATTCAAATTTCTGAATTTTTCATAAAGCCTCCAATTTTGCTTAGTGTACTTGCAAATTTCACAACTTTTTGGCATTGTAGGATTTTACAAAGTATGATTGCAACCTTCAATTCATTTGAAAATTCTCCCACATGTACCTAACTTGGTCTTCTACATGGATAAAATAAACCTCAACTTTGTGTAGGATAATTTTTTTGCTTAAAGAGTAGTCAAAGGCTTCTAAAATTTTTGGGTAGCAAGGAAAAAAACTTTTTTCTTCACTTCAAATGTTGATATTTCACTCCTCACAATTTGAAACAAGTTGATTTTTTTTCTAGAAGTACCTCCCGTAGTCTAGAGCAAGATCTTACGGTTGAATTTACTAACAAAACTTTTTTTTTCTACTTTCCTATTCAAGGTGAAAGTACACTAGAGGTGTACCACTTTTGGCACAATTTTTACTATATTTAGTGTACAAAAACACATCAAAAACACAAAAATATTGAATAACTTTTGTGAAAAACATTTTTTGGAAATTTGTTTTTGAGCCATTCTAGACCTAGTTGCAATCATTTGGAATCATAAACACATGTAAGGAAAAAATAATAAGTCACAAAAAATTATCCCTTGCCAAAAAATGAGCAAAAAATGAGCATTATTTTTGTAGATATTTGAAAAATTTGTGATGTTTTTAGAAATTTGAATGCAAATTTAGATAGAAGAGCCATGGATGTCTCTTGTGAAGTAAGGGTGGAAGAATATGATTTCTCTAAGTCCAAAATTTTTGTACTTTTCCATAATTTTCTAGTACTTTTCTAGTATTGTGACATTTTAATAGTGGTCTACAAAAGTACAAATTTTACAACTTAAAATGCTTTTTTTAACAATTTTAATTATGATCTTATGTACTTAACTCATATAGTTAATAGGAAAACAACAAAAAAAATCTAAAAAAACTCTTTAAACTTTGAGCAATTTCAAGTACAAAATCATGTTTACTTCCATTTTTGGGTTGTGACACCCAAAGTGGTATACCTCTAGTGTACTCTCACCCTTCATCCCCCCAAAAGTGGCAATTTTCAGTGATTTTCATAGAAAAAAGGGCTTGGTCCTTTAGGGGTTAAATGTTTGATTATTTTATCTTTCTCAAGGTAAAAAATAGATCTTTTGTAGAATTGAAATTAGAAAAATTTAAGTAAATATTTCTTGTGTTTCTCCTTGAATTTTTTTGAGACTTTAACAAAATTTCATTCAACTTATTTCATTTTGCCTAGTTGGTGAGAAAACATGCTATCACAAATTTTTGAGCTAATTTTACTATTGTTAGTATTGTTGCAATTATTGATACAAAATTTAGTAATTAATAATTCACCAAAGTAATAAAATGCTTTTAGTTTATAGTAAACAATATAAGTTATTTTATTTTTATTTTTTAAAGTTACTTAAATTACTTCTAATTACTCAATATTTTTAAGTAACTCAAATTTGATGTACACCCACAAAAATGCAATATTTCTATTCAAAGAGGGAACAAATACTAATGTTCAAGATACTCCCTTTCTACAAAAAAACTAACACGGCATCTTGAAGACATTAAAGGTTTAAATTGAATTCATTGCACTGATAATCAATGATAGAGAAGATTTTGAACAAACAAGGTTAGGTGCAAAATTACGTTTGACATGGATTAAAGTATGAAATAAGAATAATTTACTTTTCAAATTCTAACACATTTTGTCCCCTTGAGCTAGCTTTTCAAATATATAACCACTTTTGAATTTGATGAAGGATTGAATGTGTGGGAGGGGTTTTAAAAAGGACTACGACTTATTGCCCAGGACTCTACTATGCATGAAACCAGAAACAATACAAACATAATACAAAAGAATACGCAAAAAA
Organism: Ulota crispa; assembly: GCA_963920765.1. NCBI lineage: Eukaryota > Viridiplantae > Streptophyta > Bryopsida > Orthotrichales > Orthotrichaceae > Ulota > Ulota crispa. The sequence continues at coordinate 4,515,475 of OY987251.1, read as the reverse complement.
AATTTGAAAGCAACTCAAAAGCAATTCAAATACAAAAAATGAGTAACCCCAATCCATCACTTGCTTTCAATGGCCTGCTTTCAAAAGCACACAATTCTCAAACCAGGAACCTTGACAAAATACCTTGCCAAAAACCTTGAAAATATATCCTAGAATTCTCAAAGTTCACATGAGAGAATCTTCAAGAAGAATCCTACAAATGATAGAAGGTGGAAAAGCAATAATCTTAGGATTGGCATGGAATCGCAACTGCCAATCCTAATGCATTCAAGTAAAACCTATCTTTGTGCACTTTCAACTCAATAATTCAACTTTTCAACAGCTTATCAATGTCACTGAGTTGATATCAATTACTACTTTTGATGGACAACAACCATATGTAGCCAAGACTTGTGCAAAACACATGTGTATGTCCTTGAATGCATGGTGGGCCTAATTTTTCTCAAGCTTTTAAGAATTCCTCGAAAGCAATTCAGTAATATTAATTGTATTTGTGCTTATCAATTTAGCAGCTGTGAAGGGTAGACTACCCAATTATTAGCAAAAGAGGCTAGGGTTCTAAATTGCAAGGAATTGAGAGTTTGACACTAGTCAGAGAAAAAACAAATGAACAACAAGATTTATGACGTCATTGTAAATTAAAGAAACTAACCTTCCAGTAGAGCACTGCCAATTTGCTCTCATTCAAGAGATCTTCCAAAAAACAACTTTACATAGTTCTAGATTTCACTCTACCTCTGAGAACATCTGCAATCATTAGGAACAAAAAACACAACAAAGCTACAAAGGGAACACAACAAAGCCACAAAGAGAAATGTATCTAAAATATGGAAGTATATGTCAAGTATATCTTAACCCAAGTAGGTTCCCATTGACATACTAAAGAGAGAAGATATAAAGTAAAAGCCCTTTTCTATTATTGGTTCACGAGATACTTTAACTAAAGTAAACTCTAATGAACTCTAGTTAACTATAGTGGAGAGCTAGCGTATTAATATAATACTTATCTTAACACTCCTTTGCTTGACATATCATTTATATGAAATTCTAAAGAATGTTGTATATGATGATTTCCTTAATCTTGTAAAATAAACATATGAATTTCAATCTACTTAATTCCCCAATCACAATGGCAAACACAAAAAATTTTGACCTACCATTATAAAAACCCAATAATATCACCGGATAAGCAAAACGCAATCCACAAAACGTGAAGTTGCGCATTCAATATGCGCAAATCCTAAGTATTTTGGACATAAAAAACTGAGATAAACACAACAAAGAATTAGAACTTGATATAAGGAAATCATCCTTTGCACTCAGCTCAACTTTGGATATGCAAAAAGAGAAGCACTAGTGCGAGACTGATGCCGCAGCAACCCAACAGAATATGCACATCAAGCCGCGCAATGAAAGGTTTGGAATCATTCTAGAATTGTAAGAGACATAAGAAGTCCTCCAAAAATCTCACACCTCAAAAAACACTCTCACATTCACCCGTGCAAAACTCTAAACTTGCCAATTAAAAGAACAAATCCAAACCTGCGCGCATTAGAGTCTAATCAAGCTGTTACGATCTGGATTCTTTGGGCAAGGAACCATTGCAATAGGAGATGCTCCACTCGTGACCCGCAAGCGCAGCAGCATTCCAAGAATTTGCCGTGCAATCAATTGTGAAGCAATTAGCGCAGCAAACCCTAAGTTAATGCACTTAGGAGTGAGCTCCAGAGCTTTTTCGAACTCTGCCTTTGTTTTGCCAAACTTGCCTCGACTTTCTCCCAAACCTGACCCAAACTTAATCCACACCTAACCCAAACCTAACCCATATCTAACCCGAACCTGATTCAAATGTGAATAGGACCGGGCCCACGTCTTTCCAAACCTCATCCTTCATTTGCCCAAACCTGCATTTCAATTTATGTACACTCAATATTGCATTTAGGTTGCTCCACACTAATGGATGACCATGCTTGGATTTCACATGGTTTACAGCTTGAATCATGTTAAATTTTTTTGCAACAACGTTGTAGTGGTTGCAAGGCCCCTTAGAACTGGTTTTTTTGCATTAATTAGTGATGGAAATCATTTATATAGCAGTAAAAGTGTAAGATATGAGAATTAGTGTGAGGCAACCCAAACGCAATATTTAGTGTAGGATATAGAAGGGAATTGATACGGGCACACCGGGGTTTATTGTACATGCACATCCCGAGGGGTAAATTTTAGATTTCTATCATTAAAAGAGCTGAATTTGAGAATTTTGAGTTCAAATTTGAACTTGGAGACCTTGATTGGTCCAAAATTGTAAAGGGTGCTCGTGCCTACGAGTCTCGATCCGCGCTGCACCTTCCATTCCGTCTCGCCGCGCCTGCAAATCCAGATTTGCTACTAATGTAGTACACTCATAAACCGTTTGCACATTTCGAACAATCCAGTAGCTTGTTGTGAAATGGTGCAGTAGTGGTTCTTACATTGGCCTCTTACAACTCATTGAATGCATGAAAGAATATGTGTTTTTAATTGCAAGAGCCAATCATTCTCCTTGCTTTCCCAAATCTCTTCACAACTTACAAGTGAATGGTCCTTGAAAGGTCTAGGATCATAAATAGAGACCTATGATATATGCATTTTAAAAATTCATAAGTAATTCAAAAATGCTTCAAAAAGTATGAAACAACTTATGTTACATTCCGCATCTATTTCTCTCTGTTTCAGAAATGAACTGAAAATCCAACCATCCACGGAAAACCCTAAAAAAAAAGGGGGAATGAGCCCTTAGATGGTCGGTTTTCGAGCCGACTATCTCAGATCTGTGCCAGCTTTCTACAATTTTGGTGTTCGCTTCTCTCTCTTTTGTGTTCTTTTCTTAGATTTTTGCTTGGAAATTCGCTTCTTCCTCATCTCATAACTTTCTCTGAGGATTCTCTCAACGGCGCTGTAAAAGGAATCTAGAATCCTTTTTAGTGCAATCTCCATCTCAGTGATCTCTGTTGGGAGGTACCAAAAGCTTAGTGCCGTGCATGCTCTATACAGAGAATGTCCACATCTCTGAGCCTTCTTCTTGCCATTTTCTTGCAAACTTTAAACCGTCACCATCTACTGCAGTGAAACATTTTATCCCCCACTTTGCTGCCAGGCTACATTTCTCCGTGGTGTGTGAAATTCATTGTGACTGCCATTATCGGTATGAGGCCAGGGAGAACCGATATTTAGTGTACTGCCAGTCGGTTGAAATTGCACACAATCTGGTTGAAGTTTATAAGCACTGGACAAAAAGCTGGTTTGCTTTTCAAAAACTTAGTTACGTTACACTTCAGTATGATTATGCTGTAAAAATAGAGAATATCATGTGATGTTTGTAAAAAACCATTTGAAAACTGGAAATGCCCAATTTTAGCTGACAAAGCCAAGGACTCCATTCATACTGTGGCAGGTGAAGTTGAGGAGTGGGACTGAGTGGCCAAACATTGTTGGGAGACCAAAGAAATGGGTTGAAAGTACGCAACAAAATGTTGTGTTTGAAACCTTTGGTTGACTTTTATGTGATGCCTTTAAAAGCTAAAGTTCAAACTCTTGGCACAACCTCCAAAAACCAAGTTCAAAAATTTAGATCCATGGCATAAATTAGAATTTCCGTTCTAATTGTTAAGATTTTGTCAATTTTTGATTATTTCATGAAAGAAATTGATGTCTTTGTGACCTTAAATTGGGTCTCCACTTTTGCCTAGCCCAAATTTTTTTCTTTCAGAGGCGTTTTCGTTGAAAAAACGATTTTGTATATGTAGTTTAGAGATATAGATTTTGAACTTTGATTTTTAATGTGAAGAGTTCAAAGGCCAAAGTTATAGTTTCTTGCATTCTATTGGTGAAAATTGACTACCTCTTGACCCTCTTGACCTTTGGCCATGGTGTGAAGTGGCCCTAAAATTTCTTCCCAAACACTAACTCCCTTAGTGTGTGATATAAATCATGTGGAAACTTTTCCACCAAAGTGCAATTTAATTGTTTGTCAACTGTGCTAGTTGCCTTTGATGAAACAAGGCTTTACTACTATTTGTAATAGGAGGTTTCAAACCTTCTGGGGAAACAAAAAAGAGTAAAATTGGATGATATTTTTGCTTTAATCCCTAAACACCGGGGTGGTCACTGTGCCTACCCAAGAACAGTGGACAATGATCTCTACAATGCTGCCCACATATTATTTATTATTTTTGAAAGTTGCAAAAATCAATATTGCAAGCTGCCCTCACAAAAATTATAACTAGGGCAACATGGAACCTTCAACCATAATTGTCAATCTTCTCACAAATTAGAGTTTAAAAAATGTGGGGGTAATTTACAAATCTATTATTGACATTTCAAAATGGAGCACTTCTCCATGACCACTTTTGAAGAAAAAAATGGATGCAAAAAGCTTTTTTGTCAACCTAAAAACTATTTTTTCCCCACTAAAAGGACGGAAACCGTCTACTTCGACTTTTAAGGAGTAACCTCTAAATGCCCAAGCGACCAGATTTGGGTCGCCATAATTCTTTAAATTTTTATAAAATTTGACTAAGTTGCTATTAAATTTGACGAAGTTGCTATTTTTAATAGTTTGTGTTTTTGGATAATATTTTTTGAAGTCTAGTTTTAGCATCACAAATCCAATCTTGAAACGCCCGCGCTACGCCTCCGCAGCAACACCATCGCCGCATCCACGCCCTGCTCTAGACCCCACCCTCCACGTGGCGGAAGAAAAATGTTTCCATTCACCTATCCGGACGTTCAAAGCCTCCTCAGCGACCCTCCGATTGGCCCGTTCTGAAGGGTGGCACACTAATATGAAGGCTGCTCTAATTGGTGAGGCTGGCTTGAGTTGGTTGGAGAGCTGGGCACCAACTAACTATTTTACTTCCCCTTCCCATGAAACGCAGGCGCCTCGCTCCCTCTCTTGCCGTTACCCCAGAGCTTCATCATCCGACATGGCATCCCTACCACGCTCTCCTTGGATATCATTTTCTAAATTAAAAAGGGAAAAACATAACCTGTTTGACCAGCTGCACTGGGGCTTGGGTTAATATCCGAGTTTGGTAAGGATGGACAGGGTTTTCTTTTCCTGGCAAAAATTTACGTAAATCTTACCTCAAATGGTTAGTGGCTACCGCGACACAGAAAAAATCTGGTGAAAAAATGGATGAAATAGCCAAATCCCTTCCCAAGCCAACACCAAATTTGTCAAATTTTGGATGAAGTTCACTAATATTAGTACAATTTGTAGGTGAGCGTCCACATTTCGATGATTCTATCCAATTTTGTCCCTTTTTTCCTTATTTGCTTGGATTGTTGGGTTCGAGTCGCTCTACGCTTGTAATCTGAAAAAAGAAAACCCCGAGGATGGGTTCTTGTTGAACTTTGGGCCTAATTTACCAAGTAATCATGTGCTATATGTTTGGTCTAAGGTAGACATACCTACTCTCGACCATTGAACTTAATGCCGCCCAAATGTGCAGATGACAAAGATTTGGATTCGCATGTCAGGTTCGATTCCACTGCCACGAACTTCTCCAGCAAAGCTAATCTTGTTGGGCATGAATCGCCGTGACCGTGCTGGAGCAGCCTGCATACGTTGGCGTGGAGCATCTCCAGTCGGAACACTCCGAGTCCCCGTGTCTGCTGGCTCAGCTTCTGTTTCACCGCATCGATTCTTGCCTTCAGCGACTTCAAAACTTCTGCGTCCTTCTCGATCGATTCTTCGCCATTGTCTTCCAGTTCCTCGCACGGCTTCCCTTGATCTTCGGCGGCTTCCCGTCCGTGGCTGATCCTCGCGTCTGCTGCCACGCTCCCGTTTCCGTGCTGCTCGTCGATGGTCTCGGGTCGTACGTCGTCGCATGGTTCTGGACCCGGTGTATCAATATCCATCTCCGCACCTTCTGTTTGCACCTCCTCGGATGCATCTCCTTCCACGGCCCCGTCCGAGCAGTTCCCGTTTGCTGCTTCACCTGTCGTCAACGCCGGGAACACAAAACAAGGAATCAGTGCTCCCCACACGAACAGCGACCAACAGTTGGCTATTGCCTGAAAATCACCTTCCAAACTACGGCGCCCTTCGACTCCAACAACTGCATGTCACAAACGCTTCAGCCTGGACGAGAACACGTCAAAAACACCCTGCTCCCACCGGGACGGTGCAATTCAAAAGCAAGTCGACCACGTCCACCACTTGCAAAACCACCCTCCTACACAAACCGACTCAATATTACCCACACACCCGTCGTACCGGCAAGGAGCCCCTCGCTGCTCCTCCGTGAACGCCGAGCGATTCCGTCCGCCGCCTTTGAACCGTCCACTTCGGGTTGGAATCCTCGCAGCCTCGCGCTCGCTCGAACCACCGGAGGAGCAGCCGCCGGAACCAACACGCCGCTCGGAACTCCCGCCAGCCGCGGAGGCCCTCCGTGCGCAGCTATCTCGTCACACGCTTTCACCAATGCCGGGTCTATCGTGGATGCCATGCCCAGCACCTGCTCGTCACAAACGTTCCCACCGTCAGCTCTACCATCGCCGCCAGTGCAACCGTACCCACACTGGGCGACGACACCATTTCACAATGCCGCCAAACCACCCGTCGCCTCCCACCACCCCAGGCCCATCATCGAACGAGTCCATCAAGCCACATCCACCCTACATCGCGTCTCCCAAGGCGCCACGAACAGAACACTGCGCCGCCGGTCTCACCGTGTGACTCACACCCGTCACCACGACACCCCACATTCATCACACCTAGACCCCAGGAAGATAACGGCTGGACCTCGCCCCAAACTCCCACCCAGACTCCGCAAATCCAACTCCACAACCCCATAAACCTCTCCAAAGCTATCACTCCTGTCTAGTTCAAGTGCCACAAACACACCCTGTTCGTTCCGATCGCCACAACAGTACCCCAATGGCTCGCAACGGCGTCCACCCCGCCACACGGTTTTCTAGCACATCCCACAAACCAATGACGGGGGAGGGGGGAGCGATCCTTACCGCGTCGCGCAATGCACATGCTTTGCTCACGATTCGACCTCCTTGGTAATCGTCCCCGTTGTACTCCTGCAAAACGTCACCGCTCACCGTCAAACCTCCCAGGCCTTATAGAGGACACCCATAAAACCCCCACTCACCCGCCCATACCATCCTTCGCGTGTCGAAAAGTGTCGGCATATCCGTTGTTACCGGGAAACTGAATCTCGCACAAGTTCAAGCCGTAGTCTCACTCCGGTGGCACCCGCAATCACCTACCTGAGCATTGGCTGGGATCAAGTCCACATCCGCCAGGAAAGACTTCTTAGTCATGTACAGCCCGCTATCCACGCGTTGCAGCAACGTCGCCACGTCCATCGGATTGTGCACCACGTTCCGATAGTCCGGAGCCTCGTCGTCCAGGACTGGATAGTGGAATATGCTGAACCGCCTCTCGCACAGAAGCCTGCGTTCACAGTTCAACCCGGCCCCGACCGCAAACGCTGAGAACCCCATTCCCCAAACGCGCACCAACCAGCCGCCAACCACTTCGATGCATAATACAAGGGCAACACTCAACCAACTACATGACAACAAGAGGCAGTCCCCACGGGTGGGAAGTTCCTCCATGCACAACTGACGGTCCCCGGCACCCTAAGCGCTCATAACACAAACCCAACGGATGTGGCCTCCACCTGTTGCAGATGTCGCGGAAGCACATCCGCAGTCGCCTCAGGTGGTTCTCCTCCAATTCCGCCCGCTCTCGCACCTCCGCCTCGCTCGGACCCTTCACCACCTTCGGTGCCTTCGGCAGCTCCGGAAGGACCTCCTTCTGCTTGTTCCTACCCACAGCTCGCCGCCTCGGAACGGAAACAGCAGCATCCACCAGCTGCGACACGAATCTCGACCTCACGTCTGCGCTGGGTATCTTCACCTCGTAGCTGCGTCAACCCCAACACGAGCACTCGCGTGCCGCTTCCCTAGTCAGACGCACCGCCCACCGGAATCGAGCCAAGCTCAACCACAGCACAACCAACCACAATCGCCGAGCGCTCATACACCTTCCTCACCCGATCCACGCTATCCGTGTCACTCACAGTCCCACAACCGGCCGCCAAACTGCTGGGCCCAACATTCCTAGCAAAGCCACCTTCCGACACTGCTCACCAGTTGTGACCGAATAACGCAAGTATGTCCTCGCCAAGGTCCTTCACGCACGCAGTTCCAAGAAACAGAACTGGAAGGTCGGAGGGCAGGTCACCCAACAGCATCTTCAGCACAGCCCGCAGCTGATCGTCAGCCTGCCAAACTCAAAGGAAAAACGTCAAACCAAACAACCCACGCACCGCAATCCCTGCAAACAAACCGATCCACTCTGTGCAATCCGAAGAAGGTAAAAACCAACTTCGCTGCAGGGTACCCCGCCAAAATTTCTCTCGGGCCTCTCAAGAGCGATCCCAGTGGATAACAGACCGCCATAAAATGCAACGCGACGAGGCAATCCACAGCCACATTCACTCCGAACGGATCAATACAAGGCCTCGAAATCCCCGAATCAGAACGTCACGACGCTACCACACACACAAGTACTCACAGCACCCAAACCTCGCACGCATCATGAGCCAAACCTAACAGCCACCATCACCCACACTTCCCTCGCACCGTCCCAGCTCCCACGCACCACACGTACCGTATCCCACCACAGATGAAGCTGAGGCAAGTAAAGAATCGACGGCGTGTTCCTCCGAGCCTCTCCAAAGATGTGCACCAATGCTTCTTCGGGACTCTTCGCGCTCGGGTCCGACAGAAGCGACGGCAGCCCCAGCGAATGCACCGGGAACCGCTCCAACTCGTGCAACACCGCCGGTCCCATGTGATCCTGCACCAACCGACCCACCCAACCCGTTCAGCGTGCCGGCTCACCACATGGACCGTCCTCTTCGTTCCCCAACCCCTGACAAAACGTGAGCCACCACGGACTCCCACGCCACCACAACCATCACACCCTCCACCATTCCAATGCCACATCACCCAATGCCACACACGACTGCTGCGAATCCACGCTGCCTTGCCCCGACCTCGGCCTCGGCAGCAGCACATTCCACAACCGTCGCCACAAAACTTCCCGACAAGTCCACGGGCATCCCAACCGGATCCTCTATGGACGCATACCAGACCACGCCCTTGTCCAGGAACGTACCAAGCCCGCTCCTTCCCACCCGTACACCAGGAACTTCGGTCTGTAAACCAAAGGAGCGCTGCATCCCAGCCCAAACAGCCGGGCCAGCTGCTCCGGACTCTCCTCCTCCTCGCTGTCCGACTGGCCACCGCACGACGCATCCCCGTTCATCACCGGAAAGATGCCCGACAGCTTCTTCATGATCGCTTGCAGGTGCCCCTCCAGACACGGAGCGATCACGGGAGAGAACGGCCTCGCATACGTTACTGCCCCGCGATGCGACGCCGGCGTGATGGCAGATACCGCCTCCAGAAAGTGCCGTCTCTCCACCTCCACCGACTCCACATCGATCACAAAATGCTCGTCGCTCCTGGACAATGCACCCCGGTCAGCATGCTTCAGCACGTACTGCCCTCCGCCAATCCCGACCCCCTCCGAACTTCCACCACAAGCACCCTCACACACCCCGCCCTCCCCTCGGGATTTCATCACGACACGAACACATCTCACAATGCTGCCGGATCGCAGGTACGCCAACCAGACGCCGCGAACTGGAAACACGTGCGAACACACATCCGGTGCCACGCACGGATAGCACCTGAGACTGCCCCCGAAACAAAGCTTGCCCTCGGACTCGTACCTGTAAACTTGCGGATACTTTCTCCGGAACGCTCGGATCGCCGCCTCCGTACACAGAGCCTTCAGATCCGCCCCGCAGTACCCCACGCACGAAGCCGCCAGCTCCCTCCGCAACTCCTCCGACGGAGGCTTCTGCCATTTCCTCGTATGGATGTCCAGGATCTCCACTCGCGCCTCGAACGTCGGGTGGTTCAATATCAGCTCCCTGTCGAACCTCCCCGGCCGCCGCAGCGCCCCGTCTATGGCGTCTATCCTGTTCGTCGCCCCGATCACCACCACCTGGCCGCGGGAATCCAGCCCATCCATCAGCGCCAGCAGCGTCGACACGATCGAATTGTGAATCTGCTCCTGCTTGCTGGAACGCACCGGAGCCAACCCGTCTATCTCGTCGAAGAATATTATCGACGGCTGGCATCGCTGCGCTTCCTCGAACAGCATCCGCAGCTGCCTCTCCGCCTCTCCCACCCATCTGCCACACCACAACGCACCCACGCGCACACGACCGTCAATCGCCAACACCCGCACTGCCCAACCACTCAGCTCGTACCGCGCGTCCCCCCCGGACCGTTAACCGACGCCCCCGAACACGAGACCACGTCCGGCAAACTCACTTGGAAAGCACGTCCGCCCCTTTCCGCATGTAGAAGTTCACCTTCTGTCCTGCCCTCGACGCCGCGCTCGCCATGGCCCGCGCAATCAGCGTCTTCCCCGTCCCCGGCGGACCCGAAAGGAGGACCCCTCGGGGTGGGGTGATGTGGTACTTGGCGAAGAAATCCGGGTACAGCAACGGGAAGAACACCATCTCCTTCAGCTGATCGATGTAGTGAGCCAACCCCCCTATCTGATCGAATCCCACCGTGTCATCCACCTGCACCGGCTGAATGTCCGCCCCTCCTTTCGAACTTGGACCGGCCGTTTGCGCTCCGCCTTCTCGCACGTTCGTTGCGACAAACACCAATCGCGTTCGTCAGACATCCCAACCCACGTGAGCCAAACCAAAATGCGGCAAGCCAAAGAAACCAGACTCTCGCAAAGCCCGACCATCCCAACTCCAGGAAACGCGACGCGGTGGCTCCGCCCCGAACCTGCCCGCGCCTCACGCGTCCCAGCACTCTCCGGGACCAAGACAGTTCCTGCCGGCAAGCACCACTACGCAATCCAAGAGCACACCCCCGAACGTCATCACACACTGCCACGCATAGGATCAGCTCCATACCTGGCGTGCTCGACGCCCAATGGCTCCCCGGCTGGCCCCAACCGCTCGCAGCCGCACCCAGATTGCCCATGCCGGGTGCCTCCAGCCCCGGAGGTAACCACGGATGACCGGACCCCCGACCCATCCGCAACCACGGAGCCGCGCCTTGGTCCTGCTCGTCCACCAGCAACGAGTCGTCCGAGTCGTCGGCTCGAGTCGAACGATGCCTTTTGTGCGACCGGTTTCCCGACCGACGACCTTCCCGCCCGCGCTTCGTGCTGCTCCCTGACACATCACCACCCACCATCAGGACCGCCTCACCGAGCATCACCCCACATCCACTCCTCGCCGCTCACATGCCGACATCATTGGCCCTCGTGGCGACCCAGCCCACCTTCCATACGCTCAGCCCAACGGCGACCACACGACTACCACTGCCACGACCACAACGAATGCCACTCCCGCCCCGTCCATGCGGTTGCCCGGAGTTCCAGATCGTACCTCCGTGGAACATCTTCCGAGGAGATCGTGCTCTCGCCGTCGTCCTCTCTTCCTTTCGAGGAGAAAACCGCTGAACGCCCGTGCGGTTTCGCAGAGCATACCGATGACGGCCCTCTAGCTCCTCGCCTTCCTCATCTTCCTCTTCTTCCTCCTCCTCCTCCTCTTCTTCTTCCTCTTCCTCTCCCTCCTCTTCTGCGTCACCTGCAGGTACAAAGACACGACACTCCATGTTGGACGCCGTCGTGTTGCTTCCACCACAACACCTGACCCATACAAGTATCAGCTCAAAAACCGGCAATCAGAGTCCCACGAAACACAACGCGCCGCGTCGAGCAGACGGTACCGACTCGGGCCTCGGCCATCACGTCACAAACCCAAACCCCCCGTCCCAATCGCAAAGCCAACCCCCGACCTCCTCACACACCACATGTCTACGCGGTAGACGGAATGTTCCAATCACCACATTCGCACGTGACGTCATTGCCCCGTTCTACACAACCGGCTCCGGGAAATGCCCGAGTGAACGCATTCCAGCGCTCATTTCCCTAAGCTACCAGCAACCCGCATCTACGCATGGATCTGGCCTTCGGAACGCATTCAAAACGGGCTCATTTTCAGCGTGCCACCTGTCCATTCTCTTCTCTCATATCGACCCACGCTCGAAGAGTGACACCGTGGCATCTTTCCAAATTGTCCGCAAAACCCGCCATCACAAGGAACGTCAATGCTGCGACCTCCAATACCATTTCAGGACCATTTCAGGACACGAGCATTCCCAACAATATCCCTCAAAGGCCAGGGCCTGACGTGCTCTGCGACCGCTGGATCGGTATTACCTTTCATCCCCATCTCCCTGTCCGACGAGTTCTGATCGTCATCTTCGTAATCCTGAGACGAAAGCTCCAGCCTTGGAGGCCGTATCCCCTGCCGCGGCCTCAACCCCTCTCTCCTCGGTGCCGCGGCAGCATCCGCGTTCTTCGCCTCCGCGGGCTCCGGGCTCTCCTCTTCCTCAGGGATCGGCTCCGCCTTGGCAGCGTGGGCCGAAGCATACCTGTGCTTCGACACCTGCCAACCATCCGAATCAACAAGCAAAGTTCGATTCACGTTTGATTCAAGTTTGTTTCAAGTCATCGAGCTCGTTCAGCTGCCACGTGCATGAAATCCATGTCCAGGACGCTACACGGGATGTCCTCGGATCCATGGAGACCTCCGACACCGACACCCCATGCTCAACCTCTTGCTAGTTGCAATACGTACCCGGGTTGTCTGACTTCGGTAGACCTCATGCTCGCTGTTGTCCGATTCGTAATCCACATGAACCAGCACGCGCCTCTTCCTCGTCGACCGTCGCAGGTTGCCACCGTCGGCACCACGCTGCCACACACAGTCACATTCAGATCCACTCACTCAGGCCGAACCATACGCCGCATCCCAGCGCCCTCCACGGCGCATGCCCACGAGGAGCTCCACTCACTGCCCTGGACATCTACGCAATCGCCCCGGATAAGCCCTCACCGAGCTCCAGACGACAGCCAACAGGAACTCCATGCCCTAAACAGCCACATCGCTCGGCCACGGGCCACCGACTACCAGGTGGACAGCAATCACGAACACGCAGCAAATTCCGCAACCACACCTGAGGCGTCCACCGGAGTGGGGCGCAGACACGGAAACCAAACCGGGATTCTAAACCTCACAGGAACCATATCAAAAGCCAGCGCTCCACCCTACTCCCAAACACATCGCGACCGGCGTCACGCTCATCGAGGCTACGATGATCCCGGTGCTCGTCACGGCACACCGAACTGGAGGAGTCAGACCGCCTCTCAGAGAGCGCTACCACGACACCGCGAGGTCAGACGGACCACCGCACTCCGACGTCACAATCGAGAATTTTCTGGAGAGCTGCGCACCTGATTGGGAACGCTCTCAGATGGCATTGAGGGATCGGCTTCGGTCTCCGACGCCTGCCACGCGATCAATCCCAGCCACAACACACTCGCAACGTCAGAAACCCCGCGCCCTCGCCAATTCCCCGCGCAGCCCTAAATTCGCAGAATTGAGCGAGCTGTCTGTTCCAGAGCAAACAGCACTCACAGAGTCGCCAGACACTGAGGAAAAAGCGCAAGCAATCCGGTAACCTCCACAGAACAGAAAACTTATTCGAATCCAGAGTCCATCGCCACATTTGAGAAAATCGATTAATTTCAACGTTCACACCGATGCGCGGCACCTCACCGGCGGAGAGGAAGCGGATCGAGGGACCGGATTCTCGCTTCGATTGTTGTCGCCGCCAATTCTTCTACTGTTGTTGTTTCTCTTGCCGTTCCGACCGATGCCCGCACTCCGGTGCAGGGCATTGGCTATCCGCACACTGTCCGACGAGCGCTGCTGATTCTTGCGCTTGGGCTTGGCAGCATTGCGCAGGAAGCGACGGTGCCTGACGGAGAGCCACGCTGCCGGCCCATGGCCACGCGCTGCCTTCATAGAACCTCAATCCCGCGTAAACCCTCGCCCCTCCGCCCAGGCTCTCGTTACCGTGAGCTCGCCGCGCTACGCCTCCGCAGCCACACTATCGCCGCATCCACGTCTGTTGCTACGCATCGCCCGCAGCCCCGGCGCTCACGAGCACGGCCACGTACGAGACTGCGAGTGTTGCGAAACGTAAGCCCGAGCGCGAGGCAACGACGCACGCTGCCGCGACGACGACGACGCCCGACGACTCGCAGTCCGGGACGAGCGACTCCCTCCCCCGCTCGCAATCCTCGTTCCCTTCACCAGGCCGCTCTCGGTTCGCCTCCTGCGTTCCCCTGCTCAGACCCCACCCTCCACGTGGCGAAGAAAAATGTTAGCGTCGGCCTATCAGGGGGTTCAAAGCTTCCTCAGCGACCCTCCGATTGGCCCGTTCTGAAGGGTGGCACACTAATATGAAGGCTGCTCTAATTGGTGAGGCTGGCTTGAGTTGGTTGGAGAGCTGGGCACCAACTAACTATTTTACTTCCCCTTCCCATGAAACGCAGGCGCCTCGCTCCCTCTCTTGCCGTTACCCCAGAGCTTCATCATCCGACATGGCATCCCTACCACGCTCTCCTTGGAAAATTATTTTCTAAAAATTTAATCTGTTTGACCAGCTGCACCGGGTCTTTAGGTTGATATCCGAGTTTGGTGAGGATGGGTTGTTCTTGAACCTTGGACCTAATATATGAGTAATCCTATGCTGTATATTTGGTCTAATAACATGTGAGAAGGTGTACTTAGAGCCTCTTTGTGTTACAAATCCATTGTTGGCTGTGTTGTAATAGTTTGTAATAGCTCCCAGGTCACCCATTCGGCTTTGTGAGCACATTTACCTTCATCCTTGAGGTAAAACAAGTACAACTAGGTTTAGGGCATTTTTATTTTTTATATCCTAATTGGGATGTTGAGCATTTTCTAATTGTGTCTTTCAAACAATGAACAAATTTGTTTGTATTTTATTATTTGTTCTTACTCCCTCTGTCCTTCTAGAAATGTTCAAATTAGACACATTTCTTGTACCAGTAGAAAGCTCTCTTTTGTTGATTTCAAACGCTCAAAAAGTGTTTGCCATGTTCAATGATCTTGTGGGGTCAAGTTAAGCTTTTAGAGAGCGTTCCTCTCCTAACAAGCTTGGCCTTGCCCATATGGGGTACCATTGTTGCTACTAATCTTTCAATCATCATAATGAGGAGCTGGCAACATGCACAAATATGGTCCTTTTTGCATGGAATTTGGGTGCCCAAACGGCAACATTAAAGCTAGAGAGTTTGCATACATTTGGTAGATGGTATATTGATTCTAGAATGCATGTGTCACTAGCACAAAGACTAAAAACATAGTCAATCCTTTGCAAGGAAGCTTTTTGGATGTTTTTAGAGAGATGGAGGGAGTATTTATTTTTTACTTTGTTTTTTATTTCTTTTTTTGGGAAGATTGAAATCTATATTAACCCCTAAAGGCCCAAGTGGGGGTTTGGGCATGTAAATACTGCTAAACTACTTTATGTGATTTTTTAAACTTTTATGGAAGATGGGAATTCAAAGATTTGCGTGGGCTTCTTTTTTTTTCTTCATTTAGACATTTATTGAAGAAGTTATGCATGACTAAGTGAAAAATAGGGGAGAATTGGGTAGCCCAAAAAAATTGCATTTTTCTAAAATAAATTTTTGGAATCTGTTCTTTAGATTTTTATATATGTGGGAAGCTCTAAATCATTTGATTTTGATTTATGAGATGAAAGTCACAAGAAGTTTTAGTTTGCAATAACGTATGGGACTCCCAAACCTTCATTCCTTTTGCCCCTTGTGAGATTTGGTGCTTTACTTTTTTGAGCTCTTTGTGTATTTTCTTTTTGACCTTTTTTTCCCTAAGTTGTAGGAGACTAAGATTCCTTGATTTTCACCATTTGGATAAAAAAGAATCAGATTTCTCAATTTTACACAAATCCTCCAATTTTGCCTAGTGTATATGCAAATTTCATGGCCTTACGGCATTGCAAGATTTTACAATATATGATCCACACCTCTAATTCATTTGAAAACTCTCACACTTACCTACCTTGGTCTTCTACATGGGAAAGTTAAAGCTCAACTTTGGGTACAACAATTTTTTAGCACAGGAGTGGTCAAAGGCTTTTGAAATTTTTGGGCAGCAAGGAAAAAAAAAAGATCACTTTAAATGTCAATATCTCACTCCTCTACTTCTAGGATGAGCTGATTTTTTCCCGCAAGTACCTTCCATAGTCTATGGTAAGATCTTATGGTTGGATTTCCAAAAAAAAACTTTTTTTCTTACCATTCTACTCATTCCTCCAAAAGTGGCAATTTTTGGTGACTTTCACAAAAAAAATGGCTTGGGCCTTTAGGGGTTAATAATTGAACTAGTGGCTATGGTGGCGGCGGTGGTTGTTGCACTTGACAATATTGGAGGTGAGGAGGGAAATTCCGCAAAGTCCATTTCTAGTTCCATTTAAAAGTAGAGTATAGTTCAAGTTTAACTAAAGCTATAAATGGAATAAAGTAAAATTTGAGGGGCACGGGGATAGGGGCACAAGAATATGGGGTCACGGGATTAGAGAGGCATATGTATAGGTGGCACAAGGATAGAGGGGCACAAGGATAGGGGGGCACAAGGATAGAGGGGCACATGGATAGAGGGGCATATGGATAGAGGGGCATATGGATAGAGGGGCATATGGATAGAGGGCACAAGGGCATGAGGTATGGGATCATGGAAGGGCATGTAGTCATAAGGACCATGGGAGACATAATCCTGTCAATACAATAGGGAGTATACTAGTTTAAAAACAAGTATACAAAGTTACACAACTGACTGTTTAAAAAAAGGGAAAATTTCATGGATACCCCTGAAGCTTGCAATAATATCACAGATACCCCTGCTTTTTCAGAAATTTCACAAATACCCCTAGAACTGCAGAGCTTCTTTTTGCCTTCTAATTTTCTTTCTCTTTCCTAGAATTCCTGCCAATCTGTGGACCTTGGTATTTGTTTAGCATCTCCTTCAAGCTCCAGCATGGAGCACACTCATAAACTCATGTTGGTCTTAATGAATTTGACACCTCATTTGTGGGGCTAGGGTGAAAGAGCTCCTTTTTCTTACATGCCAAAAAATGTAAGCATTTCAAGAAATTAGCATTACAAGATTGAATTTGAGAAATTTGAAATAGCATTTGAATTCAAAAACCATGCTTTGTTGAGAAAATCTTTGAAAGCAAATAAAATGATCAACTCCAAAAAATGGGTTCATTCTTACGTTTACCTTTGTTCATAAAATACCAGATATATTTTGGGGAAAATATCAAAAATGCCCTTCAATTCTTTCAAAATATCAAATATACCCCTATTATTTGAAATATAAAAAGGGAATGACTAGGGAGACACCCTTATAGCCCAACCTCTTAAAGTTGAGATTGTTATTATGCTGAAGTATGAAATAAAATCAAAACAATATTTTAGTGCACATCTGCATCTGCAAGCGTTGCAAACATAGGACAAATATGTCCCAATTGTGACATGTTTGAGAGCTAAACTTAAAAATGAAGGAAACAAATATTTTAGCTCTCAAACATGTCACAATTGAGACATATTTGTCTTATGTTTGCAACGCTTGCAGATGCAGATGTGCACTAAAATATTGTTTTGATTTTATTTCATACTTCAGTATAATAACAATCTCAACTTTAAGAGGTTGGGCTATAAGGGTGTCTCCCTAGTCATTCCCTTTTTATATTTCAAATAATATAGGGGTATATTTGATATTTTGAAAGAATTGAAGGGCATTTTTGATATTTTCCCCAAAATATATCTGGTATTTTATGAACAAGGGTAAACGTAAGAATGAGCCCATTTTTTGGAGTTGATCATTTTATTTGCTTTCAAAGATTTTCTCAACAAAGCATGGTCTTTGAATTCAAATGTGTGAACACTACTTTTTGAATTTTATGTTTGCATTTGAATTTTGAGTGTGAATGGTTCTAAAATGCATTCGGGTTCAAAAGTGTAGTGTAATGTGTATGTGGTTTTTGAAGCAATTGGATAGTAGGCTATATACGGTTAGAAGTTGCATAACCAAAGTTAGTTACAAATGTGAAGGGATCTTTTCTTTTAGTATATAGGCTATGGACTTCTTGATGTTTCTTTGGAGTAGAAATTAGATCTGACTTCCCTTGCAGTTTCTTTGTTTTCTTTGTTGTATTTTCATTTTATGTTTTATAATATGTATGCGCCCAATCAGTAAGATTGAGGAAGGCAATATTCTATGTATGATCATTTGTTATTTCGGCTTGTAGATGAGCTTGTAGAGAGAATAAGGCTGAGGTATTTAATTTATCTGATTGATTTCATTGATGATTGTTGTGATAAAATTGTACTGTATTGAAGGCAATGGCCGATTGAGACATAGTGAGTGAGTACACCAATTTATGGCTTGAGTGTAATTACTCAGTTGCAGCCTAAGAGAGGCAAGGCAATAGACCAAAGTAGATATTTTATTAGCAAGAAAGGCTATGAACAGTGAGAGCAACTCAGTGATTGAGAGCTTGGGATAATAGCCAATTACATATTCAATGATTGAGTAGAAGTTAGCAAAATATAGCCGAAGTTGTTATAGAAATTTAATCTTTAAGAAAGAAAGCTATAATCTGTAATGAGTGTTTATGTTACAAAATTAAGACTATTGCCATTGACAATGTCTTAGTGATTGAGAGCAAAAGGCTATAGTCAGATCATATTTGAAAGTGTATTCCTAGTTGTAACAAGATGCAATTTTTAATTGATTATAGCCAAGGCAATTAGTAAAGGAGATTATACTTGAGAAAAGTATCCAGACTATTGCCGGTTGATAAACAAAAATTATGCGAGTATTTTCAGATGAGAGTAATGTTGAAGGCAATTGACCTAATTCTAATTGTAAAACTCAATACATAAAATAATTAAAGAAGTGAGATACTTCTGAGAGAAACAGTGTTGATTGTAATTGAAGTTGTGAGGTTATAGCCTGGATGGTTAAATCTGAGAGAAAGGCTATGAATTGATTGATGCAATGCTTGAGTAAGGAGATGATGGCCATGATACGAGAGTGATTCTCTGCGTGTGCCCTTTTATGATTGAACATTGGAGCGAGGAGAAAGGCTATAGCCAAAGCGTGAAGCAAAGATTATAGCTAAGTACAAACTCATTGTTATTGAAATATGCTGCAAGTGAAAGCAGATGGCAATTGACAGATGATGTTGTTTATTTATATAGTGATACATGATAGTTTCTATGATAGAAACTGAACGGGCTATTGACTAAATAAAATATCTATCGATTGAACAATAGAATAATGTTGTTTATGGTTATGGGAATACTATGAATCAATTAACCATGCAACTGATTAATTCTTTTCTAAATCTTTTTTGAACTAGGCCATAGACGTGCTGATAGCAAAAATGGTTAAGGATGGAAATTAATTGAATTGGCTAGAATGGTTATTGATTACAAAAGATTGACTCATGGTTTTTGACAAACACTGACTACTAAACTATTGCCATATTGTGATGTTGTTAACACACAATAACCAAACTATAGCCTCGGACCATTTGGCTACTGATCGTGACTATTGCCAATGACTATTGCCTGTGACTATTGCCTGTGTTGTTTGATGTATGTTAATTCCCTTAATCCCATTTTTTCAATTCTTTGATAGTGATACAACATTTGCATGGGATTGCATATATGTTTAATAGATTGATGATTAGTAACTAGAACCCCCATGAGAGAGAGTAAAGACAAGTCCTTTTACCCAATTCTTAAATAAAGATACCTTTGTCATAACCTTTTCATTATACTTCCTCAATTGAACATTATTTACTTTACATTTAACCTTAGATCCTATAACTTTAGCTATTTTAGACTTTCCTTGAACAAATTTGGTGTTAGCTTGTCTTTGTGTTTTGCGAAGCTAGCCACCAAATTATTACTACATAATGCTATTTCAAATTTCTCAAATTCAATCTTGTAATGCTAATTTCTTGAAATGCTTACATTTTTTGGCATGTAAGAAAAAGGAGCTCTTTCACCCTGGCCCCACAAACGAGGTGTCAGATTCATTAAGACCAGCATGAGTTTATGAGTGTGCTCCATGCTGGAGCTTGAGGGGGATGCTAAAAAAATACCAAGGTCCACAGATTGGCAGGAATTCTAGGAAAGAGGAAGAAAATCAGAAGGCGAAAAGAAGCACTGCAGATCCAGGGGTATTTGTGAAATTTCTGAAAAAGCAAGGGTATCTATGATGTTATTGCAAACTTCAAGGGTATCCATGAATTTCCCCTTAAAAAAATCAATACAAACAATTCTTTGCATTGATTTAAAATCGAAAGGCAAAAAATGGTATCTCCATCACATGGGAGATGGATTTATTCTTCAACCGTGGTTTGTTGCTTATGATTTAGTCATCTAATTCTTGATGTTGTTACTTTTATTTATATATAAGAAAAGTATATCACTCAAGATATCAAATTTGCAATCTGAATTCTCTTATCTTTGTTTCTATCCTCTTTTACTACTGAAGACTCTAGAATTAAGAGGGATATATTGTTGTTTTTATATTTTTATATTTTTATCCTTTAAAAAAAATATTATTTATTTAATCCATTCTGTGTTGCTCAAATCAAGTAAACTCTATTGATTTCAAGGGCAACCTTTAGCCTCACAACTACTCTTAGTATCAACTTGACAATCCATGTAAAATCACCATACATTAAACTCTAAAACAAGCCGCTCACTTACACTCCAAGATTAACACCCATTGATATACGCTTGTACTCACTAAGCTTAGTACTCATTGGTGTTCATTGGTATTTTACTAACATACATCTGGACATACATTGAAACACAAGGATTTAATTCAAGTTTTACAAATTACAAACCAATCAATGAGAAATTTGAAAGGAAAACAAAAAACTGCAGACTTCAAATATTTCCTTAATGTTTTTTTAAATTGTTGAAGTAGATAAAATTAGAAAAATAACAATAAAATTGAACCACAAAAAGTCAAACTTTTGCCATTTTCAAAAATTTGCCCAAAAATAGAAAAAAAACACTGACATGGTGTATGTCCTACCTCTAAACTGGGATTTACAAAGCAAAAGTTCTCCCTAAAAGAAAGACATAGTCATCACTAAAACATACTCCGTAATAAATATGATTCAATCATTCATTTGTATATCAAGGCTCTAAAAAAACTTCTTTACTTGAAATATTAAACATAAAAAGCTTGTGCAAAATATAAACACAAATTAATAAATTTTGGCTAGTGGCATTGCCAAAATACAAACAATTTTTTTAAAGTTTAGGACAATTTTTTTTATCAAAGGACCACTCTATTTTGTGAGCATAAAACATTAAGCCATGAGTGATGATTCAAGATTTTGTGAGCTAGAACAAACTCTCAACTCAAAATCAATGAAATAACTAAAACATTGTATGTTTTTCAAGAGATGATAGTTTAAAATGCACAGTTATAGGGTCCTATGGACACGGTTATAGGTGGAATTTATTGTTTTGACAAAAATCTTGGCTCACAACTCACAACTCCCGGATCCCTACTCATGAAATAGCATTCTCCTCTAAGCACCCACAATCTTAGGTCTACAAAGAAGATGGCTTTTCAAAAAATTAAAAATTAAATAGAAGCTTAATTTTGAATACATGACAAAATCTAAACTACCACCAAAAGAGATAATGAGATGAGTTTGGTCCCAAGTTTGCAAGACCAAATTATTGGGTAAACACCCTTTTTTGTGTGGGTGGGGGACATAATTTGTACACCCTCTCTTTAATGTTCAAATTTTTTTGCACTTACTTTCAATTATGTTGCAACTAGTATTGGCACATGTTGATCTGATGGGACCCAAAATAATTTCAAGCCCACTTATGCAAAACATTTCCCCCACAAGAATTTAATTCTGCTTTTTATCTGTGCACTCCAATATCAAACATTACCCAAAACATTTGTCTTTGTTTACAAAATATTCCCTTGCAATAAAGCATTTTTTGTTCTATACCCATAGTGTTTTTTACCCAAACAATAAACAGAACGTCATTGTTTGCTCACAAAAATAAACTTTTTTTATTTTTTACTTTTACAAGCTTTTTACCCATTTAATTATTCACGCAATTTTCTATGTATTTTAGTTTTTTACCCATGTAATTTTTTTACTTTTGTATTATTTACCCACGCATTTTGTTACACATATAATTTTTACCCATAATTTTTTTCTCATGCAAGATTTTACCTACTCAAGTTTTTAACTCAAGCAAATTCTTGCCCACGCAATAAAAATATTGCAGTACAAGAACTGCCAAATTGTATTTTGTTATATATATAGATAGATGAATCAAAACATAAGATGATTGTGAGCGCCAAAAAAGGTTCATATTTTCAAATATTAAGGAGCAATTCACACTATGCCTCATGTCTCACATTCCACTCAAATCTCAATTCCAAATTATTGAGAATCAAAAGTTGGGACTTTGCGCTTCACACTATGTCCCACTTCCTCATTCATTGTATTTTGCTTACAATGCAACATATTTTGAAAGTTTAGTGCTAAAAAGATGGGCATTCAAGGTTTTCATTGACGATTTTGCTAAACCCAACTTTTAGCCTGTGTCCTACTAACACTCTTGCGTAAAATATTCATGACTTTCTTCACTACTCTTTTTTACAATAAATGATTCGATGAAGCTGAAATCTTGAGTTGAGGTGAGGTTTGCATAAATGAGATGTTGGATGTAGTTTAAATTGCCCCCCTAAAGGTAGGAGCACCCCTCACTGTTAGTGTCCCCATCCTTAATACCTACTTGTGTTAGTGATGTTAGTGATTTACAATTAAAAAAAAATTGATTATGGGTGACAAAGTGATGGTTATAGGTGAATGGCATGATAGTTTTGAGTGCCCCATTTCACTAGTTAAGAACTCCTCAAGTTAGTATTATGAGCATATGAGCACACTACAGACATCTCCCACACACAACTATACATTTTTAGTGATTTAAGACTTTGAAAAATCTTTGTAAATAAATGCTTGCAATTGGAACTTTCAAATTGGTACCCGTATTTTTGATTTCCTCTTCCTAATTGAATTTTACATTTTTCAAAGTTCATTGACAAAAATGTCCAAATTGACAAAACTTTGACAAACAAATATCCAAATTAACAAAAAAATGTCTGGATTATGATACCCTACTTGACAAAAAATGTCCAAATTGACAAAACTTTGACAAACAAATATCCAAATTAACAAAAAAATGTCTGGATTATGATACCCTACTTGACAAAAAATGTCCAAATTGACACTACTTCCTTGTAGTGAATTCCTACCCCAAAACCCTTAGATTCATACTTATGGGTGCTCCTACCTTACCTCTATTTTTTTTTGGATTTTCGTTTTTTGCAAACTTTATATTTGTTTTTATTGAAGTACGTGTTCAGAGGAAGCATTGTTAATGCGGTCAATGTACCCGGAGCTCCTCTGATGGTCAGGAACTTTGCAGAGAAGTTCATGAAGTATCTCCGGCTTCTTCAGAACACATGCGTCCATTGCTCTGCATAAGCCCTCCTGCATCATAGTTTCATGGACCTGGTGTTACAAAACTGTACCTAAACTAAGGTAGGAGGCTCAGAAACCGTTCATTTAAGGGCTGAAATTGGATTTTAGGGGAGGTGAAGCTTTTTGAAATGTTTTTTTAGTAAATTCTCCTTGAAAGATAAGAGAAATTGGCATCTAGCCCAAGCTGTTTCATGTTTTTTGGAGCTTTATGGACATAGTTATGAAAGTTTGAAGTTGAAGTGCATAGGGTTCTAAAACCGTCCACCTCCTCAAATGTATTCCTTATACATTCTTGAAGCTTACAAAAAATAGCATATATAAAGGGCGTATATTTGAGAAAGTGAACGGTTTTAATGCCCGGACGGTTTCAGAGCCTTCTACCTTAGTGAATAGCATGACAACTATGAAATATTGTGCCTAAAGAAAAACATATAACCATAAACACCATCAGATATTGTGCAAAGTGCATCGACATGCACTATTTTTTGAGACTTGGCGAAGATTCGAGCTTAATGTTGGGGAGAAATTTAGCTTCACGGGTTAAAATTTTGTATTTCTCATTTTCAACCCGTTTTTCATGGGCATGCACCAATTATTATTTATAAGTTTCTTGTATTTAAACTAAAATACATTGCAGTTAGTTTTTAATTTTAAGGGAAAATATCATGGATACCCCTTAAGTTTTCAATGATTTCATAAATATCCCTGCTTTTTCAAAAATTTCACAAATACTCTTGGACCAAAAAATTTCAGCAATTTTTTTTGTTGTGCATGCCACTTACCTTCTTTCTTGTGCGCACATGTAACAAGAAAGAAGTAGTATGCGCAAAAAAGGAGAAGGAAAGTGGCATGCATAGCCAAAAAAAAGCTTGAAAATTTTGGTCCAAAGACATCTGTGAAATTTCCAAAAAAGCAAGAGTTTCTATGAAATTATTACAAACTTTAGGGGTATCTATTAGATTTCCCTTATTTTAAAGTTTAGCTAAATTTTTATTTGGTAGTTTCATTTTTTTAATATTTTTTTGCAACTTCAAGCTACAGACAATAAACTTAGTGTTGGTTCTCCTTGGACCTTGGCCTAAAGCCCGCAAAAGGGTAGTCAAGAGTTATAGCATAGAGTCATACAACTTGTTGGCTATTTACTCATGTGACATGATAAAGTGCTCTCCAAATTATGCGAGATAGTTTCATATCACAAGGCTCACCAACCTGATTTTTTACTCTATAGGGTAGGCCTTGAATAATAGATAAGATTTGTAGTTTTTCTTTTTTCTTTTTTTTTGATTTTTTTTTGAATTTTTGATTGAGTTTGTTTTGATATTTTAAAATTTTGGGTTAGCACCACAACTTCTACAATATGAGTAGAACTTTCTTCAGTATGAAGGAACATAAATGATTAAGAAAAGTAAAGAAAATAAGTAGATAGTGGTCATTTGTGAAGATTTTTTTATGTTTTTTAATATTTTAATGTCAATTTTTAAGAGTATTCTGAGATAAACCTTCTTGAACTAAATGAATGTTTAAGAGACTTGTGTTGGGAATCAACATCATACAAGTGTTCACAAAACAAAACCCAAATCTAAGAGCGTTTGAACATATGAAGAAAAACTTGACTATGGAGGCATGGAAAATATTTTTATCATTTGTTGTTCAAAATTTAGATATGTAAGTACTAAGTAGACCTGAATATTTGAATTGTCGTCATCCAAGTGAAGAGCAAGCCTTGAAACAAAATCTTGCACCTGAAAGCATGTTAGCATAAATACAATTCAAACACCCTATTCACAATAGCAAAGTGTGATGTTATATCTGTGCTAGTAAATTGTATTCTGTTAAAATATAGAGATTTTTCTCACGCAAGTCTTACTCACACAGATGAATACCCACATTGTGATTATTCATGAAAAATTTTATGTATAATTTTTTTTAACCACACAAATTTGTTTTATCCACACATTTTTTTCACATACAAATTTTTACCCATACATTTTTTTCTCACGCTAGTGTTTTTACATACGCAAGTTTCTAGCCACATACGCTTATTTACCCACGTGGTAAAATTATTGCGGTAAAAGGATTGTCATATTAGTAAGTCTTATTTATCTACACATTTTTTTTCACATACAAATTTTTACTCATACATTTGTTCTCACGTAAGATTTTACCTATACAAATTTTCACATACGCAATTTTTTTCACATACAAATTTTACTCATATATTTTGTTCTCACGTAAGATTTTGCTTATACAAATTTTCACATACGCAAGTTTTACCCACAAAGGCTTATTTACCCATGGGGTGAGATGATTGTAGTAAAAGCATCGCCAAAAGAGAAAACCGAATTCTGTTATATAGAGATGGAGACACAAAGATCCACTCCTCACTCAAACCCTTCCCATGTAATCAATTCTTCACCAAATCCAAAACCAATTACATATTTAAAAGCTTATAAAGGGGGAAAAAAAGTATTAAAATTTGAAAAGTAAACTATTCCAACTCCATGCTTTTAACCCATGCCAAGTGTAATTTTGCACTATCAAATATGCCATGTTCATCAACTCTTAGTCTTCCACCAACAGTTTTTTAATCTTTTAACCACCTTTTAGAGCTTGAAATTGCCTCAACTCAAGCAAGCCTCTTGTAGATGGAAAGAGGGACACAATGCACTAAAATTAGACGTGAATCAAATTAGGAGAAGAGTTAATTAAATATCATTTAGAAAAAGCATCAAATTATGCTTAAAATGCTTTTAAAATCACTACAAGTCCACCACCAATCTAAAACCAATACATTCTCACCCCCTAATAAGAGCTTTCAACATATGTAATTTTAAATTTTAGATTTAGTGAAGTGTTGATTACATGAGAGGAGTGTGATTGAGGAGTGCATCTTTGTGTCCCCATCTCTATATAGATTTGATAGTTGGGGATGAAATGCGCCATCTCTTCAATCTTGTTTTAATTTAAAATTTTAATTTCAAGACTTCAAGTGCATACTTGGAAACACTTCAATCCTAATAGTTTAACTAATGTTTTAAAGTGTTTTTCAATATTTATATACCGATGTTTGAAAGGGATAGTCATTCACCCTTTACTTGTATTATAGATACTAGTGTCTATGAAAAAAAGACACTTGTGCCTATAAAATAAGATTTGGGAAACACCAATCTAGTGTTCAAAGAGATTTTGAGCTCCGTAAAAAAAAATCAATAACTTTCATTTACAACCAAGTTATCGAGTGCATGCAATGTATATTGCTTATATATTTATGTTATAATTAGACATTTTTAAATATTCTAGCCAATTTTAATACAACTAATTCAAATCTCCACTAGAGATTTTGTCATTTTGATTGGTTGACTTTCTTTTGTTTTTTGAATCTCCCTGGTCATAGCTTCAATTTATGCTTTGGGCTTTATTAGGCTCTATTTAGTTATTAAAGGATTTACTTATCATTTTAATGAAAAATTCTCAATATTCAAGAATTCAACAATTCTCATAAACATAAGAAAATGACATTGGTGTCCATAAATGAATCACAAATGAAGGGATAGGATATTTTTGTGATGGACCCTTTCCTGCCTAGTTTGATATGGAAAAGTATGTACTCCAAAGCTCTCTAACTATGAAAATCACAAGTGTTACAAATTGACAAAATCCCTATTTCAACACCAGGTGTATATTCTTAAATTATAAAGAACCTAATAACAACTAAAAATGTTGTACATTTTTCAGCTACATCATATAAATATTCTTGAATATAAAAATGGGTGTAAATGGGTAGTTGCAAGAATGACCTGCTGGTTTTGTCTCAAACACCCTTAAAACTGGTAGTACTAGGTAGTACTATGAGCTTTTGAAATAATAAATTTTTAAATAAAATAAAATACGGAAAATTTGTAAAGCACTTAAAATAGCATACTTGTGAAAATTCAAAACAAGAAAAAAATTATTCTAAAAGTTATGCACAAAAATAGAGGGACAAAAATTACCAATAAAAAGACAATTTCCTTTATGCTTTTTAGAAGATAGTAAAAAAATCAAAAAAATAAAGTAAAAAATGGCCATTTATGATCTCTCTCAGTAGCTTGAATTGATGCAAGTGCTTTTTGGAGAAAGGTTTTTGTCTTTCACCAATGGAGGGAGAGAGGATGCCCGCTTTGAGACAACGTGTGAGGCAAAGTTTTTTGAGTTTTGTAAAATTGATTTACAAATCCATATAATGCTTCCTAGTGAACAACTTCCTTGATTTGTGGCATGAGATTTGCTTTTTTGAATCCAAAATAGTACTAAAAACCACCAAAACTGCCAAGGTAGACATGCAATTAGGGTCCACTTAAAAATAGTAAAACAATTAAAAAAAAAAAAAAAAAGTTGAATGTTAATAATTTTTATGTTCACCTTACTCTAAAAATTTAGGTCAAAATGACTAAGACCGCAAAAGATAAAACCCAAAAACCACCCGCAAGAGGTGAAGGGGACAGAAAGCAGGACAGGTCATTCTTGCAATCACCCAAATGTGCAACGTGCCATGCCAAAATAATATAAATGTTTCTTGCAGTTCTTCTTTTTCAACTATGCTTTACGTACCATCTCTACCCAATTCAAATTCTTTAGGCCATACTTTTTCACTAGGATCTATTGATTTAAGTTAAATTTGCAAAAGTTCCCATTGTGATCAGTAATGTAGTAACAATTGTAGAGCTAAGACAAGATGTTATAAAAAGAGGAAAACAAACTTTAGTAAAAATTGTTAAGTAAAGAAGGTTTGAGTCAGATTACAACACAAAAATGTAGTCAACAACATCCCAAGATTATTGAACTTGAAAGTTCTTACTACCTGACTATTTTTTTCAAACTATTGCACTCGCACTACTAAAACTAACCTGCACTAATTTAACAAATAAGTAAATTTGCGAGGTGCACAGGTAAGATAATCCATAATACCTAAGGTAAATTGAGTATGTTGTGCGTTGCATATATTTTAACTTAAATATTGTGAGTCAAGTGGCTTAAGTTTCAAAACATTCTATAAGCATCAACTTCCATTAATTCCTAAACATTTGAGCGTGTCGCTGCGACCAGTAGAATATGAGGTGTTTTTCTTGTATTTGGAATAGATTCACACCTTCACTACATTTGAGATCAACAAAGTAATTGGAGAATAGATCAAAGCAATTCTAGTGAATTACTTGAGATCCCAAATTAAAACTTCTTATTGGTAGCAAATACCGATTATTGTAGGTTGGGAGCAGATTTGGCAGGTCTCTGCCAAATCAATTATTTTTTGAGAAAAACTCAGTTAGGCATTTGATTTCATAATTAAATAAGATTAGGCACTTTCAAAAAAAGTTGTTATTATTTGGCATTCAACTAATTTTTTTAGTAGAATTAAGCCTTTTTCTAAGCATTTTCCACTTTCTAAAATTAGCCCTTAGTATAAAATTTGCAGTAGATTGAGCCCTCTTGGAATCAACCTTGACCTTCCATTGTTAGTAAGCTTAATGACTTTTATAATATTTAACATTTCAATTTTTTGGTTTGTTTGACATTAGGCACTTTTGGAGAATAATTTATAGAATAATTAGGCAATATTTTGGGAACTGTTTTATGCCAAATCTGCTACCAACCTACAGTATACGGCAACGTGTATACTATGCCCTATGATCCTTTAAGGGTTAAAGAGAGTGCATGAAGAATGTCACATTACAAAAGTTGTGTCTCCAAGTTGCTTCCGGAGGGATGCCAAATGGTTGTGACCAAATCCCCTTCTAGGAGAATAGGATAAGAAACTTGCCACTCTTTCAAACTAGTTAAACAAAAAAAATTAAATTAATGTGAAGAGGCCTTGCACTACTCTAACTCTTGCACTAATTGAAATAATTTGAGTACTTGAATGCCTTGCTAATTTACAATCCCAAGAGAAGGAATGCTACATTGAGAAAATGCAACTCGCTAAACAAAAAATCTGAAAGTTCAATTATGAAAGTTTTCCTAGCAATGTTGAAGTGTTAATGGGTATTATTGGTAGTGTAAAATTTCCTAGTTAGCATACTTCCATGCCAAAATGAAACACCAAGCACTCTCTTATGGATTTACAGTAGTTTTAGTGCGTGTTTCATTGAAGCTATCATGTTGCAATACCATTGGGTCCGTGCAATGGTTCTTGTAATGGACTCCAATTCTGAATCCTTAAACATTGACAAGGATGTTTTTTGTCCTATGGATGACAAAAACATAATCCACTAGAAGTAAGAAAGCCATTTCATGGAAGGCAAAAACTAGCCTCATTGAATGCACTCATATTTTTAAGTACTCCAACTTGTGAGAAGATTCACAAAGATACTGTTAAGTCCCATGCTTCCTTGCAATTTTCATGAGAGCATCATGCAAGGCTGACTTAGGGTAGGAGCACTCACATTACAAAGGAAATGAGGCCTCCAGAAGGCCCCCAAATTGTGAGCAATAAATTTTTCGAAAAAAAGAAATTTTTCAAAAAAAAACAAAAAAAGATTTTTGATTTATTAATAGACTGCTGTGCAGCTGGCAGACGGCCTGCCAGTCGCACAGCAATCTATCAATAAATAAAAAATCTTTTTATTGTTTTTTTTTTTTTTTGAAAAATTTCTTTTTTTTGAAAAATTTGTTGCTCACAATTTGGGGGCCTTCTGGAAGCCTAATTTCCTTTGTAATGTAAGCGTCAATCTAAGGGTTTTGAACATGATGAGTATTAATAAATAGCTAGCAAATTATAAGATCCTATTAGGAATAGTAAAATATTGAGTTTGCAATTTTGAATGTATTATTTGGATACTGTTAGAATAAGTTGTGAATTTTTAAAGAGCAAACTGCCATTGTACCCATAACCACTTTTAAGATTTCATGTTCATATGTTGTACATCCTTGTCATTACATCTATTTACTTCCAAAAATTTTCCAAGATTTTAGAACTGACAGTTATGGGGACAGCGCTGCTTATGGGTGCTCCTACCTTACACAACTCTTGATAATAGAATTAAATTGTGTGGCACTTTGCCACACTATTATTTTCTCTTGCAACTTGGAACTATTTCCAACCCACTTTTTGCTACGGTGACCAGCCCATTATTAGACGGTTAAGGGATACTCCAGTTTCATCAAATATTGCATAAAATCAGTTAAAGTTGAAATACACTTACCTCAGAGTCGCTAAAAGTGGGAGGCATGGTGGTGAAGAACATCTCCACTGCAGGCAACACAGCTCTCCGAATCAGGTTACTGCTGTCGTCTATACATTTGCAGAGAATCTTGATAAGCTCCGTCCTTTCCTCATCTATCAAAGTTTACAGATACGTTATAAGACATTTATAGCTTTAAATATTTCATAGAAGTAACCTTTGTCAATAACCCTTAAACGTCTGAAAGGCCCTTTGCAACCAATATAATATGCGGTACTTTCCTTATATTTGGAATAGATCCACATTTTTACTATATTTATTATCAAGAAAAAAATCAAATGTAGCAATGCGGTTCTAGTGAGATATTTGAGATCCCAAATTAAAACTTCTTATTGATAGCAAATGCTAATTTAATGGCAATGCATCTATTATGCCCATGGGATGTTTAAGGATAAGCTCAACACATTGTTAATTTGCATTAAAAAAATTCTTGTAGAAGAGAATGGTGTAAGATTAAGTTTCTGTACAATCCTTGCCGATGCAACAAAAAAAAAACCAATTTAATGGAAACCTGTTTGTCAAGCAAGAGGGTCAGTATAACTTGCTCACAAATATTATATAATTTAGATCTAGAGAGGAGCAAGGGAATGTCATTAGTATATTGTGGGAATTAGCTTGCAAGTACCCTTATTATATAACTTATTACCCAAAAGGTCCACTCTTAACTTACATCCTTCTTATATAGTTAGTTCCTCATCAAATTTAAAATCTAACTATGTGTTTTGTAAGCTAAGAAAGGGGAACAAAAAGGTGTAAAAATTGAGCTATAACCCCTAAATCCCTGGGGCCTTTATTTTGTCAAAAGACACTCAAAATTGCCATTTCTATTGCAAAAAGTAAAATACTTTGAAAATTGGTCATTTTGCATATCTAACCGTAGGATCTTGTATTAGACTTGTATAAGAATTTGGAAATAAAAATTCAAAAACTTTGACCGCATAAATTGCAAGATATTTGCATTTAAAGTGTAAAAAACAGTCTTTTTTGCACCTTGCATGATTAGACTATTTGACTTTGAACTTTTTTAACTTAAAATTTTTGTACCACAGAGTTTTGAGGTTTATTTTTTGTATGGTGGGAAATTGAGTTGAGAATCTTTAGAAAAAAAATCAAAACAAAAAATACTTAATTTTCATTCTTAAAAAAAACATTAGGTAGAAGAAGGTATGAGATTGAACAAAAACTTAAACTATTAATAACCTTGCAATGAAATTGAAACTCAATAATCCCAATGGTGAGATTGTTCTAGCAAGCAAACTTCATTGTCTCCAACAATTTTTTTGAAAAATTGTTAAACTTGCATTCAAAAATGAAGTTTATAAGTTATTTTTTCAAGAAGATGCTTGAACTGCCCAAAAAACAAGATTGTCCATAACTTTCTCATAACTAGTCCAAATGGAATGGATCAAAGCTTTAGATATAGACAAAACTATAACCTATGAGAAAAACAACAAAATAAGAAAAATTCAAGTTTTTATAAAAAAAATTGTTGCCTAATTTGCATAAATTTTTGCTTATCTAGGCATAACTTTTGCTTTTGGGCATTGATTGGAAGAAAATTTATATTCCCCAAATGCAAATGTGTTTTCCTATCTTCAAAAAAAGTTTCAAAAAATCAAGACAAAAATTGAGGTTGTAGGTACCTGCCCAAAATCCCATTTGTCCCCCAAGGGAACACTCAAGGATTTAGGGGATAACCACCAATCTACCCCAATTCAAGGATCTATATCCTACCAAATCTATCAATAATTCATTCTTCAAGAAGCTTGTAGGAGTTAAGGTGTTTCTAAGTTCATGTGAGCGGTACAAAGCCAATTGATGAACTTTGATGAGCATGGCATGCTCATGTGGAATTGTAGGTGGAAAATTGTACTTGCTAGGGATTGCCAGCATTTTGGAGCAACACGAATGATACAAGCAAAATGAATAGAAATGACAATCTATTGCATTATTATACAAGACTGGTTAGTAAACCCATTTAACAAGCTAAATGTAGAGACACTAACATATAGTTTGTATATGCGTTTTAATCTCCCATCCCATGTCCCCATCCCATGCAACCATCCCATGCAACCATCCCATGCACGCCAATGCATCCATCCCATCCACCCATCCCATCCACTCATCCCATCCACCCATCCCATCCACTCATCCCATCCACCCGCCCCATCCACCCGCCCCATCCACCCTCATCCCATCCACCCTCATCCCATCCACCCCCATCGCTCCCCATCCCATCCCCCCATCCCATCCCCCCATCCCATCCCCCATCTCATCCTCATCCCATCTCCCACATCTCCCCATCTTGCCCCCATTCCATGCCCACTAGGTATTGCCAGTCACAAATCACCAAACGGACAGGTTAGAATATGATTTTTTTTATTAATTATAAACATCAAGACTTTGGAGTGTTTCACTTGAAAGATTAATAAAAGGCTCAAGCATAAGCATAAGGATTCAAAAAGAGAATTGAATCTTAGAAAAATTTGATACATATTCTTGAAATTTGTGATATTTGTACAAATACACTTGATTCTTCAGAAATTGCACAAATATCCTTAATATGTTTTCATAATTGTGAAAGTATCCTTCTCCACAATATTCAAAGGTGCATGTCAACTATTTTTGATTGATCAGCCTTTCAATTTTGTGATAGGTGACATGCACCTTTGATAACTATAAAGAAGGGTATATCCACAACTTTGAAAGTATGTCAAGAATACTTGTGCATTAAAAAAACTAGGAACATCTTTAGAAATTTTGCAGATTTGAGGATATCCATCAAATTTTCCCTTGAATCTTCTTAGTTAGGTCCATGAGTAACAAGGTTATTTGTAAGGGATTGAGTTACCACTCAATAGGGCACCGGAGATGTGAAGAACTTGGTACACCACGTGAGTGCTTGCACGTCGCACATCCAAAGAATAATTTTCATCCATGCAATTTTTCATAATACACATTAGGCCGTCCGGTGTTTTCATGAGCTCTTGCAAGTGTTCCTGCCATTTTGGAAGTGTATAATCAATAGTTATATTTCAGATAATTAAAATACGCATGATACTCCAGGGATTTCAATATGAAAACAGAAACACAAAACTGAAAAAAGAAGATTATTGTTTGGAAAATCGGAAGATTATGGTACACTAAATATTGCATTTGGGTTGCCTTATTCTAATAAATTATCTCATGACTCATCATTTGGATGCACATGCAACTCTCTAAATATAATATTAGGATTTCACATGGTTTATGACCTCAACGCCATTAATTTGTTTATTTGCAGCTTTTTTGTTGTTGCTAGGCCCTTTAAAATTTGTGTATTGTAATAATTATTAATGAAAATTATGGTAGTATCAATGAGTATTTATATAGTGAAAAATGTTGAGAATTTAGTGTAGGGCAATCTAAATGCAATATCTAGCATAGAAGAACTAACTACAACAAAACTTAATGGAAAGAAATATAAAATTTTGGAAAGTGCTCCCTTAATTAGTTTTTCCTCACATATGGAAGGAAAATCTTGTCCACAATGATTGGCCAAGTGTTCACAATGACTCGCTTTAGTTGTAGTTTAGTCATTGTTCAATTGTTGTAGATAAGGTTTTACTTCTTGTGTACAAGGTTTCACAATCTTAGGAGTTTATTTACAAATCTTGGTGAACTTCTAGTTCTATTTAAATTCACTTGGGAGTCTTCTTCTCTTAATTGGTTATGTCCAAGATATGTCTTTTGTGGTTAGTTAATAGCTTCTTATTTTTTTTTACGCTTATTCAATTTCTTAAATAAAGAAAAATTGATTTGGTAAAAACTCAAAATTTAGTATTTTATGTCAAGTTTTTATTTTTTATTTATTTTAAAACTTTTATGGTAATTATTATTGTTTTCTAATGGCAAAGATCCTTTGCTAGATTTGATAAAGGCCAATCCTCATTATCTTGGATCCTAGGATTTAGCCTTCAAAAAATGCTAAGATCCCAAGTTGGGAGTCCACACATTCTTTGGAGTCTAGCTAGTACGTCAAAGAGGCTTGCAAGTCAAATTTTGGTACATGAAACTTCCTCAAAATGTTTTATACAACTATCATTTGAACTTGACGTCAAATATCTTCAAGTTAAAACAAAGAAATCTAAACTTGACATAAATTTTTCAAAGAAGAATTGCATCATGAAGTGTATTATAATAAACTTCATCCAATCCCTTTAAAGCAATTGTTATTGTAACTTGTAGATTCTTCAATGCAACTTTATTCCTAACCCTAGCTGTTATCAAATTTTGGATAGAGAATGCCTATTTACAAGCAATAATACAAAATTTGCTCAATTTAATCAACACAAGGGAGTTAAGATACTGTGTTTGAAGACTACAACTCTAAGTAACCATGCTTCACTATCCATAAAACTTCTCTAAAGTCACTTTATGATAGCTTGAAGCTTAAAGTTAAAGAAACCAGTGAAAGAAACCATTAGAAGACTAATTTCAAAAATTCTGAATTTGTATTCGAATTCAAAGACCTTGCTTTGTTGGCTACCATGGAAAGAGATAAAATTGACAAACCCCTAAATAGGGGCATATTTTTTATCATGTTTTCTTTGTAAACAAATTGGAGCTTTTCCACCCGAGGTCCAAAAACACATATGTGTGTCAAATATTAACCTCTAAATGCATGTGGCATCAAAATTTGGTGTCTGCAATACTTTGAAGTTCAATACACCTAACTAA
The DNA here is from genome assembly GCA_963920765.1 of Ulota crispa. Taxonomy (NCBI): domain Eukaryota; kingdom Viridiplantae; phylum Streptophyta; class Bryopsida; order Orthotrichales; family Orthotrichaceae; genus Ulota; species Ulota crispa. The sequence goes on along the minus strand of OY987251.1, from coordinate 4,479,911 downwards.
GTTACTAGTAGTTTACATTTTGGATTTATTATTTGTGAAGTTTAATTTTAGGATCAACAATTTGATTTTGAAAATGATCTATTATGAGTTTTTTATTTAAGCTTTTGTGCAAGGGTCTTGACTTTCTCTAGTGTTGAGAGCTCTTGAAAATGAGCCTCAAATACACTAGATATTGGAGAAAAATTTACACAAAAAATTCATTTGAAAAAATTGTAGAAGAGATTTTAAAAAGCTATAAAGTGATTGGGGTTATGTATGTTATTTCCTTTAACCTCATATTATTTTGATGGTCGTTTTTTAAGATCCAACATGTGAAAAAATGATTCAAAGGCTTCAAGTCATTTTTGTAGTTTCAACACCCTCATGATCAAACATTATAATCTTTCAATCCATAAGTGATATTATTGTGTTTTCTTTTCCCGTGTGACCTCTAACATATCTAGTTTGAATTTGTATGGCTACAATTTGAAAGAACTTGATATGTTGCCTTTTTGTTCAATTTGAAGCAAATTCCTAAAAGCCAAAAAAAGGCCTCAGGCATTTAGGGGTTAAGCCATTGTGTTTCATCAATCCATTTATTGTCTGAAAGCAAAAAAATTCAAAAATGTGACATAAAATGTTGAGGTGGAAGTTGAAGCAAAGAACCTGACTACATAGGTCTCGTTTGAGAAATGTTCCTATTGCCACCATTGCACCATATTGTACAGCAGCTTCTCCCTGAAACAACCAACTCTAACAAGCACAAAGTTTATAATGAAAGAGGCATAAGGATTCATTGTTTTTGTTCTATATGCTTTTTTATTTGTTGCTACCAAGAGTCCTTTTTCACAAATGCTTTTTTGAAAGAAGGTATACTGCATTAGGGAATCTGATTTGTGCTTTGCTTGAAGGGAATCTACTTTGTGCTTTGCTTGAAGGGAATCTACTTTGTGCTTTGCTTGAAGGGAATCTGATTTGTGTTTGTGCTTGAATTGCAAGCAATTTACTATACAGATTCAAGTTTTTACATTTGTGGTGGTACTTGGTTTAGGGTTTTGATTTGGCATGTTCATTGAAGGGGGCTGAGATTTGCTGTCAAGAGCCATTCTTCACTGATGATTTTTTGAAGGAGGGTGTGCTGCGTTGGAAACTTTTAATCGTGTTCTTGCTTGAATTGTAAGCCGTTGGTTGTGTAAGGGTTCAAGTCTTCCCATTTGTGAACGTGGATGCAATTCTTCAATTTAGGGTTGGCCCACTACAATCTGCTAGGCTTATACTGAGACAAACCAAACTTGTAACTCAAAACTATTGCAACTAGTACCATTGGCTGTCCTCCGGTAACAACCAACAAGAAATCCTTTGTGGTTGTTGACTTTATATCCTTGAATCTACCCTCCTAAACCTCTTTCCACACGCAGCCTTTGCTCCACACAAACACTTGAACAACCACCACTTACAATTTGATTTGAGGACATACACAATTCAAAGTCCCCCATGCAGCACACCCTCCGAAAAACAAAAACAAAAGAAGAAAGGTTCTTGAAAGCAAACCCCAACTCTTTTCAAATTCCATTTGAATTATGTGCCTAGGATTAGGGCGGGTTGCAATGAATCAAGTGAAATAATATTCTCTCAAGATGTTTTGACAATGATTTTGGGTGTAATACTTATTATCTCTTTTTTTTTTTTTTTTGATAAACTTAGGTACCAAAATTAGTCAAAAATTAGGCATATAAGACATTTGCACGCCCTCAATAGATATTTCCTACCTTGCTTGCATGCCCAATAGCACATGGAATCAGTAGTGTGCAAAGAACATCCTTAGCAAGAGGAGTCCATGATGATTTCAGCTCTTGCTTCTCAAACAACTTGTCCAGGAGCTGCAGCAACAGAAATCACCAAATTAAATATATTTTTTGTGTGACTCAATACTGTCATACAAGAAACTTAGGTGACAGTCAGGTGCAGCAAAGTACGAATATGTAATTCTTGGATTGCTATCTTTTAAAGTAAAAATCCATTCTAGTCTGGAATTGGAAAACCTAGAAACATCAAACAATTTTACACTACAAACTTGTTTGTTATGTTGAGTTTAGCCAGTCCGGACTAGAATGAAAGGTTGCCCTTGTAATGTGGGACCACCACGAACAAACAGAAATGCAATATTTGATCAAAATTGAAGTATTCAATAAGAAATGTAGTTTATTGCACCACCATTGCATGGATCTTATGGTGCCGTGGAACAACTTCAATGGAGCACAAACATGACCCAAACCTTGACAAATCCCTAAAGATAGCTTGGTGTATTATTTGGGCACAAGAGTACGTTGACTAAAAAAATTCACACTGCCAAAAGTACCAATTAACGTCCCAAATTTTATTTAGAATATATCCAATTTGATCAAAATTGAAGTACAAAATCTCAATGTACGCCAGTTCATGGACAAAAATTGAAGTTACTTTTCGGAACAGAATTAGAGAGAAAACCAAATGAATCACAAGTGATGTAAGCAACATGCAAATATATTAGAACATGCAATGAATGACTAGGTCACAACAACTGTAAAACAATTGCACAACTGTAATTGAGTCATTTTATAGTTGTTGCATAGTTGTTGTATAGTTGTTCAGTTGTTGTGACCTAGTCATTTATTGCCATTTTTCTTCTAGTGATAGTTCAAGGTCTGCAAACAGATGCACATACCTGCAAAGAACTAACACAAAGAGCAGGGTCTTGGTCGCTTTCCAAGCATTTGTTGAAGAACGGCATGAGTGACTCAAGATGAGGGCCCATCTACAAAAGCGGAAGAGATCTCAAGGTTAACTTAGGACATTATGGTACTTAAAATGTATAGACAGTTGCAATTGCTCAAATTGTATGACTAAATGGCCTCTGGAAAGACAAAGATAAAGGAATTTGAGAACAAAGATATCATATAAAACCATGAATAACAACATGATTGTGCAATACGGAACTTCAAGGAAGTGAGGCTGCAGTAACATCCCTTTCTCTATTTGAGATTCACATGTTTGTTTAAATCTTAATCAGCTTCCGAGAATTTAATGACAAGTTCTAAAAGGTGACCTTGGCAAAAGGAATTGATTGAAGGCCAAGGGTTTAATTGGTTTTCAATTCTAATGAACTACGGAATCAACGGAAACCATTGTTACACAAGTAGCTGAGGTTGAAGATGCAGCTTTAAGAGAACAAGTTGCAAAACACATGGGGATGGTGAGAACCAATATTGTTAGTACAAAAAATTAGGTTTTGATTGAATTGAGTTACTCACAATATCATTGGCATTGCCCATGAAAGTTTGAAATATAAGCCTTCCTTGCAAGCTTGAAGACCATCCTTCATGGCCCATAGTAAAGATGTCCAAAAAGCTTTGAATATGCTGCGAATAAAGCTCTCTTGCTGATTCCATTCCTAATGCTTGCGCAAGATCTTCCAGAGCTTGACCAGATTTCCTCTGGAGTTCTGCATTCTCTTCAACGCTTTCAAGCTGCAACGCCCAATTTATTTTACATAGATGGACTTGTATGAGAGTTCAAGTGATTATAAGGGAATAAACAAAAGGGTATATGATTCTTTCACAATGACAACTATGAAATTGAATCATAATGATGAAATTGGTGAAATTTGAAGGTGCATTAACTCATACCAAATCAATGATGTCCAAACCAAAAACAAGAAGAATGAACTATGAGTAGACTTTCAAAAATTAGGTAAAAGCCTGAAATTTGATTGGAATTAGGCAAACGAAAGAAACACAAACATGTATGTGAAGATATATATGTAAACATATATACAAGCATATACACTCATATTTTTAAATGCCTAGTGAGTGCTGAATATGAGGATAATACATGGGGCTCACCCAAAGAAGCAAAACAAAGATCTTGAAGGATGAAGATTTGCATAATGTTCCAGCAACCTGAATTATACTGGTCATCACTGGAAGAATCTGCAGCATGACAAATTTGATTCATCAAATAGTAAAACTCGGCATTATCTCATAGCCAACGTCAGCTAGATTTCAGGATTGGTAAGCATTTGGAGAAAATTTTGAACATCAGCAAGAAAATTATCCAAATGGGGCTCTGCTATAGCCATTACCATCAAGGACAAGTAACAATTTACAAAATCTGGTGGTAGAATCCCAGCCTGGACAACATCCTAGTTTTGTCCACATGAGAGAGGGTAGTTGTGGTGTGTATCCATGGCTGAGTCAAACCAACCAATCGCAAAAATTCGATGACAAAATTTCCATGGCAGACTAATATCTGGTGGGCATGACCCTGTTTTTTAATCTGTGGAGTTAGATTGTTTAAGGCCTGAAAGATAACTGGTGCAAGTTGAAACGGGAAATCCAATGGGCCACGACCTGATCAGATTATTGAATTTGAGTAGGCTGGCAGACAAAGCATCTCCTCACAAAAAAGTGAAATATACATTTCACTTTTGGTATTAAACTACGACTATACACAAGTTTCTGCAAATAACTGGGATCTACCTACCTGATTTTGAAGAACATGATGGTTACTGCAGCAAACTTCATTTTTGTAAAGCTTATCACAGATCTGTGCATGGAAAGACTCACATGGTTATTCACAATCCATACTGAGAGTTCAACACACCAGTAGTGACAAAGGAAGGAAGACAATTGCAAACCTTAAACGAGTAAATTGTTTTCCACTAAAAAAGGACCCCAGCAAATCAAATTCAAAATTCAAAGATATTTGAATGAATTTGTAATCACTAGATTACTATTGATAAGTTGCCTAGTAGCAAACCTTCACAACATGCTTCTCCGCCATTGCTTTACGGGGTGTGCCATACAAAAATGCAGCAGCAACACTTAGAATATTTGCTCTCTGTCAAAAATAAAAGGTACAAAATTGTTAACGAGATTAATCACCAAACAACTCCTAGGAAATTCTTCTTGAGATAATGATGAAAAAAAGGAATTAAGTAAGAGAGTTTACATAAGACTATGTTTCAAAGAATAGCGGAAGTGGACTTTGCTAGAATAATAAGGATAATATATATCTAATGCTGAATTAAACCAAATGAAGGTTAATAGGTTTGAATGAAGGGTTATATTGAAAACATGAAATTGTCTATTTGCAGTACCTGCGCTTGACTTGTTTCTTTGTTATCTAGAGGCTTTAGAACCAAAGGCAACCACTTGCTTGGAGGCACATGAAACCCTATAATATGAATAGTAGCAACAACTCGCTTTGCAACCTTCACTTCATCATCTCCTACTGCTCTGCACTGACTCATCACCATCTTTGGTTCACATGGCAAGTAATTTATAAAGATTGTAAACATAATTTTTATAAATATTGCTTGCATTAAAAGCAATCACTTTGTGGTAAAATGGACCTATTATTAGTTATTCATTACATCAACTACACGGTGTACTGCTCATGCACTCAAGTGTGGCACATCAGAGTTTTTTTTCCGTTTTCATATTGTAGATCTAGAAAACTATGCAAGAAAACTTAGCATATTCCAAAGCAGAGCGCAATTTTGACTATTTGAAACACAAAAATTCAATGCACAAGAGGTTTCAAGGAGTAGAAGAGAAAACCTGAAAAATGCTGGAATCAGAATATCAAGGTTGTCCTTGGCAAGTCTCTCTGCAAGTATCTATAAACCCACAAAGAAGTAAGGAATTGAAGGAGAAATGAGAAGAAACTTTATCATAAATATGGCATCAAGAGAAAGATTACAAACCATGAGTGTGTGAAGAAACCGAGCTGCGCTTAATCGAGTTGGAGCGGTCCATTGCTTAAGCTCTCTAAGAGCTGGTTCTATCATTGGTCTCAAGAAAGCCTGTCAGCAATACAAGTGCAGCAGAGTCGGGCTTGGGAAATCTTTCAGAAATTTTAAGATTTTAGGTGTAGTTAACATCTCTTACTACAAGTGACAAGCTGGTAAATTCAAAATACATACTTAGACTATATCTAAGCCACACACATGCGCTAAATAATGCTCATCAGAACATTTGGTTGTAGTTAAAAATATAGATTTCAAGAGACAAAGTCAAAATAACCCAAACACAAAGTTAAACATAAAACATGGCAAAAATGTCAGGAGATTTTGGCAAACATTTGGTAGAGCACACATCAAGGTAGAGCATATTAAAACCATTCGAGATGTGATCCCATATCCCAATCCCTATTACCAACAACAAACTCATATATTCATACATCTGAATGACCCTTATTTAGCAAGTTGAGAGTAAGCATGACTTGGCTAAACGTTTTTTATCTTTGAATGGATATGGATTGTTCAGTCTCTTCATTAGTGGTTTACAACCTCCCACTTTCAGTGATTACATAAAGAAACTGATACATAATACTAAAACTTTGATATCAAATGTTTTGGCTTCTGTGATCTCTCCACAGCTCTATTGAGCAGTCTCCAATGACAGCGCACTTCTACACATTGGTTAATATGCTTAAAACAACGCAAACAACATCCTCCAACCTATAAAACTTTCCCTTGTTTGAAACTTGGTGCAGTTGTTTTACATAGTCCTTCAAACTCAACACACTTGCAACTACTGAGAACTCACCCATAGCCTTTTGCAAAACCTAGAACGTTGCTCAAGTGGTTTCAAAGTTTGACAAAAAGATATGTTTATATCAAATGTTATGTTCCCAAAGGTGAGACAAAAGTTGCTCATGCCTCCGTCAAAACGCTGTTTACGTTTGTACTGAAACTTTATTTAGCTGAAGGAAAGTTTTTTAAATGCATTGCAAAACTTCTTAAACTCTAGTAGTGGTTGAATGGGAATACCTACCTCAACCATGAGCCGACACCCAGCATTAGCTCTTCCTTTCCAAGGCTTTGGCAGCTGCAGAGTCTCAACGCCTGCCTCGCCAGTGTCCAGTTTCTTAACCGCTCCCTCATCCGTAATCTCACTCGTATCCTTCTTCTGAGATGGAATCAACGTAAGTTTATTGCTACTCTCTTCCTCTGCCTGGTTGGTTAAGATATGTAAACCACTAGCGCCACTTCTTTCTTCTATGGTAAAGTTTTCCTCCTTATTTTCCTGAATCCCAGTTCCAAGATCGTTATTTTCAGAAGTAGTGTCCTCATGTTTAAGTTTACATGCAGATTCTTCCAGCACTGGCGAGACTGAGATACAACTCTCCTTCTTACTGCTTTCTTCAGGTTCAGCATGAGGCAATTCGTCCTTATCAGGATCCAGCGATTCTTTATCAGAGGCAAGTGGCACTTTATCAGAATCACAAGCCTCTTTATCAGAGACAAGTGGCACTTTATCAGAATCATGAGACTCTTTATCAGGTCCATTCGACAGCCGCAAATCAGTGTCAAGCACCTTCTCCGCTGACAAAACTGCCTTGTTCAGTTCTTCTTCCATTGAACTGGTTTGAGCTTTCAACGATTGATAAAGAGAGGGTTCTCGAGCAGTTTCTGAAGAAAAGACTCAGTATGAAACAGCAAGAATTAGAGGAGAGTGATCCTGAGGCATGGATTTTTGCAAAAGAAAGATTGAAGATTTACATGTGCAGCATTGTAGCGTCATTTATGTAACTTCTAGTGCACTTTTGATATTTCACCTTGTATCTAAGCTTGATCAAATGTTTAGAAGACAATGGACTTAATATTTTAAGTGATGGACACCATTTGCGGTAAGAGTGTTCCTGGACTGGTTTACCTTCCTCTATGGTTGAATCATTTCCGGAGGATTCTCCAGCTTCAGTCTGTCTCTGCACCCTTCGTTGCTCCTCTGCTTCTCGCAGCTCACGTTCATACTTCTCTTGACATTTCCTTTCTTCTTCCATTACTTTTTCCATAACTTTGGCATCCTCTTCAGCAGTTCGAAAGCGTTGGCCTCCATGTCCCTGATCACGACTTTATCATTATACTACTTTCCGTCAGATTCATTCATACCTCCAGAAAGAAATACAACAATTCTACTCGAAATACCCAAAAAATACGTAACTAGGACTGTGCCAACATATGCATTCAAGAATACACCCAAGTCATATCTACACATACATGCGTAGATCTTGTATCTAAGTGGTCAATGAGTTTCTTATAAAGTTCGCCAATGCCTTCCAGTCTTTCATAAGCCAATGTGGCTATGTCAATGCAGTCATCTGTTATACCCAGCAAGAGAAGAGGAAGGAGTTCAGCAAGGTGGAAGCGCGGAGTTTTTCCAGAGACGACGCATTGCTGAATTTCTTCGTCGGTCATCGTGTTCAATTTGAAGTTGAGCCAGTTACCAACACTGGAAAAGAAGAGCTGCAAGCAGAAAAATTTACCAAGTCAATAAATACCAATCTTCATCAACAACATTAACCCTAATACAACATTGTACCTCCGATCAAGAAAATTAACAAGCAGTCCTAAATCCCAATTCCGGAATAATTCTTTTATTACATACATATTTCTTGTCATTTCCAAATAATCTAATAGTAAGGATTATCCCAAGTGGCACCTAAGACTTCAAGTATTTTGGCATTCGAGTGTTGAAGCTGCGGGGCAAGTACGGTAATTGAACCTAAACGATTTAAAAAACGAGATTATATGCTGAAAAAACTCTAGCCATGGATAGAATCCTCTTGGGAATGTCGTTGAAAATCTAACGCCAGATTCGAATGAAGGACCACTCACCTCTCTGACAGCAGCGTTATGGTCAAATGCCAAGGACTTAGTTCCAGGAGCTAGCTGCTGCGCTACTAAACTCTTCGTAAGCCCGCATTGCATCATGGCATCAATCGCTTGAAATACTGCAATTCTCACCTGTTACAAAAATTTACAATGTGATCAAAACAACAGCACAAATCCGAAGATAGCATTACAGATTTGAACCATAATGGTCACTCCAAAGCACTTGTAATCTTCATCTTGCTTAAATACCACTTCCTTCAAAACGACTAACAGAGATTCAATTACCATACATATACACGCATACATGTTTACATACATATATATATACATGCATGTTTGTGTCAGATTCCAAAAAGTGTGCAATATATACACAATAGCAGTTTCAGCAAAGCATTTATCTTACTCTAGAATGAGCATGTCGAAGGCAAGGAACAAGGCCTCTAAGAAAGACACCGGTCTTATTTCCAAAAACTTCGGGATCCCGGTTCGCCAAAGTGACAAGAACGCTGCAAGCTTTCTTTTGCACCTCATGAAACTGATCGAAGAGAGTCACAGCCACTATCTGTGGCATCACCAAACATAGTCAAGAACCGAAGCATCAATAACAGATATGGAAAATGTCACATTTCATCATACATGCACTATTCATATAATCAAGGACTTTCTGTGTCTCTAAACATTAGAGACAGACGGATGTTTTGCATAAATTTTCTCAAAGTTCTGCATATCTTTGTATTTGGACACACGTTTGGATGTTCTGTGAGTTTATTCCAGTATTTCGCAAGTAACTCCAATTGTTTGCAAACCAAAGTGTTTTTTGAACTCTTACTTATTGACTTTAGAAAGTCCAAATTTAGTCAAAGGTGGCATGAAAGCTTCTACAACCACATCAGCCTTGTAGTGTAAGTGCACACTATATCGAAAAGATTCAAACCCTGTGTAGAGGATCAATGAGGTTTTGCAATGTTCGAAGCTCGCACTCTGGGAGCAGAACATCAATTAACAATGAGTATAGCTGCAAGCGTATCTCCTCCGAGCCTTCTAACACTGGTGGCTGTCCTGCACCATTGTAACCAGAAAACTGTCGCTTGTCAATGGCTATTAACATAGACACCAGAGATGAAACACTTCTGACTATACCAATTACCAATTGGCACCTTGAGTCCTGAAAAATAACAAAAAATGTCGCTATTCTGCACGAATTTGAATCAACGTTTAGAGTTTAAGCATTAAGCATTTGAGTGTTACCCATCCTCTCTTCTATGACTGGGACAGTTTCCTTCAAGGTACAGTCCACCTGCAACAAATCAGAAAGATCATAAATGTTCTTAAAGGAATTGTCCTTGTTTGCAATCATGAGCAGGATGTCCTGTTGAATAAGCGCACTGTTGAACAGCTTATGACAGTGTTGTAGTCGAAAATTGATGTCTAAAATCTGTTATTGCCAGTACCGTTTGCGAAAAGTTACACCTCTTTATGAATGTCGCATTACCTCGGTGAGTGACTGAGCCACTTCCCGAATGAGTTGGATGGCAAGCTCTCTGCACTTCTCAGACGAATCACGAACACAATGAAGCACTTTTTCAAGGATAACTTCATCCCACGCTTCCTGCATGCCGGAATTAACAACAGTATTCAAACACCTATGGACATATTACCGAATGAGAGAAAGCTATGCTCGTTGTCCAGTACTCCCTCTGTCCCTCTAAAAAACACCTGTCTTGTACCACTAAAAAGCTCCCTTTTGCTGATTTCAAATGCTGAGAAAGTGTTTGCCATGTTCAATGATCTCATGAGGGCAAGCTAAGCGATTAGAGAGCATTCCTCTCCTAGCAAGCTTGACCTTGCCCATACGAGGTGCCATTGTTGCTACTAATCTTTAAATCATCAATAATGAGGAGCTGACAACATGCACAAATATGGTACTTTTTGCATGGAATTTGGGTGGGCAACATCAAAATTGAAGATTTTGCATACATTTGATAGATGGTACATTGATTCTAGAATGCATGTGTCACTAGCACAAAGACTAAAAACACAGTTAACCCTTCACAAACAGGCTTTTTGGATGTTTTTAGAGGGACAGAAGGAGTATTTAAATACCTGCAAGATGTCCATTGGAGGCAATGATCCTACTCCGTCATCTTTCAGCAAACACACATGAATTTTTTCGATTGCGCGTCGTCGTTGCTTCTGCTCGTCCGATGATAGGCAGTTCAAGGACCTTTGAATCGTCTGCAGGAGCCAATGTAGTTTTACATGTCACTACGAAGACAGTTTGTGTCAAAGCATGAATATGCCAAGGATCAGAGCATGTTGGAAACCCTACTTCTTGAGTTAGGAAACGGGCCAAGGCCTTGGGAGCTCCTTTCAAGAAGGATACAATCATTTGATCTCTTAACAAATAACCTCATCATTCCAGAGACATATATTTTCTCATACAACCTGATTTTCATTCTATAACCATATCCTGTGAACGATACAACTTGACATGCATTGAAATCTTGAACTCGACCTTCTTCAAGCATCTAGGAAGTAGACATTCCATCTACAGTATCTTATTCAAACGTACCTTACTCTGTCAACCACAAAAAACCATTACCGTACCAGGCGTTCTCCATTCAATGCAACTTGAAAGAGGTCAACTCATGAGAAAAAGAGGGTCAGTACGATTTGTGTCAAAGCAAGAACATGTTAAGGATCAGAGCATGTTGTATATCCTAATTCTCGTCTCAAAAAGGATACAATCGTTTGATCTCTTAACAAAATAACCTCATCATTCCAGTGACATATATTTTCTCATACAACCTGATATTCGTTCTAGAACCATATCTTGTGAACAATACAACATCGCAACTTGACATGCATTGAAATCTTGAACTCGGCCTTCTTCAAGCATCACCGAAATAGACATTCCATCTACAATATCTTATTTAAGCGTATCTTACTCTGGCAATCACAAAAATCCCTTACCATGCCAGGCGTTCTCCATTCAGTGCAACTTGAAAGAGGTCAACTCATGAGAAAAGAGTGTCAGTACGATTTGTGTCAAAGCAAGAACATGTCAAAAGATCAGAGCATGTTGTATACCCTAATTCTCGTTTCAAAAAGGACACAATCGTTTGATCTCTTAACAAATGACCTCATCGTTCCAGTGACATAAAATTTCTCATACAACCTGATTTCATTCTATAACCATATCTTGTGAACAATACAACTTGGCAACTTGACATGCATTGAAATCTTCAACTCGACCTTCTTCAAGCATCTAGGAAACAAACATTCCATCTACAATATCTTACTTAAACGTATCTTACTCTGGCAATCACAAAAATCCAGGAGTTCTCCATTCAATGCAACTTGAAAGAGGTCAAAATCATGAGAAAAGAGTGTAATGTACCTGAAGAAATGCAGAAACCACTTCCTTCTTTGTGACTTCCCGCGGGAATCCGAGTTCATCGAGCAACTCCGCCATCGCCACTACCACTGTAACAATTCGACAACGATTTCAAACACCTCTGCAATTATTATCGACCGCTGGATTCATTCAATCCAAACCCTAAACAGACAACATTACACAAATATGTTGCGATCCGCTTCAAAGGTGATTGGACAAGGAACCGATTGCCACTTCACATGCGATTTTGCAACTCCTAATCAAAAGTTGAAAGTTGGTCATGGCTTAACCCCTGAAGGACTTTTGTCCCTTCGACGGACAGATGGGATTTTGGGCATGTATGTATGGCTAAACTACTTTGCGTGATTTTGAAACTTTTACTAGAGGTGGGGAATTCAAAAATCTAAGTGGGAGTGTAATTTTTTCTTCATTCCAACATTTATTGAAGAAGTTATGCATGAAAATCTGAAAAATGCTGCTCCTCGGGAAGCCAAAAACTACTTTACAAATTTCATTTTTTTCAGATAAAAATCTGAAATAGGTTCTTCAGACTTATATAGACGTGGGGAGCTTTGAATCATTCAATTCTAATAGATGAGATGAAAGTTATGAGGAGTTTTTGTTTGCTAATAGTTCTATATTCTCTACTCTAAAATAAACTTTGAAAAAGCCCCTTGCGGGGAAAAAACCGGTTTGTCCAGAGACTTTGGACGGAGTCCTCTTTGCCATTTCAGATTTTCTCAAAAATTACATCAGAGCGTACTCTCTTGGGTGGTGAGTGCAATATCATCTAGGCTAGAAACTAGTTAAGAAATCATGAAGTGAGACTGCTGCGGTAGTCCAGCTCTAAGGATGAGTATGAACCTCGGTAGTAAGCTCCTATGAGCAAAACTCTAAAATAAGCTTTGAAGTCCTTTATTTTACTCACTTTTCATTATTTTGGAAAAAAAACAAAACCAAAGGATGTAGATTGTTTATCACAACATTATAACCTTTGGAATTTGCGTTTTTCATTTTAATAATTAAATTCTTAACAATTTAGTGTTTTGACTCATTCTCTACTTCTTTTTACTTACTATTTTTTCCCATGTGTTGTATAGTTCCAATTGATTTGGAAATGCTCCTACACATACCTAACTTGGTCTTCTACATGGGAAAAATAAACTGCAACTTTGCATAGAGCAATTTTTTTGATATAGGAGTAGTCAACGGCTTTTGAAATCTTTGGGGAGTACAAATAAAAACTTTTATCTTCACTTCACATGTAAATATCTCACTCCTCATTTGAAATAAGCTCATTTTTTTTCCTAAGTACCTTATATTGTCTAGAGCAAGATCTTACAATTAGATTTCAAAAAAAAAATGAAAAAATTACCATTCCTTTCATCCTCCCAAAAGTGGCAATTTTTAGTGTTTTTCACAAAGAAAAGGGCTTGGTCGTTTAGGGGTTAACAAATTCAAACCTGCAATCCTACCAAACTTTATCACTAAGGTAGGAGGCTCATAAATGGAGCATCTAAGGGCTGAAACTGAATTTTTGGTAGGTGAAACTTCTTGAAATGATTTTCAGTAAACTTTCCTTGAAAGACAAGAAGAATTGGCATCTAACCCAAGTTGTTTCATATTTTTTGGAACTTTGTGGAATTGGTTATGAATATTTGAAGTGGAAAGGCCATAGGGCTCTATAATGGAGCACCTCCTCAAATATACATGAGCTGTACATTGTTGAAGGGCTATGAAAAACAAGATGTACAAAATGAGTACATTTGAGGAGGTGCTCCATTTTAGAGCCTGCTCCAAATTCGAGCCTCCTACTTTATGACATACTTTGAGTTAAAGTTAGTGATACCCAGACAAGCATGCAGGATGTCGTTTAATTTAGAGAATGTGAAATAGAGAGGTTAAAATGCATCATAAATGTACATGTAATTGAAAATCACTAAAGTTTAATCCAGAAGGGAATTGATATGCGTACCACACCTTCTTGACTATCCCACCACACCCCGGGGTAAATTTTAGATTTCTACCATCAAAAAGCAAAATTTGAGAATTTGGAAATTCAGATTTGGACTCAGAGATTGTGATTTTGTTGAGAATCATAAAAAAATTCTAATTGAACAACACCCAATGAAAAAGCTAATCTTTTTTATAAACAAAAGCAAAAGTTATACTTTTCCCTTGAGCTAAGCTTTTTCATTGGGTGTTGTTCAATCACAACATTTTTTTATGATTCTAGACAAAATCTGGATCTTTAAGTTAAGTCCAAATCTAAATTCCAAATTCTCCTTTTTGATGGTAGAAATCTAAAATTTACCACAGGGTGTGGTGCAATAGTCAAGAAGGTGTGGTATGCATATCAATTTCCAATCTAGAAATGGAACAAAAAAAAAGAAAGTAATGACTTTCAATAGGATGCATTAACCCTTAAAGGACTAACCCTGAACCCGTGGCCAACCCGGGTTTGAGAGTGCACTATTCATGGGCAGTGAACAGCCTGTGCCTTGTGTACAAGAGAGATAATATTCCCCTCAAAAGAAGGAAAAGTCAATGGTGTATCTTGCCCTCACAAAAAGGGCAACATGGACCTTGTGCATCTTTTTACAAATTGGTGTTTTAAAAAATATGGAGGTATTGAAAGCAACTATATATGACATGCAGTTATGTGACACATCTCTATGACCAATTTCCAGAAAAACAATTGAAAAAAAAATCTTTTTCCACCCTTGGATGTGTTTTTGGCATTGAAAGGACAATTTTCGTCCTCTTGGACGGTTAGGGGTTAATACCTTTCAAAGCACCTTCACAAAGTCGCAGCTCTATGAACGCGCCATGTCCAGCAACCGTCACATCAACTCCTCGGTCATAGACTCTAAATAAAGGCGCCATTCGGCGAAGGAAGCCCCAAGACCGAGTGGCAAGTCAGAATTTGAACAGTAGAAAATGGCGGGGTATGGATGAAACAAGGCGGGACTGTCTGACTCAGCACAAGCCTAAGGGCATCCTCAGTCCACCCTAGCAGATAGCTAATCACACAAAAATTATATGATTAGAAGGGCATGAAAATTTTCATTCTAAAAACATAATAAAATTTTGGTTTGTACATTGCATGACTTAGATATATTACATCAAATGTTAGCTAACTTCCAAAAAATTTAAAGGTTTTTTCAAATCAAGCGTAAATAAGGAAAAATTTGGTAAAGTGGATGGCAAATGTACCAATCCCTTTTACTAAAATTTCCCTTATTTAGGATTGATTTGGAGAGGTCTCTAACTTTTTTGGAAGTTAACTAACATTTGATGTCATGCAATGTTCAAACCAAAATTTTATTGCACTTTTAGAATGGAAATTTTCATGCCCTTCAAATCATATAATTTTTGTGTGGTTAACTATATGCTATTAATAAATCAAGATTTATATAGCTGCCTTTATGCCAGGATGGACTAAGGATGCCCTAAGCTTACTAAATCAGGGTTTCTTTTTTTGGCGATTTGAGGCAAAATTGCACCAATTTTTTGAGTGGCACCAAGCCTATAGAAAAATAAACACAATTACTTGGATGAAATTGCCAAAAAAGCTTCAAACATTAAAATAAACTTGAATAAACTTGCCAAATTGTGAATGGAAACCAAATCATAAACATGTAATATGTGCGAATGTGATATTTCATCCAATATGTGGATGAATGTTGAAATATGGAGCACCACTATAACATTTTAAATCGCCACTTTGGCACTTCTTAAAAAATGAAAAAAAAACTCTGTACTAAACGTGGCAGCCAACACTCAAAGTTTCCATCCCAAATTCCTCCTGCACTCGTCACATCACACCATCACATTCGCACACAGATTCCGTGGTCTCCACGATTCCTGCATAATTATTTCCTTCCTTCTCCAACCTCCCCAAACGTATGCTCATCACCAAAAACTTACGTAAGCATCAAGTCCTCGACTCATGATTTCATTCTCTTACTCTTGTTGCCGGCTTCCTATTTAGTATAGATCTTTGCTTTTTGTGTAGAATTGTGACGAGGCTGACATTCAGTTGCTGACTAAGAGCTCATCGATCTAGACTTCGCAAGTTGAGGTACCTGCTCCACAGCACGTTTCGCAAGCACATTTTTCTCTTTCTGCTCCTTTGTACGTCAATTGTTATAACGTTGCTTGCAATCGGCATTAAAAGAGTTAAGCTCCCTGAACTGTATGCTTTTGTGTCGATGCTTTAATTTATCGAGAGGAATAGTGAGTTTCTTTGATTCATGATTTCATTCTCTTAATTTTGTTGCCGGCTTCCTATTTGGTATTTTGCTTTTTGAGTGTAGAATCGTTACGAGGCTGACATTCTGTTGGTGAAGAGCTTGTCGATATCTTCGCAAATTATTGAGGTACCTGCTCCACAGCACGTTTTCTTTCTTTCTGTTTCATTGCATGTCAATCGCTATGACGTTGCTTGCAATCGGCATAAAAAGATTTAAGCTCGTTCCCGATTTGTATGCTTTTGTGTCGTTGCTTCCTACTTAGTATTTTGCTTTTTTTGTATAGAATTGTGACGAGGCTGACATTCACTGGTGAAGAGCTCGTCGATCTCTTCGCAAGTTAAGGTACCTGCTCTAGAGTCATTTCGCAAGCACGTTTTCTTTTTGTTCCTTTGTACGTCAATCGCTACAACGTTGCTTGCGACCGGCTTTGCAAGAACTAAGCTCCCCGAATTGTATGCTTTTATGTCGATGTTATAATTTATCGAGAGGAGTAGTGAGTTTCTTTGATTCCTTGATCGCGATTGCAGCGCTCTAAAAGTCAAGAGCGCTAATGAAGCAGTAGGAGCACGAGTTTTTTCCATACTCTAGTTTTAATTAAAACAGTCTTTCATGGATGAGTTAGGAACTTCTCCAATGACATTTCTGATCTCTTTGCAAGTTGAGGTACCTGCTCCAGATTCGTTTCGCAAGCACTTTTTTTTCTTTCTGTTCCTTTGTATGTCAATGGCTATAACGTTGCTTGCAATCGGCATTACAAGAATTAAGCTCACCGAATTGCAAGCTTTTATGTCGAATCGACACGATATTAGGTTAAATTGGGAAAAATAGTACATTTTGGGACTTCTGAAGGTTTAAGGTGACTTAAACCAAGTTTCAGCATTTTTTTGGTACACATGCCCTCACCTGAGAGAAGGAATTTGTGAGGGAAAAAATCTTAGTGCCTCAAACTGAATCCAATACCTTCAAAATTGGTTTAAGCCTGTGAAGTACAACTTGGGAATTGCATTTTCCCAATTTAATGAATATCGTGTTCGATGTTATAATTAATCGAGAGGAGTTAGTAGTGAGTTTCTTTGATTCATTGATCGCGATTGCAGCGCTCTAAAAGTCAAGAGTACTGTTAAAGCAAGAGCCAGTGTTTTCCGTGTTTTTGTATTAGAACAGTCTTTCGTGGATGATTTAAGAACTTCTCCGATGACTTTTCTTCGGAATTACATGTATAAAGGATCGCAGTATTCGCCTCGTCCCTTTGGAAGAAGAGTGCGACTGAGAAGATGAGTTAGTTAGACTTCTTTTATTTCCACGTAGCGATCGAGTGTGTTGCTTCACTGGATCGGTTTCGGGAGATCGCTTCTCCTACAAGCTTTTTGTTAGGAATCTTTGTCTGGAACATCGAGATTAGCTATTTCTGCGGTTTATTTCAAGGCCGAAGCTGCAGAGATTCATCGAAACGAAAGAAGCGTTACTTTTTCAAGTCTTGAATTGGTTGTGATATAAGACTTGCTTGGAAAGCGTTATGTGTGGTAGATTGGATTTTTAGAATTTAATCACCAGCAATTGCATATAATCAACACGCTGGAAGTGTATAATAATTGCAGACATGAGTTTGGAATTGATGTGTAGCTCTAACTAAGCTTAGTTTCATGGCGCATCTGGAATTTTGGATGTTCTTTTTCCAGAGATTTGTTTTTTAATAAGCTTGACTTAGTCGCTGATTTCTTGACCTTGTCATAGAGTGTACTCCCGAAAGGCGGGCACTTAGCGAAGAACTCGCTACTTCTGAAGTCCGTGTCGCTTAGTTAGTAGGATTACCGAGTAGACCTTTCATTTACGGTGGTTTTCTTCCTAAGTTATTGAAACAATCGTCAAATTAATGTTACCTTTTCTTTCGGCATCATTTATACGAAATCACAACATCTTGAGCCAATTGGAAGTTAGACCAATTTTCTAGAAGAAATCTTGTGTATAGGCTGATGTGAGCCCAGAGAACATTCCTCTAAGGTAGTATGCTCCAAAAACGTCATTTTAAGGGTTGGTATGCCTTTTCATGGGCTTTTAAAGACAAGAAGATTTTTTGTCTAATTTTTAGACAAAGAAAAATAGATGTCAAATATAACACAATTTTTTAGAGAAATAGATGTTAAATGTAACTCGATTTTTTTCATATTTTTTGAAGCATTATTACATTGTTGATGAATTTTCAAATTTTTTTGTAGTAA
The DNA here is from genome assembly GCA_963920765.1 of Ulota crispa. Lineage (NCBI taxonomy): Eukaryota > Viridiplantae > Streptophyta > Bryopsida > Orthotrichales > Orthotrichaceae > Ulota > Ulota crispa. Next base: position 4,461,401 of record OY987251.1, on the reverse strand, counting down.
ATACCTATTTTTGAATCTAGGTTTCCCACAAACTATCACCCTACAACTTGTGACTACAACTTGTGAAGAAATGAGGTGAAACCAAGGAATATGATTGACTCGTACAATAAAATAAACCTTTTCTTCTATGACTTAAAGGGGTCCATTCAAAGTCCACTTCATATCCATTCCTATGCTATCTATGAGATGCTTCATCCAAAAGAGTCTCAATTAGAGCACACCACCTTAGAGGTCTGAAGCCAAAGTTTTCTTCTGTTAGCTTCAAGGGAATGTTAGGCTCTTTGCCTTGATTTTGTACAATAACACAACTATAGACTTGTGTGGAATTATGAGAACAAGACTAGAGAGAATGGTGGAACAACAAAATGCATAGAAAAGGATCATGGAAGAAACCCCTCATATCTGAAGAAATATTGATAATTGTGCGCAAAAGCAGTTTTCAACAAAATAATAGTTCTACACGCCAGCTCTAACAAGCCTTTCTGAAATTTTAGTCACAGGATGGTGGGACACAACTTGCCAAAGTTCGGCAAGCCAAACCGTAGTGAGGAGCTTGCGACACTTGAGGAGCAAGAGGAGCAAGCACGCAAAGTACAAGCCTATCTAGAGGCAAATGCACCAAGACGAATCCTAAAACCTAGCCGCAGTGATGCAGACGTCGACATGCCAGCTTCTCTTGACATCAAACACCCTTCTTGGAACCACATTAGGTAAATTGGGAAAGAGAGTACATTTTGGGACTTTCAGTATTTCTATCATTATGTAAAAACTTAGCATATTACAAAAAAAAAAAGCATACAATTTCTTGTACAATATTGAAGTCTTAGTGATTGTCTTCAAGATTTTCAAATAAATTTTCAACTTTGAGCTATAGCTATGCCTACATTTATTGTATGTAAGATTAAGGTGAAGTAGTAAATTGGGAAAAAGAGTACATTTTAGGACTTTCACTATTTTTGTCATTATGTAAAATTTAACATAAAGTCATGCAATTTTTTGTACAATATTGAAATCTCAATGATTGTCTTCAAAAATTTCAAATAATTTTCAACTTTGAGCTATAGCTATACCTACATTTATTGTATGTAAAATTAAGGTGAAGTACAAAATGGTACCTCCGTTTTTCCCAATTTACTTAAATATGGTGGTTTGACCAGCTTCGACCCACCGGAGCGGGTGAAGTATCTCCAGCTTCTTGCTAATGGTGCACCTCTGGAAACACTGGGCTCGGGAGAAGTAGAGGAGGAATACACCGAGAGTGAGTACTACAAGTACATGGCTGCCATTGACAAGGAGCACCACACCACTGGCACCGGCTACATCCAAGTCGACCAAAGTGCTGAAGGGTTTTACCTTTCTATCAAAAACCCGCAGTCGAGGAGTTTTCGCAGTAATCCTGCCATGAATGACTGGGATCCTGCAAACGATACGAGCTTCGTTTCCTCGAAGGGCATCCTCAGTCCAGAGCCTGCATCTGGTTCGGCTGAGGCCAATTGCTGAGCTTTCTTGCTTGTGTGGTCTCAACCACCCGTGCGGCACATTGGCTCTTCCAATCCAAGGTAGCTAGAAATGTACACTTTGTTTCTGTCAGACTTTTATCAGACTTTTATCAAGTTCTTTTGACAAGATCTCTATTTTTGATTTGCAAACTAAGATGTGGTAATAATATTCTGGTGAAAGGTTACAAAAATTTTAGCTCAACTTTGATTGTGCTAAAAGTGTATTGTAAAAATAAACAAAAAAATCAAAAAAATAGTCATAATCTCAAAATGTCAAACTGCTTGTGAGATGAGGTGCAATTTGAGGTGTGACCTAATTAGTAGCTAATGAGATCTCAAATCCAAACAACTTGAGTAGCTAAGAATCACATATGATTTTCCCTCCACTTTGTATTCAAGCTAGAAGTTGGGTGCCACTTTGCCTTTGGTAAGATCAAAAGGGTAAAATATGGGTACTCATTTTGGTAACTCTTGATAGCAATTGCAATTATCAACTTCATCAAAATTGCATCTTTATTGGACCTTGTTGCTTGATGAGTTTAGCCTTATTTGCTTTGCAAAGCAAGGGAATTGCAGATTTGGCATCATATCATTTGAATACACAAACATTGGGGATGTGAGATGAAATTGACCCTTGGAGAACTATTAGTGTTAGAAGCTATCTATTGCATGACAAATTTATTATTGCTTTTGTTTTGTTGTATTGCCATTGTAGAATTATGTATTTTCAATTTGCATTGTTAGTTTACACTTTGCAAATGTCCAAATTAGCATGATAACTAACAAACTAAAACAACTATGGAAGATTGATTTTAGACATCACCAATTCACATAGTTAGAGAATATTTTAAGAAAAACTTGAAAGTTGCCATTTATATATCAATAAGTTGCAAGTGATGTAGCTGAAAGTTTCTAGCTAAGGAAAATTTTGAAGCCAAAATACTAAATAAAAAGACAAACTATTGCAACTTGCACTCTACAAAATACAAGGTAGGTAGCAAATTTTTTGACCTGCAATCCACAATTTTAGCAAGTGAAGATAAAAATGAAAAACAAATTGAAGAGTTTGCAATGAAAAGTAGTCATCATTTTTCTGACAACAGTAAATAGAGCAATTTAAAGGAACTCTTGAGGGCCACTAAAACTACCAAGAGTGGGCTAGGTTTTGTTATCTTGTTTAAGATCACATCCCACTTGCAAGGTGTGTTGGACCAGGTTTGCAATTCTCAAGCTAGGGCCCAACTTGAGAGTGTTGTTACAAAGGCATTGTACCGCCCAATTGAGGATGCCCTAGTCACACTTTCTTCACGACCACTCTCAATCTCCAAAGAATGGGGTTGTGGCAATCTCTCTTTGATTTTCAAAGACCACATTCCTTGAAGATGGAGAGGATTTTTCTCTTCATTCTGACAAGAGAAAAATGATTGGGGTGAAGAAATATTCACATGTGAACTTTATACCCATGTTTGCTGCAATTTCACCTCATTGGTTTCCATTTAGTATTATTTTTTTGTTTGCAGAAATTGCTCCTCTTGTTTTTCACCTCATTGGTTTCCATTTAGTATTGTTTTTTTGTTTGTAGAAATTGCTCCTCTTGCTTTCATGATAGCTTTTCGTACTTTCACCATTCTTCACCACCCACAAAAAGAAATTTACACCTTCTTCATGGAGAAGTGCTCCCATTGACTTCTATTTTCACTCCTAAACTTCTCATTCTTCACATAAGTTTCAGTCCCATTGACTTCTATTTTCATTCCTAAACTTCTCATTCCACAGGAGTTTCAGTCTCGGAGGTGTGACTACCCCTAATGGCGAAGTTAGCTAAAAAGCTACATGTCTAGGAGCAACAATGCCCATATAAAGCAAATGCACAGTCACAAGGACTTTTCATTTACATAAAAATCTCAAAACATGTTACTAATAGATAGCACAATTCCTTGAAAACCACGGAGAAATAAGAGATCCTTTGGGTATAACTCACCCAGATATGACAAACCAACAGAAAGAAAACGGACGAAGTCAGAGTAAACGCATGCGAAGTAAGATCACTTTACTATCAAATCTCTTCATACAAAACAGTGCAACCATTCAGCAAGATTCCTTTTTTCCTTCTAGAATTCGTTACATGTTAAGCACAGTCCTGGTTTGAACACGGGCAAGTTCAAAAACGACCCAAAACCTTCACTCTGGACAAGGAAAATCCTAGCCATGCGCTTCGTTGCTAGCATACCAGTTACTCTCGACCAGGAAATTCCTGAAGTTAAGCAAAATTCCAACAAAGTGCCCTTCAGCAGCAGCAGCTCCAGACCTGGATTGGCACTTGGGCACCCACCAAAACACGCAGTTGGACAGCAACAACAGCAGCTTGCGCACTTCTTCACCAGTTTTAGGGTTTGTAATCACCAGCGTGTGCACTTCTTCACCAGTTTTAGGGTTTAGAACCACCAGCCTCTGCACTTCTTCACCAGTTTTAGGGTTTAGAATAACCAGCTTGTACACTTCTTCACCAGTTTTAAGGTTGGAAATCACCAGCTTGTACACTTCTTCACCAGCCTGTACACTTCTTCACCAGTTTTAGGGTTTAGAATCAGCAGCTTGAACACTTCTTAACCAGTTTTAGGGTCTAGAATGAGCAGCTTGTGCACTCCTTCACCAGTTTTAGGGTTTGTAATCACCAGCGTGTGCACTTCTTCACCAGTTTTAGGGTTTAGAACCACCGGCCTCTGCACTTCTTCACCAGTTTTAGGGTTTGGAATCACCAGCTTGGGCACCTCTTCACCAGTATTAGGGTCTTAGAATCAGCAGCTTGTGCCACGCAAAACTCCACCATGCTCCAGAGGTCGACGCTGCTAGACAAGCTCAGAAACAGTACTGCTCCGCAATGGAACAGCCTTCAATCTACCTGCAGTCAAGGCAAGCACTAGCTGGGGTGCCCTCCCGAAGAACTGAAACAAAAATATTTATCTTCGTTACAGAATCTCGATGTCCCGAGGAGTAACAACTCCCCTCAAGTTGCACTTTTCTCTACAAAACCTAGAATGGTTTCGATCCCTGAACAACCTTCGATGTCGCAAGATTGACCAGAACAAGGCAACACAACTCCTGAGCGACCACCAGTACCGACAGAATCTAGCTACTTGTAAACTCGGTATTATCCACCACACTGTAGCCCTCTTTGACAAAAATTTCCTGAAAACAGCTGCTGCTGCTGCTGCCAAACCCTAAATCAGTTCCTAAGCAAAACTCAAAGTGTAAGAAGGAAAGAAGTCGTTGAAAATGAGCTAAGCTAAAAAATACCAGAGTAGGTCGGCCTTGGAGATGTGTTTTCTCGTAGGAGTATATGGATCAGTTGGTGCAGGAGGGGTGGTTCTACCGACTAGGTGGAGAATCTCTGAGGAAATATTGAGGGAGAGGTTGCTGCTGGTACTGCAACGAAGTCGGTTTTCTGTGTACATACGAAACAGGAAGACCAGGAGGAGCTCGCTTCTTAAACCGAGGGGAGGTTTCTTTAGGGGTAGAGGGAGCACTGTCACGAGGATCACGGCTGTAGAGGTTCACGGGAGTAGCATTAGCAGCGTTGCCAAATGCAGGCAAGCTTCGGTCCACACGCTCGGGAGGTTTCGGGTTTAGCGCTGAGATGTCTCTCTCAAGATACGTGCAGTAGCTCTCGAACACGCTAATTGTCACGGACAGCTTGAAATCCAGGCGGAACAAGAACTCGAGCTCGAGCCGGTTCAGCTCGATGACGCTCACGCCTCCCACCCTTGCGAAGAATGCGTTGTTGAAGTGCCTGCAAAGCAAGGTTTCAGGTAAATGTTAGTCAAGCCAATATCGAAAGAGATGAAGTTGAAGAGAACTCTGCAAGCAATATAACGAACTTCTTTTGTAATTGAAACCCTAGCATCTGCAGATGCCGAAAGGCAAGCAATGCGACGAACTTCTACTGTAATTGAAACCCAAGCATTTGCGGATGTCGAAGGAGATGAAGTTAGAGAGAACTCCGCAAGCAATGCAACGACCTTCTACCTGTAATTAAAACCCTAACATTTGCGGATGCCGAAAAGGTGAACTTTGAGAGAACTCCGCAAGCAAGAAGACGAACTTCTACTGTAATTGAAGCCCTAGCATTTGCGGATGCCGAAACGCAAGCAATACGACGAACTTCTACTGTAATTGGATGCCGAAGAGGTGAACTTTGAGAGAACTCCGCAAGCAATACAACGAACTTCTACTGTAATTGAAACCCTAGCACTCCGCAAGCAATAAAACGAACTTCTACTGTAATTAAAACCCAAACATTTGCAGATGCCGAAAAGGTGAACTCTGAGAGAACTCCGCAAGCGATAAGACGAACTTCTACTGTAATTGAAACCCTAGCATTTGCGGATGCCGAAAAGGTGAACTTGAAACCCTAGCATTTGCGGATGACGAAAAGGTGAACTTGAAACCCTAGCATTTGCGGATGACGAAAAGGTGAACTTGAAACCCTAGCATTTGCGGATGACGAAAAGGTGTACTTTGAGAGAACTCCGGAAGCAATGCAACGAACTGCTACTGCAATTGAAACCCTAACATTTGCGGATGCCGAAAATGTGACCTTTGAGAGAACTTTGCAACCAATACAACGAACTTCTACTGTACTTGAAACCCTAGCATTTGCGAATACTGACGCAATTGAATCAGCGAACTTCTGCTTTGAAGTGACGTTTCTAGTTAACCTAATATTTTTCTATAAGGAAATACAAGACACTTCTGGAGTTCTGGCTGTTAGAGACCGACGTTGTAATGTAAACTACTATCCTTGGAAAAAAACTAAGCAGCAAGACACATCAAGAGAATGCCGTTCTTCTAAGATTTGAGCAGGTCCTGATTCTTGATTCTGAGAATTCGGAGCTGCGACGTCGAGGTTTCATTCACAAGATTGCACAGTAAGTACTGCACATGTTATTGAACTAGGTCGCCATTGAAGTACTTGCTACAAGAGCTGATACGGTAAGAGAAGCGAAGAATTGTGAGTCTAAAGGGCATCTCCACCGGTCCAGGCTCTTTTAAAGTTTTCTATCTGGTCTGGCCAGGCCTCAAGGCTCTCAGTCTCCACCCAAGGTGGCCTTACACTCCAGCACACGCCCCATAAATAAGCAATTGACCACTTATCAAGGGAAATAGAGGATAAAGCTCACTAAACTTAGGGTGAATAGTGGCTTGAAGAGTGGCTTGCTAGACTCACTACACTTAATATTGCATTTAGGTTGCCTTAACAATTAGGTTGCCTTACCATGATAAGTTATCTCATGACTCATCACTTGGCCACTTGGAGGCACATGTAACTCACTAAATATTTAGATTTCACATGGTTTATGACTTGAAAGCCACTAGTTTATCCTTATGCAACTTCATTGTTGTTGATAGGCCCTCTAAACATGGTTTGTTGCAGTAACTTTTGATGAAAAATACTGTAGCAGGGTGAAATGCCGCGAAATTAAAATGGGAAACCTAAACGCAATATTCAATGTAGATCAAAGTGTTTGAGAGGGTTTTGAGAGGGGCCTCACCACTTTGAGCGAGCCCTCACCACTTTGAGCGAGCCCTCACCACTTTGAGCGAGCCCGAGCCCGAGCCACCGGTGGAGATGCCCTAAACAACGAGCACGGGGACAGTTTTCGTAACCCTAATTTTCTTTCTGACGAAGTAGAGAATCTAAATTAAACGATACATCTGAGGAAGGGATGTTGCATTCTACAGGATGAGCGGAGACTTACACATCATCAAGCATTTTGGTGGCGACCATGACGCTGGTGACGAGCAACCGATGCACGTTGAGAGAAGTGACAAGCAAATCAGGTTGTCGGTGAATAAGCCGATCAAGAAAGACGTATCCAACGACGAAGCAGGAAGGGCTACAACTGGTGTACTTAAAGATGCGCTCCAAGTACTTCGCAATGCTGATACTCGGGGCTCGCAATCCATGAAAGATGGTGAGCTTCTTTCCCTGCTGAGACGGAGTGTTCACAAACAGTTCGTTCCTAGCGACAAGGCGGTCCAGCACGGCAGCCAGGACGTGCAACACTTTGGGAGACTCTCTCTCCGACGAGTCGTCCTCGGCGTTGCTGTCACTGGATGTCGAGCTTTTCATGTTGAATTGCATTCCTAATAAGTCCACGTCCAGCTCCGACGAGTTGTCGTCGTCGTCATTCTCCCCTAGAAACCCCGGCGTGGGCGGCATCCTGGCTTGTACCACAACCTCGCCCTGTTCTCTGAAACCCTTTCACTTCCGTTCAGTAACTCCATCAAACCTTCGACCACACCGACCGCCAAAGATTTTCTCGCCTCTCACGAATACCTCGCAATGCGACAAAACGGCATCGTCCTTGAGACAAACACCTCGCCACTTCTTCGTCATCCTGCAATCTCTGACACAAGCCAATTCTCTGAGGTTCTCTCGAAGCTCGCAAGAGTTCACCGGGTAAGGAATTGTGCTGGAATTGAACACTGGAATTCGACACGGGGAGCACGGGCAGCTGCCTAGGAATACGGGGCTTCAAACCATCAACTTTTTTGAGGTGACTCACGTTGCTCTGTGAATTCACTACACTGAATAGGTGCTTCAAACATAAAATCTGGCCTTTGAACTTCTCACCTCATAGGATCTCCGCTCATCAGTGAATTGTTTTTGTTCTCTTGTAAGCGCAAAGTCTGAGACACTTATGAGTTTGCGGAAGTTTCTTCAAAAAAAGTTTTGGGGTTTGAGGATATAGGTGAACGAGCCCCGCAAAGTCACAAAAGTGAGTTTCTGAAGTTCACTCCTCACGTGAATCACGTTAGGAGTGAAGTCCAAAGGTGAGTCACGTCACGGTTCACTAGTGAATTCACAAAGGTGAATCGCGACGTGAGTCACCTGAAAAAGTTTAAGTTTGAAGTCCCCTAATATTGCATTTAGGTTGCCCCACACTAATTTCTCGACATTTCACACTATATAAATATTTACTATTGCTATAGTGTTTTTCATCAAAATTTACTGCAACAAACCATTTTTAGAGGGTTATCAATAACAATGAAGTTGCATAAAGACAAAATAATGGCTTCCAAGCCATAAACCATGTGAGATCTTACTATTTAGTGAGTTCACTAGTAGAAAATTGTGTTAGAATCTACTTTTTCATGTATTGTAGTTTCTGTTAAGTTCCTTATTTCCAACGCAAATCTTGCATTGAAACAAGGAACTCAACAAAAACTAAATTACATGAAAACGTTGATTCTAACGCGGTTTTCTACTATTGGTTGCATGCACTTTCAAGTGGTTAAGTGATGAGTCATGAGGTAACTTATCAAGGTAAGGCAACCTAAATGCAATATTCAATGTAGTGAATCACAAGGTGACTGAGTTACATCTAGACTTCACTCCTAACGTGATTTACGTGAGGAGTAAATTTCAAAAACTCACTTTTGTGGCTAGGTGGGGCTTGTTCATTTGCGTCTTCAAATCCCAAAACTTCTTTTACAAAAACATTGGCAAACTCATGGATGTCTCAGATTTTACCCTTACAAGGGAACAAAAACAATTCACTATTGAGCGGAGATCCTATAAGGTGAGAAGTTTAAAGGCCAAATTTTAAGTTTTAAATCCCTTATTATGGTGGAGTGTACACTGGAATTTAACACAGAGAGCTCGAGCAGCTGCCTAGGAATATATTTGAAAAGGGAATTGATATGCGTACCACGCCTTCTTGACTATCCCACCACACTGTCACGTGATGTAGCATCGTGGCTATGCCACATTGGATGTATTTCATTAGTGGATGATCTTTGTTTTTAGTAGTATTGGGGAAGGTTAGGACCTTTGACACCTCATTCCATTCGGCATCTCATTTGAAACCACTTAGAGTTTGGGTTAATTAAGGCACGTTATTTCCGTGACTTAGCATTTTTTGTCAAGTCAAGTCTTGTGAGATGTTTTTGAGAGAGTACGCTTGCTGTGTTTTCTTGAATTTTATCTATTTTCCACATTTTTCCTTGCACTCTTGGATTCTCTCATGAATGGAGTGAGAGGTAGCTTGACTAACATTTAAGTGCTTAGGTTTTGTATCTTATCACTTGGCAAAAAATGCCTTTTCTTTTGTTTTTCTTGAAGTTTTTACAATTTTGCAAAACTTTGAGGGTTTCTAGTTTCTGTTTAAATTCAAGTTTTTGGTTTCGGATTTGTGCTTTGCATTGCTGGAGTTACATACACTTGCTGGAGCTGCTTAGGGTGTGATTTCGGAGAGTTTGACGGGGTTGGTCGGAGGCTGTGAGTGCCGAGCGGTGGCTGGAGCAAGTGCCGGCAGACACGACTTCGACAAGCTGAGACCAGGGTTCCGGGAGAGCATGGGTGCGAGATCCGAGCCAGCAAGAACCAGCTGAGTTAGGGTTTCGGAAGGGCGTCGGGAGACGCTGGAGCAGCGACGTCGGGAGCTGGTCGGGGGCGACGAGCTGGTCGGAAGCGGACAGCCGCAGGCAGCGCGCAACAAGCAAGAAGGCGGCAAAATTAGGGTTCCGGCCAGGTGTCGGCGGGACAGCGACGTCGGGCGGGGCAGCGATGTCGAGAGGCGCATGCAGGAGCGGCGCCGAAGATCGACGAGCTGGAGTTCGGAGAAGTTGCGCGGCGTCGAAGCCGGAGAGAGGACCAGCGATGGGTTTCGGGCGACGAGCCGCGAGCCAGGCCAGGCGTCGGAATCGACAGCCGAAGGACGAGCGGCTCGACAAAAATTAGGGTTTCGTGAGGGAGACCGGCCAGCAAGGGCCCCATCACTCCGGAGCAGCTCGTCGCTGGCTTTCGGCACCAGCAGACCGGGACAGAGCCATCAGACCTGCTTAGGGTTCCACTCGTGTGAAAATTTATCCCCTCAAATTCCCATCTATCAAATTTTTTCAAAGCTGCTCCACTTCTTGAGCATAATCGGGTTTGCCAGGGTTTAAGTGCTGGTATTATATATCCAGTACAAAGATTTTTAAAACCCGTAATTTTCAGTGAGTGACTGGTATTTTTAAGTACATTGTTTGGACAATGATTTTGGGGTATTAGTGGTCCAAATTGCACATACTTTGCACCAAAATAAAAATTGGTGTAATTCATTGTTAGTTTGGGTGGAGTTTAGAATACTCAATTGATAATTGAGTGTTGGATAGTTTCTCAAATTGATAATGGAGTGTTGGATAGTTTCTCAAATTGATAATTGAGTGTTGGATAGTTTCTCAAACTTCCTTCCTACTTTCTTTTCCCTATTCTCTTCTCTTCATCTTTATAAGTTCTTTAGAGTGGTGAGGGCATTTGGATAGAGGTAATATTGGATTACATGTGTTGTATTTCACTTTTGCCACTTGCCACCAACCACAAGCGTGTGTTGGTTGATTGGTTTTTTTTTGCTTATATGTCGTTGGATGATGGTTTTGGGTCGGAAAAGGGGAGCGCAAATGGACGATTCAATTGTCTAATCCGCAAACTTTGAAGGGGTGGCGGTAATCGCTTAGGAAAACAGTCGAGTATCACTTGTTGAACCTCTTTGTGAAACAACTATAGCCCATTTTTTAGACGTTTTGGCTGTTTATGTAGGTTTTACTTATGTTTATTTGTTGTTTGAGAAAAAGGATCTAAGGTTTGTATTATGCATTATGTCTTTTGATACCTTCTCTGTTTATGGACATTGTCTTATTTTATATTTTTGTTAAGGGTGGGCGTATTGTGGGAGGTGAGGTCGGGTTGATTGCCGGCGAGACTTTTCTATATGTATTGGACCTGTGCTTACCGGATGTTATTGTCAGTGAACCACACAACTTGCTGGTGATTGCAGGTCAGATTGCCCTAAGCTTTTAGATAGTTGCAGGTATCCAGGTAGTCTGTTTATGATGCAAACTAGGAGCTGATATTATCGGTCTTCCTCACCAGACTATTTGAAGGGTGACCACACCAAGAATTTTTGGTTAGTGGTAGATACTAACAAAGCTTTTCAGCTTGATTCGGTGTTATATACTACTAGTAGACTTCAAATTTTGAGTGTAAACACGTTTGACAATATAGAGGACAATCATCGCGGTTTGATGCATGATTCATTCTCAGGACGCGCAAGGGGATCTTCCTTCCTAATTGAAGGCTTCGCTTTTGCACATGAGTAAAAGAGAAGCGCTAGAGGTTGCCTAATTTTAACAACTGGTTTATCTTTGAGCTTCTACCTCAGCATTTGGAGTTTGAGGCTTTTTATACTACGAGCAGTGGACTCATGTTCATTAGCTTGAGCTTTTTAATGTGCATGTTTCTTGGGAGATGCAAGTAGAGTTTGTTATAGCTTTCAAAGATAGCGCGATAGCAGTTTTTGCCTCCTCATTTGTGAAGGTGGAGGAAAAACCTAACGAGGGTGATGGATTGGCATATGAAGATTCTAAAAGCAAAGCGATAGCCTTGGGACATATGACAGAGAGTGCTATATCACCTGTCATGTTGCACATGGCACAGGCTACTCAGGCAGCATTAGCCTCAGTTGATCTCCACCTCGTTTTAATCCATTAGCGCAGGTTCATTGCACATTTAAAGGTGGAGTTGGTGGATTCCGTTGTGATTAGATGCAGCGTATCCAAGATTTTCAGAAGGAGAAAGAAGATACGCCACGCGTTATGTACACCCGTTTGGCACGGTTTGTTGTCAAGTCTGGTGAAATTTTCACTGAGAATTAGCTTGTGAAATTATTTTTATCAAAGATCAACAAGTGGTTGCTAAATTTAACATCCTTTCGGATTATTTTTAATTATAAGGATATGGCTATTTTTGCCCAAGCTTGTACTATGATTGAGTGATATGACCGGGCTCTTTGTCATCATGACGTCACGGATATGGTCATTTCTATGACAGATTCTTCCAAATCTAAAAAGACCTTTATTGTTACTAACAGTCTGGTGGATAATAAATCGGAGAGGACTGTACATTGTAGGAAATGTGAGCAAGATGGACATGTCAAGAAAGATTGTCCAGAGAAATCCAAAACTCATTCTCAGCCATCTAATGTTACTAAGAAAGAAAAAATAAAGGGTGAAACTAAGGCCAAGAAGAAGGCATTGAAGTGCAACCATTATAGTGGCACTAACCATGATGAAGATCACTGCTTTTAGCTTCATCCTGAGATAAAGCCAGCTAGTTTGTGGCTGTTAAATTACAAAGAGAGATGACCCTTAAAACCAAGATAGTAGAATTGGAGCAAAAGCTTTAGACATTTGCATCATTGGTTCAAACTGCTGATTCTGGAACATTTTCTAAGAAGACAGCTAGTTATTCTGACTCTGAGCACTACATGTATGGCGCATCTAGAGAATTGGGAGCTGCAGCTGCTACCCGATCTCAAACTACTAGATGATCAGTTGCTTCACCAGTGTCAAATGTTAACGTTGTCTAATGCGCACGCTACAGTAGTCTAGCTGATTCCATTGGCTAAGCGCGCCTATCATTATCTTTAAATTGGCTGATACTGTTGCCACAAACAAACGTCTAGTTGTTTTACTTCCATATTTTGGAAGTTTTGTCTTACCTCATTTACTGCAAACCATAGTTTCTAAGGTTATGCAGATGTTAATATTTTCTGGTTCAGAGTTAATGACACCTAGTTTCCAAGCCTCTAGGATCTTTTATATGGTATGACGTATTTTAGAAAGGAGGGCGGAGATGCCATTTCTTCAGATTTTTTAGGCTGTTCTCAAGACCTCTTCAGTTTATGATTCAGATGCTCAAGCAAAGCTACGTGCTAAGCTTGCAGCTGAAGCTATTGCAGCATTTGGTGAGCATGTAGTCAACTACATACTGCATCATCTTTCTATGGATGCGTCTCTAATAACGGGAGTAGCTTATCTTGCTGACATTTCAGCAAGATCTGCTAAAGAGCGACAGGATTTACACCCAGATCTTGTTTGTTTGGTAAACGACAATAGGATGTTTGTGGTTTCACGTGGTGGGAAGCATGGTCATCGAGCTACTTCACTTAGCGTGATGTTGAACTCAGATGCCTAGCTAGTTATAATTAGCAAATATTTGGCAACAAAACTTGGCTTGACTGCTAAGAACTTGGTGTTTTGTCCATTCACTATTGTCACTTCAGTTGGGGGCAGGGAGCATGCTACAGACTACACCAAAGAGCCTCTACAGCTAAAATTTAGAGTGGAGGAGAAACCTACATATTTTCACTTTTTTTTAGGTGCACTGTCACCAATGCGACCAACTATGATTTTTTAGTTGATCAACAAACGCTTTATTCTCTTGATTTTGGTATGGATAACTAGACTAAAGAAGCATGGATAAAATCAGGCTGGTCTTTTGGTGACGGTTGGAAGAAACTTATTCTGGTGGCATTTGCAGCATTGACTATGTCTATGTCTGTTGACGCTATGTTTGGATGCTTGGCATCTTTGGATGCTTGGCATTTTTGGAGAGCCTTCTATTTAGTCTTTCATTTTTAGAGGAAATTTTGACGTTTGCTACTACATTTCTAGAGGATTGACAAGAGTTACTAGTTTTGGTGACTATACCTCAGCATTCTAAAAATGTTTTGTCATCTTCAACTAGCCGTTAGGAGTTGTCTTGACGATATATGGACATTGCAGCTTTTGTACCTTTTTATTCTTTAGCTTCTACTTTTATTAGCTCTATTTTGAACGACCTATTCATTAGCGTCCATCTGTTGACAAAATTACTTTTGTGGAGCTTTTTGAAGGCATTGGCATTGGATTAGCAACCATTTTAGAAGCTGGGCTTATGGTTTGGAGGTACATTCATATTGATGACAATCATGTGCATACCAGAGCAACCCAACATCATCTTCAGAGGCTGATGGCTCAGTTCCTTGAGCAATTGCCTCCGTCATCCATTCATGAATGTTTTGGCTACCAACCTAGAGACGTTACCCTTATCAGTGATGAGAATTTGAAGAAGTTGGGCCACATTGATTTATTTGTGGCAGGATGATCTTGCCAAAATCACTCATGAGCATGTGCAAATCCAAGGTTAAATGACTCAAAATTTAGCTTTTTTATGGAGTTGGTGAGGATTATACAATGGTGGTATAATCACTAAACCACTCTACATGGATATATTTTTGAAAACGTATCTCCGTTAGGCAATAATCGACAAAAGATGATGGAGGATGGTCATTTTATTTACCAATTTTTTGGTCCTCCAACCTTTGTGAATGTCGCTGCACTAAGGTTGTTTGCCCATCAACCATATTGGCTTTGAATCAATATGATGTCATATCCTACGTTGGCTAAGGTCTTTTCACAGGTTATCAGACCTTCAAGACATGTTGTGAAGAATATTTTGAATGACTACAGAAAACCTTTAGCAGTAACCAAATATGATTCACTTTCTTTTGCTTTGATCAACAAGGTTAGAAAGCATTGCGAGGCATTACTGACTTTTGTTACATATTCTAAGTCCTTTTCATTCTAAACACGTGGACCTAGCATGGTGTGGGATTCTCTCAGTCATACTTACAACAAACCCAATGCGGATGAGCGAGAGCAGGCCATAGATTTTTCTACTAGCAGTAGAGTAGCTTAAAATCTCACTAAAGGTTAACGACGCTTTGTATTAGGTCATGCTATGGATCTTCATACTATAGTCTGGACTATTGGCATTTGCCTTGCTGTTTAGCAGCAACATGGCCATTTGTTTATTCTAGGGGCAGAGGACAATGATGAGGGGCGACGGAAATGCCAATCGCTATAGTTGGAGAGAATTTTGGACATCATTTTTATTTTTAGTGGCAATCTTTGGATGAGCTTCAAGCTCAAAAAGATTTTGATATTTTAGCTTTAAATGGCAATGTTGCAAGCAATGATATTGTCGCTCCCTCTTCTGATTAGCAACTACAGGTTGTGTCCACATCTGGTGGTTTTTTTTTTTATGAAGAAAACTACCACAGAGTTTGATGATTGGCCTTTGATTTTAGATCATCATTTCATAATAGTTGAGGCATATAGGATGCAAGCATTTATCTATTTGTACTGGAGTTGCTTTGCTTCTAACCTTCACAATTTGGAAGATTTTAAAGACAAATCTATTCATATTCAGCTTAAGAATAATCATCTGATATTTAGACGTTTTTTCAAATTGAGTAGTTCTGAGAAGACTGGTGTTCAAATTTAATGTCAGGAATTTTTAGCTATAGGTTTGATTAAGTTATCCAATGGCGACTATGCTTGTGCTACGGTGATGCCTTCTAAAAAAGATATTTTTGGAAATTGGACTAAGAAAAAGATATGTGGAGATTACTGTCCAATAAAAAAATAAACCAAATCAGATTGATATCTGATGCCAATATCAGAGGAGTTATTTAATGCAGTAGGATCGGCTCAAATCTTCAAAACATTGGATTTGAGATCTGGATATTATTAGTTGCCACTACGATTAGAAAATTGTGTGAAGATTGCATTTTGGAGAGTGGATCATAATGATAGAGATCTACTTTATCATTGAAAGCTTCTTCCATTTGGTCTTAATAATGCACCTGCTAAATTTCAGAGGATGATAGACCATGTTTTGAGTAGATTGCCATTTGCTCGATGCTAAATTGATGATGTTATTGTCTTTAGTAGTTCACCTCATGAGCATGTAAGGCATTTGTAAGCCGTTTTTGAGTGGTTGCGTGAGCAGGGATTGCGTTTGCATCATAGCAAGTGCAAATTCTTGCATGGCCAGTTGTTATACTTGAGATACATGAAAGTTCTTAGGGAACTTGACTTATAGCAGGTGAAAGTGGATGCTCTTCAGAAGCTTTCAGCACCTTGTGATGTTCCAAGGTTGCATGTATTTTTTGGTTTAGCAAATTATTATCGCTGCTTTGTCAAGAATTTTAGCTTGATTACCAAGCATTTGACTGTGCTTACTGGCAAAGACCAAATTTAGATATGGAGCCGTGAGCAGCAGTTGATTTTTGATACATTGAAGCAGAAGTTGGGTTCAACACCTATGCTTCAATGTCTTGATGCTACCAGGCTTTTCCAACTGCACACAAATTGGAGTGCAATGGGATTAGGTGCAATTTTGACTCAGAAAGATGATGCAAGACGGGAGTATGTTATTGTCTTTGCTTCAAGGAGTAACAATTCAATAAAGTCCAACTATTTATCTTATGAAGAAAAAGCTTTAGCTGCGGTATGGTCACTTCACATTTTTGGCCTTATCTACGTAGGTGGCAATTCACACTGGTGACAGATCATTAACCTTTAAAGTGGCTTATGGAGTCAGATAAACTCACTGACAAGCTTACTAGATGGGCTCTATTGCTTAAAGAGTATGACTTTGAGGTTGTTCATCAAGCTAGTATCACTAATTTGGATATAAATGGGCTTTCTTGTAATGTAAGTCACTCTGATGAGGATTTGACTGGTGCTAGTTGGCATGAGGATTGCGACAGAGAAGCAATTCCAAACTAGTATGCAGTTGCTTATTTGACTTTGATGTTAGGCTCTACTACTGAGGCAGTTGATCTAGGTTTGGACGATAAGCCTAGTAAATTTCAGGGTATTAAAAATGCATGGAAAAACACAGTGGTGTTGTATAAACTCCAACATGAATCATTTCCTATGGGTGTTTCTACTATGGAGCAAAACAGAATTACCATCGAATAGTAAGGTTTCATTGGAATAACGACGTATTGAATTGAGTTTGGTCAAATGGAGTTGGGCGTATAGTTCCTTGGTTGGACCAAAAAGCTTTTTTAATACGGCAAGTGCATGAGGAGCTTAGTCACTTTTTAGTACACATGATGTATTCTATGTTACGCAACCAGTATTGGTGGACTGGCATGTATCAGCAGATTTCCACATATGTTTCTTGGTGTGAGGTGTGTGATCTAGTGAGATCAAGTTTTAACACCTTATCGCCACAATTAAGACTTTTACCAATTATAGGTTTAGGTTATCGTTAGTCTTTGGACTTTGTCAGGCCGCTTATTGTCACCCCACGTGGAGTCAAATACGTATTGGTGATGGTAGAACATTTTAGCAAGTGGATTGAGCTAATTGCTTTACCTCAGAACTCTTCAAAATTGGCAGCTATGGCATTTCTTGACAGCTTATTGGCACTCTTTGGAGTACCGGCTGAAGTTTTGACAAATCAAGGCCAAAAGTTTCTAGGGGCTTTTGAGACTCTATGCATTAACGCTTTAATTGATCATTGCAACACCTCTAGAGATCACCAAGAGGCGGATAGTTTGGCTGAATGGGTTGTTCAAACAGTCAAACATGGTTTACGCAAGTATGGATTGCTTTGTGGAAACCATCATGATTGGGATTTAATGTTGCCATGGATTGCCATGGGTTATAGTTTTAGTAGGCAAGCTTTTTTCGCCTCTTATAGCCCTTACTAATTGCTGTATGGACGGAAGCCTATTTTACCTAGCTCTTTGCAAAAGAAGCTGGCTTCAATTGTGGACTTAAATAGTCTAGATGTTTGAGTTCAATGCATACATGATCAGGCTGAGTTCTTCAGTAGGGTCATGCCTATGGCTTTGGAAAGCTTGCATATAGCCCAACATCAAGATTCTTTGCGTTATGCGCGTATTTGTAGCGGCGCTTATCAACCTTAGCTTCGAAGGTTCTCTCAAAGAGACTATATATATTTTGCAGCATGAAGCGCTAATTACGTTGGATGTCAGAGCAGGATGTACTATTCTTTGCATGAAGATTGTCTTGCCTAATGGCATTCTTTTGTTAGAAGGCAAAGATGGACAAGAGTGCAGAGAGCATTTCAAAAATTGTACCCCTTATCACTTGCCTATTGATGGTACTATGCAGCCGGAGTTGGTAGTGGTGCCAGAGGGATTACCATGTTTTGTTTGTGGAGAGAAAAAGGACGCGGCTACTATACTTTTGTGTGACCAATGCCAACGTAGTTGGCATTGGCATGTTTAGTTCCGCCCTTGTCGACTCTGCCTCCAAGAGATTGAATATGTCCTTGTTGTAGGAGATCTTCAAGCCATGCTACATCTTCGAACAAGTACTGATAATCTCTTGATGCCAAGCCTCTTATATTTGAGATGACAGCATTGTCGCCTTTGTTGACTACACGCCAGATTTGCAGTATATAAGATTAGACTAATAGGAGATTGAATAAGAGATTGGTACTAAAAACCTGCCAAAGGCAATTAACAATCAAATTCATCATTGTTCCCGGCCTACAATCTTTTATATATTCTTTTCTTGATGTTCACTTGTCATTGTCGGCCGCCGACGATATCATCTTTGGTGTGGATAGATGCTGAGGACTTATATTCATTTTAGCATTTTGATCTAGCTATACTTTTAGTATAGTCTTAGCTGACTTGCGTGTCTGTATTAGCCAGCTAAAGGGGGCAATTGAGAGCATATTTGTATATATGTTTTTGGGTTACATTTTTGTTTTTATCTGCTGTTAGTGATAATACACAACATATTGTAATTAGCAATATCTATTTACACAATCACACCCGAGGGTAAATTTTAGATTTCTACCATCAAAAAGCTGAATTTGAGAATTTGGAATTCAGATTTGAACTCAAAGACAATGATTTTGTCTAGAATCACCAAAAAAAAAATTGAACAACATCCAATGAAAAAACTTATCTTTTTAATAGACAAAAGTAATAGTAATATTTTTCTCTTGAGCTAAGCTTTTTCATTGGATGTTGTTTAGTTACAACATTTTTTTATGGTTCTAAACAAAATTTAGGTCTCTAAGTCCAAATTTGAATTCCAAATTCTCAAATTCAACTTTTTATGTTAGAAATCTAAAATTTACCCCAAGGTGTAGTAGGATAGTCAAGAAGGTATGGTACGCATATTAATTCCCATTTGAAAATTATGTTCAAAGTGTGGTTAGAAAGCTCTTAAAGTCACAACAAATTCACCACAAATCTATTTTTTTGCAATCTACAAGATACTTGCTTGAATCGAGATGCTTTCAAGGTCTAAAACGCATTTCAAAATCAAAATAGTGTTGGTGGATGTAGATGAACATGATACTATGCTTGTTTAAAGTTTAAAGTACAAATTGCACTTAGGAGCAATTAAAGAGATAATGGAGCAATAATTTACACCCTAGGCTTTAACTTCTTTTGTCCCCTTTTCAAACTTCAAAGTACATAATCTAGCTTGTTTTAAATATGGTGAGAGAATGTGTAATTAGTCTTGATTGATTCTGGTGAGAAAATGAATGTGTGGAAGGGTGGTAGAGATAGTACACACTTCCTTAGGATATGGTTTAACTTCCAAATATGACTTTATAGTTTGACATGCCGCTTCATTGTTATGACTAACTCCTATTGAAAATTCTTTGTTATTAATGTTCAAATTTGTGATAGGTTGTGACTAAAGTTATTTGTTATTTGGATCAATTTCCAATGAGAACTTACACTTAGTGTATTGTCAGTTGGTTCAAGTTGCAAAAAGTTAATTGAATTTCAAACCACCAGCTACAAATCAATTTATTTTATAAAAAAAAAACTAATTATACTAAATTACAATATAAATATAAGAATTTTTTTGTGTAATCCAATGAAAAACCTATTGAAAGTAAGAAAAGTTGGATTTTAGCTAGTGAAGTCAAACGTTATCCCTAACCGCATTCATCCATTAAGCTCCCCATCTTTGAGAAGAATTTTCGAGCACCTATTGAATAATAGGCATAAACCCTTCAAATTGTTGTTTGATGGAGTTCCAAGATTCTATTTTTTTAGTCCTATTGAGGCAATTTTGTCTTGATGAAGGCATGTTCTTTGCTGAGACGTTGAACGCGTTTGGGTGAAAAGAATTTTGTTTCTTTCTCTAACTCAACTCCACCAACATGGTTTTATAATACATCCCACAAACATGTAGAGGAATGCGTCATATAATCACGTTCTCTCAAATGATGCATTCCCCCACTTCAAGCAACCAATGGGATGGTTCCATATGACCTCAAGAGATGGGAATAATCATGTGGGACCTTATAGGTGGTGGAGTATTGAAACTTTCTTGTGATTTCAGATTTTATTTATGTTTAATTTCTCACATTCATTTCTTGACGCTTTTTGCCAATGAGAATGAAATTTTTGGTGACTTTTTAGAACAAAAGTGGACTAAGGCCCGGTTCAAACTAGCAGTCGGACGAAGCAACAAAATTCGCACCCCTACCAATGGTTCATCTATTGAAAAGTTTTCCATATCATTGTGTGTCATTCAAGAGTGTGATTTTGCTAGACAAGTTTGGTACCACCCTTGGAGCAAGCCCCAAAACTTTACTATCTTGACCGTTGACGTGACTATATTGGTTGATGAACATGGATGTTAAAGTACTGGACAACCCTTAGCTTGAACCTTGCAGTAGACCAAAAGCCATATTACAACCAATCACGTTTGAGAAACTTTCGGGTAGTTGCTAATTGGAACCAGGCCTAAAACAGCCAGTGAATGAGTCAATGAGAATAGGGGCATGAAAAAAATCAGATATTTGGTTTTTATTCAATTCAATTATTTGGAAATATAAACTACAAGTGACGTAACCGATTTCTTCACAAGTCTCACAAACTAATGAGTCACTCAGCAATTGGCTCTAAAAAGAACAATCCAATAATATCAACAACCAGCAAGGAAAAACAACTAAGGTAGTCTGCTCATATTCCGCTCATGCTCTAATCCCGCTCACCTCCCCAAATGTACCCTACTGGTACATGTCTTATTTATAACCTTTCAACAATGTACATGGAACAAACATTTGAGAGGTGGGCGGTTTTAGAGCACGTATGATCTTTCCACTTCAAAATTTCATAACTAATTCCATAAAGCTCCATAAAATACAAAAACACTTGGGATAGATGTCAATTCCTCTTGTCTTTCAAGGAAAATTTACTGAAAATTATTTCAAACAGTTTCACCTCCCCAAAATTAAGTTTCAGCCCTTAGATGAACAATTTACAAGCATACTACCTTATGAACAATTTGAAACTAGTTGAAATTCAAATTTGAAATTCAAACAATGAAGACGACGCGTGGTGAAGACTACACGTGGTGAAGGCATTTGGTGAAGACAACCGGCTAGACTGGTCAACTTTGCACAACTTGACTAATGCAGTAACCGTTTATGTCCAGTAAATGGTAAACTTTCAACTGATACGTATTGAAGGTGAAGAAGAAAAGCGGAGATGATGAAGTAATGACGTTGTTCTTGCAGGATCACACAACGTTTGCAACCAGTGTTTTTTTTTTGGGCAATTTAAGGCCCTATTGCCTCAAAAAAAGAAAAAGAAAAGGTGAGCTTCAAGCTTATAGAAAAGAAAAGGGATTTAAAAAAAATGATAGATTGCAATAATGAAAATTGCATTGCAGTCTAGATTTCCATAAAATTCTTGTCAAATTGAAAATTGATGCCACCACTTGAAAATAATTTGAGGTGTTGCCTAATCCAATTCCATGCAATAATTAAGTAATGCCAATGGTTATTCGGATATTTTCAAAAAAATGTTAATGAATATTTTTTGCCTACAAAAAAAATCTAAAATCTCATGATGCTGCAAAAATCCATGCATAGGGCCACCTTCAACTCCAACTATAAATAGGATGGAGCCTGCAAGCTACAAACCATTTCCAAGGAATGCCACACAAGCATTGGTCGGAAAACCTAAAATAAAAACCCTGCTTTTGCCTTCAGCAGTCTTTTTGACAGCCGAGAATAACTACCATTGAACGAAGCACCGTTGTCGTCGTCGACTGTAATGAAACGATGCAGAGTTGCAGTAAGTTAGCGGCGATGTTTAGTCGATCACAATTGTAATCCTTCAAGCAAGCAGTCAATGTATGCTCGTAGTTTAGAATTTCGTTACAGACTTTGGAAAGTGGGGCGCTGTTGAATAGACCGAGATTTTTAGGGTTTGCAGGACTTATGAACTGCTCGTTGTCTTCGACGGTAATGATATGATACAGAATTGATTGCAGTAACTTAAGCGATGTTTAAGTTAGTCGATCGCACTTGTAGTCTTTCAAGCAGTCGATGTTTCGTAGTTTAGAATTTGGTGACAGGTTTGGGAAAAAGTGTGGTGCTGTTGAATGGACCGAGACTTTTAGGGTTTGTAGGAATTATAAACTGGTGCTCGTGTAAGAAGGCATGGATGATGATTCTGCTGCTGCGTGGAGG
This sequence comes from Ulota crispa, assembly GCA_963920765.1. Taxonomy (NCBI): domain Eukaryota; kingdom Viridiplantae; phylum Streptophyta; class Bryopsida; order Orthotrichales; family Orthotrichaceae; genus Ulota; species Ulota crispa. Next base: position 4,438,745 of record OY987251.1, on the reverse strand, counting down.
AGGCTACTGCTTTTAGGAGCACGGTAATGAAATGCAACCCATCTCTCTCACTCAATCCCAACTGCCTCGCTGCAGAGCATTCTTGTCCTTTGACGACACTCAATTGCCGAGAGATTCGTCGAAATTAGGGTTTAGCTATGGCGTGGTCATCATCTCGCTTTTGCTCCGCTCTGCTCAGTCATTGCGAGGAAGAGCTCCTCCTGCTTCTTCTTCTTCTTCATCCTCCTCCTCGTCACTTCGATTCCTCTCTGCCTCTTCATTCTCCTCATCTTCCGGCTCTTATAGCAGAGGTTTTAAGCCAAATCATATTTGGGGATCACTGGTGCAGACTGGAGCTGTGACTGGAATCTCCTCCATGGAGGCTCATTCTGGAGGGACATCCGAGGTGTCAGCAACAATCAACCTCGGGGCAGCGGTGGTGGCGTTGCAGTGCCCGAGGGAAGGGCTTTTGTCGGCGACTCTCGTCGATTTGAAGGAGAAGTGCATGCAAGTCTTGGGAGCGCACTTGCAGCGGTACTCCGGTGTCTCTCTGGAGGAGGAGCCTGACTTGGACGTGCTGGAGGAAAGCTTGGAGGACGAAGACGACGACGATGATGACGAAGGAGGAGATTCCACGAAGAAAAAGCCTGTTGAAGGTGCGGCTCCACCACCTAAGAAAAAAGTAACACCAAAATCTACCTCCATTCTCTCCCTCACACCTTTGCTTTACGTCTCCCTTCATGTGTTTTTGCATATGATACAAGTCCTCCGGACTTCCACACAATTGTCCTTCTTTCCCTACCTTGACCTCTCCATTTTTTGTTCTTGAATTTCAAAATTTGAGAAACATAGAGACACTCAATACTAAAGAAAACCTCAAATCTATAATGCATCGGCCATGCCCATGCCCCCATGCCCATGCTCCCCATCTCCATGCCCCCCATCCCCATAATTTGGTTACGGAACCCCATGCACTCAAATCTCCACAATTCGGTTACAAAACCCCATGCACTCACATCCTCATGATTTGGTTATGGATTTGTTGTTTTTAGTTACGGAATTGTCAATGACTACCACTAAGGACACTTTTGAGGTGTATTCTATTATATAGATAGATGTTGGCTATGGCTCTCTCACACACATCTTTGCTGTACGTCTCTTTTCATGTGTTTTTGCATAGAATATGTTGGTTATGGCTGCATAAAATATGTTGGTTATGGTGTTTCGGGGCAGTTCACACTAACTTATGTCTCATGTCCCAAGTCCCACTGAAATGATTGGTCTAGAGTCAAAAGTTAAGACTTGACGCTTCACACTATGTCCCACGTCCCCAATTCTCATTGAAATCTGAGAATCTGATTGATGTAGAGTCAAAAGTTGAGACTCGGAGTTTCGCGGTACTCATTTTTGCCCTTAATAACTTAAGTGAGTTAGGATTTGGCGTTGAGGTGGGACTTGCAGGGAAGGAATGTGGGATGTAGTGTGATCCACCCCCTTCATGTGGCATGTCACACTTGAAATGATATTTCAAGTGTGTGGCATGAAAATGTGTTGGTTGTGTTGTTCATTCATTTTAGTGTTGGTCTTGAAACGAAACTTTGTTGGGTTACATTGTGTACTGTGGTTTTAACGTTGGAACCATCGTTGTTTTTTTGAAAGTGAAGGAGAAGGTTTTGAGTGAATAGTAAGTCAATTAACATGTTTTCAATACGGACCTTTTGATAAATGGTGTTCCAATCTTATCACTCTTAAAATATTTTACTACATGATGTTTAAATTAGTGTTAAACCTACAAAAGTAGTTTATCATATACTAAGCCGAATAAAGAATGCCATGTGCTTTAAAAGAACCTAGAATCTAGGAGAGGAAACTCAGTATGATGGTGGTAGAGTTTTGCCATTCTAGGCTTGGTGCCTTACGACCCTTGCAAATGAAGTCCTTGATTCTAACATTAGGCTGCTCTTTGAAAACCCCTTATTAGTTTTAAACCTTATGGAGTGGGTTAAAGTTGAATATATGAAAAGTCTAAAATCATTGCTACTATTATTACTCTGCAAGTCTAATAAAAGAATATGTAAATTTTATGAAGGGACTTGTTTCGGTTTTCATAATTCTGTACACGAGGATACTCTTTGCTTCAGAGAGCACTTTGTTGCCTATGATATCCTACAGAAACGCTAGGTTTGCATGCTTGGGTTCTCTTATGGTACTCCTCACTTGAACCTGTTCTCACTTGTTTGTCAAACTTTGTTTCTACTCAGGTAAAGTGAACAAGAAATGACAAGGTGGGATTTATCTCTACGAGAATATTCCACACCAATTTCAACCATCTATGTGAGGATATCAGAAGGATTGGAAAAGCTCATGTTCTAGAAGGTGCTCAAAGATCAAAACAGAGAACATGGCCATTGTAAAAAGCAGACATGTGTCCCAAGCTTATGATAGAAAAATGGAGTATATATCTTGAGCAAACCTTGAAACGTAGACGTCTACTTGGTTTCTGGATTTCTTGCGGTGTTCCTTTCCATTTGGTGTGCAAGGGACCTTCTCCATCTACTCGTTGATGATGTTATGCATAGAGAATTTTGATAGTTTTTACAAATGGTAACTATTTTATTACAGCAAGAGCTTCACCCGCATGAGAGAGTTTTGTGTGGTATGCTTCAGATTGAATCTAAGGTAGGAGCACCCATAAGCGTTACTGTAAGGGTTTTGAACATGATGAGTATTAATAAACAACTAGCAAATTATAGGATCATATTAGGAACAAAAAAAATAATGAGTTTGCACTTTTGAATGTATTATTTGGATATTGTGAGAATAAGTTGTTAAATTGTAAAGAGCAAACTACCATTGCACCCATAACCAACACTAAGGTTTCATGTTCACATGGTGTACATCCTTGTAATTACATCTATTTACTTCCACAAATTTTCCAAGATTTTAGAGGTGACGGTTATGGGGACACTAACGCTTATGGGTGTTCGTACCTTGGTACATAATTTGATTCCAGAAAAGGTAATGGAAAAAAAAGTAATATCCACTGAGCGCAGTATCAAACAGACATCAGTACAATGAAGCTGGCAAAGTAAACCACAAGAAACATCGAATAGAAGTCCCACGTTTTAAAATGAAATTTCTAAACAAGGGAAAGAAAAGAAAAATGACCATGAACCTAACCTTTCCTGCTTAAAACTAAAACGCACGAGTTTTTCCTGCGGCATAACAACAGAGTAACTAAGGAGACAAAACATGGTTGCATGAAGTAACCTAAAAACTGTACATGGATAACTAGAGCGATATCACGAGCCGGTCAACAAAAGCCATCTTTGTGGAAAATTGGACTCAAGAAAGCAGCAGCCCCACTTCCCAGTCACTTGATAAATCGGATAAGTGGACGTATTTGTTTGCTGATACTTTGAAGGCCCCGTATTTAAGAATGCTTTCAGTCAAGGAAATCGATAAAATAACAAATCGCCAAGTCGAATCAGCAATACCTTATCATTGCATCCGATTTTTTCTAGAGCTGCAGCAGAACCCTCTGAAAGCTTCCAAGTAGATACTAGGATGAAACTGCGCTCTGCAAGAATCCCATCATCTCCAACTGCACCTTCATAGGAATCATTTCAGATTCACAATCGCATGTGCAAGGATCGTGATTCAAACTACAGAGATTTGATAGTTCAATTCTTCAAGTCGTCAGCCACTTTCAGAAGATGATTGAAATCAACAGGTGGATAATGTTGAAGAAGCTTGAGGTTTGTTGTAAAGTCCCCAGCTAAAAGTCGGTTTCTTAAGCACAGAAGCATAGAGCAGCAAACTCGCAACAGAATTTCCTGTAAGAAACAACAGAAATGTTATAGAACATTATAAAGAACATTTCTTTATAAGCAGATATAACTTCAACAAATCATAACTCAATTTTAACAAGTTCAACGGAAAAGAAACAAGTTCATTAAAAATTAAACTGGAAGCTGGCAAGTTTCTGGAACTGCGAAGCATAATTCAAAAGAGGCAATAAGATAATCATGAATCTCACAAATAAACAAAACATAAGTTTAACGTATACCAGTGGACCATCGGGGTTGCTCAAAAGTGAATCCCAAAGACGAAGAGAGTCAGCAAAATTGAACTCTTGTGTTAGCAACAGTGTTATCCACCTGAAGGCGTAAAACTGAGGATTGACCTGTGTACATACAGCAGACAAAATTTACTTGAGTTTCCGACCCTCATACCATAAATGTTGAAGCCGGTCAGGATGAGTTTGACACTCAGGCTTATATCGAATTATAAGTGCTAAATAAACATGAACACCCCTTGGCCAGCCATCACAGCAGAGGATAGAGATGCAAAGATAGCTCAATGTAACTATCTACTATTATTACTACATATTGCCATGCTCATACTCACCAAGAAAGAAAATTCGCTCTTTCCACTTTATCCTTATTTTCATGTAGACTAACTCGTAACAATTCAATACCTCAAGAGTTCTCACATGCTTACAACAACAAAACCAGGTAGAAGCACGAGCAATTCTAGCCTGCGAAGTGGGAATTTAAAAAGCTCTAACCCTAATGTAGTTGAAAGAGTATGTGCAGAAAAATATTGTGCAGACAACCGTGGGAAAGTACCTTTGAAGTAATTTCTAAGTGTCTCCATAACTCCTCGTCATGCCGTCTTAGTAATTGAGTCATCTGTGAAATGGTGGATCGAATCCCCACAGCACTATTGTCAAGCTGTTGACAAAAATGATCTCTGAAATCGCTCAGTAGCTCCACAAAGCAGAAAAATGAATCTTCCTCTGCATGATCCTGAGTACCAAAAAATGTGTCATGATTGAAGCCCTTTTGTTAGCTTTATGAGCTCCTGAAGCAGTTGAGTGCAGCGAGCACAAAGCCATTAGAAACTGTGCGAACACACACTACAGACTCTAGACTTAGTATAGAGTGGAAGTAGCAAGCATTGAAAGACATACTGCTCCGATAAATTCCAACCAAATCATCGAAAGTGGAGATATTGTTCTCACCACATTAGCCTCATCAACATCAGTCTTGAAGACGTAGTATAGTGGAGCTAAGACTTCGTTCATGCCTTGCACATAGCGAATCCCTGGGTTCAGTTTTGCAAAAATGAACAAAATCCTCTTGAGTGCTTCCTGTTTGGCATTAACAGATGACGTAAGAACAAGCAAGCAACAGGCTGATGAATAACTCCCAGGTTTCCAAGGTTAAAGAAAATTTGCAATTGTAACCGGATGTCACCAAAAAACCTAAAGCAAGCAAATATTAAAAAATGATTACAGTTTCTATTCAGACCCAAGCTGACCACCTCACTGAGGATACGCTCATCAATAGATTGATTTGCAGACTTCAAGAGTAAGCAAACATAAGAAGCTATCCAGGTTGAATGCTTCCAGAAAATGAAAATACTTGATTTTCGCGTGCAAAGTCGTTGTCTCCACAAAAGAACTGCATGTCTGGATGCGTCCGCTTCACATCACGGTTGATCTGCTCTGCTAACTCGGTATCCTGCAGTCATCAACAAGAAGCTTGAACAATCGGGACAAAGTGATTGATGCGCAAGCAACTGAAACAGCAATGCGGATTTCACTGTCACATACAGAGTCAAAAGAAACGCTTAAGGACAAAGACCTGAAAAAACTGATGCCAGACACTTTTGCTGCCAAGGCTTAAAGGGTGATCATCCTGAGAAATCTCATGCCGCTGAAGAGGCCCTTCCAATGCTTCCATCTCTGCTGCCTTCATGGCTTCCATCTCCTCCTTCCGTCTCGTGACCTCTGACTACAACCAGAAAAGCCAACTCAATACCAGAGCTCAAGGGCCTCTACACACACTACAGTCAGACTAGAACATTAGTCCTTCAGAAATGCAGCAGTTGTCCTTCATGTACTTGAGCAACCACAAACAGTAAGCAAGCTCCTTCCCAAAGTGGAATTACATAGTTATTACATTTTCAGGGTGTAATTTGAAAATCGTTCTCTCTAGTCTACAGGTTTTAGGCGAACTATGGTTTACCCAAAAAATCGGTTCCCATTTAGCCCACGTTCTACCCACCACAATGGACCTGTAAGCACTGATCACGGCACGATACCCAAACCTCTCACATTTAACTATACAAACCGCAGACAGCACTGCACGAAGAGGAGAAAGAAGTCTTCAACGAACGCAAGTCCTGGTATGAACAAGGAAAACATTTCTAAGTTTGCAATCGATAGTGACAAGTACAGAGAGAGAGGTAAATCCTCGTCCTCCACATGGCCTTGTACTTCTGACAGAGGCTGATCTTAACCCCTGATTTTGGGTAGGCTCGTGTGACCTCAAATTTTTTATTGATTTTTTGAAATTTTTTATGATTGTGTAGGAATGTATAAGGTTTGTGGGATGCAAAAAATCATGTGATTATGTCACACGGTCCACAAGTTATGGGCTTTTTTTGGTCAAAAGCAATTCAAGGGGCAGCTTGGGCAAAGGAGAAAATATTGACTTTGGAGGGGGAAAGCAAGGAGGGGTTGCCACATGTTGCTATGGTGGTCCCCATTATTTCCCAATTATTTTGTCATTGGCCCTTTTTGTTTCCAATTAGGAGGTCAGATTGGGCTTTGGAAGCATCTAAATTTTAGAGATTTTGAGATTTTTAACTTCTTTTTTTTTGACATTTGAAGTACATGTTTATCTTCAAACACACTGTTTGGATTTTCCATATCTAAAAACATGTGGTGGGAAACTTCACTAAAAAATATCATAAGATATTTGCAAAACTTGTCATATAGTGGCATTACAATATTTTTTAGGATGTGTTCCGTGTCTTTGATTGCATTGAAAATTGGTGTACAAAGGTCTAACTTGATAACCTACAAGATAAAATTACAAATTCAAGGTTTGCAGTGCAAAAAAATCAGCAAATGGTGATCAAAGCCATCTGAAACTTTCGGGCACAACAGGAAAAATAAAAACTTTTCCCTTAAGATGCTCATAACTTTCAATCCGTACGGTCAAATGTCACGATTTTCAGTGATTCTTTTCCTACAAGTGCATTACAAGATCCTATGGTTGGATTTCCAAGAACAGCATTTTGTTGAAATTTTTGATGAACGTAGCATTAGGGGCAGTTTTGAGTGGTTTTTGGCAGAAAATGGCCTTGGTAGCTTAGGCGTTAAGCAAGTCAGTGCAACCGAAGGAACTTACAGGATTAATTATCATCTCCTCCCGGAAAACAGCATATGTTGCCCGCTTCTTCTTCAGCTCCGTTGACCAGTCGTCTCTATTTCTTGGCAGGAAACCAAGGAGGACCTACCAACATAGTACCCACGCTGTCAAAAGTGCACATTCCCAATAGACTTCTTGTAAATGGAAACGAAATAGCTATATGGAGTTCACCAAACAACGATCCAGTGCCTACAATACCTTCCAAGTAGTTGCTCGAATGCCTCCAGCATCAGGTATCCCTTGGGATGACAAACGTTGCAATTCTGCTAGATGAATTCTTCTCCTTGACAGCTGGAAGCGTTGAAACATGTATAAGTTCACAATATAAAAAAATACTCCCTCTGTCCCTCTGTCCCTCTAAAAACGTCCAAAAAGCTTCCTTGGGAAGCATTAACCGTGATTTTAGTATTTGTGCTAGTGACACATACATTCTAGAATCAATATACCATCTACCAAATATATGTGTTTTTAGTATTTGTGCTAGTGACACATACATTCTAGAATCAATATACCATCTACCAAATATATGTAAAATCTCTAATTTCGATGTCGTCGTTTAGGCACCCAAATTCCATGCAGAAAGTACCATATTTGTACATGTTGCCAACTCCTTATTATTGATGATTTAAAGATTAGTAGCAACAATGGGCAAAGCCAAGCTTGCTAGGAGAGGAATGCTCTCTGATCACTTAACTTGCCCCCACGAGATCATTGAACACGGCAATGCTTTCTTAGGGTTTGAAATCAGCAAAAGGGAGCTTTTTAGTGGTACAAAAAAATGTGTCTGATTTGGACGTTATTTTTAGAGGGACAGGGAGTGTAAAAAACTCAAAGGTACATCCTTATTTTGAGGACATAGTAGGGAGTGATACAGAATACAATAAACATAAAAAGACAACCGACTAAAAACTTGTGCTAGTCATTGACGTAATCCTAGGACATACCTCAGTATTAAAAAGAGACACACGATAATCGAAGGACGAAGGGCTTCTGACAACCTTGTTTTCATCGGTGTCCGACGAGTGCCCCGAGTTATCAAAAACCTGCAGTTAGGTCAAACCTCAAAAATTGCAAATTTTCCAACATAAACTAACATCATACAATGGACTGTTGTCACCATTCTCTTTACTTAAGTCTGCAAATCAAAAAGCTCCTGAACGAAGTGATAATTAACAAGAAACGTGGTTGTCAATAGAGACAATCGAAACATAGCTTTCCAATGAGCATGAGCAAACCTGAGAGGGCTCTGCAGCAGGAACCCTAACATCGACCTTTTGTTGTTGCGTAGCGGCCTCCTTCTTCTGCGGCGTAGCTATATTGCTAACAAGATCATCGAAATCCCCTGCTGCTGCTGGTCTGCCAATTGGCACTGAAACAGAAGCAGAACTTGATCTGTCGCCAATGGAATATGAAGTCCTCAATGGCGACCTCGGCTTTGATGCCCAGGCTGCGCTGTTGAGCCATGCCGGGACTGGCCTCGGATTCATATTACTGCCATGTTCTGTGGACATCTCACGACCATAAAGTCCACCACAGCGTGACAGCACCCTACTTCTAATTCCACAACTCTTTCAGAATATCCTAAAATGATTCCTTCTCCTTACAACCGAGTTGATATTCTTGCTCAGACCTTGTACTTTAAAAAGCACTTCCACTAATTGGATGCATGTGGATTAAGCAGGCCTAATCTTCAACCCTAACTAACCGGAAAACGATTCCTTCTCCTTACAACGAGTTGATACTCTTGCTCAGACCTTGTACTTTAAGAAATCTCCTCTATAGCTTCTGCACACACAGCTCCTGCACTTCCACTAATTGGATGCATGTGGATTAAGCAGGCCTAATCTTCAACCCTAACCAACCGCAATATTTGAAACTGAACTCTATGTCCTGCATACTTGAAAATGTAAACATCGTCTTAACACGAAACTAAGAACTGACCACGGGATCCACTTCATTTAGATGCCAAAAGAACACACCACGAATCGTGCACACTTCACTCCTCAACTAATCGCTTAGCTCAGTTTCCGAATCAATTCCGACTGTGAAAAAAGATCACTTAAAACACCACACGACAAAATGAAGCCTCAAATCAATGCTCTGATTACTAGGGTTTCTAATTCCAACTCCGATCCCGTTTAATAAAATGGCCATTCACCACCACGACAGCTTAGAGAACAATATTCGCAATCCGAAGAGGTTACCGATAAATTGCCCTAATCTCCGAAATCGAAATCGCACCTCACTCACACAACGTAGGTAAGAGAAAATGTGTATATGTATAAAAACATGTTAATAAGAAAAGGAAGCAAGACTCTCTGATTCTATACTGCTGAAGACACCGAAAACCTCGACGGTTCACTCGATCGCAAAAACGCGGCTCTGCACCAAATTCCTCTCTGAAAAAGCGAGGTGGCTTGCTAATTTCGAGGGAAAGGTATGGCGGATGAAGGTGCAGTTGAGGTTTTGGTTTGTGAAACGACAACGACGTCCGATTTGAGGAAAGCTTCACACTAGAGTAGCGATGTTGCTGCAACTGTGTTTGCTGTTGTTGTTGTAGTTCTTGAGGTCGTCTTCGTCGCTCTTGAGAGCGGTAGTGAGTTGCCACCGGATGTATCCGGTTGACTGGACTCACGACCAGCCCTTTTTTTTTTTGCACCAAAGTGCCACTTGTCCCCTTCACATTGGAGTAAAATTGGAGGGACAAAAATCTAGTGGTGGAAACTAGCACTTTGGTGCCAAAAAAATAAGGTCGTGAGCCACGACCTGGTAAGATGCCGGTTTCATGAGGAATGTCTCGCTTTCTCTACTTGGTAGCCAGTCCTTCCGGTTTGTCCTAATCGGATTTAGATGTAGCAACACTCAATATTGTATTTATAGGGTTGTTTAACCCCTGAGCTCCCCAAGACCTCAAAATGAAAAAGTTCTTGTTTGACTTGTTATAATCTTTCTATTGGTACGGTCAAATCATTTGTCCTTTTTCCTATACTTTGGAGCTTGTCTCACCTACCATTCAATACGGTTAGATTTTGTGAATCTTGTTTGTGATAACAATTTGGTTGGATTGAGTGTGAGTGGGTTTAGATTTTGATGAATATGGGTTGGGCGCTCAAGGGCCTAAATGCCCATGAAGACATTTCTTGTCCTCTAGTCCTGAAAAAACAATATGTACAATAGAAAAAAATTGTTTTTCATCTGTTTTTTTTTCCAAAGTTACCGTGAACCCATGATCCATCATAGAAGGCAAATAACAATCTTATCAAATATACTCGTATTTTTAGGTAACCCAAACTGTGAGAAAATACAAAATCACGATGTTGGGTCCCAAGCTACCCTTGTTGCAATTTTCATGAGGTTGGCATGCACTATTGACTTTTGAAACTTTTAGAAGCAATACTATTGGTGCCCATCAACCAAAACATTGTTGAAGCTACAATATAAATACTATTGAAGCTAGAGTATAAATATTGTTGAAGCTATAGTATAAATATTGTTGAAGCTACAACGTGGGCAAGCCACGGCCATCTAGTGGTCTTTTAAGGGTTAAATAATTAAGTGGCCTTACCTTGGAAAGTTAGCTCATGGCTTATTACTTGGTCACTTGGAGGTGCATGCAACTATCTATATACTAGGATTTCACATGTTTTATGACTTGGACGTTGTTAGTTTGTTTTTTTTGTAACTTTGATGTTGTTATCAAGCATGTCAAAAAATAAATTATTGGAGTAGGTATTGATGACTTTTTTTTGTAATATCAATAGGTATTTATGTAGTGTAATACGTTTAGAAATTAGTGTGGAACAACCTAAACGCAATATTCAATGTACATAATTTACTTTAACTAGTACAAGACTTTGAATATTATAAGACCTTTCTCAATAATATGGGTGAATTATGTCTAGTTAGTCTAAAAGTGTGACATGCATCCCATTCTAATTCTTTAAAAACGGATCTAGTCAAAACCTTTTAATATTTATCAAGTAGCAAATTGGTGATGCATCCTCTATAATGTAGCATTCTTCACACACTTTTTATTATAGATGTATGTGAGCAACATCTCCTCAAAATTTAGGCTGTTTGGATCACAATATTAAAGATAACATTCAAATGATATAGTTCACAGTATGCTAAATTGACCTATTTACTGTAGATTACTTCATTAATTTGCTTCGCGAGTTTGCTTATTTTTTGAATTGGTGTGAATTAGTATTAATAATGCGGTTTGTGGTAACAAAAATACGAGCAAAAATAACTTAAACTTTTTATAGTGGGTCATTAGAAGTCTAAGAAAAAGTGGAATTATTGGTGATCCATGATACTTATTTAAAGATTTAACATTTAATGAAGCTAGTGGTGAAGGTCATTGCATTCAAAATTAAGATTCTAGTGGCCAGTTAGCCTCATTAGGGTTTCTATAATCAATGATTTGAACAATTTAAAAAATTCTAAATAAGTAATAGTGACAAATCAAAGCAATTTTTTCACTACGATTTTTTGATAAATGATTTAAAACCCCATCTTCTACTGTAGGCTTCACTTTATTGAAGATGTAACTTGAAGCACATGTAATAATATCATATCGTTTTAAAGTAATGACACCCGTAATTCCAAATTGAATCCAAGGTTATCATACGATGCTCAGTTTTTTAGCGTTATTTCAATTCGCAATGTATAACACACCAAAATCAGAAAAATCATTATTTATATATATAAAAGATCGAGGACTTTTGATAGTCAAAATTGATGTGCAATTATCATTGGTAGTGCAAGAGGGAGTGGGTTTCAAAAATAGTGTATCTTGAGATTTTATATCAATAAAAAGCTTTTAGCAAAGCATATTTTTCTATACATAATAGATTTAATTAGAACTGCTTAAATCCATATGGATAGAAATCCAATCATTTGTCTCACCATTTAATCTTTAAATTTCGTGTTTTGGACCTCAATTTTGTAAGTTGCGAAAGGGTGAAGCTTAAAGAATGATGAGTCATTTTTAGGCCAAAGTAACCGTAAGATCTTAGAGAAAGTCAAGTCTTTATCATCTTTGTAAAGTTTGGTTTCAATCCAAGGGTTTCATTGAAAGATTATAACAAAAATGTAAATGGTACTACAAGGAAACCAATGTTTTGGAGTAGTTGAAATTGTGCTTTGATTGGCTCTTTTGGACACATAACATTTTAAAAAGTTGGCGTCTTACGCTCATTCTCAAGGTAATCAAGTTCCACATGCATAGAAACAAGTCTTGTATTTTTATGGGAAAAAATTGAGTGAGAAAATAGTCTTGCAATAAAGACCACTTTACCCTTAAATTTCAAAAACTGTGAGTAAAATTGACGACTCACAAATCTAGGGCCAAAATTTAACACTACAACTCCAAGACCACCCATGGTTTGAATTTTTTTGTAAATTCAATGGTGATTCTTCTTCTAAATTTGAAAACACCCCTACATAGCTAACTTGTTTATCTTTCAAACAAGTCAAAGTTCAAGTGACTCTTTGCATTCCTAAGGTCATAAATGGCATTCCTAAAAACCGATCAACTTAATTTGGGTCAACAAAAAATTTTAGAGTTAATTAGACCATTTTCAAATCCTCAATCTGCATTTCCTAGTGACAACTTATATGTCAATCCCAAGCCTTTTTGCACTATCACAAAAAAATGTTGACTTGTTTTTATTACAAATGTTTTTTAATCCTTAGCATATTTTTTATTGAGTTTATTGAATGCTTATTCATATACAAGGGAAATTTTAATAGATTTCCTTGAAGTTTGTGATATTTGTGTAGATGGCCCTAGTATTTCAGAAATTGCACAAATTTCCTTGAACCATAGTTTTCAAGCGTTGATTTTGTTGTGCACATCGTTTCCTTCATTTCCTTCTCCCTTTGTGCACATGATATTGCTTTCTTGTTTAATTGCACTCGTTGCATTAGTCATGAAGGAAGTGTTTTGCACAACAAAACAAACACCTAAAAATTATGGTCCAAAGATATTTATGCAATTTCCAAAAAATTAGGGATGTTTATACAAGTATCTTAAACTTCAAGAGTATCCATCAAATTTTTCCTAAGTACCATAGAATAGAGTAGGCAAACACGACCAAAAATTCTTATTATATCCAAAGAAAAAGTCTTTCATGCATAAAGTGGAGAGAGAGATATATGCATAAAGTGGTTTACATAAAGACTTTACTTTGCATAAGTTTGATGGTGTTTGTGAGTTAAGTCATTCATGGTTAAATTTTTAAATTGATCACATTTTGTGATATGATTATTACCACTAAATTTATTGCTTACAAGAATATTCCTATTACCTCAATTGGTACAATGAGCACCTAAACTCATATCCAAAGAACAAGTCTCCCATGCCCATTGTTTTGGGTGGAAATGCTCTTAGACTAAAATGTCCTAAACTTTTACTTAATAAATGAGTGTCCCAAAGGAATAGCTTTTTTTCTAAAGTGACAGTGAGCTCTACGTTGTTCTCCTCACATTGGATAATGTTTGGAGGAAAGGAACTACATTTGTTGAAATCTATCAAAACTTTGCCAGGAAAAAAAAACATTGCAAAAGAATACATTTCAACTGCTACAGTTCACAGCCTTTACCCAATTCTTTGGTCCATCGCACAAATCTACCAACGACCCTAACAAAACTTGGTTCTCTGCGCTCGCAAACAAATACACCATCACGCCGCCATAACCATTGGCTTTCACCACGCAACATCACCATTGGTGTTGCTAAAAGCTTGGCTAGTCCAAAACCCAAGCGAGAGCGTGTTCTTGGCCATGCTGGTAGCAACATACGATGGCAATTGACCTTGGGGAGCTCCATCGTAGGTCATTTCCCAACCATATGTCAAGATCTGTTCCAAAATCACACCCTAGTACGGCACTCCAAAGTCTTGCTTAAAATTTTACTTAATAGACTAGTGGTTGGCGCTTGCTATGCTACACATGTGAAATCCAAAATCGACTAAATATGTGATATTATAGAGATCAATATGTGATATTACAGCAGACCTTGTGATTTTAGTAGCATGATGGGTATCCCAAAGGAATAATTACATCTCAACTACTACAATTCGCAGACTTTACCCAGTTTCCCGGTCCATCCCACAAATCTACCAATTTACCCAGCAACACCTGGTTCTCCGCGCTCTCAAACGAGTACACCATCACCCTGCCAAAACCATTGGCTTTCACGCAGGCAACATCACCACTGATGTCGCTAGACTCTTGGCCAGTCCAGAACCCAAGGGAAAGAGCATTCTTGGCCATGCCTGCAGCAACATACGGTGGCAGTCGAACTTGGGGTGCTCCACCATATGTCATTTCCCAACCGTAGGTCAGGGACTGTTCCAGAGTCACACCTTTGTACGGCACTCCAAAGTCTTGGAGATCGTCGAACAAAGCCTTGGAGATGATCTTTCCTGGCATGGCGGTGCAAACTAATTTCACAAAGCTCCAAAAAATATGAAACAAATTGGGTTACATGTCAATTTCTCTTGTCTTTCAAGGAAAATTTATTGAAAATTTTTCAAAAAAGTTTCACCTATCCAAACTTCAATTTCAGCCCTTAGATGCTCCATCCATGAGCCTCCTACTTTACATCTCAACTACTACAATTCGCAGACTTTACCCAGTTTCCCGGTCCATCCCACAAATCTACCAGTTTACCCAACAACACTTGGTTATCTGCGCTCTCAAACGAATACACCATCACACCGCCATAACCATTGGCTTTCACCCAGGCAACATCACCACTGATGTTGTGAGACGGTTGGCCAGTCCAGAACCCAAGAGAGAGTGCGTTCTTAGCCATACCAGCAGCAACATACGGTGGCAGTCGGTATTGGGGTGCTTCACCGTATGTCATTTCCCAACCGTATGTCAGGGACTGTTCCAAAGTGACACCCTTGTACTGCACTCCGAAGTCTTCGAGATCGTCGAACAAAGCCTTGGAGATGATCTTTCCTGGCATGGCGGTGCGCATCATGGACGTGACCATGGCCAGGGAGGTGTTGTTGGGTGACCCTGCGGTGTATTCGTCGTCGATGTCGATGCCGTCCAAGCCGTAGGTGGTTACTACTTGCTGCAGTTGTAACACGAACCTCTGTGCATCTGGTGTGTGATACAAACAACAAGGATTGTGTATTAGTTGGAGGTTTGGGGGTAAGGTTTAAGGAGAATCGGCATTTGGTGTATTGTCAGCCGGCTGAAATCACAAAAAACTTCGCTGAAATTTGAAACGACCAGCCACATTTTACAAAATAGTTGTAGTATAATGGCTTGAACCAAGCTGATAATTGAAAGGGTTCAAAAGTGATTCTATACCGGACAAAGCAGTTTGTTTAAGGGAAATTTCATGGATACTCTTGAAGTTTGCAATAATTTCATAGATGCCCCTATTTTTCAGAAATTTCACAGATATCCTTAGACCAAAAATTTCAGGTTTTTTTTGTATATCACTTTTTTTTTTTTTCCTTTGTTTGCATGTTGCTTCTTTTTTGTTTCATAACATTTTCTTCTTCAACATTAGTCATGAAAGAAGTACAAGCACAACAAATGAATGCCTAAAATTTATGGTCTTTTATGTGATTTTTGAAAAAGTAGAGGTAACTATACAAATATTGCAAAGGTATCCGACGTCAAAATTTCTCATGAGTAAATTATCTTTTTCATTGCATAAACTCAATAGGCACCTTGACTCTGAAGACATCCTAGGCTCCAATGCCAAACAATGTTATAAATAAGGTTGGAGCCTTTGTGACAGGGCATGTAACGGATTGCTTTAAGGACGCTCTCAATTGGTACAATTTGGCTCTAAAGACCTCCTACGCAAGGTCCGGGAAGAACCGACCGCTAGTTCAAAGCTAGCCGGTTGAAATGAAAAAAAACTTTTTGTAAATTAGTATAAACATCGGCTAAAAACTGGTTTGAAACTTTGAGTTTTTTTATTTATAATATGAAATAGAGAAAATAATCGAAATAGTTCCTTGATAAACCAATGCATGATGGGAATTGAAGGAAATCAACCTAAACAACTCCAATATTTCCCAAACCCTGCTCTTGAACACCTCAACTTGCACAAGAACGTGACAAAACTTAATTGCTCCCCAATCCAAGTACACCTCCAAAGGTTTGAAGCGAAAATAAAAAAGGAGTAACTTAGGTAAGGATAGGAGCACCCATAAGTATCAGTGTCCCCATAACCATCACTTCTGAAATCTTGGAAAATCTGTGGAATAGATGTAATTACAAGAATGTACAACTTGTGAACATGAATTCTTAGTGTTGGTTATGGGTGCAATGAAAGTTTGCTCATTAAAAATTTACAACTTATTCTCACAGTATCCAAATAATACATTTGAAAGTGCAAACTCATTTTATATATATTCCTAATAGGAGCCTATAATTTGTTAGTTGTTTATTAGTAGTCATCATGTTCAAAACCCTTAGTTTGACGTTTATGGGTGCTCCTACCCTTAGGTAAAGAATCAGGTAACCTTACCTGACTCGTTAGTGAACTCGGACCACCCAGCGGCATCGTGGTTGTTGAGAAACGTGAGCAACACGGTGATCCCCTTCGCTTGCAACTCCTGGATGGCCGACGACTGCAGCAGCGCCAGCTTCCCAGCGCTCCCACAAGCAATGGATCCCCCCGCGGGCACCGACACATTCGGTGCTAGGGGCACATACCCTGTCGGCAGTTTCTGGTCGATGTTGGCTGCGAAGATGGCCACCACGTCGATGGCGGGGCTACCGTCTGCCGTGGTGTAACAGCCGGCTGATTGCAGAGCTGTGATGTTGTCGTTGCCCACGTAGGCCACGCTCATCCCGTTCTTTTCGTAGGATGTGAACTGTAGTAGCGAACAAACAATCCACAATCCATTCACTCAATTATTAAGGTAGTCTGCTCTAATTGCGACCTGCACATTTAAAGCGTTCCATAGCCAGTCCAAGAATGGATTTGAGATGGTTCTTGAATGGACCCTTCTTAGTCTTAAAAAAAAAGGTGTATTTTATTGCAAGAGCCAATCATACTCCTCTATTTACTTGATCTCTTTACAAGTTGCAAGGGGATGCTTTATGGGAAACCTAGAGTCACAAATAGGTGCCTACTACAAAAAACTTTGAAAATTCATTAACAATTCAATAATGCTTCAAAAAATATGAAAGAAGTTGGGTTACATTTAGCATCCATTTCTCTTTGACAAAAAATTAGGCAAACATCTTTATGTCTTGAAAAGTTCATGAAAATCTAGAACAACCCTTAAAGTGACGGCTTTAGAGCAACTACCTTAGTGGGTGTACACTTTTGCTCAAGGATAGAACCAGTAATCCTACATTAAACACCATATTCGGTAAATTGGGAAAAACAATAAATTTTGGGACTTTCACTGTTTTTGTCATTATGTATAAATTAGCATATCACAAAAAATGAGCTTGCATTTTCTTTTACAATAGTGAAGTCTCAATGATTACCTCCAATTTTTTTGATAATTACAACTTTTGTGTAATAATTATGCCTACATTTATCAATGTGGGATGAAAGTGGAGTACAAAATGGTCCCTTGATATTTCCCAATTTACCTAATATGTTGTTACTATGATTTTTGCTTTTAGCTCAAGTGGTTGAAAACATTGCTAAAAACACTAAATTTTTCAAATCTAGCACTGCAAAGTTCACATCTTTTAGCTGCATGAAAATTTTGGTAGCAAATTCTGCAAAAATTAGCTAGTTTAAAGATCACTGGAAAGAACTTTTGAGTGTAACAAGGGAGAAAATGAGAAATAGTCTTTGACGCCCCAATTTGAAATAACACCATATTAGATAAAGTGGGAAAAAAGGGTGTCCCACTTTGTTTTCCCTCCCCCAAACTCAAAATATTAGATTCAAAGGTATTAGATGCAGTTTAAGCCACTAAGTTCTTTTCCCTCGCAAATCTCTCCTCTCAAGTGAGGACACATGTGCAAAAAAAAAACTCTGAGGTTCGAGGTGATCACCTCAAACTTTTGAGACGAATCTGAAAATCCCAAAATTATACCTTTTTTCCCACTTTACCTAATATGGTATTTAATACATTCTGGTTTGTCTTTCTTCTTGGTGAGAAGGGGGAGAGGGATCAACAAAAGGGATCCCAATCACTAAAGACGATCCTCAAAAAATCCAGCTCCTCCCTTTGGTGTATCAGAAAAATCCACAGGATAGAATATTCAATGACACTGGTTGATTATCCAACATTTCAATTTTCAGCCCTGTTCATGAAAACTAGTCATTTCCATCTACCGACAAAAGTTTCAAAAGTTCCAACTCTGACGCCCCCTACTCAAATCGACAACTTTCAAATTGGCAATTTTCCAGTTGGCGATTCCCCGGTATGTTATCAAAAGGAGGTGGTTCTGCAAGAGGTATAGATCTGGATTTACAAGTTTTGCACAACAAACATTTGCCCATTTTTTGCCAGATTAGAGAGGAAAACTATTTACCATGGTGGAGTTGAAGTACGTGGGTTGGCCAGTGAAGAAGACGGCGTCACCAGCGTTGAATGCCCGGGGAGAAGACCAAGACGGATCCGTAATCTCGCCAGATTCGGTGCAGAAGAAGAAGAAAGTAATCGCCGAGTTGAGTAAGGCGATTCGGCGTCCTTGCTCCGGGGAGCTCGACGCCACTGTCTGGACATAGCTGGCGTTCCAGTCCGCCCCATACAAGGCCACATTTGCCACTCTTGTCCACGTCATCGTCTCTGCCGCCTACAACCACACAGCAAGAAAAAATCTAAGAAAATACCGAAACCTGTCTCTCTCTCTCAAGCTAGATCTAAGAGTGCAGTTGTTTGAAATCTTTCTGAAACCTGTCTCTCTAGCTAGATTTGTAATTAGTGCAGTTTGTTTTGAGAGCTTTCTGAAACCTGTCTCTCTAGCTAGATTTCGGAGTACTGTTGTTTGAAAGCTTTCTGAAACCTGACTCTCTAACTAGATTTCGAAGTACTGTTGATTGAAAACTTTGTGAACAGATGATAAGCTGGAATGGCAACCTTACTGAAGAGTTCGTCTCACTCGATCGCTTTACTTCTACAGGGAGTTTGCTTGTTTTAAAGGACTTCTGTTGAGACTGGGCAAGGGAGCTGAGTTATGGGACTAGCAAGTCTCCGATCTGGTGTTTTTGCAGACGAGTGAAGCAAGGAAGTCTTGTGATTCATATGCAAGTCTATTGATTCGTAAGCAGCTATTCTGCACAACAGTGTCTACGCGGCTTTGCTGTTGCAGTGTGTGTCTGTACTTGAAAGTCAAGGCGGTGAGGTGTTTGAATGGGAGTAGGGCGTGGCAACCCAGTCAAAGTCGGTATTTGGACGCCCCGGGGAACTTGGTGGTGGCGAACTCTCATCATGATCTTACCTAGAATTTAGAGCATCTCCACGTGACCTCAAAATTTTCAATCATTGGAAAACACGGGGTTTCTAATTTCCAGTGTTGACCACGTGTTTCTCCCTTGCGCCCAACTAGGTACGTTAACCCCTAAACGTCGGCACGGACAAAAAAACGTCCGTTGCTTTCAATTTTGATCTGATTTTTTTCAGAAGTGATCATAAAAGCGTAATGCATCATGGAAGGTAAAAATTTTCCTTTTGAGATACAGAACCCAAATTGTGATACTTGGTATTAGCTCCCAAGCTATCCTTCTTGCAATTTTCATGAGGGCACTATGCACTATTGGTTTTTCTAATTTTTTGAAGCAATACTACTGGTGCCCATGTGCAAAACATTGTAGAATGCTACAAGCAGGGCAGGGCAAGCCACGGTGATCCATCCGTCCTTTAAGGGTTAACACTAGAGAGTAATTGGGTGAAAAACTAGGTGAAGTTGTCAAATGTTTTTGAAACAAATAGCCCTCGTGTAATAATGTTTGCATTTTGCATAATGTACTTGGCTACTCAATAATGCGTTATTCATTAAATTGGGAAAAAGCTTACATAATGGGACTTTTGAATTTTGAATTTTAAAAATTTTTAGGTTATTTAGAGTGAATATTGTGATGATTTCTTCAAGACCTAACATCAATGATGAAATACCTTATAGAAATTATAGTATCAAAAAAACTCACTTCAAATCACCAAACATCCTCCCAAATGCAAAATTTAGTTTTCCCAAAATACATTTTGGAAAAGCGTTTTCCCAATTTAATGAATAACGTGTTTCATACTTTGTCAAAGTAGCTACACTTGGTACAAAGCCTTCTCGTTTGCAGTATAGCTAGGGTAGAGCTACCTGCACCTTAGAATGCAAGCACATAAGGAAAATTTAGCTAAATTTGGATCAAATGAATGATCTATACAAGTTCATCCAAAAACTACTAATATAAACTACTTTCATCCAAAATCTAGCAAATGGGATTTTGCTCCAGGAAGGATCTAATGATTTCATCTACTTTTTCACACGGAAATCTTAGTGTAACAATTGCCAATTGGCTTTCAAGGTAAAATTTAGGCAAAAATTTTCCAACAAATTAAACGTTACCAACACGCCCCATAAATAATTAGTTCACCACTCAATATCAAGGAAAGTAGAGGAAAAAATTCACTAAACTTAAGATGAATAGTGTCTTGAAGGGCCCTTGCTAGACACTAGCTAGGGGCTTCAATTATGGCATTCTGCACCAAAATCGTTCACATGAATAAGATTTGTGAAAAACCTAGGCAAGCCACTCTGTGAATTAGCCATGACAACCTCCAAATGTTGTGACAACATGTTCACCGGTGAACGTACAAAAACTCTTTCACGGCCGTTTATGCACTGTTTTTTGAGATATTTGAAACTCCTAAGGTAGGAGCACCCAATTGCAACACCAGTTGTTCTCTGACATCTAAAATTAAACATAAAGTAGACAGATTTGCACCCAAACAAGACACAAATGCACCCAAATCAGAGACGCAAGTTGATACAAGGGAATAGAAATTGTGTAGGTGGCAATTTTTGATTGGGTGTGACATGTTCTTTTTGTTGTTGCTTTTTTAGGGGTCTAGTGTCCACAATAGGTGAATCTAGGGAGTTACTTTCAACAATTCATAATTTATTCATACAATCTCAAAAAAAATCCAAAAACAATTTTGCTTGAATTTGTACCCATTTCCTAACAAGCACATGCCATTACATTCTCAAAAGACACTCCAGATTATCACATCCTAGGTAAGTGTCACATTTGGGTGCTTCTACCTTACTCCAGGACAAAGTGTCTTTGTAGGAGCCTCAACACTTTTCATCCACCATTACAAAAAATATGGGGCTCCAATATGACCTTGAGTTTGGGGTCCCTAGCCATGGGAACCCAATTCCCAAGAAAATCATACGCAAGCTGACGTAGCACTATTGGTGCCATGTCAGCATTTCTGATTTTTTTTAATGTAAAAAAAATCAATAAATCAAATAAGTTTTTTTTTTTCTAAGACTTTTTATTTTTATTTTTAGAATATTTTAATAAATTTTTTCTGACCATTAGCAAGGGCTAGTTCCCCACATTGGGAACAAAAAATATGAAAGGTTAGAAACATTTATAAAAACCTTACTGAGACCCCATATTTTTCCTAAGGCTTTGAGCGTGTTTGAGCCACAGGTGGAGAACTGGAGATACCCTCAGAGGAACATTTGCAAGGATCACCGCAGGATCGGGCTCTCCCACACCCTGTTTCAACTCCTGCGACGCTCCTCACCATGCACATGTTCCCCAATCCAACACACCTCTCTCTGCCAACACACATTGCGACCACGCCTCACAATTCCACTAACCCATGCACTTGATTGATGGACAAATCACCACCGCAATGGCACCAATCAAAGCCATCATCCATCAACCAAACCTTCTCACACTCCCAACGGAGAACAAATCCCACCCGCCATCACTCACCCTCCACACAGCTCACTACGACACCCTCACCCTCGCCTACGTCCCCCTGGACAACGACTCTGCCATTCTCACCCTCCCACTCGACGTGTCCGAACACGTCGCTGCATTAGGGAATGTAGGATGCCGGAGGACAGGCCTGATGCGTACATTTCTCGTGGTGGAATCCAGAAAGAGGTTGACGATCGGTAGATTAGACATCGCCAATTCGACATACGAAGTGACGGGAAGAATTGATAGTGATAGTGTTGGTGATGGTGTTTGTGATGGTGGTGGTGGTGATGGTGGTGGTGGTGATGGTGATGATGATGATGGTGGTGATGAGGAATGTTTGGAATGTTGGATAGTGGATGGACCGACGGTGGTGGCGTGGTATCGGAACAAAGTGGTGGTGGCGTGGGAGCGGCAGGAGGAGCGGCAGGATGAGCAGCGGAGTGGAGCGCACGTTGATTTTGAGGAATTAGGGTTTCCGGAATTAGGGTTTCCGACGTGGAAGGCGGAGATGGTCAAGGGGGAATTTCAGCGTGTTTTTGTGGCTGGCGATCGAGTGTTGTGCGTTTCGACGGGGAAATCTGCCGGTTCTGTGTCAGTAAGGTTGCTCACTTTTTTGGATTTCCTGTTTTTGTCTGAGCTTATTTTTTTAGGGTTTAGTCTCTGTGTGTGAACTTGCTGTTTGGGTTGAGAATTTAGGGTTTGGGTTACGTAGAAGCGGCAGTCTAAGAATCTCCGCACCCTCACAAGCTATTACAAGCAATCACTGACTAGCTAAGAGTTTGTATAAGAGCCTTTTAAATTTTTGTCCCCATCCCCATCCTTGCTCTTAAAATGTGCCTCATAAATAATCAATTAATAATCAGTTGACCAATCATCAAGTGTGTTGTGCTGTGCATTTCGACGGGGAAATCTTCCGGTTCTGTGTCAATAAGGTTGCTCACTTTTTTGGATTTCCTGTTCTTGTCTGAGCTTTGTTTTTTTAGGGTTTAGTATGTGTGTGTGAACTTGCTGTTTGGGTTGAGAATATAGGATTTAAGGTATGTACACCCATAAGCACCACTGTCCCCATACACGTCACCTCTGAAATCTTGGAAAATCTGTGGAAGTGAATAGATGTAATGACAAGGATGTACAACATGTGAACATGAAATCTTAAAAGTGGTTATGGGTGCCATGGCAGTTTTCTCTTTAAACTTCACAACTTATTCTCACAGTATCCAAATAATACAGTCGAAAGTGCAAACTCATCTGTTCCTAATAGGATCCTATAATTTGCTAGCTGTTTATCGATACTCATCATGTTTAAAACTCTTAGTTTGACGATTATGGGTTTACATACCTTACCTTACATAGAAGCGACAGTCTAAGAGTCTCCGCACCTTGCAAGCAGTTACAAGCAGTCACTGAGCCCTTTAAATTCTTGTCTCCATTCCCATCCTTGCTCTTGAATGTGCCTCATAAATAATCAATTAACTAATAATCAATTGACCAATCATCAAGTGTGTTGTGCGTGTGTTTCTCTACGGACAATTCTTCCGGTTCTGTGTCAGTAAAGTTGCTCGCTTTTTTGGATTTTCCTGTTTTTCTGAGCTGTTTTTTTTTGAAGGGTTTAGTATGTGTGTGTGAGAACTTGCTGTTTGGTTTGAGGATTTAGGGTAAACGCCCCCGTTTAGTGCAAGTGCTGAGCATAATTACGTACCAGAGAATGCTTGACACCATACTATCCTTGATTGCAACTTTACTCGGCATTATGTTACAAAATCTGATTTGTCACTTGTTACACCCTCAACTCATGAAGTTACATAAATTCTAATTAACATTGTACAAGATCCACTAACATTTTACGACAAGGATTTATGTAACTTGATGAGTTGAGGGTGTAACAAGCGACTAGTCAAAATTTGTTCAACAAATAACAATGCAACATTGACAAGTAGAGTTGTAATCAGGGATATATGCAAATGAGCATCCGCACCTTGTACGCTAAACATGCCCTCAATAGCACTTGGCATGGCCGCTATGCTTGGCGAGGTGCAAATGCGCCAAAGCCATAAGGTAGCAGCACCCATAATCGTCAAATTAAGGGTTTTGAACATGATGATTATTAATAAACATCTAGCAAATTATAGGATCCTATTAGCAAGAGAAAAATGATGAGTTTGCACTTTTGAATGTATTATTTGGATACTGTGAGAATAAGTTGTGAATTTTTAAAGAGCCGACTGCAATTGCACCTAATACCAACACTAAGGTTTCATGTTCACATGTTGTACATCCTTGTAATTACATCTATTCACTTCCACAAATTTTTCAAGATTTTAGAGGTGATGGTTATGGGTACAGTGATGGTTATGGGTGTTGCTACCTTCTGCAAGCTAAGGCTCTCACTCAATTGTAACTCACTTTCAAGGTTTGGTGAATCATTAGCGCGCCCAAATCCAAGACAATTGAAACTTGTTGATTGATCGACACAAGAGGTCCACAATTAGAGCTCAACACCTCAACACATATCCTCCTCCCTTGCTTGTGCTTGTACCTGCTTCAAGGCAAGGGTGGGGCATTGGAGATTTGTGCAAACCCTTGGTTGTGGATGCACCCTAGACACTTGCTTTCAAGAGCTCCTTAAATAGCAAATTTAGGCCCAAGATGGAGGTTCCTTTTTTCATTTACTTGAGATTAACAACTCCGGCAATTTTTACATTTTCTCTTGCTTGCTTTGGTAAACTATTATACGGTTTTTGACAATTCTCAACAATACCTCTCAGCGTATCTCCTTCACAAAGTCTTAATATTTGCCTTTTTCTCCTTCAGTTTCTTCCAAACTGGGAGCTCTGTTTTAATCTAGGGGAAACTTTCAAGGATACCCCTGAAGTTTGGCAATATTTTCATAGATACCCCTGCTTTCTCAGAAATTTCACAAATACCCTTGGACCAAAATTTTCAGGTGTTTGTTTTGTTGTGCATGTCACTTCCCTTCTCCCCTTGTGTGCACATTACTTCTTTTCTTGTTATGTGTGCGCACAAAGGAAGAAGGAACGTGGCATGCACAACAAAACAAACACGTGAAAATTTTGGTCCAAGGGTATTTGTGAAATTTCTGAAAAAGCAGGAGTATGAAAATATGGCAAACTTCAAGGATATCCATAAATATTTTTACTCAATATTGCTATATCCAGCTAAAGAATAAAAAAGCTTTGGAGCTGATTTTTTTGAGGATGTTGTGTTTGATTGTATGCAGGAAGACAGACTTTCAAAGTTTCTTACTGCCATGCACCAATCGTTACACTATGACCCTTGCAAGAGCTGAGTTTCCCTTGGAGCTTGATCCTTTATTAATTACTTGTGTCTTTTACCCCCGGAGTTCATTCAACTTGTTGTATGAAGTTGTGTTCGGTACAAGTGATGGAAAATTAAAGTGCTGCTCTCACAACAATGTTATCATGGAAGTCACCCTGGAGGATTCACCTGTGTCCGTCACGATTGCTGAATCGGTACATGGTGTTCCAGTGTTGGTTGTTAGCTTGGGTGGCATGGACCGAAAAGTGGTGACCTTGTTTGCAGATTCTCTTCACCAGATCAATTCATGGACAGGAATCCAACAGGTAGATATTGATACTCATGTTCAGTAATTCACCTTGACTGGTTTTATGTCGTTGTTGTTTCGTTCTTTAGCAGACTTTTATGCTACTTCTAGTTCTGTTTAGTAGAGGTTAGTCATGTTCAGTTAGAAGATCCCCAACTTCAGTCTTGATGCTTTAGTGCCTAAGTTTTGTTTAATGCCTACTTCAAATCGAAAGGAGTTGAGTTGAAATTAATCAACTTGGAAGCTTTAAGGACGCGAACAAAACGTACTAGTCTAAAGAAGACAATTTTGAACAGTGAAAAACGTACTTTGGACGTTACTAAAATCAACTGTTAGCTTCGAAACATTTTGTCTTTCTATATGTAACTTGGGCACTTCAGGGGTCACCCTTCTCCCTTCATCTGTAATTAATTTATCTTATCCTTTCATTTGTAATCGATTTGTGGACACTTCGCTTCTTTTTTTTGCTTCATGTGTACTTGGTTTGCGGACATCAGTGTTGTATTGTTTGGAGAATTAGTGGACCTTTGGAATGGGGAGATTTTGCAGTAAAGTTTACAAGTAAATCTTCTTCAGTCAGGGACCTAGTGAAGTGCGAAGCTTAGTGAAGTGCGGAGCTTAGATTGAACTGTCCTAGATTTTGTTTTATAGACACTGGTGAAGGGATTTTGTACAACACTTCTTTTTGTTGGCACAATTATAACATTTTTTAGCAGCTTTCAAAAAGTATGACTGTAAGTTTGACTGCAAGTCTGATTCATGTGCAGGTGATCGTGGATGAACTTGCAAGGGTAGGACAAGACCAGATATTACTCCTATCACAACCATCGGCATCCTCAGCAATCTCTTTTAACCATTGCCAGCGCGTCTCTCTACTCCAACCCGGTTCTCAAAATCCAAATGAAAACCACAAGAGCAACATACTCAAGTCCATCAACGAAGCTCTGGAGATCCGGTTGCAAGACGGAGTGAAGGAGCTTCAAGCAGCCGAGCAACGAAGGCTGGACAAGATGCAAATGCTGACATCCGCATGCAACTTGATGCAAACCATTGCAACCGGGGCCAAGGATGTCCCTCTCGTGTACATGCAGTCTGTCCAACTCCAGGAAATCTACATGGGGAGATGCTTTCTGATTCTCGATGTACATCTGAAGAAGAATCCCCTTGAAGACTTTGATCTTCATCACTCGACTCTGTTTGCAACAAGCTTACGTGGCTTCGTGAAAAGCATGGCTTCCTGTCTCCCATCCCAAGGTAACTCACAGCGGTTCCTTTTCTCCTTCCCATTAAAAGAGTGCACTTTTCCTCTCCACATCATTTTGGCAGGTGGAGACAAAAACATAGAAAACCCTGGAGTTGAGGGGAGCAAACTCTACACTCAGTGGATACACTCAATTGAGGACGTGAATCTGCCAAACCAAGAACCGGGGTCTGGTAGAAGCCCTGCCGCTGTTTGTGAAAAATGGATGAAAAACGGTGCTGTTTTGGATGACCATTTACGTGCACTTGTGAGGGCGGTTTTGCTTCAAACCAGCCCTGGCAATTATAACTGGAGCACTTTGAAGGAAGAGAAAGTGATGGAGGAGCACACAAAGGCACCTCTTTCAGCGATGTACGTGAAGGATTTGGCACTTATTAGTAAAACTACCAACTCCTTGGATATTTTATCAAAGTTGTATGGTACAAGGTTGGTAGAGATGGTGATTGGATTTGTAGATGTTTTAGTGAAGGAAATCCAGAGTCATGCAAACGGTGAAGGGTCAGAGTTGAGTCTCACGGAATTGCAAGCTGATACTGACCGATGTTTCTGTCATTTGCTTGCCTCCATCACGCATAATAGCTTTGGATATATTTAAGTGGTGAGAAAGGATGTATTCTCTTAGTTGTGTAGATATGATGGCAAGTTTTTCTACCCTGCCTGAGGATTTGTGAAATGCAAAAATGTCCTGTGTCTCTTGGACTGGATTTTTAGCACGTATTACCATAACACTAGAGATTAAAGCAATGCTCGAAAAAACAGAAAAAAGTAGACGGTCTTGTCTGAGCAACTATCCTCTGAAAAATGCCAACCACCCGGCCGGGGGATTTAAAAAAAAAAAAAAAACCAACCAAAGGCATGATATAAAAACATCCACCCCCCTCCCTCCCTTGAATCACTAATATATCTCATATTGTATGTGCGTCAAATTGATGTCACATGAATATAAGTATGGGGTGAGTGGGTGTTATTGACTATGACTAGTCTCAATTTTTTGAACCAATGAACTAGTGATACATGCAACCCTTTCAGTTTTTTTGGAAATGCCTATCCACCAATGGTTGAATGACATGTGTAGCCCACCAATTTTTTCATGTATGGGTTTCAAAATACAGTATTGCATTCTGGTCTTTTGAGTGACAAAACAATCATAAAATTTGACTCTTCAAGTGGATGTGGATGTGAGTAATTTCAACCATATGACTTTATTATAGTTGTTAGTTCTTGAACATTATGTGATTAATTTTCAATTAAATTCAAAATAAACAAATATTAGATTAATGATGGTACATGATGGTGTGATCAGTTTCCAAAATAGTAACTAACTAAATTGGATAGCATGATTAAAGGTTCAAGCTTGTGTTTTAGAGGGTTTATGTAGGCTAAGAAGTTGACCAAACTTGGCAACTAAATGTGATATGTAATAGAAACTCTTTGTTATTATGTAGCTTGTTTTTACTTGTATTAACCCCTAAAAGACCAAGGGTGTTTTTTGAGAAAAATCTTAGAAAGTGCCACCTTTTAGTGCATTGCCCAAAATTGAAAATAAAAAACCTATTTTCTCAATTTCAACCATACAAAAGTGTGGAAAATTGATAAATTAAAATGTGCAAAAAAAATCAGCCCATTTGACCGCAAGGATTGTAAGTTATAAAAAATGACTCCATATGTCCCTACCCAAGTTCTCAAGTGGTTGTTGAACAGCCACTTGGTCCTTTAGGGATTAACATTTGTTGATTAGGTCCAAATGCACATGTAATGTATCATTGGAGAGGTATTTTTCACAACTTTAAATGGTACACCATGCATTTAGTTTGGATAACTACTCCACTTGTTGAACTACAAAATGTTCTTGTAAATTATGGCCAAGACTAGAGAACAATAATTAATAACACAAAATTCAAAAAAAGAACTTCAATAGAGTTCTTTTGTAAAGCTTATTTTTTACTAACATTCTAGTTTCATTTTTTACATATATATACATAAAGAAAGTCATAAGGCTTACAAAGAATGCGAGTATCAAGCACCAATCAGTAGTATAGAAAGAATTGAACTTCTAATTGATTATTAAGCTTGGCAACCAATGGATGAGAATATAGTTTCATGTTTTCAAGTGTTTTGATGAATAATCTTATGAAATTGGGTTATTTTCACATGAAAGAACAATTTTACCTTATCGGGTTCCAAGCCCTCATGATTTGATATTTTTTTCAATATTTTTTTCTGATCCTTATAGTTAGATTTGTGTTAAATTTTAGGGAAAATATCAAAAATGCCCCTCAGTTCTTTCAAAATATCAAATATACCCTTGTATTATCTGAAATATAAAAAATACCCTTAATTTTGTGTCAAAATATCAATTATATCCTTAGTTGTCTTTGAAAACATCTAATCTCTTTAGTATTTTGTATTTCTTTAGAACAATTTTTTGTAAATATTTAGATGCCAATGAAAATTATAAAATCTAGATGCAAGTTGCCTATAAGTCAAATCTTGGAGGCAAATTTAATATAAGGTTTTTGCATTTAAGTTTATTGTGGCCATGTATTGACTAATCTTTGTCACTGCCTTTGGTGCAAATGTGACTTACAAAAATTTCAGTAAAAAGGCATAAGAAAATTAAGAATATTAGTTGTTTTTGAAAATAACTAGGGGTATAATTGATATTTTGACACAAAACCAGGGGTATTTTTGATATTTCAAATAATATAGGGATATATTTGATATTTTGAAAGAATTGAGGGGCATTTTTGATATTTTCCCTAAAATTTAATGCAATTTGTCTCCCTTATTAGGCTTTTCAAATATGTAATTAATTTTAGAATTGGTGAACATTTGATTGCATGGGAGGGGTGTGGGAGGGGTCCGAATGAGGATTGCAATTTTTTGTCCCCAATTCTACATAGTTAACTCAAACTGTTAATCATTTTGGCAAGCAGTTAAAAAGCACAAAAAACATACTCCCTCTGTCCCAATATAAAGCTCCAAATTAGGCATAGTTCTTGTCCCACTAAAAAGCTCCTTTTTGCTAATTTCAATTGTTGAGAAAACATTTGTCATGTCCAATGATCTCATGGGGGCAAGTTAAGCAATTGAAGAGCATTCCTCTCCTAACAAGCTTGGCCTTGCCCATATGAGGTACCATTGTAGCTACTAATCTTTAAATCATCAATAATGAGGAGCTAGCAACATGTACAAATATGGTACTTTTTGCATGGAATTTGGGTGCCCATATGGCAACATCAAAGCTTGAGATTTGGCAAACATTTGGTACGTGGTATATTGATTCTAGAATGCATTTGTCACTAGCATAATGACTAAAAATACAGTTAATCCTCATGGGGAAGTTTTTTGGAGCTTTATAATGGGACAGAGGGAGTACTCCTTAAGTATAGGCTAGTGTCTTTTTGTTAAAAGCAATTGTAATACCACAAGTGTATCAGCGTATGATGGTTGAGCTTTTCATGTAGGTTAACACTTTCTAAATCTTTGATTTGATTTGAACCCTTGAAGGGCCCTTCGGCTCTAGAAGTACAGTACCAAATATGGTCGCAACCAATATTCAGAAGTTTGAATCAATTGGAAATTAAGTGTTACAACCATACATATTGAAGGGTTGTATGATGGAGGGTGCATAATTTTTTTTGGAAAGCCCTCAGAGCAGCTCAAATACTTCTATACATATGGCCATACATACGGCCACAAAGGGCTTTCGCGACATTCAGGAGTTAACCCTTAAAGAACGATAGGGCATAGTATATACGTTACCGTATAATCGGTATTTGCTACCAATTAGAACTTTTAATTTGGGATCTCAATTAGCTCACTAGAACCGCTTTGATCTATTCTCCAATTTTGTTATCAAATGCAATAAAGGTGTGAATCTATTCCAAATACAAGATAAACGCCTCATATTCTACTGGTTGTAGCAGCATGCTTCGTCCTTTAGGGGTTAACCCTTGAGCGCCCAGAGTTTCCCAGACTTTTTTCACTGGCAAAAAAGTGCGGCGGGGGTCATGTGCTTGTAAATCGTCGTGCTTGCGCCAAGGTCGGATCCACGAAAATTCATCGTTGAAATTGCTAGTTCAGATGGGCCTCCAGCAGTGGGTTTCTTTTTCAGAGGGTTTCACCGATTATTGCGTTTGATTATAAGGGTCAAAGGTCTGTTGACCATGAGGGGTTTTGGGAATTTTTAGGTGGTTCTATAGGTCAACCAGGGTGTACGACATGCAGGGTTTGAGCTTTTGTGTCGAAATTTTTATGTGGCCTTCGCTGAGAAGGTAGGATTTCACGTGCCAATTTTGAGATTTATCCGGTTATTGGATCCCCCTCAAAAAATTCAATAACTGCGAGGTTCAAGGTGCCTTTTCAATGCAGGGTTCACCGGAGCTCTCCTGGGGTCAACTGACACGGTGGTTCCCGCGATCCAGTACGTTCTGTCGGGTGCTGCCAGCAATGATCTCCCGCGGTGACTTTAGAGCTGCTACGTTCAGGTGAAGGCCCGTCAACCGGTGTTCCCCAGTTGCCCCGATAGACGCAAAAGCAAATGGCTCAAGCAAACTAGTACACCCTAGAGATCACGCCCAGGTATCTCACAAACCAAAACGCCCTGAGCCTGTTACCCCACTCCGCGCAATCCTCAACCCTATCCCCTAAACCCGGGTACAGCCCAAACTAAAGTACAAATCAATCTGAGCTAACGAGCCCCTGTTTTGTAATCCGTAGCGACAGGGTCCTGTGCCTGGGGCGCTCAGGGGTTAAAGTAGGCAAAACATAGAGAGATCTCTCAACATATACGCAAACCATGGGAGATCTCTCAATATTTTGAATACACAGTATATCTAGAGAATCATAAACTGTATTCTTGTTTCTGAGCTTTGGACAGTCCAATTTTAGTTAAAGATGGCATCATAATGAAGTATGGGGTTTAAAATAAAATGAAACCCATATAAACTGAGAGTGAGCAAAGTAGACCATCCACTTGTATTTCTGTTCAGCTACATTGTGGTTGGTCACAACTCTACGCTTGTCTAAATAGCTTGGATGTATACCTACCAGCGTTTTTTTTCTTTCTTCTGTATCATTGGGCATGTCCCTCCAAATATTCTCCAACGAAGTGAGGACAACGAAGGGCTTACTATTCCACACAATAAACGTCGGTACCGACACTTTTATTCTTGGGCTCAACTATTCCAAAATTTATGTCAAAGAATCTGCAGTTCAGTGCAATCGAAGGATATCAAAGGAATCGGAACATCTTAGATACCACGATTCTTCTTCGTTGTATGAGTATGAACAGTTCCAGAGGTCCTGTCAAGAATGTGACGAAATCCCATCTTCGCTGGAGCTCGTCATCACCGCCCATAAAATCTGCTCATGAGAGTGGTGACGCTCTTCCGCGCTCTCGGAATCCTCGGTGTTGGATATCATGATTCTTCTTCGCTGTATGAGTAAGGTATGTACACCCATAAGCACCACTGTCCCCATAACCATCACCTCTGAAATCTTGGAAAATCTGTGGAAGTGAATAGATGTAATGACAAGGATGTACAATATGTGAACATGAAATCTTAATAGTGGTTATGGATGCAATCACTACAAGAAATTGTGTCCTAATTGACATGTTCGAATTGACTAAATGTGTCCAAAATGACAAAAAAAATTATCAAATTGGACAATTTCTGTAGATTTGGCCATGTTGATTTGGACATATTTTTGTCATTTTGGACAGTTTTCCCTGGCAGTCTGCTCTTTAAAAATTCACAACTTATTCTCACAATATCCAAATAATACATTCGAAAGTGCAAACTCATTATTTTTCTGTTCCTAATAGGATCCTATAATTTGCTACAATTTGCAAGCTGTTTATTGATACTCATCATGATCAAAACCCTTAAGTTGACGCATATGGGTGTACATACCTTATGAGCAGTTCCAGAGATCCTGTCAAGAACGTGACGAAATCCCATCTTCGCTGGAGCTCGTCATCACCGCCCATAAAATCTGCTCACGAGAGTGGTGACGCTTTTCCGCGCTCTCGGAATCCTCGGTGTTGGATATCATGATTCTTCTTCGTTGTATGAGTAAGGTATGTACACCCATAAGCACCACTGTCCCCATAACCATCACCTCTGAAATCTTGGAAAACCTGTGGAAGCAATTAGATGTAATGACAAGGATGTACAACATGTGAACATGAAATCTTGAAAGTGGTTATGGGTGCAATGGCAGTTTGCTCTTAAAAAATTCACAACTTATTCTCACAGTATCCAAATAATACATTCAAAAGTGCAAACTCATTATTTTTCTGTATCTAATAGGATCCTATAACTTGCTAGCTGTTTATTGATACTCATCATGTTCAAAACCCTTAGTTTGACGCTTATGGGTGTACATACCTTATGCTGAGTCCTACATTATTGTGACAAGGGTGCACAGAGGAACCCTGTCGCACTTTGTTATCGTATTTGTGTGCAACTCCTTGTGGCATAGCAGAGTATGGTAGGAAGAGTAGGGAGTGCGGTTTGGAGCAGGAAAACCGATTGCAAAGGGGTTGGTGAGGTGAGAGAGAAGAGAATGTCATCAGAAGCGAAATGGATATGATATGACAGGATGTGGGAGGTGGTACCAGAAGAGCAGCGTCGGTGTGCTTCGAAAGACAATAACTCCGGACCAATTTGTCATAAGTCACGACGTTCCCTTGCAGCGGCGAAGTCTCAGCTTCGGAGATGATCTCTTCCTGCAATGCAGCGTGCGCCGTCTTCCCAATGATGTCCAGCACGCGGGCGAACATGTGTCTGGTGGGATTGTAATTCTCTTGCGCCCGCACCCACTCGAAATACCGCCATGCAACATCTGGCTGGTCCCTCACAAGCGCCAACACGTTCAAAAGGTACGGATGGCGGAGCTTCAGCTTCACTCTCTCCAGTGCAAGCTCTGTTTCAGGTGCCCAGTCTCGCAGCAGCTCTGCCAGTCGTTCTGGCCTGGGCAGACTGCCTGCAAAGCAGCTTCTAAGGTAGGAACACCCATAAGCGTTAGTGTCCCCATAACCGTCACGTCCAAAATCTTGGAAAATCTGTAGAAGTAAATAGATGTAATTCCAAGGATGTATAACATGTGAACATGAAACCTTAGTGTTGGTTATGGGTACAATGGTAGTTTGCTCTTTAAAAATTCACAATTTAATCTCACAATATCCAATTAATACATTCGAAAGTGCAAACTCATTGTTTTCATGTTCCTAATAGGATCCTATAATTTGCTAGATGTTTATTAATAGTCATCATGTTCAAAACCCTTAAACTAACGCTTGTGGTGCTCCTACCTTAATGCTTTGCTCTTCAGGTCCTCCACCGCCATGGCGGCACTGATTTGCGTCAGCTCCTCCGCTTCGTTGGCCCGACATTGAGTTGTCAATGCTGCCGACAGCAGAGAACGCAAGGAATGGGGCGGTGTCAAGCCTGCGTCCATGATCTCCCTGTAAAAGTACACAGCCTTGTCCATGTCTGCCCCTTTGGCATGCGCCTTGACGAGTTTCGTGTACGATGCGCTGTTAGGAGTGACCTGGAGCTTTCTCATTCTCTCGTACAGCTCGCATGCAGCCTCCAGTTGCATCGTTTCCACGAGACTCTCGATGATCACCGAGAAGGTGAAGATGTTGGGGCGGCAGCCAATGTCCTGCATCTCCTGAAACACCGTCATGGCTTCCTCGTGACACCCGTTCTTCTCAAGCGAGTCAATGTAGCTTGTGTAGATGTATTCATTCGGTTTACAACCGGCTTCCTGCATTTGCTGCCACACCAAGCGAACGCCTGCCTCCTTCGTCACTTGGGAGTGCCAGAACATGAGCGACGTGAACGTGACGACACCCGGAGCTATTCCCTCTTCCTTCATTTCGGAGACCACTTGATCCATGGCCTGGAAGTTCTTCCTCTTGCCGTAGTGATCTAGTACAGCTGCATATGTGTACACGTTGTGCTGATAACCGGGTTGCGTTGTTGCCCATTTGAAAAACTTCCACACCGCAACAGCCTTGGGGATCGCCTTCACCACTTGACAAACTATCGCACAAGTCGACTCAACCTGGGCAGGGTCAAAGCACAGGCACAAGTCAACAAGCGAGAAAAGAGCACTAAACCCTAAACCCTAAGGAATTGATATGTGTACCACACCCTTTCAATTACTGTACCACACCCCCAGAGTAAAATTTCGATTTCTGCCATCAAAAAGCTGAATTTGAGAATTTGGAATTCAGATTTGGACTTAGAGACCATGCTTTAGTCTAAAACCACAAAAATGTTGCAATTTAACAACACCCAATGAAAAAGCTTATCTTTTTTTACAAACAAAGGTAAAAGTAACACTTTTCTCCCTAGCTAAACTTTTGCATTGGGTGTTGCTGAATTGCAACTTTTTTTATGGTTCTAGACTAAATCATGGTCTGTAAGTCCAAATCTGAATTCCAAATTCTCAAATTCAGCTTTTTGATGGCAGAAATCTAAATTTTACTCTGGGGGTGTGGTACAGTAATTGAAAGGGTGTGGTACACATATCAATTCCCTACCCTAAACCCTAATACCCTAAATGACGACAGATTCACGATCATGTAACAACCAATTTGATTGATCAAATTGCAACAACCGTGATTCAGACGGGAACAAATTTCTCGTGTGACCACTCAAACTAGTAAACCAAGAGGCTCATGTTGAATCACAGCCATGACTGAGAGAACAGCACCTTGAAATGCAATGTTGGAAAACAACAGACGAATTCAAGGACTCACCTGCAAGTCGTCGAGGAGCAACGGCGTATTCGAGCTCCATTTCTGGAGAAGAGTCTCGAATCGACTAACGATTGCCACTTCTTCGTTCTCACGGCGGAGTCCCCCATGCTCGACTCTGCCATCCTCACCACTCTCAAGCCCAACCTGGACAACACTGCAAAAAAACTCTCTGCATCTAAAAACTCGCTACTTCTTAACCTATAGTCTCCAATTCCGAGAAACGATCTACAAAGCAACGTCCAATCAGAGCTCTGATTGCCAATCTGTCGCACATATTGCGAAGCAGCCCTGCAAGCACTCCTCCGCACCATCCACGACATCGAGATTCTTCCTCAAACCCTAAAACTTTTTCTACTCACGGCCACACATGAATACCTAATTACAACTATCTCAAGGGTAGACAAGAACCGTCGGTGACTTCACCCCCAGTCCGAGTTGCACAGATGCCCCAGATCAACCAGTAGCATCTGCAACTCTTGATCTTGCAGCATTGATGATACTACTGATGTGACTTATGCTTTAACTTCACACCTGCACCAGGAATACCAGTCATGAGGCAATGCCAAGGAGATTACAAGCCTATTCAACTATGCTCTTTCTCTCCACATCTACAAGGTGTCAAGTGCATATCTTCTATCTATATTAATAATTGAATATATTCTATCTATATTACTAATTGAATCTGGGGGAGCGAGGTGTCCAGCAGGGGTGGGAGCAGCGCGCGAGCGGGGCAGGAGCTCGGAGTGCCTGCGGACGACGACGACGACGACGAAACCCTAACCCTAAAGCTTCACGGGTGGGAGTGCTAACGGAGCTGGACGGGCTTCTATCCGTTCCGCCATTCTGAATTTTTGCCCATCTCGTCACCAGCGTTCCCAAAATTGGTTTTGGGTTTTTAGCCCAATGGCTAAAACCGTGTGAAGAAAGGAGCTAATATTGTGATATGGAAAGAAAATGGTTAGAGCACGACAGATAACGTAGGGAAAAAAATGTAAAATTTTAGATAATTTTTTTTTAAAGTAAGGTATGAACATCCATAAGCATGAGTTTAAGCATTATAGGGTATATACCTTGATCAAACAAGCTTGAAAATAATATTGCTAGATTAGCAAGAAGGAATGAAAAATATTGGGATGAATTTCAAAATCCCAATTGAAAGCATGTGTTCACAAAGATTTTTCAAAGTCCAAAATCACTGAAAATCCATGGCCGTGAGTAGGAGATGCTAAAAACAACAGGATGGGGTTCTCAAAATTGTCATGCAAGTCACCTACAACCATCACTTTGTCACCCATAACCATAATTTTGTCACCCAAAACCATCACTTAAGTTCCCATAACCACCAAATTTATTAATTTCAAATGACTAATAGCTTCTGTCAGACGTAGGTCACGGCCAGGGGTACACTCATGGTTATGAGTGTTCCTATCTTAGAGTATGGCTTGCTAACCTAAAGGAAATTGTGGAGTTCAGTAATGGCTACTTTTGGTTAATCAATTT
Organism: Ulota crispa; assembly: GCA_963920765.1. NCBI lineage: Eukaryota > Viridiplantae > Streptophyta > Bryopsida > Orthotrichales > Orthotrichaceae > Ulota > Ulota crispa. Next base: position 4,401,522 of record OY987251.1, on the reverse strand, counting down.
GTTGCAATGGCTAACCAATCTTGGAAAATGTAAAGTTTTGGCAATTGTGGTATAAAATTTCAAATGTTGTAAAACAAACATTGTCACAAACAATATCACTAATTTGGAATTTGATCCCATCTTGCATTAGCAAGATTGCCCATTTTGCAGTATTATTGATTTGCACAATAACAAAAACAAACCACAATAGTATGAGTTAGAATTGACATAAGTAATGAAAAATCGCAGTTGCACCCACCTCAAACTCCATGCTTCAGCTTGCCTAGCAAGTTCAAGTAAAATTTAGTAGAGGCCATTGAAGTTAAGAACTTTAGAACTGCAAAGCATGTTTACCCTCTACTGCAATTCAACCCCATAAACTCGCATTCCGCTCAATTAAACCTAAACCGCATATTAACAAGCTATTGAGCAATGGATTGCATGATTTAGTGCACAACAAGAAGTACGCAAGTGGCACTACGCCATTGCAAGTTAGCAACAAAGATCAACGCCTCAACTATTAAACTTCTAAACCTAATTAAATTCCACTAGTTCAACTAACCCCTCCACTAATCTCAACTTGTTATTTCTATGCAAGAGCAAATCAGGGTTGTGATGTGGATGGTAAAGATGTTGCCGCTACAGCCATAAGAGTATGCTCAAGACAGCTAATGAGCGACATTTCAAAAGCCGACGGAGGGGGTTGGATGCTAGTTGCGGAGTGAGAGGAAATAGCAAGTTGCAATTTGATATTTTCTAGGTATGATTTCTTACTCAAATCTCCATTTTTTTCAGTTTTTTTCCTACATACGTGTAGCGCACAATTTATTTGTGTAGAAATCCAGCTAAATTTAGCCAATTTTGAGAACGCTGCTCGTCACTAGTAAGCTTAACTCCTGAGTGCCCAACATAAAAGCATCTCCCTCGGTGGCTCTGGCTTGCTCAAAGTGGATGAAAAGTAGCCAGACCCCTCTCATGCCCATCTCAAACTCTTTTATTTGGCGAGTCTAGCAAGCCACTCTCCAAGCCATTGTTCATGCACTATTCACCCTAAGTTTAGTGAGCTTTATCCCCTACTTTCCTAGATAAGTGGTCAACTGCTTGTTTATGGGGTGTGTTTGAGTGTAAGGCCACATTTTCAAAGAGCATGGGTGGAGATTGAGACCCCTCAAGCCTTGCCAAACCAGATGGAAAACTTTGAGCAAGTTTGGACTAGTGGAGATGCTCTAAGTTTGCTCAAACCCAAATCCTTTGGAATTCATTTCAATCAAACTTTCATCTAAAAGTGATCTACATAAAATTGACTGTACTAATTGGTAGGGAACATATGCTTGGAGCTCCACAAAAAAAGACATGTCCTTACACTGTACCATTGAAAAGATTATAATGGTCAAACCTTGAAATTTTTTCAAAACCAAGAGGCCATATTCTAGCCCCTTGGGCACTCAAGGGTTAAGCCTAGTTCATACCAAGATGTCCACAACCATCGGACAAAGCCGTAAGCAATCTCATTGGTCAATTCCAAAGTATTGTCTAGTATTGCATTCACACCAGAGGGATGTCTGGTGGAGGATGAGTCCATGTCATCACCTTTTCCCTCCAAAATTGGAGAGGAGCTCACTTGTTGTGGAAAAGATTTGAGATCACCTTGGGAGGTGACCTCAAATCTTCTCCTTTGGACAAAACACTCCCTTTCACTTCATGTGAAGTAAAGACAAAATCAAGTCAACTAAGAATAGAATGAACAAATGTGCTCTTGCACTGAACATTTGGTGCCCGGTGTGAATGCATCCACTAGACGGACAAAACTATGATGACATGGCTATTTTCCCCTCCATAATCCACCAGATGAAACACCAGAGATGGGCTTTTTTCATATGGCACTGGACGTCTTGGTCTGAACCGGGTTTAGAGAATCAGCAAGCCAGGGCTGATTCAGCATTATGGTGAGGCTGTTGGCGAGCATAGTCTAGGGAGAACTGACTTTTAGTTACAAGTCAACTGACTTGTTGTGAGGATTGCCAAAACAAAATGAAAGTTGGCAAATTTACTTCCTACCATAAAAACATGGCTTTAGGAAATCAGCCAAGTTACAATTTTGTCTTTAGGAAATTTAGCCAAACTTGCACTTGTAAATGAGGAAATGGGCCAAATGAAATTTGAAATTGTGGGAAATCAACCTATGAACTTTTCCATGGTAAGGAAATTTTCCTACCTTCTACACAAATATCAAATTGTTTTTTAAACATGTGAAAAGAACATCATCTCCTCCTAAATGTCCAAATGAGGGTAGATTATATCAAAATCTTGTCAAATCTAAAATTTACCTCACTCTCACAAGCAGTTACGCAATGCTAAAGTTCAAAAAATTAAAAAAGCCAAAAACAAGAGCGAGGCGGCCTAGTGAGTGAATGAGTGAGTAGGTGAGTAAGTGAGAGGGTGCGTGGGTGATGATTGATTGGATAAGCGGTGCACTTGGTGCACCAATTCTTAGAGGACACATGGCACTCAAGTGTAAATCCTAAATTTGGAAGCCCAAATCTTGACTTCCAACTCATGTACTGTATGTATCTTCAATGGAGCCGGTATCCAACATGGCATTGGTATTGTGTTGTTGCAAAAGTGGTTGCAATTTATTCAGGGCTCTAATGTGACCGTTAAGGAACCCTATAGTTCCACGGCCTTGGTACGTGCAAGCGTCGGACCGGCATTTTTGCTCTCTTTGCTTGCCCCTTGAAGCGTCACGCTACTGGAAATTTCTAGGTCATTATGGCAACGGCTACGACTTCTTGTGCCCAAAACGGAAGAAATTTTCTCACTAAAGAGGAGCATCAAATTTGTTTGAGCATGCTTCATATTTTGCAAGACCCAATTCAAGGGAATGGCTAGCAAAAGATACATTTCAAAAGAGGGTTGAAGATCACTACAATGCCAACAAACCTACCAGTTGTGGTTTTCATCCTTTTTGTTCTCTTGAGACAAAATGGGGTGTGATAAAACACAACGTTTCTAAGTTTATAGGGAACTACAACCAATGCTGTGCAATGAGAGAGTTTGGTTCTTTGTTTGATGACGTGTTGCAGAATGCATTAGAATTGTACAAAGTAAAGCACCCTTAGCTAGAAAAGTTTTGTTTCTTCACTATTGGATCACTTTGAAGGATTCCCCCAAGTGGATGGAAACTACAGCAGAGTGGCATATACAAGCACAACCTCCTCCAAATGTGTTTGCAAATTTTGGCAACCCTCAAGATCATAGCTGAGGTTATGGTGGGCAGCAAGAGAATCAAATAGTGATTTCCAATCTCTAGATTGGAGCAATTTCACAAAAGCAAGGTCGTCCAATAGGTGGGAAGACGGCAAAGGAGGAGCAAAAGTTGCAGATGCAACAAGAGTGTGCCCTTTGTGCCTAGGCAAAAGCTGCAACAGAAATGGCAGCTGTGAATTCTAAAAGGGCACAAGTTCTTCAAGACCAAGCTGCCCTATCCTTGTTTACAATGTCAAGAGCCAACCCATTGCAAGCTCAAGAATATCTTCATTTATGTTGGTGTGAAGAGTTGGAGAAGTTAAAAAGTTGCATTGCACTTCGGAGTAGCAACAAAGCAATTTTCCAAGCTGAAGCAGATAGGGAGGCACGCAAAAATGAAGAAGAATTACATTATGCAAGTAGAAATAGGATTCCTCCATTGAAATTGCGTGTACCACCTCTGCGTTCTCTTGTGGATAATTTTTCATCAAGCAAAGTTGAAGAAAACGTTTCACCTGCAAAAGATCAATTTCATTGTAACGGCACACAAACTGCTTCCAACGTATTTTCAACTAGAAGTTTGGATTCAAGAACACACTGGACCTCAAATGAAGAAGTTACTAATCCGTCTTATTTGTACAGTCAATCATCTCAAGTAGATCATACTTTGAATGAATTTCAAAATTGGCAACATTCCACAGCTTTGAACAATCATCCTCAAGGTGCTACTATTCATACGGGTATGTACATTTAAGAACTTGTAATTCTTGATTATTTTATTTAATGTTTAAGGTGAGTATTGTGTGGACCTAATGTTGTTGTTTGTATGTTTGCAAGAAGCTTCACGGGTGTGAGTGCTAATGGAGCTGGACAGCTTCTGTATGTTCCACTATTCTGAATTTTTGCCCATCTCATCACTATTTCAAGAATCGGCAAGCCAGGGCCGATTCGACATTATGGTGAGGCCGCTGGCAATTGGCAAGCCAGAAGGGTGAACGAGCTGGCCGAACCATAATGCTGAATTGGCCCTAGCTTGCCAATTCTTTGGCGTTAAAGGTCTGGGAGTACAAAATATGGAGGAGAAAATTATAATACATCGTATGTTATATGAATACGGAATTGAATATGCCTAGGGTGCCGATTTTGCCCTAGTGAACGGCTCAAAAATAGGTCAAATTGGCCTCCCCAGCCTTTAACGTAAGAAAAAAGGGTAACTTTGGAATTACAACTCTTTTGCCTATGTGTGAAATTTGTTTATAGCTTCTCTCCAACTTCTCTCAGCCTTTAAAATTGGCTTTTTTGTTGGTCGCCCTATAGGCACCCACAAGTGCAAATAACTTAGGTAAAGAAGATATAGATAGTATAGGGCAATACTGCATGAGGAGGGGATTGCGGGAAAAAAAGGGTTGACAAGGAGGGTTGAGCCCGACAAGGAGGCGCTTTTCTTTCTTGCAACACCTAACAAAGACAGTGTTGCCCGGCATAAACAGCTAATGGCAAATGCCCAACGGGATGAATGTCCTAACATGGGAGCATGATGAGAACTTTTTTGGATAACAAACACGTAATCCCCAATTACTTGTGCAAAAACTTGTAATCATGCAAGTTGCGGCATAGAACCCGCCTAGGATATGAATGGGGGATTTGGCATTGGTGGTTTACAAAATGGATGAATTCAACAAAGTGTGCATATTCATCCATAAATTCTACTATTTTTAATATCTTTCATTCCAATTCTAGCAAATCTAGTATAAACCTAGAAAGTGTTATTTGTTAAATTGGAAAAATCGTAGGTACTATTTTGTATTTCACTTGAAACCCAAAAAGTTACGTTAAACCAAATTTAAAGGAATCAAATTTAGTATGAGCCACTAAGATTTTTTCCCTTGCAAATTCCTCCTCTCAAGTGAGGGCACGTGTACAAAAAAAAAATGCTGTGAGCTAGAATTCAGGTGATCATCTGAATTCTTGAAAGTCCCACTTTGTACTATTTTTCCCAATTTAACAAATAACGCGTTCTAGGGAGGGATTTGGCAATTTCATCCATTTTTCCACCCAATTTTTCTAGGGTTGTGGTAGCCAGTCACTAATTGAGGTAAGATTTTGGCAAAAATTCACCAATTTTTTCAAACGGTGTTCTCCACTAGTTTCTCTTGAGGGTCTCTCCAACGGTTTTTCTACATATACATGTGACATTAAGTTGAATATTAATCTTTGTAAGATGGTATAAAATCAACATTTTCATAGTCATGTGATACCTTAACCCCTAAATGCCCAAGTGTATTTGAAGGGCAAATTTTAGGTGTTTGAATTATTGTTGTAAGATCATTATTGAACATTAAAATAAAATTGTAATTGCATAGTATCTTGAACTTCAAGGCTTTTAGGTAGTGCTACCAAAAAACCTCCAACAAAGCCATGTGGATTTTAAGATATATGTAATTGAATGTGGATGAGTATGGATTTTTTTTGTTTTTTTAGAGCCGCCCAAAACTTATACTGCAAAAATGGTAATTTTTGCATACAAAAATGGGAAACAATAATTTACAATGATTTTGTGTTTGTTGTTGTTACATCATAACTAATGACCCTCCTTCCAAATCCATGACTATAATTTCATAAATGAGCCTCCAATGCAAACGTCAAAGAGATACCACCTAATACATATTGAGAAAACTTTTAACTCCAATTATTGACTAAAAATCATTGTAAATGGAAAAGAATTAAATGGTAAATGAATTCTAATTCGCATAACAAAGACATTCCAAAATTGAAGTTGAAAGAATCTTCTTAACTCCAGCGCTATAAATGTTATAAGGATGTTTAACCCAATAGAAACCCTAGGGCCTCTTCTCTAGTTTCTATCATGGGAATTTTGACACTAAATTAAGTAACTAGTCATTTGACTTAATGGACTCCACATCTTCCATGTCTTATGTGCAAACAAAATAGTGGATTCTCCATGTAGAGGGCTCCCTACATGGAGTTGTGCAAGCAAGTTTTGTGCCATGTGTTCCTGTGTCTTTATATACAAAAACTCGAGACTTTTTTCAAAATTGCACATGGACTTTTGCAATGTGCAATTGACTATTTTGTACCCAAAGTTTTGAGTTTTGCTCATGAAAAAAATCAAACACATTTTTTTGTTGTATGAATGGAACAAATGAATTTTTCAATATAAGAAAAATGTTTTGTATGACTTTTTCAAGAACCAAATGAAAAGACCACAACTAAAAATTTAAAAAAATAGGAAAATAGTAATGTTAAAATATCAAAAATAAAAATTTATTGGTTTAGATTTTATTTTAAAATTTTGGGTTTTGAGGTTTAGGATGTTGGCAATTAGTGATTATGTTATGATTGATAGAGTACTATTTTTGCTTTTTCATTTTTTGATTAATTCAATGAAATATACAATCACCTTTAATTGATTTTAAAACTTACCGATCTTTTATTTGATGGGATCATAAATTGCATTAATTTCATGTTCAACTAATTACAAATTATTTATGAAATAACAAATTATGCAAAATATTAGAAGAGCTCCTAATGTTTAACTCCTAAATGTCCAAGGACTTTTTGAGCTTCTTGGAACTTCCATGAAATTGAACATTCAATCAACTTTATTATTAATTTCATCAAGTTTTTTAAAACTACAACTGTATAAATCTAAACTAAGCATGTTAGAGATTACATAGAAAAAGAAAGCACAACAACATTATTTACAATTTAAAATATTATAATGCTTGAACACAAGGGTCTTAAAATTGCAAAAGTGACTTGAAGTCTTCCAATCCTCATTTTACATGTCAAATCTAATAAGATGGTCATCACAAAAAGAAAATGAGTAAGCATTTAAGGTCACTACATATCTAACTGTAATCAATTTACAATTTTCAAAATCTACTTCTATATTTTATTTAAAGAATTTCTAATGTGGATTTTTCTCCAAGCTCTAGTTTATTTGAGGCTCATTTTCAAGATTTTCTAACACTAGAAAACTCAAGATTGCAATAGACACCCTTGTACAAAATCTTCAATAGAAAATTATCAACATTCATTTTCAAAATCAGATTTTTTGTGTTGAAAATAGACTTTCAATGTATACTTGCATTAAGTAGTGATTTGATTAAGTTTTATTCATCTTCAAATTTTAGTAAACACCCAAATTGGGTGTGTGCAGCATTTAGAGGTCAAACAAACTATTGATAGATTTCTCAATGTTAAGTATAGATTTTCAAACTCCTTTTTTTAAAGTATTGTTCGTGGACTTTCGATAGATCATATTTAGTTGAATATGTTAAGTTAATATGTTCAATCATAACTATCAATAATAGATGGTTGGTTTTGTAAAACCATTCTATTAGTAAAAACAAACATAAATAAAATGCACTTTCATCTAATTTGTAAAGACTTTAGCCAATATTCTAGGTCGTATATTATTTTTGAGTAGGCCTTAAGAAATGCAATATAAAACTTTTGTAAAGTATGGACTTTACTTGTTTTTTGTAGAATTCTAACTTCTGCATCTATATCTATTGAATGTGATGGTGTAGCAAAGAATAACTTTTGGCGGGAGTAACTATTGGCGTAGCAAAGTCTGATATACATGTGTGCATCATGTCTTAACGTCACCACCACCAATTTTAAAATCTATTCAAGCTCCGCTGTCGGGTTGAGAAGAGTGCATCTTAGAAACACGTAGAATGTCTAATTGCAATCGTCCGTCGCTGACTAAAAATTGTTGTCGGTCTTGATTATCATTCTTCAAATCTTTAGTCTTCAATCTTTCGTTGACATATCATGTGACTGGCTCTATAGGTAAAAGGGTCAGGGTAGAGATAAGAGCTTACTGGACACAAGACGGGTAAATCGGGACAGCAGACACAAGCTACCGTTGATATAACGGAGTCCTAAAATCAAATTCACGATCTGCTAGCCAGAATTCTAAATTGTGAGAATAGAGCAAGTCTCGACTATGTAAGTGATTAATCCACTTTGTCATCACAAGAATAAATAGATTTAAGTTTGGTTTAACTCAAATTGTTCGCAGTAAGTTTTACAAAACAAAATAGAAATAAATTGACAAATGAGCCTCCAAAACCGATTAAAAACAACAAAGCCACATTCCACACATATATAAAAAATAAACCCAAAACACTCCTTTGGAAGTTTTCATATCTTCAGATCTTCAAGTCTTTGTGTTTTAAAAAAAATAATAGAAAAAATCACAAATAATAAATTCTAAAAAGGCAGCAACCTTCTAACTAATGCCACAGATGGCTTAAAAATTCAAATGCTAAATATAATAATATTTTGAAAAGTTTTTTTAACCTTCTAATATCCCTTTAAATTTCAATTCAATCTAAGCTATTGTTCAAATATTATGCGGGTTCAAAGTAGATGCTCTTCTTCATTCTTGCAAACTAAACACTACCTCTTTAAACCTCTATAACTTTTATTTCACATATCTTCTATACAAACTTGATATCAATTTAAAAAGACAATATCACTGGCTACAACTTTTAAAAGTTTCACTACAAACAAAAACTCTATCCAAAAGTTCTAATTAATCAAACTTTGGGTTTCAAAGTTTTAGAGAGCATTCAACCTTCCAACTTCTATACACTATAACTCTTTCAATAAATCTCCAAATTGAATGATTGATGACAATTTAGAAATCTATGATAACAAGCTACTATTTCTAGAAGTTTGAAGATAAAATTTTATATTATCCAAAAATTGTAACTTCTCAAAGATTCGGTCTTCTCTCAATAAAAAGGCAACCACCTTCAATACTTCACACATTTATAACTTTCTCTTTTAAGTTTCAAATCACAAATTTAAAAATTTTCTAAAAAGATAAAACTAAGATGAATACTCCTTTCAAATTTTGTTGCAAAATGATATACAAATTATAAGTTATAACTTGTCAAAGTCTCAGCTTTACTTCATAGTTTGGTTTTTTAACTCCAGAATTCAAACCCTCATAATTTTTGCATCCCACTTCCAAATCAAACTTGCAAATTTATTTTGAAAAGGTGATCACATAAAAAACAATTTGTCTGAATTTCAACTCAAAATTATGTATATACAAAAAGTTCTCTCACATCAAAATTTCAGAATTTTTTTCCTCTTCCAACCAATACTCATACAGCAGCTTCCAACATACTAAGGATTCTCCTCTATTATATTTTAAACATATCCAAAGTAGGGGGATAGGGCACATCAGCCCATACTTCTTTACATTTTTACTTGTCCATAGATGCCAAACTCTTTTTCTTTTCACATTCTATTTATTTACTTTTAAATCATTGGTATTTTTATTCAATCAAAGGCAAAATATATGAGCCTTTTAAAACATCCAAATAAATATATAAAAATAATATTAATCATAAGATAAATGCCACCATCAAATAGCAATATGCCATTGCAAATATATAATAGCATGAAATGCTTGTCTTCAGTCGCCAAATTGTGGACTTGGTTGGTTGGAAAAGCAGTCGTCTTTGGCCGCTTGCCGGTACAGATTCAAATCCAAATGGACTCGTTGAGCGGTGATGGCGGCCCACGACTCAGCAGTTAGTGAGGCAGGAAATTGGGCCAGCCAATCCGCTACCTGACCCTCTTGAGTTGTACATGTAATAAAACGGCGCAACGCCTTGAAATCTATGGCTGCTGTCCTGATGGAGATCTCTCTATTATGTAAATACTCGTTATTTATTTATATTTGTATTGATTTTAATAAATCAACAGTTGTAGCAAAAGAAGTGGTTGTGGTGAGGACCACGATTTGATGACAGCACAGCGGTTATAGATTCTAGTGTACTGCGTCGTCTTGTCACATGCACAGCTCAGGGGGATAGGTAGCACGTTGGCTAGGCCAATTTCTGCCTCACTAGCTGCCAAACCGTGGACCGCCATCACCGCTTGACGAGTTCGATAGAGTTTGAACCCGAACCGACGAGCGGCCAGAGACAACTGCTTCTCCAGCCAATCAAGTCTAGGACTTGGCGATTAAAGACAAGTGTTTGACGCTATTATATGCCTGCAAAGGCACGTGGCTACTTTACGATGGTGTTTATTTTGTAATTTAATCATTTTTATATGTTTAGCTAGATGTTTTGGAAGGCTCATATATTTTGCTTTTGTTTGAATAAAAAAATACTAAAAATTTAAAAGTGAATGAGAAAAGTGTGAAAAGAAAAGGGATTTGGTATCTATGGTGGAGTTAGGATAGAAAGGGACATGGGCTGATGTGCCCCACCTTCCTATCCTAGATAGGGTTGAAATTAAAGAGGAGAGATTCCTTAGTTGTTGGAAGTTAATGTGTGAGTGTTGATGGAAAGAAGAGAAAAATCCCGAAACTTTGAGGTGAAAGAACTTTTTGTGTATATATGATTATGAATTAAAATTTACAAAGGTTGTTTTTTGTGTGATTATATTTTCAAAACAAGTTTGCAAGTTTGATTTGGAGTTGCAATGCAAAAATTATGAGTGTTTGAATTTTGAAGTCGAAAAGCCAAACTATGAAGAAAGGCTGAAACTTTGACAAGCCATAATTTATGATTTGTATATCATTTTGCAACAAAATTTGGAGGGAATGTTCATCTTAATTTTAACTTTTTAGAAAGTCTTTAAACTTAAGATTTGAAGTTTAGAGGAGAAAGTTACGGAAGTGTGAGGAATTGGAGGTGGCTGCTCTTTTGTTATGAGAAGGTCAGAACTTTGAAGAGTTGCAACTTTCAGAATATATAAAATTCTCTTTTCAAATTTTTAAAAGTGATAGTTTGTTGTCTTAGCTTTTCAAATTATTTTCAAGCATTTTATTTGAAGTTTTATGGAAGAAATTATAGTGTGTAGAAGTTGAGGGTTTGGGTGCTTTCTAAAAAAAATTAAGATCCACACTTTGATTGACTAGAACTTTTGAACAGAGTTATATTTTTAAGTGAAAGTTTTACGGGTTGTAACCAGTGATATCATCTTTTCAAGTTGATATCACGTTTCTATGGATAATGTGTAGAACAAAAGTTATAGAAGTTTATAGAGGCAGTGTTTAGTTTACAAAGTGGAAAAAGAACCTCTACTTTGAACCTGCATTATTTTTGAATAATAGTTTAGATTGAGTTGAAATTTGAAGGGATGTTAGAAGATTAGAAGAACTTTCTAAATTGCTATTACACTTAGCATTTGGATTTTTGAGCCATCTGTGATATTAGATAGAAGGTCGCAGCCTTTTTAGGACTTGTTATTTGTGATTTTCCTCATTGTTTTTATTAAAACATGAAGACTTGAAGACTAAAGATTGAAGATTGAAGATCCAAAGAGTGAAGATTAAGACCAAAGACAATTTTAGTTGGCAACGCACGATTGCAGCAAGACACCCTGCGTGTTCCTAAGGTGCTCCTCTCAACTTGACATCGTTATGCTGTCACCCAACCGAGATTCTCACCACAACCATCCCTTGTGCCTCAACTGTTGATTTATTTAAATCAACACAAAACTAAATATATAACATGTATCTATATGATGGAAATATCTCCATTAAAACACCGCCACATGTCCAAGCGGATGGTGAATGGCGGATTCTTTTTCTGTCATGTGTGTCTACTAATTGACATGCTTGCTTGACTTGAATGATTGAACTTGCAATTATTGAAGAAGTGAAAGAAGACACTTCAGTCTAATTTTAAGCTTATTGTCATGTATGATATCCCAAAAACCAACTTGTATCCAAATGCCGGTATACGCACCCATTGTACCAACAGATTGATAGGGTGATGCATCAACTTTATGCCACATCACTCCTTCTGCCACATCACTCCCTATTCCTTGGTCCCTATTATTGTGCCTTCTATTGCCGTGCCCCCCAAAATTTACTTCATTCTATTTATAAATTTAGTTAAACTTGTATTTTACTATATTTTACTTTTTATCCAATATGAGATTTGTTTTACATTCTTCTAATAATTGGCATCTATTCTTAGTTGTATTTTTTTATATATAGAATAGATTATATACTTGTATTCAATTTTTGGTTTAATTCTTTTCTATATCTATAAAAGAATCCCATATGCTATTTTGGATGAAAAGTAAAAAGTTTAAATGCAACTATGAATTGCATTCTATGCATGTAAATTGCGCCTTTTACATTTTTTTTATTTAACAAGTTGCACTTTTTACGTTTTTTATTGTTGCATCTTTTATATTTTTTATATAACAAGTGAGTAAACTAGTATATATAGAAAAGGTTTTATCCTATTCTTGGTTGTATTATTCTATGTATAAAAAATGTTGTATTCTATTATTTATAACAATGATTGAATTGGCGACGGCGGTTCCATAAGTGAGGAGGACTATTTTGCAAAGTCCATCTTTAGTTCCACTTAAAAAATAGAGTAGAGTACAAGTTTGACTAGGCATGCGGTCATGGGATCATGTGGGAGGAATGGGAGATTGGGTTGTGGAGGGCATGGATTCATGGAGACCATAGGGGACATAATCCTGTTGGTACAATGGGCTATATATTAGTAATCCATAAATGACTACGAATCCAACGCATTTACATGACCAATTCAATTACGCATATACTGAAATTTTGTAATTCAAATGGGATCGAATTTCATATCAATAAAATCAGTGAAGAACATTGCATGCATTGATCAGAGGATAAACAAAATAAGAAAAAAGAAAGCCTTTATGCTACTTAAAACTGCTAAAATAACAGAATACGTAATTTGGGTTTCTTAGTCCTTACAAGTTAGAAAGAAGACTAGTCTCAAAGCAACACTTTTTGGTACCCTTTGCATTGTTCATACTCTGCAACGCATCGTCAATAAAAGAAAGTTGTCTTCATTTTGTGGATTCATTGATCTTAGACAACAACAATTTGATTATATTTAGAGTTAATTAGCTCAGTTCAATTCATCCAAGCTCATCTTGTCTCTCAAAGCCAACGATTTTGGAGACAAAATTTTAATCAAAAGCCTAAACCCTACCCAAGCACCTCTTCAATGGGCATAGGCAAATACAATTAGTTTATGATTGGATGGATGCCATAGCCACACTCTGTCGTGGATACAGCGTACCACACTATGAAGCACCCAAGAAGAACCTTGAAGAGGCAAGCAATGGCTTTTAACCGTTAACCCCTAAAAGACCAAGCAACCCTTTATGACTAGTACAATTTGGGGTATTATTTTTGTATTTGGAGTGCATCCAGACCTTTATTACATTTGAGATCAACAAAGAAGTTAGAGTATAGATCAATATTGTTCTAGTGAAGTAATCAAAGATCCCAAATTAAAACGTTTTATTGGTAGCAAATGCCAATTATATAGCAGCATACACATATACAATATGTATTATAGTAGCTCAGTCCTTTAAGGATTAAGTAAAACACATGTTGAAACCATTGCTTTCAATTTGGAAAAAAAAAATACAAATTCAATTGCCTAATGTACCATGGTTTGAAACCCCCAATGTAACTAATCCACTCAATTATAGAATTGCAACATGTTTGCTAAGATTGGAACTAATTAAAACCACAATAGGTAACTTGCTCACATCAAAAAACAGCCTCTACAAAGTGCAAGATGTAAGGAAGGTGTAAGGAAGGTGTGAATGGTGTCAAATATTGCTGTAGTATTTGGGGTATCAATATCAATTCAATATGCATGTGACAATGCCTTCACTAGACCTAAACTAGTGATTTATTTCAAACATTTTTGAGAAACACTCTTCTCATCTTTTAGATGTATGTAATGTTCTTTCCTCTTCAATATAACAAATGTTTTTACAAACTGCCTTGTAGGTTAGCCCCTGAGTTTGTTGGTCTTCATAAGGGAATTCAAAATTACAAAAGATTATCACCCAAAATTTGTGTGAATTGGGATAAATTCTATCATGATAGAATTAATCTTGGTACGAAATTCTAGCTTGACGAAATCATCTCTTTTTTGTGAAAATAAGTTTTCACATGTAAGAGAACATGCTTGCAAGTTTAGGCAAGCAATTTCCTTCTTTATTGTAGGTGAAGAATACTCTCATCAATAAAATCAAGCAAAATTACCAAATTGTTTTTTTGTCACTCAATGAACAAAGAAATTTATTTCATGAGATTGCACAATTCGTAAGGATTATATCCTAACTTTGTAAACCCATATTGTTGAAGTAGCTACTAGTGTATATGTTTTGAGTACATTTCCAATATGGCCACCTCTAAACTCCCAAACTTCATGTGACTTTTTCTAAGTATTCAAATGATTACATGTCGTGACAAGGATTTAACCCCTAAATGCTCAAGGCACCCAATTTGGGTGTCCAAAAAACTTCAAGGAATTTTGCAACCTTGTTGAGAGCACAAATTTTATTATTTTCAAGGTTCTTCTTTTTTGAAAAGTTGCGCGTTGAAGTTAGCTTCACTATTCAAATTCAACTTATCCATATCTTATTCTAATTGTTTTTGGTGGAAGATAATCGCACGTATACATTTTGTGTCATGAATAATGTCATGAAAAGTTTCATGAATAGTGCTGTGAATAGTGTCACAAAGCCTATGAGAAGTTGCTACATTGAAAAGATGGGCATCAAGTTGAGCAAAAGGTGAAGATTTCCCTTGGGCACTCCCTTAGGCAACAAGGGCCCTTTTACTGAAGTTTTGACATGTAACAAAATCTGAAAGTGCTTTTGGACTAGTTTCAATTGGAATATCTTTGTTGTACAAATTAGAATCCATGCATTGATGAATTTTTTTTTTCTTTCAAATTGATTTTTGGTCAATAATTGAAGCTAAAATATTTCTTTGTATTAGGTGTTTGCACTTTGAAGGTTGCGTTGCAGGCTCATTTGTGAAACTATGGTCATGGATTTGGAAGGAGGGCCATTAGTTATGAAGTAATAACAATAAATACTAAAGCATCCTAAGTGGCTGCTTCCTAATTTAGTATCCAAAAGTTGCCAATTTGCATTAGAAGTTTTGGGTAGCTCCAATAAAAGCAAAAAATTCTATACTCATTATCATTCAATCACAAATATTTGAAAATCCGAGTGGCCATTTTGGGTTTTTGTTGGGTAGCGCTATCACTAAAAGCCTTGAAGTTCAAGATTCAACAATTACAATTTTGTTTTGATATTTAATAATGATCTTACAAGGACAATTCAAAAAACTTCACAATTACCTTCCAAAACAAGAAAAACACCCTTGGGCACTTAGGGGTTAAATAAGTGATCAATATTTTTCTGGAAGTAAGTATAGTTGGTTATGAGCTTCTAACTTAGAGTGCAGTTTCAAATTAAGCTCAAACATTATGTGTGTAGTTGGCATAACTAAATACTAGTGTATGTTTTATAAGATCTTAAAAACATGCAACAACCAATCAAACCAAACAAGTTCCAAAAGGATGGGAAGAATATGACATGGCCTGGTACAGCGCCATCTGTAGGTCTAAAGAAAAGTCAAGAGCCTCTCCTACAACCCTCCAAATGTCTAGACTCCGCTCAAATCCAGATGCTGCCCATTTGCAATTTTCATGAGAACACCATGCACTATTGACTATTACAATTTTAAGGAACAATATTTTAATGCGTGTTCACTTACCACACCAAAATCAAACTTTTGATGTTGAAAATAGACTTGAAAACAAACTTATATTGAAAAAAGTTATTAAAAACAATGATTTGATTAGGTTTTATTTGTCTTCAAAGTTTTGTAAAGTGACCCAAATTTGGTTGGTTGGGCATTTAGGGGTTAAAATGAGAAAAGTAGAATTTTTGCCCAAAAAGCTCAAAATTTGCTTAGACACTGACTATAACAAAGGCACGTACCGGATTGCATTGGGATGTTCTAAATGTTATTCCTATCAAACTTGAACTCTTTGTACTCCAAGATGCTCAACAAAAGCCTCCTTATTGTCACAATAATTTTTCTTTTTTTCAAAATCATATCCAAATTCAAATACTTTTTTTTCAAAACTACATTAAGTTTTGTATTTAGGTTGCCTTAACAAATAGGTTGTCTTGCCATGGAAAATTACCTAGTGACTAGTCACTTGGCCACTTGGAGGCACTTGCAACTCTATAGAAATTAGGATTTCACATACATGATTTACAACACGGACATTGCTACTTTTCTTTTTTGTAGCTTTTTTGTTGTTGTCAAGCCTTCTAGAAATTGTTTGTTGCAGTAATCATTGCTCAAATTTATTATAGTATCAACAAGTATTTAAATAGTGTCAAATGTTGAGAAGTAGTGTAGAGCAACCTAAACGCAATATTTAGTGTAGGTACTGTGATAAAAAACTGTCCCAAGTCGGGATCAAGGGGAAATTTTAGCTTCAGTGGCTGAAATCTAGCATTTCTAGATTTCAACCGGATTTTCACTAACATGCACCGATTTTTTTCTGTAAAACTTCTAAATTTGTACCTGTAAAATACTATATTTAGATATTTTGGAGGAATGAACCAATTTTTTATTCGATAGTTTGAGGTTGCAACCAAGTTTTTTGCAATTTCAACCGACTACCACTACACTAACACCCGGTTCTTCCCAAACCCTGGTCTCAACCAATCATCTCAGTTTCTCCTATGGTAGAGCTGCCCATTCCCAATCACTTAAGCTCCTACAAGATAGCATAGTATAGCAACAATGTGGTGCAAATTTTTCTTTGGTGGCTTCATACAAAATATTGTGACACAAATTTGTTTGGAATTTTTCATGCAAAACTAAATTATATACAAATTTTGAAGTGCATAAAGTGTTCTGAACCCATACACAATCACTAGACTCTCCTAATCCTGATCATAGCCAGACTACTTCTTGCTCACTACTTCCTACTTTTTTTTGAGACACATGTCATGACCTCATTCATCATAATCTCACAAAGGGAAAAATATATTCTTTCTAAGGCTTGGAAATAGGCTGGTGGGAAACCAGCACACCTTGGTTGGAAACCAAAACACCTTAACCCTTTAAAGACCACGCACATTTTTAGAAAATCCATTAGAAACTGGGGTAGTAAACTTGGATGTGCGGTTGAATCAAATATGGACCTGATTTCAATAATCCTACCGTACAAATGGAAAACACACCTTGTTTACTATAAAGTATCAAAAGTTCAACTAGATCTACCGTTGGAGGTGAAGTATTATAATGATTGAGTGAGTTGTAGGTGGAAAATCTCTAGTTTTTGTGCTTGTATGGTTTTGGATCTTACTACTTCATACAAGCTTTGTTTGAGAAGAGCCTTATATTTCTAAAAAGCAGAGTTTCTCAACTTTCCAAAGAGACTAGTTTCACTCAAAATGGATAAAAATAGCAATCACAAGGTGTAGCTAAGTGGGCAAAAAGGATAAAAAATCCCACTTTATTTGCTACCCAAAAACAATTTTTTCAAGAAAATTGATAGATGTTATGGAAAATCCAATTGTTGAAAACAATAAAGAATTGGCCTTAAATGTAGGACAATAAATTTTTAGTATGAAATGATAGCACCATTTCAATAGATCTTCAAATATTACAATTATACTACTACCATATAGAGAAACGATACAAGCGTATTTCTTAAGGAATTTGAAAATTTTTAGGACCACACAATTGAAATTTGACATTCTTCTTGGATGTTTGATGTATTGTGTTGTTGTTTTGATCCCTCTTTGACCAAATTTGGATACATATTTTGAGGCCATGCCGTATAAAACATCATTATTTATTAGCTCACATGCCTGATTTCATTGTTTTTTATTTGGTTGGATGCAAAATTCTTGCAAGCACAAGCGTTCTTCAAGATTGGTTTCCAAATTGTTGAAAGATTTTACTCTATAAGCCAAAAACCACTCTTCCAAACCAAGATATGATTTGGTGATCTCTAAAAAGTTAAAGGCTGGAAATAGAACCCTGATTGGGAATGGGCGGCTCTACCTTACATCCTGCAATAATCGAACTGCCTACAAACAAGGTGAAATAATGATCCAAAAAGCCACTAAAAGAATGGAATTGGTGACGCAAGAGTAGCCGGCTCTCTGGTCACAAAACCCCACTTTTCCATACAAAAAGGCTCTCTCCTAGATTTCATATGTTGGTGGCTTATCAAGCGGCACAATTATACACAGGGTTTTTTTGGTTTGTAGAGTGACCCACTGACCCGCACCCAATCATGCAAGTACGCAAGGTGGACAGAACTGGATAGAATTATCAACATGTGCATGTTCATCCAAAAATTATACTTATATTAGTAAATTTCATCCAAATATAACAAGTTTGGTATTTGCTTCAGGAGGCATTTGAAAATTTCATCCATTTTTTTATTAAATTATTTCAGTGTTACGGTAGCCAGTGACAATTTGAGGTAAGACTTCCACAAATTTTTGCTAGAAAAAAAAACCTTGATGGGCACCAAAGAAGAGGCAAAAGGATTTGGTACAAGGCCCTTGTTTCCTTGTAATGTGTCTTTTTACAGCCACGTCAAGGCCCAATTTCAAGTTGGCCCAATTCATAATATAACTTAGTGGGTCATCAATTGGGTCAACGTTTTGATTTGGCCTTAAAATAAAACACTTAGGTCCAAATGATGACTTGATTTCGGATTAACAAATTGGACACACGATCTTGAATTGGGTCAATGCAACATGATGACTTCATTTTTTTTTACTTGGTCCCAGGTTTTGGCAATAAAAAAAAATTGACAAATAAACAACCATGTTGTCAACAAGAACAATTAGGCCAACTGTCATAATTAAATATTAGGTCCCAATTGATGATTCAACTTTAAAATTCAAGCATTCCTATTGGTTTTCTTTTTAATTTTCTTAAATTGAATCAACAATTGGACCTTAATATAGGTCCCTTAACCCCTAAATGTTTGAGGCATCACATTTTGGTGTCAACAATACTTTGAAGTTCAATTAATCTAAGTAAGTTTCTATTTTTAGTAGTTTATATTTTGGAACTATTCCTTTTGAAATCTAGTTTTAGCATCAAAATTTGATTTTGAAAATGATTGATGATGATTTTTCTATTCAAAATTTTGTGCAAGGGTCTTGACTTTCTGTAGTGTTGAGAGCTCTTGGAAATGAGCCTCAAATACACTAGATCTTGGAGAAAAATTACATTGGAAACTTGTTTTAAAAAATTGTAGAAGAGATTTTGAAAAGTTGTAAAGTAATTGGATCTATTGTTTGTTATGTCCTTTAACTTTGTATTTTTTTGGTGACCAATTTTTTAAATTCACCATGTAAAAAGAGGATTGAAAGACTTCAAGTCATTGGTGCAATTTTAACACCCTCATGACCAAACATTATAAGATTTCAATCTATAAGTGATGTTGTTGTGTTTTCATTTTGGATGTGATCTTTAACATATCTAGTTTGAATTGTGCGGTTACAATCTTTTTTTAACTAATTCAACTTATTAAAATGTTGGCTTTCTGTTCAACTTAAAAAAAATCCTAAAAGCTCAAAAAAGGCCATTTAGGGGTTATCTTTATTTTCTTCCTTTTTGGAGATGGAAACCTCTCAATCAAATACAGTCCATACTTACAATAGAACTGGGTTTTTTTAATAACAAACCTTATTCTGTCGCGCAAGCAAGAGCTCAATTGCTCAAGTCCTGAATTGAGAGCTCAAGTGAGAGCTCAAGTCTTGAATTGAGAGCTCAAGTGTCCATAGGACACGAGACATACTAGTAAGGTATCATTAGCCTTGGTTGGTTATCCCCTGCACTCTTAACATCCTAGTACCAAATACTTACTCATCCAAAGCAAATGTTACTGAGGTGTTGAAATACCTTATGGGCTTTCATGATTTGCCCTTAACCCTTGAGCACCCAAGAGACATTATCGTGTCTCTCAAAAAGTTAGGTCAACTCAATTTTGACCGATATAATCTCATTGCACATTCGGTGAAACCACTTCCAATTGATTTTAGCATAATGGAGACGCTTCGCACTAACAATTTATATGGTTGGATCTTGTGGATTGTATTTTTCAATCCACAAGGGCACTTTGATTGCACACGAGTCAAACTTTTTGCGTTTCAACTCTAGGCACTCAGGGGTTAAGCTTAAGTTATTGTGGGCATGACTGCATTGAGCAAATTTGGGGCAGAATCTTGCCATTGACAACAGTTGTCGTCATCTTCCTCATCCTTTCTCTGCTGAGTCATGTCGTGAGTCTCGTGACTCGTGAACTATACCATGCTGCGTGATTTTTAAGAACAACGCTATCTGTCAAGTAGCTGTTGAATGGTCTTGGCTTTCCTAGTGTGAGCTTTCTGTAACTTAAAGCAAAAAAAGGGAATTGATATGTGCGGGGTAAATTTTAGATTTTTACCTGAATTTGAAATATTTAAATTCAAACTTGGACTAAGAGACCTTTAGTTAGTTTACAATTATAAAGGAAGTTATAATTGAACAACCCCCAATGAAAAAGCTTAGTAATTTTTTTACAAACAAAAGTAAAAGTAATAACTTGCCCCCTAACTAAGCCTTTTTCAGTAGGTGTTATTCAATTGTAACCTCCTTTGCGGTTCTAAACTAAGTCAAAGTCTCTAAGTCCAAATTTGAACTCAAAATTTGTCAAATTCAAATTTTTGATGGTAAAAATCTAAAATTTATCCCACCGAGGGGTCTGCATAATATATCAAACCCTGGGTGGGCACATATCAATTCCCAAAAAAAACCTTCTGAAGATGCCAATCCAGGAAACAGTCATAGTCCCGTGCTAGCACAATGCAACCGTCTTCCAACATTTCAGCATCTTTGAAACGTCAAGGTTCTCCTGAATCTTGATCCTGCAACTCTCAGGTCGGCTTCAGACGACAAGCTAACTTAACCTCTAAAGACTCTCTTCACTTTGGTTTTTTTTTTGACACTGCTCATACTTGATCATTAAAGCTCATATAGGATAGCACATTAGACAACAATGCGGTGTAAATTTTTCTTTGATGTCTTCATATAAAATTTTGTGATACAATTTTTTTCAAAAATTTTCATGTAAAATTGAAATTTATACAAATTTTGAAGTGCATAAAGTGTTTGGAACCCATACCCAATCATTAAACTCTCTTGATCCCAATCATAACCAAAACACTTTTTATTCACTACTTCCTACCTTCTTTTGAGATACATGTCATGATTTCATTTGTTTTAATCTTAAAAAAGGAAAAAATTCACATTCCAAGGTTTAAAAGTAGGCTAGTTGAACCCAAAACACCCTAATGGTTGGGAATAGAACCCCGGTTGGGAATGGGCTCCTCTACCTTAGTCAGTCCTCAACCACCTTGGTGCGTCTCTCTATATGTACCGAATATTTCACTCAACATCCTAGGTCAGTGTCAAGCAAAATAGCAAGCATAGCAAGCGAAACAGCAACCAGCATAGCAAGCAGCATAGCAAGCAGCATAGCAAGCAGCATAGCAACCAATAGCAACCAAAATAGCAATGCCTGAGAGATGTTCTGATACACGTGAACCCAACAAGGTCATCCATGCCCCAGTGATAACCAAGAGTGGCAAAACCCTGGAGAAGCTAAGCATCTTTGTAGGGTTTGATTCTCGTGAAGAGCTGGCGTATGAAGTATGCCGACACTCACTACTCAAACACGCCACTATTGCTCTTGAGATCGTCCCTCTCAAACTGCAAACTCTCACAAAGCAAGGGAGCTACACACGAGCACGGGATCCAACGGAGAGCACGGAGTTTTCCTTCACGAGGTTTCTGACGCCGAGTCTGGCAGGGTTCCAGGGATGGGCGATGTTCGTGGACTGTGATGTTTTGTACACGGGTGACGTGCGAGAGTTGGTGGAGATGATCGATGATCGGTATGCGATCATGTGTGTGAAACATGAGTATACTCCGAAGATGGCAGTGAAGATGGATGGAGTGGTGCAGACTTCGTACCCTCGCAAGAACTGGTCTTCGATGGTGATGTACAATTGTGCGCATCTCAAGAACCAGGTCTTGACTCCGGAGCTCGTGAACTCTGCATCCGGCGCATTTCTTCACAGGTAAGCTCTCGCTGAAACAGTAAGGTAGTACGCTCGAAAACCGCTCATCTAAGGGCTCATCTTTTTTTTTTATGGTTTTCCGTGGATGGAAGGATTTTTAGTTCTTTTTTCAGACAAAGAGAAATAGATGCTGAATGCAACATAAGTCGTTTCATATTTTTTGAAACATTTTTGAGTTATTTATGAATTCTCAAAGTGCATGTGTCATAGATACCTATTATTAACTTTAGACCTTCCAAGAATTGTTCACTTGCAAGTTGTGAAAAGATTTGAGGAAGCAAGGAGAATGATTGGCTTTTGTAATTAAAAACAAATTTTCTTCCATGCATTCAATGAGTTGTAAGAGGCTAATGTAAGAACCACCATTGCACCATTTCACAACAAGCTACTAGACGGTTCAAAATGAGCAAACGGTTTTTGAGCGTACTACCTTACTCCCTCCATTCCAAATGATCTTCTTGTTACAAAATGTTATAGATTAAGCTAAAAAAGAACCATTTTTCAATTTTTTTGGACCGATGAATAGATTCTGATGTCGTCCTATTGTTCTGAAATTTTGAGTTTCAAATTAGTTTTCAAAGCGTGGTTTCAGAGTGCTTGAAAATTGAATTTTGAGGCATTTTTATAGAGCACCGATGGCCACTCACTTGAGGGCATGGGATTGGTTAGCATGCCCATGCTTTTGGACTATGTGCAAGTGTTGCTATCTCCCTCCCTCCTCCAACAAGAAGATCATTTTGGGACACTAAATAAAGGTCAACAGGAAGATCATTTTGGGACGGAGGGAGTACATAATAAGGTAGGAGGCTCATAAATCGACCATCTAAAAGTTGAAACTGAATTTTGGGGAGGTGGAGTTTATTGAAATAGTTTTTAGTAAGTTTTACTTGAAAGACAAGAGGAATTGGCATCTAACCCAAGTTTTTTCATATTTTTTGGAGCTCGATGGAATTAGTTCTAAAATTTTGAAGTGGAAAGGCCATAGGGTTTTAAAACTGCCCACCTCCTCAAATGTACGTTCGTTGTACATTACTGAAAGGCTATGAATAAGTACATGTTCTGGCAGGGTTCATTTGGAGAGGTGAGCCGTTTTAATACCCTAACAGAGTTTGAGCCTCCTACCTTACACAACACCAACAAAAACACAATCATGGTCATTAAGAGAGGTATATCTTGCTTTATTGCTAAAAAAACCACTAATAGAAACTTGTGTTTTTCTTAACGTATTTTTTTGGACGTCCACTTTTTTTAATGTTATAATTGATGTTAAAGTTAACATCTCGATGTTATCTTTGATGCTGAAACTTCATCTTTGTACTATATTTGATGTCATTGTTAACACAAAAAAAATTGGACGTCCTAAAAATACATCAAGAAAAACACAGGTTTCTACTAATGAACAAAAAGTTCATTTTAGAGAGAGGATGTAGAAAGCCTGAAGCTACGAGCTGCAAGGAGACAGACAGCCTTGATGTCTATCTGTGTCCTTGCATGCATTAGCTCAAGAAACACTCGCATGCACAAAGAAATGGAAACCTTCTGAAGTAACGCAACACAAAACTCCTCCTAAATCACGTTTAATTACCAAAAACTATATCTTAGTATCATACTAAAATTTTTTATTGCGTTATTGATTGCTATAGACTTCATTTTTTTATATTCAATTTTCAAAGATTCTGTTCTTCTGTTGGAAGTGCACATACAAAAACTGAGAGATGTTTAGAAGACTATCAAATTATTACTGCATGAATAACATAAGAAAAAGTTTTATTTCACTTCTCAGTAACCTTGTCCCATACCACATCCTTACTACCAATCATTGTTGCAAAAGAATAGTCGAATATTTCAATTTCAAGTTTTTGAGATCGACTTCCTTCTTGCTAATCCGTTTTGCATTTTTTATCTTTTCTTTGTCAGTCACCGTCCTGTAGTCTTGAGCTGTAATCTCGAAACATAATCAAAAAAATGTTGAAAAGACGTTCAAATTGATGCTGAATTCCAATACGAGAATGTTCTTGAACGCCATTCTTCATAACAATGCTGTCGTTCAACTCTGACTACCAAACCCTAACACACTGGAAAATCAGCCAAACAACATATCACATGAAAATTGATAAGAAATTAGCTAATTGTTAAAGAAAGTGAGATCATTCGTAGATTACACCGATACGTTAGCTTTCCTATAAAAATCACAAAAACTGCACAATCGTACTCAACCTTCAGTCTCAAAACCTAAAATCAAAACGCATTGAGGTCTTAGTATCCAGCATGTCATGAAGCTGCACTGAACCCTTGTGCTCTTTTCGCAGGTTCATGTGGCTAGAGGAACTCTGACTACCAAACCCTAACACATTGGAAAACAGCCAAACAACTTACTCAAAAAAGTTGATAAGAAACTAGCTAACTGTTGAAGAAAGTGAGATAATTCAGAGATCGCATCGATACGTTAGCTTTCCTATGAAAATCACAAAAACTGCATAGTCGTACAGTCGTACTCGGCCTTCTGAGTGAATATTCAGCCAATCAAAAATCATTGAGGTCTTAAGGTAGTGTGCTCATAAACCGTCCATCTAAGGGCTGAAACTGAATTTTGGGGAGGTGAAACTTCTTGAACTATTTCTCAGTAAATTTTTCTTGAAAGACAAGAAGAATTGACATCTACCTCATATTTTTTCATATTTTTGGAGTTTTGTGAAATTAGTTATGAAATTTTGAAGTGGAAAGGCCATAGGTCTCTAAAATTGCCCACCTCCTCAAATGTACGTCACCTATACATTATGAAAAGGTTATGAAAAACAATATGTATCATGTGAGTACATTTATTGAGGTGAGCGGTTTTAGAGCCTATGTGGTTTATGAGCAGACTACTTTAGTATAGGGCCATGCTCGAGGAGGGGGGATTGTGAGAAAAAAAGTGCTGACGAGGAGGGCGGAGCCCAACGAGGAGGCGCTTTTTTTCTTGTGATCCCCAACGACAACAACATTGTCCAAAGTAAATCATGAGCAGAAAGGATGAAAAATCAAGAATGAGAGTTGAAACCAGATGAGAAAACTATAATGCTCGATTATGCACAACAACACGCAAAATTGAGCATTACCTGCAAAACCCACCCCGTAAATGAACGACAGCAATTCTGGGAGTGGTTTATGTATCCAGCATGTCATGAAGCTGCACTGAAGAAGCTATGTGATGATTTTCTTTGCAGGTTCATGTGGCTAGAGGATGGCGAAATTGGAGAGATTCCATTCACTTGGAACTTCTTAGTGGGCCATAATGAGGTGCCGGAGGGGAGTGCTGTACCGAAGGCCATTCATTACACGAGTGGAGGACCGTGGTTTGAAGCGTGGCAAGACTGCGAGTTTGCCGAGGTTTGGCGAAGGGAACGAGACGAGTACTGGAACACGCAGCGCGCTTAACCCCTAAACGTCAGGAGGGCATAGTAGATACGTTGCCGTATATCTGGCATCTGCTACTAACAAGAAATTTTAACTTGGGATCTCAAATAGCTTACTAAAACCGTGTTTATTTATATTCCAATTTCTTTTTTTATCTCAAACGTAGTAAAGGTGTGGATCCATTCCAAATACACAAAAAATACCATGTATTGTACTGGTTGCAAAGGGCCTTATTGACGTTTAAGGGTTAAAAAGATTTACTAAGGTAAAAATACCATAAGCCACTTTAGCCTAGGGAATTTCTTGAGAAATTAAGCTCAATTTGTGGAGAGACGAGGATAAGGAAGAGTGCAAAAAAAAAAAAAAAAAAAAAAAAAAAACTCAAGAATGAATATTTTATGCAATATAGATGTGGATTTAGGGTTTGGACGGATTCTTGTTTTATAGGTGCATCTTAAACGGTTACCTCCATAACCTTGTTCCAAAACATGTTTGAACCAATCAAATGCAAGGAAATAGCATCATTTTAGAATATTTCAAAATCTTATTCAGATCCAGCTACTGTTGGTTTCAGAATAGTCTACTTCTCCAAGTAGAGGTGAGTAACTGTTTATGGTATTCCTACCTTAGAACGGAGCTTGTTGCAATGCAACGGCAACACAGATATGATGAAAATGATGATGAAAATGATGATTATATTTAGGGGATTGATATGTTTACCACACCCTTTCAAGTATTGTACCACATCCTCGGGATAAATTTTAGATTTCTACCATCAAATAGGTGAATTTGAGAATTTGGAATTTAGATTTGGACTTAGAGACCATGATTTAGTCTAGAATCTTAGAAAGGTTCTAATTGAACAACACCCAATGAAAAAGTTTATATTTTTTATAATCAAAAGTAAAAGTAATACTTTTCTCCCAAGCTAAGCTTTTTCATTGGGTGTTGTTCAATTACAACCTTTTTTTTATGATTCTAAACTAAATCATGGTCTCTACATCCAAATCTGAATTCCAAATTCTCAAATTCAACTTTTTGATGGTAGAAATCAAAAATTTACCCCAGGAGTGTGGTACAATACTTGAAAGGGTGTGGTAGACATATCAATCCCCTTATATTTAAGCAAAACTTGATGCATATATACAAATTGTAACCATTTGATCAACACAAATTGTAGCTCCTTATCCATTTCTGTTATCCAAGATTATGTTCAAGTGTAATTATGTTCAATCAACACAAATATGATGAAAGTAATGATGAAAATGATGATTATAATAATTAAGCAAAACTTGATCAAAATGTAACCATTTGATCAACACAAATCGTAACTCTTTATTCATTTCTATAGTGTAAGATTATGTTCTTGAAGCGCAATTAGGTTCAAGTGCAATTCGGGTTGCAGGCATGCAAAAAAAAAGACATTGGAGTGGTGAGAATAATTGGATGATATAATTGAATGAAAACATGATTGATTTTGTGTTAGAGGGTCATGACATTTTGCAATTAATATAATAGAATTGAGCTTGTGCAAATAAACTTGTGCTTGTCATAACAATGGTTACATTTAAGGTACTACGAGGCTGATGAATGGATCATCTAAGGGTTGAAACTGAATTTTTGGGATGTGAAACTTCTTTATATAATATTCAATAAATTTTCCTTCAATAGACAAGAGGAATTGGCATCTAACACACATTGTTTCAAATTTTTTTGGAGCTTTGTGGAATTAGTTATGAAATTTTGAAGTTGAAATGGCATAGGGCTCTAGAATGGATCACCTCCTCGAATGTACTTTGTTTGTTCATTGTTGAAGCCTATGAAAAACATCATGTACAACAATAGTACATTTGAGAAGGTGATACATTTTAGAGCTTGAGTTGAATTAGAGCCTCCTACTTTACTCTTGCAATAGCCCTTTCTAGAAACATGCCAAAAAACCTAAAAACAAGCAATGTAAGAAAACAACAACGTTCTAGATTCATGCTAAGGTAGTACGCTCTAAAAAACCGTCTTTGTAAGAGTTGGTTTGGGGCTTTTCAAGATAGGAAGGTTTTTTGTTTAATTTTCAAATAAAGAGAAATAGAGTCAAATGTAACAAAAAAAATTCATATATTTTTTTGTATTTTTGAACTATTGATGAATTCTCAAAAATTTCTATAGTGGATACCTATTTGTGACTCTAGGTTTTCCATAAACTATCCCCCTACAACTTGTGAAGAGAAGAAATGAAATCAAGGAGTATGATGGGCTCTTGCAATAGAATACACCTTTTCTTTTACAACTTAGAGAGATCCATTCAAGAACCACTACATTACCATTCCTAACACCCTAAGGGATGCTTTACTTGAATAAGGGTCGCAATTTGAGCATACTACCTTACACAAGATACATTTCAATTAGTGTGTTTTGCACTAATAATGCTAACTTGCACAAGTTCAAAAATAGGTGAATTTGTAAGGCGTATTGATAAAGTAGTTCATTATAGTATTAAGTTAGTTCAAAGTTGTTGTGAGATACATTGTTTGAAGATGATCTCATAAAATGTGATTCTAAAATGTGATTCTAGTAGTCAAAATTTCAAGGAGATTTTGGTAACAAGTCCTCAATTAAAGAGTGTATGAAGGATGTCACATTATGAAGGTTGTGTTACCAAGTTGCTTTTCTCAAGAGGGACAGCAAAAGGTTGTGTCTCTAAGGTAGGAACACTCATAAGAGTTAGTTTAAGGATTTTGAACATGATGACTATTAATAAACATCTAGCAAATTATAGGATCCTATTAGGAACATGAAAACAATGAGTTTGCACTTTCAAATGTATTAATTGGATACTATGAGAATAAGTTGTGAATTTTTAAAAAGCAAACCGCCATTGCACCCATAACCAACACTAAGGTTTCATGTTCACATGTTGTACATCCTTGTAATTACATCTATTTGATTCCACAAATTTTTCAAGATTTTAGAGGTGATGGTTATAGGGACACTAATGCTTATGGGTGTCCTACCTTAACCATACTTGGAGAATAAGGGCAAGAGGCATGCCACATTTTTGTACAAACTGGAGAGAAATCATTCAAATTAGTGTTAAGGACTCTTGCACTATATAAATCTTGCACTTGTTAAAACGATTTGTGTAGTGTTAAGTCACTTTAGAAATAAAAATCTCTCTTTGAAATGTATAAATAATTGTCAACTATTGCTTCAATTATAATTGGTTTATGCACAGTATTTGTCATACTTTGTTGAGGATTATTGGAGCATTCGGGATTTGAAATGCTTTGTGTTAACTCCTAAAGGATGGAGCATGCCGCTGCGACTAGTAGAATACAAGGTGTTTTTCTTGTATTTGGAATAGATTCACACCTTTACTGCATTTGAGATCAACAAAGAAATTAGAGAATAGATCAAAGTAGTTCTACGGAGCTACTAGAGAGTCCAAATTAAAACTTCTTACTGGTAGCAAATACGGATTATACAACAGCTTATATACATGCTCTATAGTCCTTTAACCCCTAAATGTTGAGGAGGACAAAAAATGTCCTTTGGCTCTGAAAAAAGATTATGTGATTTAGAAAAAAGCTTTTTTTCATTTGATTTTTTTTCAAAAGTGACCATAAACACATGGCCCATCATGGAAGACAAAAAAATTACCTCTTAAGATGCATTTTTTTTGTAACCTAAATTGTGATAAGATTCAAAAACATGGTGTTAGCTCTGAAGTTGCCCTTCTTGCAATTTTCATGAGGGCACCATGCACTATTGACTTTTCCAACTTTTTGAAGCAATACTATTGGTGCCCATGTGCAAAACACTGTAGACTGCTACAAGCAGGACAAGCCACGGTGATTCATCCGTCTTTTAAGGGTTAAGGGTTAAAGACTGCAAGTAAAACTTTCCAATAGCTAAAAGAGACCTAGTAAAACCTAAAGCTTGGGTTTTCAGATTTTTATTTCCTAAATTTTATATTATAAACATGGATTTCTTTGTTATATAGGTGGAGGAATAGTTGCTTGCAAAACATGGTTGTATTTCTCTAAAATGTAAAGTTGATTTGTCTTTTATATTGGTACATCTTTGTGTTCTTTTGTCTTCTTAAAATTTTTTGTTAATTCATTTCAATTCTTATAGATATGAAAGTGGCCACATTTGGTCATTTGGGTTTTTTTAGGTTTAAAAAGATATTGAAGCTCTTTTGTTTTTTTGGAGAGAGTAAGTTTTATGATTTGGTCAAAAGAGAAAGAAAGGTTTTGCTTTGCACAAGAAAGTTTGAGACAAGGGTTTGTTTTTGCAAGCCAAATCATCTCATGAAGTTAGAACTTATAATTTATCCTAATTGAAAGCCTCTTAACCCCTAAAGGACCAAGTGGTTGTTCAATAGCCACTTGAGAACTCGAGTAGGGTCATATGGAGTCAATTTTTATTTTATTTTCTCAAATTGTTACACAAGGTGTAGATAAGTATTTCCTAAGTGGAAAGGTAATTTTTCCCCAATTGGATGCCCAATTCAAAAGTTATGTTGCCCAAAAGAAATTGGGCAACTTGGACGGTTTGGAAATCTTTGGAGAATCTTATGCTAAAACTTTCATCCACTTTTGAAATTTGGCAAGTATGTTACTAAAAAAATATAATGTATAATTTTCAAAAAAAAAAAAACTTGAGCTCTCACATCACATTTTGAAGGGAGTCAAACTTTGTTAACTATGTTCGGGCAATTTCAAGAAAAAAAAGAATCCTCTAACTCCAAGCAATGGTATCTTTCAATTTATAAATCCAAAGCTTTTGAAACTTTTTTTCATGTGTTCCAAATGTTTCCCTCTAACTTTTCACTGTTCTAATTTCAAATAAAAAACTTTCTCATTGCACAAGAAATCATGAAAGAATGACTAATGTAATGCCAATTTGCTTAACCTCTTTGCATTGGAGGATGATTTAGAACAAGCTAAATTGTACCGTTGCATTTGAATTTTTTTGTGAGTGAACCTAACATCATATACTTGTGGATGGTCAAAAAGCTCAAATTTGTGTAGATTTTACTCTAGGAAGGGTCAAAGTCTGTTGACCTTATTTTGCAAGAATTAAAAAAGGTAGTATTTCTCACTTCAAACACTATAATCTTACAATCCACTGGGTCAAATGGACTGAATTTTTTTCACATGTTATTTTATCTATTTTGCACACTTTTGTACGGTTGAAATTGAATTTTTTTTTTTTTTTTTTTTTTTGGGCAATGCACTAAAAGTTGGCAGTTTCTGAGATTTTTTCTCAAAAACACCCCTGGTCCTTTAGGAGTTAAGTAAAAATATATATCCAAATTCATTCGAGATCATGTTTTTATAGAAGTGTTTTCGTGGGTTTTTGTTTTGGCTTACCCTGAAGATATTTGGATAGAGTATTTTGTGAATATTCATTGTGATTTATGGCTGTCTAGCTTGGATACTGGATTTCTTGTTTTGAATTAGAAAAATCAAACTTTAAATCTTTCAGGAAAAAAAAATATCTATAATTCAAAGTTTAAACCAAGGTATGAAATAAAGTTGAAAAGAAAATGCACATTATTGCATGTGGATATGCGTTTTCTTAAAATTTCAAAAAACAAGAAATCCAACATCCATTCCAAGCATCTTGTAGAAGATTGTCATTGTAATCATATGTATTGATCTATAATCGTAGACTTGGTTAGGGATTTATATTTTTTATTTTAAACTAAATTTATTAACATGGATAGAAAAACATTGCAGAACTTTTTTGTGATGTCTTGTGGATTGTAGACAAAATCTCAAACAACATTCTATTTTGTGTTAAAAATGTTAAAAGAGATAATCCCCAAATACATCTTTTGTCTAGTATTGTGCATAGCACTTGAAAACTTAGAATTTGGATATTAGCATAGAGCTATGATAAAGCAGCAAGAAAAAAATAATGTTGGATAAAAAATATAAAATTATAATTAAAATTACAATAGTAAGAACATAAAAAGTGTAAAGCTTGCTATCCAAATGTGGAGATTTAAAGGTTGATAAAATTTTGTTTTCATCTTTTTGTTTTCTTTGTCTTTTGATAAATGTTGTGTAGTTTTGATCTTTGATTTTGGCTCCATAGAAACAAACATCATCTTTTCTTGCACCTTTTTTAATCAGGTACACTACTTTACTAAATTTTTAAGAGCATTGATAATATGAATTGTCTTTATGGTCAAAAATAGCATCATTAACTAATTCTTTGCTTCTTACAATATATATGCATATATAAAATAATCTTTCAACTTTGAATTGTCATGTATAGAAGGATTAGCAAAGGTGCTTGAAAAGAGAGTATACCTTTTTAATGATCTTTGTGATATTATAAATAAAATAATTTGAAAACTACCCGTAAATAACGAATTTGAGGAGTATGCTTAATATATATGATACAATTTTTATGATACTTTGTTGTGTATTCTTAAGTTTATTAAAATATAAATGGCCTTAACTAAGCTCAATATATAAGAAGAGACAAAACATGACCAGGTTCATTGAACATATTTAGTTCTGTAAGAAATCAATACGCATTGTTGTGTGGAATCTTTAAAGATATGAAAAGTTTTGAAATTTATTATATTGAAAAGAACAAAAAAATCAGCAATTTGTGTTATATTACAAAGCAAAATCATTTAAATATGGTTCTAAGATTTCTTTTTTTAAGGATTGAAAAAGTTTACTAAATGCATGAGTTTTTGTTGCAAATTACTCAAATCAAATCATTTATTTAATGTGATAGAAAATGAAAAACATAGCATATGATTATTTATTACATTAGAATGAATCTTGATTGAATTGAAGGTTGGCAATGCCACTGAAAGTTGGTAGTTTTTGAGATTCTTTCTCAAAAAACACTCTTGGTCTCTAAGGGGTTCAACAAAATTTTAGGCCTTGGCATAATAACTTTAAGAATCATAAAATAGTAAGAAGCAAGTATAGAGGCCAAGCATGTGTGCTTGTTTGCATGCATTAAAGAAATATGCTTAAAGAATAAATTGAAGACTTGAACAAGAATCAAATGATCCTTCAAACATCTCATGTGCATATTGCAAACAAAGATGGAAGAGCTTAATGTTGTAACTAAGTACAATGACAGATTGACATTAAGCACATACAAAATTGAAAAACCCTTGCCTCTACAACTATGTAGTACTCTTATATAAAGAAAGATTTTACAAATAACCAACCCATGGGTTAGGTATATCATTTAAAGATTAAAGGTACAAAACTTTCATCCAAGGTGGCATTTCCATATTGACAAGCAAAAAATTCACAAATCATTTTCAATGATGTTAAAAGAGAAAAAAATGGAAAGAAGTAGAATTACCTTTATGTCCAAAAAAAACGAAAAGGCTCAACGTGCTAAATTGCAAATTCTAGTACCAATTACAATACACCTTGCAAAGTAGTGATGACCTACTTTAGGTCAATCACAAAATGTGTCCAATTTCCAAGTCCACACAATTCTAAACACAAACTCATTGATAACCTCGTAATACTTTATGCTCTTCACCAAATTCAACCACACCTAGAAGTTTACTCTCTCATTTTTTTTCTCTTTTTCACATTATTTGTGAGTGGAGGACTCAATTTTTAGGGACCGCAACAGTAGTTAATCTCTAAAAGAGCCTAGTAAGAGGGAAAGTGTATGTTCACAGGTTTTTAGTCAAAAGTAAAATCATGGTTAAAGATTCAAAAACAAAATATCCATTTTTGCAAGCCTTAACTTCCAATAACAACTCAAACCTTAGCACAAAAACCATGAAACACTTAGTGACCAAACTAACAACATTGCTAATGAATACACAAAGAGAACCTCTTACTAGCCCCTTAGAGAGCTTGTATCTAGTGAGTAAATAATGATTTTTTCAATGATATCTGCATGCAATGGACAAAACACATTCAAGTATGATAAAAGAACATTACATTGTCAAGAAACACCAAATAATCAAGGGCCAAGTTTCCAAGGCTTTTTATTTTTGGTTTGTTAGCCGATCTTGTTAACCAAAAGCGCAGATGTATAGAGGAGCTTGAAAATAGTGTTGCACTTCAAATTATCACCATTGTGGCATAGCAAAATGGAGGATAAACATTGCTTCTAACCATTGTGGTAGTGAGATTATACTATCAATATTGTCATCAACAGAGAATCTACAATCTTGCAGACCCCTTGCAAGTTTTGCAAAACTTGTCAAAGTGTTGGTCAAGAGAAGAGAAAACAACAATATTGTGATCTTCCCAACATGTGTAAGGTAGAAGCACCCAATACCAACAATGTACTTAATGGCGTCATTCTCTACACACGGTGGTCATTCTAGAACTCAAATCTAGATGTACCATAAGTAGCTTATCATTTTGGTCAACAAACAATAAGCTATCTATGGTCTATTTAGATTTCAATTCTAGAATGACCACCTTGCGTAGAGAGTGACATCGCAAAGTAGGGAATTAATAAAAAATGAAAATTGGCCATTCAATGGATATATATATATATTTTTTTTCAAAAAGCTTTTTCGCTCATCATTTATTGCATTGTAAATATATATGCTATGCTTTGGAAGGGCATGTGCCATCAAGACCTAAAAGTTGTGGGGCAATCATATAAGGTAGCGACAGTCATAAGCATGGGTGTCTTGAATGGCGTTGCCTATGGGCCTAGCACAAATTTCTATCATTGTCAAGAACAAAAAATTGGTTTTGGGTCACAAAGTGATGGTTATGGGTGACAAAGTGATAGTTTTGGGTGATTGACATGATGGTTTTGAGTGCCCCATCTCACTATTTAAGAACTCCTCAAGTTAGTATTATGAGCGTATGAGCACACTAAAGACTTCACTAAGAGTTGCTTTTAGTATCTCCTACTCACAACTATACAATTTCAGTGATTTTGAACTTGTGATTTTTTTTTGTGACCAAATGCTTGCAATTAGAACTTTGAAATTGATGCCAATATTTTTGGTTTCCTCTTCCTAACTTGACAATATTTTTTTCAAAATTCATTAATTGGTTTTCCTACTCCAAAATCCTTAATTTCACGCTGATGAGTGTCACTACCTTACAATAGCTCAGACAATTTGGGCTATATATATGGGGCTTGCATGTAAACAAAAACAATTAATAAAGAAAATTGGTCCATATTTGCATGGTAAAAAAACGAGATCTCGTCGGCTATTGTTTAGAAAACTTCTCATTGTCTAGCTCAGATACACTATTTATACT
Organism: Ulota crispa; assembly: GCA_963920765.1. Classification (NCBI taxonomy): domain Eukaryota; kingdom Viridiplantae; phylum Streptophyta; class Bryopsida; order Orthotrichales; family Orthotrichaceae; genus Ulota; species Ulota crispa. Next base: position 4,366,663 of record OY987251.1, on the reverse strand, counting down.
GGGTGCTTCTACCTTTGCACTTGCATTTAGCTGATGTCTAATTCATTGGTGAAGCCCTACCCAATTCCAACAGTACCAGTGCTACGTACGGATGTGTAAGGGACCGATTGAGGGTGCCTTACGCAACAAGTGATCTGAATGTGATACTTGTCTGCCATGGCAAGAGGGATGAAAGTAATAAGCCAGGACGGATGAAAGTAATAAGCCAGGACGGATGAAAGTAATAAGCCAGGACGGATGAAAGTAATAAGCCAGGACGGATGAAAGTAATAAGCCAGGACGGATGAAAGTAATAAGCCAGGACGGATGAAAGTAATAAGCCAGGACGGATGAGAGTGAGTGCGGACGAGAAGGATGAAAGCCAAATGGATTGATCGCTCCATTATCGTGACGTAATACGACGCGACGCAACACGACGCGACGCGACGTGACGAGGCGTCGCGGCCGCTAAGCGAGGCCGGTGGGACAGCGACGGGCAGCGGCGGCGTCACTCCCGCGAGCGAGCGACCTCCCTACCTGCCTGCGCTCTCTCTCTCTGGCCTGTGCTTGCTCCCTTCCCTTGCTCCCCTGCTGCTCTCCCCTCCCCTCCCTCGAATTGCGGTGAGTGTGAAGTTATTGGAGCTGCGAGCTTTTTCTCCACCAACCTCAAGATGCGCCTTGCAATGTGCCACTAAAGCTTAACTTAGTTCCGAAACGGAAGAGCTTCAGTCGGAAGGAAACAGTCAGGAGCTTCAAAGGTAGAAGGAGTCACGACATCACGTATCACGCTCGTCGTCGTCTTCATGCGTTTGGATTCATCGTCTCGAAATATCGTATGGACGTGGAGCTTTCCATTTTGTGGCAAGGCGGTACGTGTGTTGAGTTCCTCACTCCCCCTGGCCATGGCCTGTTTAAGTTACCCTAGATGCGCAGAGAATGATGCTCGCTCGTCGAGATTCTACAACACAGGCTAGGTTTCGGATGATTGATGAGAGAGAGAGAGAGTGCTCTTTTTTGTTGGCGTACGGACAGACGCAGATTCGCTATCGTGTTGTGAGGTGCGCCATTTGACTGACGACCGTGATGTGTGGTGGTCGTGAGCCGGTGGGAGCTCGTTTTGTTTCCCAAGGGTTTGCTCATTTGCGCATTATTGAGCTGCAACATGATTTTTGTATTTTGGCACGACCTTTTTTGTCTCTAGGTTTGATATTCGACTTCGATGGAATGACTTCGTTAACCCTACAACACCCGGCCCCTTTTGAGCGCATTGAGGTTTCCTTTTTTTCTCTTCCGGGATCACTACTCTAGGGTTACGAGTGTGCTGTAGAACTACATTGTCGAGTGCTGCTGCGTTTTAGGCTCATCCTTCGTGTCGTAATTTTCGAATTAGCTTGCATCATTAGGGCACGGCACCCGTGTAGATGCTCTCCACTGGCTTCGCCATTTCCAGTGGCAGGTCGATCTTTAGATTTTGGCGAAGCTTGTTCTCTAATTAAGCTTGCCTTTCCTTTTCTCGTAGTCTTGAGCCATTGTACGTCAATCTAGGTCTTAAGCAATCTTACTATACTTCCATCTATCTTTGGAATACTTTTTTCCTAGTGTAGATGCCATCACGTTTTCTCGGCGTTTTTCTTAATTTTTTTCTCAATGTAAGCGTTTCAATCTCGAGGTTTTAAAGTTTCTGCAAGGTTGCACTTATCTTATTGCTCCAATGGCGGTCTTTCCGTCTTACTTGGTAGCAAGCAATAGACGAGTCAGAGGCTTAATTTTGTTCAGAGTTACACTGGAATGAGTGAGCTCTGGCTTTTTAGTTTTTAAGCTGCTCAGGAGACTCCCAGGTGTATGTTCTGAGCAGCGAATGTACCTGCGGTGTACAGTTTAGGTGTCGGTGTCCTCTGAGCAGCACTCATTTTAATAGTAAGTCGAGGAAGCAGTGGAGTAGAGAGGTTGAGGGCCCTTGTAGGAGTGCTTTGACGTAACTCATGCTGATTTTGTTGATTTTGAACTGCTTTGTAGATCGATCACCAATGGTGTTTCAACTTCTATCCGGCAGAGCAGAATGAAATGAAGGTGAACTCAAGCGGCGGGTTCATGTGTTTGAAGAGCAGTAGATGTAAAACATGTGGATGAATTTTGAACAATCAGGAGCATGGGATTGTGGCTATAGATTGATTGATATGTCCGTGGCTGCTAATATTGAAGGCATGGTGGTCAAAGTTGGGAGCCACTGTCGACAATGGCATTCATTGAATTGAGGCCATGCACCGACCTGCTTGCAGTGGAGGAGTGTTTTTCCTAGGGAAGGTGAATGCAGCAGTGTTGAGCTGGCTACTGGTGTATGGCTTCCGCACCTACTGCGTATCTGGCTGGTTTTTGTGGAGCATTACGAAATCCATTTGCCGAAGAGGGTTAGGATATTCTGGAGCTGAGTTTGTGAAGCTCTGGGTGGTCCCTAACTTTATGGTGACATTCTCGTAACGATGTGTCCAACTTCTGATTGAAAGCGATGTGCGATCTCAGTTATGACTGCATGTACTGAAGAACCTTACCTTTTGCTCTAGCTGAGCCATATCCTCAATTTGCAACGTTAAAGATGCCCTGGTGGCCTAGGTCAAAGGATAGTAAGAAGGGACAGAAACCAACAACTGGTTTGTTCGATGGAGGTCGACCGCGGGGGCCATGGTGTCGAGCGGAGGAGGACGGAAGTACTAAAAACTCCCGCCACAGTGTAGACTTGGTTTCGGATGCAGGCTCTGGATCTGGCAAAGGCTCTCGCTCACCGTCTCCGTCCTCGCCCAGCAACAACAACAACAACTCCAGCAGCAAAGGAAGGCCCTCCCGTGGACAGCCTCTTCCGTTACCATGTGCGCCTCCCATGAAGCCCATGGAGCGGACCTACTCTGCAAGCCAGTTGCCCAACTCGCAGGCCCAGTCTCCGTCTGTGTTGCACCATGCGCCGTCCATGCCGCTTCCTTCACCGACGCAGCTCGCAAGGGTGGAGTCCGGCACCGAGGTCGACTACCCGTCCGGGTCCGCTTCCAGTGTCAGCTCGCTCGGGAGCGCCGACGTGGATCCTCGCCAGCAAGCTCGCGTTTCCAACCTCCGTCCAGCGCAGGAGCCTGAACCTTTCGACCAGCTGCGGCCAGTGTCTCAGTAAGTGCCGCTCCTTTTTAAACCTCTCCACAAAGGCAGAGTTTCTAGTATTTGCAATTTCCTCAAACCCGCACATGAATACCACGTGTTAATTTTTCGAGTACACATCTCCCTTTTCTAGCCCGCGCTCACAGCATTACATGATAAAAGGTTTGGTAGAAGACAATGTTAACCTCACATATCAACCACTACGTAGGAGTATGCGTTCATTGGGAGATCACGCACTGTGTAGACATTACTTTCAGTACAAAACACCAAAATCTCTTAGGATCAAATTTCTCTCATGCAATCCTTCAAAGTGGAGTGTTGTAGACATCAGGCAACTCCATCAGGGCCATGTACTCAAGTCATGCAAAAACATCCAACTTGCTGATGGAAGGTCAACCAGGTGTATGAATATGAGAGTTGTAGCCGTTAAAACAGGAGAAGCAGGATAAGGTTTAGTGTCCCAGTGTTTTTTCTCTTACGTGTGCGTTATCTGTGTATTTTTGGTCAGATTGGGTCAAGCCTCATCAACCCCGCGGGGACGAGTGTCGAAGCCGCACGAATTAACCCGTGTTGAGACCTCGCGTTCCACGAGCCCTCTCCCGGGGAGTCATCCTCACGCCACGTCTCCCACGTCGCGGGTGTGGGCTCCAATATGGCAGGGGGAAGGATTATACCCCGCTCCACTGAAGATCCCGCAGCCGGACAGTTCCATGTCCAGCCCTGCTCCCAGCCCCCGCTCGTTTCGGCAAGCGCAACGCAGCATGGAGCCCATGGTGTCAGGGTCCGCCAGCCCTCGATCAGGCAACACGTCCACGCACAATTCATGGCAGGGAGACGGAGCTCCCTTGTGGCCACCCCACCAGTACGACGATAGGTCTCCGAGTCCGAGTCCGAGGTTGCGAAGCCCCGGCCCCAGTCGTGCCACCAGCGCCACTGTCTCGCCTCTGCATCCACGTGCTGGAGGAGGTCGTACTGGTGGCGGACCCGACTCCCCCACCGCTTGGAATGACGAGGGCCGCTCTCCGTATGCTCCGAAGCCGTTGCCGTTGCCTCCCTTGCCCACCGGGAACACCAGCCCTTACAGTTCCCCGCCTCTCACCTCTGGACCGAGCACGCCGACCATGCTCTCTCGCCATTCCTCCAGCAATGCCATGGAACGGTACCGGTCTGTGGAGTCGCCGGTATCAGGCACTCCTACGAAGTGGCAGAAGGGGAAGCTTCTCGGGAGTGGGACCTTTGGCAACGTTTATGTCGGTTTTAACAAGTACGTTTTAGTTTCCCTCTGTTGACGTAGTTTTTTGGTCTGTCTCAGTTGTGACTATTTGCCAACAGTTTGAAACTAAGGTTGGAGTTTTGTGTTTTATGCTTTTTGTTTGCAGTGACAATGGAGGTTTTTGTGCTATGAAGGAGGTTCTCTTGGTTTCTGACGACCACAAGTCTAAGGAAAGCGTCAAGCAGTTAGGACAGGTGTGTCGTGGTTGCGTAACTGGTCTTTCGCTTTATTTTTTGTATTTTGTATTTATCTCTGCTCTGTTGTCTAGAATGGTTTGCGATTTGCCTTCGTGATGCTGCAGAAGGTCTGATGCTGTGTTTTTTTTTGTGAACCAGGAAATAAGTTTGTTGAGCAAGTTAAGGCACGAGAACATTGTACAGTATATTGGCACCGAAACGGTACAGCATACGATTTTTTTTATATTGATTAATGGTTCTTTTATATGGCGTGTGTATGGCATTCTGGTTTTGGGGTTTTGTTATTTTGGATCTGACTGTTTTGAGTGGTGAAATTTTTGTGCAGTTGGAAGACAGATTGTATATATATTTAGAGTATGTTTCAGGAGGGTCTATTCATAAACTTCTCCAGGAGTATGGGGCTTTCAAAGAGCCTGTCGTACGGAATTATACTCGTCAAATCCTCTCTGGACTTGCCTATCTGCATTATCAGAACACTGTTCATAGGTAATCTTTTGTGTTTGCATCCGTATTCTAAAAAACATTATCCTTTATGGTAGGTTTCTATTGCATGTATTGTATTATGGAGTACGTAAGATTTTTTGTGGTCATTATGAAACGTTGAGAATTGGGTATTAAGAGTTGGTTTGTGCTGTTTTTTTCAGGGATATTAAGGGGGCTAATATTCTTGTGGACACCAATGGAATGGTGAAACTTGCTGACTTTGGCATGGCGAAACATGTAGGTGTACTTCATCCTTTTTTTTTAATCCTGAGTTGTCCTCATATGATGTGCTTCGACTTGCGATTGTTTTTTTTGTCATTCCCGTCTAAAGAAGAAACATTACAAGTCATCTTGGTTCCTTGGGATTCTGCTTTTGTGTTTATTTGTTATCAGCAGTTGCGTTTTTTTGCCACAGGTGCGGGTCTCATGTGGCTTGGCATTTTGCACTGCAGATTTCTGCTCAATCTTTTCTCCAATCTTTCAAGGGAAGCCCATATTGGATGGCTCCTGAGGTACAATTGCTGGCATTTGAACACTTGCCTCTTCACCCTTCTCCGATTGCTAATTTTTTTAGCTTGTTTTTCATACATGCAGTGTTTGAACTATTGGAAATTTCTTCTCTAAGCATGATTTTCTGGACTTGTAGGTGATCAAGCACACAGGAGGTTACGATTTAGCTGTGGATATATGGAGCCTTGGTTGCACTGTGCTTGAGATGGTGACTACCAAACCTCCATGGCACCAGTATGAAGGGGTGAGTTAGCCTTCACAGGTTTTTGTAATCTTTTCATATTCCTGCCACACGGTATTGCTTATTTCATTAAATCCCCTGCTTGATAACAATACCGAGTCTCTTTTCCTGTGGGGGTAGAGAGAGCTAATACTTTGACAGAATCAAGCATTTTGAAGTGTTTAGTCTGCTTTACAGGTTGCAGCGATGTTTAAAATTGGGAACAGCAAGGAACTGCCTGCCATTCCAGACTCTTTGTCCAGAGAAGGAAAGGAGTTTGTACGGTTGTGTTTGCAACGAGACCCTGCACACCGGCCCACAGCTGCGCAGCTGCTAGAGCACCGCTTTGTTCAGGATGCTCCTCGCATCTGCAGGCCTGATGATACCCTTGCTGGAGCCGATTTGCAGCTCAATATGAGTCCTGCAATCCGACCTGTGGTTAGTAATTTTTCTCAGACTTATTTATTGCTGATTTCCGCATAATGTGTTACTCCCTCTGTCTCGTCATTAGTGGCCCATTGGAACTTCATATTTTTTTGTTCCAATTTCATTGATCATTGTAAAATACATTATTCTTGTGTCAGTATCATATATCACTACAAAAGCATTGTATGTGTTCATTGCAACCTTCTCAAATATTGAGCTTAAAATAAGTCTACATACAACCCCCTCAAAACTAAAAAAAAATCACTAGTTTCCAATGAGCTACTTAGTGCAAGACTGGGGAGTGAATTTTTGTGAAGCCTCCCATATTCTTCCTAGTTTTGGTGTGTGCTCCTTTTATTTCGTTTAGTATTTTATCGATTACTTCATTGTGGTGGTTTATCTTGGTCATAATAAAATATGATTTCTTACACCTCTTGGGGTTTGTGAAGGGAGTTTTGTGAGAGAATTGTTTGTGAAATCTAGTGCTCAATCCAGGCAAGAGTTTAGAAATCTGCAAGTCTTTCATCTTATGTGCCCCCCCTTTTTTTTTCTGCGCTGGATGATTGTAGAAAGTGAGATCGAATAACGGACTCAGGCTGGCCACTTCACACGAGAATGAAGGAGGGTATTCCACGCAATGCAGAGGACGGCCATCACATTCTCCAAGGTCGTATTTCGCTTCCGAGTCTCTACCTAAACAATCCATTTCCACGATATTCTCAAATTCCCACTAAACTTTCACAGCTTTCTGTGATTGTCGTTCCGTCATGTTCGGGGAGTGTTTAGATCTAAAGCAGCCCCTTTTCTATTAGAAATCGACAGCGTTGTTAATTTTAATGTTGATCTAATCTGATCGTTATTTCAAATGGTTTTAAATGTCAATGTGAAGTTAATTGTTGGCCTAATTTTAACGCAACAGTTGCTGAATGCGTTATGACGTCAAAGCCAAAGACATCAACATTCTAATCATAGTATTTGCGTTACGTTAACCCTTTAACACATTCTGAGGACTAGATAAATGTCAACTAAACCCCGACTTGCCCATATTCTTTGTTGGATTTTTTCTTCATTTTTTGGCTGCATCTCTTTGTAAAAGTTGTATATTTTTTCACCTTAAATCCATGAAACTAGTCTTAAAATACTTCTTTTTTTCTTTATTTTTTCAAGATGGAATCATTGCAGTAGAGGAATGAGAAATTTTATTGGACAAAACATCACCTGAATGTGGACCTCTGTTAGAATAATCTTCTGCTAGAATGTGGACTTCTCTTAGAATGTGAACTTCTGTTATAATGTGGGCTTCTATTAGAATGTGAACCTGTATTAGAATGTGAACTTCTCTTAGAATGTGGATTTCTCTTAGAATGTGTACTTCTGTTAAGATAACAACTTCTGTTATAATGTGGGCTTCTATTAGAATGTGAACCTGTATTAGAATGTGGACTTCTGTTAGAATGTGGACTTGCGGGAAGTTTAGTGGGTAAACATTTAGTACTTTCGTGGAATTTTTTGTCACTTATCTGGATCTGAAGAACTTTGTTCTTATTTTTGTGTGTGTTTTTTTTCTAATTTTATACAGCGACCTTTCACCGCGGTCTCAGCCACGGCCAATCCACCAGTCGCAGCAGCCACGGTCAGTGCACCAGGTGTACAGCGGAATGTCCACGCCGATGATGAGCTCTGGTTCCTCAACTCCGCAAGGTGGAGGCTATGGCAGCTCGCCTTTACTCCCGAACCAGGTCTCCGGGGCGTTCTCGGCTTACCCTACGGAGGGAGGGTATGGAAACAGCAACAGCAACAACATCAACAACAATATGAATAGCAACAGCAACAGCAACCACAGCAACCACAGCAACAATAACAACAACAACAGTAGCAGCTCCAGGACACACAGTGGTCGATACGCGAGCCCCTCCATGATGAACGGAGGCGGAGCTCGCAAGGAGTTCAACTGGAGTACCACGCCTCCGCAACAACGGACTCCGGAAGGGAGTCCGCGGAGGAAGTCGTCCAATGTAGATAACAACATTTTAGACTATGCTCTTGGAAGAATGGAAATCCAGGGCAGCAGCAGCAACAGCAACGGCAACTTGGGGGAGCACTTGTCGCATCATCATCACCAGCACCAGCACCATCTTCATCACCTTCATCCGAGGCCCGGGTCGAATCACCAGAGTCCTTTGCTTAGCCGCACCAACAGTCATGAATATGGTCGACAATGGTAAGGCATCCAGGATGGGCAAACATTAGGGTTAGGGTTTAGGGTTTTAGGATTGGTTGGGGGTGGGGCGTAGAAGTAGAGTTGCTGTTGATGTTGTTATCACCCTGCTGGTGGTGTGATATATATTTGCCGTAGAAAATGAAGAAAATCCACAATTTGTAGAACGCATTTTTATGTTATTTGTGGACGGCCTGGAGTTGGGACTTGGATGTAATTATGGGGAGGGGAGGGCGGAGCGCTGAAGCAGATTCCTCATTTTCTCAATTTTCGGTGAATGTCGTGAAAATTAATTGATGGTTTTCGTTTTGTTGGTGGTGGGAAATGGAGTCTTAAAGTGTGGGTTGAGGTTGTGAAAAATGGTTTTGTTTGTAATGAGGTTTTTAGGTTTTAGGGTTTAGGATGGATTTTTTGGTGCTTTATGATCAAGCTAGTTTAGTAGATTCGTTGACGGACAGAGGTTTCTGTTTTTGGGTCTGATATTCTGAATCTATGTTGCACTTGGAGTGATGGGGGAACTTCATTGCTCCCGAATGTGGGGTTTTCAGAATTAGGGGGATTTCAAATTTCTCGGCTTGCTGATTTCTCCGTATAATTGTGTCAAACGCTGTACGTTTACTCTTTTTCTCTTCGACTCTGGCTGAAGAATCTTGATCTTGATTGATTTTTTTTATGGGAATTGATATGTGCACACCGGGGGGTTGATATATGCACACACACCCCCCGCCCGGGGGTAAGTTTTAGATGTCTACCATGAAAAAGCTGAATTCAAAAATTTGAGAATTTTGAATTCAGACTTGGACTGAGAGACCACGATTTTGTATAGAATAAGAAAAAAGAAGTTGCAATTGAACAACACTCAATGAAAAAACTTGTTTTACAAAAAAAGTAAAAGTAACACTCTTCCCCTAGCTATGCTTTTTCATTGGGTGTTCAATTGCAACCTTTTTTTTATAGTTTTAGACTAAGGGGCGGTTCAGACTACGTCCCATGAGACAAAGTCCCATGGGAGTGCAAAATCCCGTCTTTGTGGGTAGAGAAGATGGGAAAAGATGGGACTTGGGCTAAATGATGGGTCTACCAAAATACTCAACTCAATCTTGGAGTGAAGTCTCACTTTTTTTGGTGCTAAAACTTGGAAAATTGCTGCCATGTAGGTTCCATGTAAGCAAGTGAGATGTGGGACTTGAGGCATAGTCTTAAATGCGAAGCCCCATCCTTTGCCTCTCTGCCAATTAGATTCTTGAAGTTCATCAGATTTCAGTGTGACTTGGGACGTGGGATGTAGTTTGAACCACCTCTGAATCATGATCTCTTAGATTCTTGAAGTTCATCAGATTTCAGTGTGACTTGGGACGTGGGACGTAGTTTGAACCACCTCTGAATCATGATCTCTTAGTCCAAGTCTGAATTCAAAATTCTCAAATTCGGCTTTTTGATGGTACAGATCTATGATTTACCCCCACTGGAGTGTGCATATATCAACCCCGGTGTGCACATATCAAGTCCTTTTTATTATTTCTCACGGTGGTTTCAAGGGTGGTGTCTTGTCTTTTCTGGCCTAGATCTCTCGTGCAAGGGAGATTTATGAGGGAGAGGCGATGCTTTGCACTTAAAATTAACTTTTCTTTTCTGCTACACCTCTTGACGAGTTTATAATTCTTTTGATTTGACTCAGGAGAGAACCCAGAGTTTGAATGAGAAGAAGTGTTGGTTTTCTCCTGCAGAAAGTGTCAGTCTTGCAACCTAAAATCACCTCGAGATTAAATTGGTTTCTTCGTGAGCTTTGAAACTCGTCTAAGGTAGGAGGCTCATAAATGGAGCATCTCAGGGCTGAAACTGAATTTTGGGTAGGTGAAACTCCTTGAAATGATTTTCAGTAAACTTTCCTTGAAAGACAAGAAGAATTGGCATCTAACTTAAGTTGTTTCATATTTGTTGGAACTTTGTGAAATTAGTTGTGAATATTTGAAGTGGAAAGGCCATAGGGTTCTAAAATGGAGCACCTTCTCAAATGTACATAAGTTGTATGTTGTTGAAGGGCTATGAAAAACAAGATGTACAAAAAGAGTACATTTGAGGAGGTGCTCTGAACTTGAGCCTCCTACCTTGTGCATAACATTCAGTAGCTTGAAGAGAGGCTACCTTTCCCTCTCTTCAGGTATCATTCACAAACTTCATCTTGACAAAAAAAAGAAAAAAAAGAAAAAAAAGAAAGTTTTTTATTTTTATTTTTCTTTTTTCTTTTCCAAATTACTTGCAAGTACTATCTTATGAGACTTGCTTACTAAATCAAGGATATAAGTACTATAAATGTAGCCATATCATTTACCTTCTCCATAAGGTAAAAAGACATTGAACAATTCCATGATAAATATATTCTCTGAACCAGCTTGTTGGTTCTCTATGATAACTCCTATAGTCTAAACACCCTAAAACTCCATAAAATACGGCAAGACAATACTTGACACATAATTTGGTCCGTGTATCACCTATGTATCTGACAGTCTAAAACTAAAATGCACTCAACCTACACTAGGCTATAAAGTATTCTTATATACTTTGATATAAACAAAAACGGCATTTGGCCTACAAATATCCCAAAAAAGCATATTGACTTTCTAATACAAGCACTTGCTTATGGGCTTGAGAGTATTCAAGGCATTTTTAGTAATGCTTCACACTTCTAAAAAATGCTTTTGCACTCTAAGGCTTTTTTAACACATGCATTCTAAGAATATGCTTTTAAAAGCATGTTCTTTGATTAAATGATAGATATGGAGATCTGGTTTTATCCTTTGAAGCTCTTACTAGCCTCCTACACTAATTTTGAGTTAGCATGACAACAAATCTTGGTTAAATCACCAACTAGGTGAATTAATCAAAAGTGATAAGTAATCTGCCATAGTGCAGCCTCGTACTTACCACTAAGTAGCCTAGATTAGTTATGATCAAGAGAACAATGGCTGCCATTTAAGGTGGGTCACCCTTTTTTTGAAAAAATAGAGGGACTTTCTGCCTTCTAGCCCCTACCTACTTTCACTCTTCTCTCCCAATCCCTTCAACTTCTCTCCTCTCTCTGGCTACGGCCTTACACACTTGAAGTAACCTGCCAACATTGAGCAAACTGCTTCTGTGCCTTTTTGCCACGCTTATTGCTAGCTTTTTCTTTTCTACTGCTCACGTTGCTTGAATACCATATATTGAGGAGCACCGGTATTATTGGCTTGCGGCCACTAGAGCTTGGGGTTGTTGCTTACGCAAGCATGGGTTCTATACAAAATGCTACACAGGTTCTTTTTCTCTAAGGTTTTAAGTAGTTATATAAGTTTTTTGTTGTTGCAATGTTTTTGTGTGAAAGCTATAACATGCGTGCAAGGGCTGCTGACACCTGCTATATCCTCACTAACCCCACATTGGTTTGTGGTTGTTTTTGGGATGGGCTCAAGTGAGGCCCTTGACCTCTCGGAGATGCTGCCAACTCCAGATACTTTCTACTCTACCTCTCTCAAACTCATATTTTCTACAAAAATGAGTTACATTAGTGTCTTGTTAAAATCTCTTTGTACCAAGAATACCATTGCTTTTTGCTATAAAAATAGGCTGCCTTGTAAACTTTGGATGCTTTTGCAATGAGTACACACTCAATGCCTGATTAATGTTAGAGCAATTTGCATGTCGTAAGACAAATAGCCTTACTACGGATAAAGAACCCTAGTCAGGCTATTTCCCTTGTTTGAAATACTAGCAGTTGCTCTTAGACAAGTCTGCTTCTACAGCAATAACACTTGTCCTTGATTAAACTCATGACTAGAAAAATCAACATGCTTGCTGGTGCTTGCTGGTTTTTGCCTCCATACAAAACACAACTAGCGTGAACTAACTAGCTTTCATTACGGCCTTGATGAAGCTTGATGTTTTTGAACAAACACTTGAAATTGACGTGTACTTTTTAAGTACCAGCATACTTTGGAAAAATTTCAACATTAGGAAAAAGCAATTCTCAGAATAAGAAAAAAATTTAAACAAGTGCTTAGAAATGAGCTGTACCAAAAAACTCCTTTTTTTTTATAAATTTCTGACACATTTGGCCCCTTGACATGTGTGTACTAAACTAAGCCTTCCTTTCATAAACTCTGACAAATTCAACCAAGTGTCCCCATAGCTAAAGAAGGGTGTGGAATACTCCACACCATTTCATCCAAGTGGATGGAATGGTGTGGAATATTCCACACCATTCTCTTAGAGGGAGGGTTGCCTTTACTAGTGCTACTGAATGTTATGTGGGGGGTTAAAACTTAAAACACTGCTAAAAATGTGATAGAAACTATTATTTTGAACTTGGTTTTACGCATTGTTTTATGTAGTTGTATAACCTTGTCTTTCTTTGGTACAAATGGCTAATAAACAGTTCAAGTTTTACTAAGAACTTATATTTAACCCTAAAATGCCCAAGGCACCAAATTTTGGTGTTCAAAAAACTTCATGAAACTTTGAAACCTTGTTGAAGGCACAAACTTTATTGTTTTCAAGTTTTATTTTTGGAAATGTTGCACTTTGATGTTAGCTTCACTATTCAAATTTAGTGTCTTCCATATCTTATTCCAATTATTTTAGGCGGAAGGTTAACTAGAAGTAGACATTTTGTGTTATGAATATTGTTGTGGATAGTGTCGCAAAGCCCATCACAAGTTGTCACATTGAAAATATGGGCATTAAGTTGAGAAAAAGGTGAAGATTTTTCTTGGGCACTCTCTTAGGCAGTGAGGGCCCTTTTATTGAAATTTTGACAACTAACAAAATCTAAAAGTGCTTTTGGACTAATTTCACTTGGAAAGTTTTAAAAATAAACTAGAATTCATTCACTATTGAATTTTCTTTCATTCATATTGATATATGTTAATAATTGAAGATAAATTTTTTCTTTGTACTAGACAGTTGCGCTTTGAGAGCTGCAATGCAAGCTCATTTGTGAAATTGTGGCCATAGATTTGGAAGGGGGGCCATGAGTTTTCAAGCAACTACAATAAACACTAAAGTATCCTAAGTGGCTATTTCCCAAATTTGTTCCAAAAGTTACCAATTTGCATTAGAAGTTTTGGTCAGTTCCGAAAAAAAAAAAAACTTCTATACTCATCATCATTCAATCACAATTATCTTAAAATGCGCGTGGCTATTTTGGATTTTTTTGGGTAGCGCCATCTAAAAACCTTGAAGTTCAAGACTTAACGATTACAACTTTATTTTGATGTTTAATAATGATCTTACAAGGCAATTCAAAAACTTCAAAACTGCCTTTTGAAAACAAGAAAAGCACCTTTAGACATTTAGGGGTTAACACTGGTTGTCAGATTTTTTGTAGAACATGTACTTGTGCTGATAATTCAAAATCATTACTGAAGTTTCAGATCTTCAATATTTTAAAGGTTTTTTTAGGAGGGTCTAGTATTTTCTGTATTTTGGAGACTTTAAAAATAAGTTCTTTACATATAGGCAAGATATCTCTAATAAGCTTATGTTTTACATATAGGCAAGATATCTCTAATAAGCTTATGTTTTCAAACATTGGTACAGTTTTTTTGAAAATTTCTACGTTATTGATTTTTGTTGACCGTTATGTGAACTAGGGCATGGGTGAGTGATTATGAGGTTAGTTTTCTTTTTTGTGTTCAAGACAAGTCCTTTGATTAATTTTATTATGGTCTTGAAATAAAAACATATCCATCATTTTTATTTTCATGTGTACTCTCTTCTGGGATCTTAGGTTTCTTTGCTAGAAGCAACGACAACCTAACAATCAGTACAATTTGTGTTGTAACTACAAAGCAAAATTCAAGTTGGTAATAATTCGAAGCATTAAAAGCTGCTCCCTTTTGTAAAATGAAATATTATAAAATGGATTATTTTCCTTCCACACATCAACAAGTCATAGGGACATACACTTCTCAAAGTTGGTTTATGCTTGATTAAGGATGTGTTCTCTCATGGCCAATCGTATGTTGCCTTTTTGCGTGTGATGGCTCTTGAAAATGTTTTGGTGCTCTTAAATGCAAAATCCACTTATCAGCTAAATGCTTGCCTCATGCATAATGTTGTGTATGAAGAAGCATTTTTGTAATCTCGGTTGAAGATGCATTTATGAACACTCAACAATTTACCTTCAATGATGAATTCATGATGACAATTGATCCCTAAGGAAATTTACAAACTTTCAAAAATCAAGTCATTATATATATATATTTTTAAATTGTGTTTATGCATAAGAATGTCTCTTCCATCACCCCATTGGTATGACGGGTAAGAAAAACTAGTCCTATTATTACACTTTGCATAATGTACATAAAACAAGGAAAGCAATGCAAATGTTTTGACAATTGTATGTAAATTACTATAAATAAATTTTTAATTAAATAAAATAAAAAATAAAAATCTTTGTCTTTATTTTGCTTTTTTTGTGTTGAAAAATTTACAATGAACATCTATTTGTTATTTGTACAAAGTAAATTACTCTTTGAACATATTTAGTGTATAACAATCCTAGCTTAGTTAATTTAGACAAAATCAATTCTAAAATGGAAAGGCAAAATGAACAAGCACTCTGTAGGTGGAATTCCCACTCTTCACATAGGAAACTATTTTAAATGTAACCACTATTCCATCTCATGTAAGTTAGCTTGGTGTTCTTGAGTAAATTGTGCATATGTTGCTCTAATTACAACAAAAATAACTTTTAGCATAGTTAATCTTGTGTAAGTAATAAAGAATTTCCTTGTGGTTTTTAATCCTTTATTACCAATTTTATTGAAAATATTAATTAGATATTTATTTATAATTGCATAATAATTCATGGTGCAGATACATGATGTCATATGTCACAATTAACTAAAATCTAAACAATTTATGCAATTTTGGATTATGTTTTGAAAGCACTACAAAACCTTGTAGTGTTGAGGGGCATGCGTCTCAATGTTGAGAGACATGAATTTCCCAATGTTTTGCATATATTTGGTTTGAATATGTTTTCAAAAAAAAACCAATTCTTGTTTTCAAAAAAAAGTTTTCAAATTTTAGAATATCCAAAATTGATTATATTTGATGTTATGCCAAAAAAATTAGAACCATATTCTAAGTCTTCTAATAAGCATTCAACCTAATCAATGATCACTAAGATATTTGAGTACAAAAGATCGTTCCATATTCCAACAACATAGCTAGTGAATTGATGTTTTGCAGTCTCCAAATATTTTTTACTACTAGACTTTTGGTTGTTTTTACTACCCCATTTACAAACTAGTGTTGCATTGATGTAGAATATCCTAAAGAATAATTCTTCCTTGTTGCCAAACTTCCTATATACAATGAAGTACTACAATATTGTTTCATTATGTTCAAGACAAAATGAATACACAAAAAGGAAATTCACATGACAAGCAAGGATAAACTTAAAAGTACTAGAAGCAATTAGTTTGGTAGACATGTTTAACATGTTTAACATTAAGATGACTTACAACTTACTTGTAAATGGACAAAGGAAAGCAGGTAAGGACAATGGTAATGAATAGTTTTGTGAGTGTCATGTACTTCATTGAGACAAGCAATGAAAAATGTCAAGTCACATAAATTGAATATAAGTATCTAATAGCGTACATAGTTACATGTAATTGAGATGCTTGATGCAAATTGTGTATGGTCATCTACTAAAATAGTTGAAAAATGGTGAAAGTCAAAAATATTTTGATTGGGCTTTGCAACAAAAAATTTAAGTGATTGACCACATATTTGTTTAATAAAAGCAGACAATTTTTATTGATAATGGAGCTAATTGACATATATGACATGTAACTTTTTGTTTCTTTCCTAAATGAGTATATGATTTTTAGGTACTAAATACAAAGTTTGAGACATTGTTTCAAATGATTAGAGAACATAAAAGATTTTATCTTTTCAAATTAAAAAGAACGTATATTATCCATATCAAACCATCAACAACATACATTTTGAAAAGAACTAAAAAAAATTTAGAAAATCATTTATAACTTGTCATCCAAGTACCAACATAGAATTATTTCCTTCCTAGCTTGCTACTTCCCAGCAAATTTTGTTTAAAAGAGGTTATTGTGTATTTTTAGTATGGACTAATACCTCTAAGAGGATCAAAGCTTACACAAGCAACACAATGCACTTTCAAAAAAGAACATGATTTTGTGCAAGGATGTGTTGCATTAGCAACTATTCTATAATTTAAACATTCATATTGAAGGGAAAAAATGATCAGGGTATACAAGCGTCCCTTTCAATTAGGAGAGTAGAAGTTAAATGACCATGTTCATAAACAAAGCAAAAAAACATTCTCTAATACCTCTTTATTATTTCTCTCTAGTGTTACAAGTGCATTTAGCATAAGGGGTAGAAGTCTCCAAAGCTGGGTATATACAAGAGACATGATAATAAGGTGAAATCAAAGTGGTTTTTGTGTTTCATTTTCCTCAACAAAAACCTTTTCC
The DNA here is from genome assembly GCA_963920765.1 of Ulota crispa. Classification (NCBI taxonomy): domain Eukaryota; kingdom Viridiplantae; phylum Streptophyta; class Bryopsida; order Orthotrichales; family Orthotrichaceae; genus Ulota; species Ulota crispa. The sequence goes on along the minus strand of OY987251.1, from coordinate 4,349,712 downwards.
GTGAATTCAAATCCAAACGTAATTGTACAAATTAATTTCAAAGAAGATTCAAGCTCCAAACACAACTTAGAAACTGTTACAACTAAGTTGCAAAGTCCAACAAAAATGTCAAGAAAACTGAAAAGAAATGGACTGAAAGGAGTAAGGAAATGATTTACCTGTTTGAAGCTTTTGCCTCGATCTACTTTACTCCCAGAATGCATCTGCACCTGAGCACTGTCCACAACTTCTAAGCCTGTGTCCAGCATGCAACAAGCTACATTAAATAGTGAATTTAGGTTGCCTCACACTAATTTCTTGACATTTTACACTATATATATAAATACTTACTGATACTTCAGTAATATTCACCAATTATTATTGCAATAAACAAATTTTAAAAGACCTAGCAACAACAATAAAAATACAGAAAAAAAAACTAATTACATCCAAGTATATAAACCATATAAAATCCTAATACTTGAAAGGTTGCAAGTACCTCCAAGTGATCAAGTGATGAGTCATGAGAAAACTTGCCAAGTTAAGGCAACCTATTTAATTGTCAGGTGAAGTAATATACATGGCAGTGCGTCTAACACTAAAACCTTTGAGAAAGCAAGAGCATTGTATCATGAAGGCTAAAGCCTCAACATGATTATGGCTGGGTACTTACTATATGAATCTTATCATCAGATTCTCTGTTTCTCAACTGAGCATTATCAGCACTTTCTATAGCTCTCTTACTAGCACCCAATGCCACCTCAGAATTACCATCAATCCCATTCTTGGGTTGCTTCCTTCTCTTCAACCCCAAACAAGCAGGTCGTGGGAAACAGGAGATCTCCAAAATAGGCTTCTTAGGAACTGGACAGCACTTAACCAACATAGCCAAAGGAGTAGCCACAGATCCAATGGCAACACTCAACGCCCACCACTTGATGTCCAACATGATAGTATCAGCAAAGTCATTCAAAAACGTCACAATAATCACCTGAAAAAACACAGTGACAGCAATAATCCCCAGAAACAAGTAATTCTTGTAAATCCCTTCAAAAACGTTGAACTTCTCAGGACGACGGGCGTTCACCTCGTTAAACAGCTGGCAGAAAACAAAAGCATTGAAAATGATGGTGTTTCTCTCCAGTTCTTGTTCTTCGTGGGTACCCTTGAGGCCGAGAATTTCAATGCCACGGTAAGTCAGGATGAGCAAAACTGTGATCTGGTAAATAGCTTGTCCAAAAATGTTCCGCCACATGATGTTGGTGATGAGTGGTTCAGTGCGTCCAACTGGAGTTCTGTCCATGAGGTCGTCAGTGGGCTCTTCAGTAGCAAGTGCAAGAGCACCCATGGTGTCCATAATCAGGTTCACCCACAAAAGTTGAACCGCAGTTAAAGGGACTTCACCGGAGCTCAGAGCAGCAACGAAATTAATAGTGAGCGCCACCACGTTGACAGTCAGCTGAAACTGGATGAACTTTTGAATGTTGGCATACACAGATCGACCCCACCGCACAACCTTCACCACTGATTTAAAATTATCATCCAAGATGATGATATCAGAGCTTTCTTTAGCAACTTCAGTTCCAGCTATGCCCATTGACAAACCGATGTCAGCTTCTTTGAGAGCCGGTGCATCGTTTGTTCCATCTCCTGTCACCGCCACCACGTCACCTCTTCTCTCCTTCAACGCTTTCACAAGCTTCAACTTATCCAAAGGTGATGACCTGGCCATGACGACTAAATCATCTAAAGCTTTGCTATTCAGCTTCGCCTCGTCCCAAGTACGAAAATCTTTGCCTTCCACAACCAGTCCGTCCTCAGTTAAAATTCCACATTCTGTAGCTATGGCTTTGGCTGTGTAGATGTTGTCTCCAGTGACCATTCGCACCTTGACACCAGCTCGTTGACACGTCATCACTGCCTCATATACTCCGGGTCTACACGGGTCTTTAATTCCAGCAATGGCCATGAGGGTTAACCCTTCGTCTGGTGCCTTCCATTCTGACCGAGCATCTTCGGTTTGGGGAACGTTAGTTTTGTCAAATGGCCGGTATGCGAAGGCAATGCACCGTAATGCTTGAGCAGCCATGGCTTGAATCACAAGGCTAAATTCTTCCCGCTTGGTGTCTGTCATGGGGGATGTCTCTCCGTTTGAGTTTATGTATTCGGTGCATAAATCCAAAATGATTTCAGCTGCGCCTTTCCAATGTAACTGCACCTCCCCATCGCTGGTTTTGCAAACCACTCCAGCACGTTTTTTCTCCGAGTTGAAGGTCTCGACGTGGAGAATCTGACTCTCGTGCCTGATATCATTGGATGACATTCATCCACATCAGACAACAAGGTTTCATTAGCTGCTCGATCTGTAGACTTTTAGTCTTCCGTGTGTGTCAGTCTAGTTCTAGTTCGTTTGTTGCAGTTAGAGAGTAACTATCTGTGAGAAAGAGTAAGAGAGATAGTGTAACACACTTTGAGATCTGAGGATCACTAGGGAATTTGTAATTATACGACTCTGTTTCATGTACGTTACTGAATAAAAGAAGAGTTACACTTTGCTTGTAATAAATGTGTTTTGAGTACTGATTATAGAATTAAGATTGCTTTCAATACCTGAGCGTTCTGAAGTTCATGCCCAGCTTGATCCCCCAAGTCAAGAGAGCCGCTTCTGTGGGGCTTCCTGTCACAGCTGGTTCTTCATCCTCCTTGGGTGGAGAGACATTGCCATTGCTATTCAGACAAATGGAATGCACAAGCAATTTTCCTAAGCTCAAAGGCAAAGATTCTGCACCCAGGGAATCCTCCCCCTTCATCTGTCCTCCGATGCAAGCCTTGGTGACTGTCATCTTGTTTGTGGTCAGTGTTCCTGTCTTGTCGCTGCAGATGGTCGTTGCCGATCCCATAGTCTCACAAGCAGCGAGCACACGAACTAATGACTTGTCAACCATCATCTTTCGCATGGAATATGCTAGTGTGAGCGTCACCGCCAACGGCAATCCCTCAGGCACAGCGACCACCACGATGGTCACAGCAATGGAGAAAATGTGCACCATTTCTTCAACAATCTGAGCAGCTCTTCTGTCTCTTCTCGATGCGTTCTTATAAGTAATCGCAAAGTAACGTATGATTAAGATAATTAATACCACAGTTGCTACCATAAGTCCAACTTTGCCAATCAATGTGGCAGTTCCATTCAACCGAACCTGGAGAGGAGTGAGCTCTCCATTGTCGTGGCTGATGGACGCCATCACTTGCCCCCACTCGGTATTGAGCCCCACCCCCGTCACCATCATGGTCCCTTGCCCATCTTGCACTTTGCATCCCGAAAGCAAAAACGGCCTTGCCTTATCTTTCTTCACTGGCAAACTCTCTCCTGTCATGGTTGACTCGTCAATCGACAGAGAATGTCCTTCCACTAGTACTCCATCTGCCGGTACCTGCCAATGCGATATCCACTGTTAGCTCCAGTGAGTACAAACACTGCTAAAAAAGAAGCTAAAATTTTCAAATTTAACACTGTAAAGCCCACATTTTTTTAGCTGCACAGAAAATTTGGTAGCAAAATTTAGCCAGATAAATGATAGCTGGAGATTACCTGCCCTCCAATCGACAAAGGCACCATATCCCCAACTACAAGGTCGAAAATCGACACGGTTTGCCGGCGCCCAGCTCGTAAAACCTCCAGTTTTATGTTCTCCTTCTCCGCATTCAAATTCTGAAAGTTAAGCCCTTGCTTGTAATCACTGACAGCAGTGACGACGATCACGAGGAGCACAGCAATGCCAATACTAGTCCCCTCGTACCAGCCCTCTTTGACTCCCTCAGTCCAGATTCCAGTAGCAAGTGACACAATTGCACACACCATCAATATATTGAGAGTGGTGTCTTTGCAAGCATCCCAAACAAAAGACCAAAAGCCTTTCGTCACCTTCTTTGGGTATGTGTTAGACCCATAAGCTTCTCGCCTCTTGAGCATCTCCTCCTCCGTTTCATCCAGCCCATACTCCATATTTGTGTGCAAGCTTTTTGCAAGCCCTTCAACTCCACCAAACTTCGAATTAAGATCGTCCACGTGGCGATCTTGTAGCAATTGAACGAGGTGATCACTCGTGAGAACGCCATCGGCCATGGCAGAGGGTTTAATTCGATTATTAACGCCTCTCTGGAACCGCATGACTGCACATATTGTGTGAGCACACACCCTGAATCGAGTTCTCGCTCGTCTTTGTAAAGGAAATGTTCTAAACCTCCGGGTTGCATTTAATACAAGCGTTGCTTTTCTCCACCTCCTTGAGCTTTCGGATGTTGACGGTCCTGAAGAAAACAAGTGTCCCTCATGACCGTGCAATTGTGGAAAACAACGTCGACTGTCTTTCTCAGAAGTGATTTCGTCTGCATACACGGCTTGCCCCGCCATGATCTTCGTTTAGCAGCAACAGCTCTTCTTCAACAGGTGATGTTTTTCCTCCAAAAATGCCACTTTTCGGCCCCTGCTTTGACAACCTTTCACTGTCAACACTCAACACTACAGACGAGAAATGATCACAAAATGGGTGTCCTAATAATTTACACCCCCAACTAATCAACCCAGAAAGTTCTGGGTTGTTTAAAGTGGCTAAATCGCAGGATAGCCTGACAAATCTTGCATGCAGCTAAAAAAAAACAGATGTAAACCTTGCAGTGTTGAATTTGAAAATTTTAGTACTAAGCCTTTTAGCAGTGTCTTTAGCTACTTGTGCTAGCTAAAAGTGAAAATCATATATGGGATCACTGGGGTCCCAGAACTGGTTACCACTGTTTTGCAAAACCCCTTCCCAACAACCGCACGGGGACATGCATGCAGCCAGAGCGCAACAAATTGAAGTTGTGCCAGAAAAATGTTGGCAATACACGAAAAACTGTACACTACAAAAAAAAAAGGTGAACACATAAACCAACAACAAGAGCACAATAGTTTGACATACTCACATACCTGATTGTTTATAAGGCGTCTTTCTTTGAAGCTCCTTGCGCCTTCTTAGCAGTGGGTGCAAACTTCGGCTCAAAAGCAAAGATCTACATCAGCTAAGTGCTCAACTCAACACGCCATCAACCGAAAAGTCATGATACAACCAGCTTAACCAGCACTGAATAGAACAATTTGTCTGCATGGTTGGCAAGTGCAACCGGTCGGTGGTGGCTGAGAGTTGCAGATTAACTTACAACTGTCTGAGACTGGATGATATATCCTTAGGACCGGATTCCATTATGCAGCTGGACCTCCAGGTCCTGGATGGGGGCCTGGAGGGGGGTCCAGGCGAAGGTCCATTCCACTGGGAGCCGGAGTTCTGATGCTGGAGGGTCCGGAGCTGCCTGGACACTTCCAGCCATGGTTATTTTTTCAGCTTTTCTATGTGTGAATTACTATGGCTGACTCTACTTTTTTCACGCGGTTTTAGCAAGCTGGATTGGGGTGTTCCCATGATGAGAATGAATCCTCTATTTTGTGTTTGCAGGATTAGGTATAATTTTTTTGTTTTCAACGCATAATGTAGTTATCAAATTTTAAGTTCACAAGAACAAAATTGAGGTGAGTTTAACTCCTAAAGCACTAAGCTCAATTTTTCATCAAAATTGGTCCAGAATTGCCATTCTATTACAAGTACCAAATTTTAGAAAAAAACTTTTTTTGACAAATGTAACCGTAAGATCTTGTACAACACTAGTATCCAAAGATGTGGAAAGAAAATTCAAAAGTGCTCACCATGTAAACTGTTAGATATTTGAGTTTGAATTGACAAAAAGCCATTTTTTGTTTTTGTAAATATTTGGGCAGCTGCACTTCACAAGGTCATATTTGTATGAAAAAAACTCCAAAATGGTTGTAATTTTTTGGATTTGTTTTTCAAAGCAAGTTGGGTACACACTTGAAAACTTTCAAATCATTTGGAATTGTAAAATACATGGAAAAATAATAGTAAGTAAAAAGTAGAGAATATTCAAACCACTAAATTGTTACAATCTTCATTATGGAAATGAAAACTTCCAATCCCAATGGTCATAATGTTGTGATAAATAATCTACATGTTGTGGTTTTGTTTTTTTTCTAAAAGATTGAAACTTGAGTAAATTAATGAACTTCAAAGTTTATTTTACAATAGAGAATCCATAGCTGCCCTCAAACAAATTCTCCTCATGACTTCCATCTCATTGATAAAAATGGAATGGTTTAAAGCTTCCCAAGTACATATAAGTCTAAAGAACCAATTTCAAAAAACAAAATTCAAAAAATGTAATTTTTGAAGAAGTTTTTTGGCTAACCGCCAAACAAAGTAAACAACATATCATGCAATAACTTTTGAACCATGTGGTCAAAGTTTATGAAAAGTAGTGGACCTTAAAGCTAATCCTTGGACACCGCATGTGTGGAAATTTTGAAATAAAGATATGAAAACTCCACTTGTAGTGAGTTGTCCAAAATTGCTATGTTGCCAAGAAAACATAGTTTGGTTCATCAATGGTGAAGTAAAACTTTAATTAAAACATTTCTGCAATTTCACAAAGGTAATAAACTAATGCGTGATGTTTATATAATCAATTGATTAACTCCATTGTCCCTACGGGGGACAAATGGGATTTTGGGCATGTACCTACGGCCTCAATTTTTGTCCTAATTTTTTGAAACTTTTATTGAAGATAGAAAAACACATTAGATTTTGGGAATCTAATTTTTATTCCAATTGATGCTAGGGAGCAAAAGTTATGCCCAAATAAGCACAAATTTGGGGACTAGGGGCAGCAAATAAAATTCTCATTAAAACTTGAAAAAAAAATTAATGTTTTTTCCTTATAGATTTTATCTTTATCTACATCTGAAGCTTTGATTCATTCCATTTGGACTAGTTATGATAAAGTTATGGACAATCTTGTTTTCTGGGCAACTCAAGCATCTTCTTGAAAAAATAACTTAGAAACTTCATTTTCAAATGCAGGTTTAACATTTTTTCAAAAAACTGTTGGAGAGGGTGAAGTTTGCTTTTTAGAACAATCTCACCATTAGGATTATTGCGTTTCAATTCCATTGCAAGGTTATTAGCAATTTAAGTTTTTGTTCAATCTCATACCTTCTTCTACCTTATGTTTTTTTTAAGAATGAAAATTAAGTATCCTTTTTTTTAGTTTTTTCCCAAGATTCCCAACTCAACTTCCCACTATGCAAAAATTGAATTCCAAACTCTATGGTGCAAAATTTTTAAATTAAACATGCTCAAAGTTAAAAAATCTAGTCAAGCAAGGTGCAAAAAAAGTATTTTTAAACTTTAAATGCATATATCTTCTAATATGTGCTGTCAAAAATCTTGAGTTTTGTATGACACATTCTTATAGTAGTGTAGCACAAGATCCTACGATCAGATATGCAAAATGCCTGATTTTCAAACTTTTTTACTCTTTGCCATAGAGGTGGCAGTTTTGAGTGTCTTTTGACAAAATAAAGGTCATGGTCCTTTAGGGGTTAATACATTTTTGCTTCTAACATAGTTAATTAGTTAGTTTGCCGTGCACATAATTAATAAATTTGGCATTTATATTGCATATAATTACACCTCAAGAGATACATGTTTGGTTTTGTATTATACAAACTCTAAATTTGAAAATTTTGAATTTAGATTTGGATTTGAAAATCTTGATTTAGTCAAGGAGGTTACAATTGAACAAAGTCTAGTGAAAGAGCTTAGGTAGGGGCCAAATTATTACTTTCACTTTTGTTTACAAAAAAGGAAAGCTTTTTTACTTGACGTTGTTCAATTATAAACTCTCTTTTTTGTTCTAGGGTAAATCAAGGTCTTTAAATCCAATCAGGATTCAAAAAAATTTAATTAAGGTTTTTGTATAATAAAATCTGAAAATTAGCCCCCTCTCCCCCGGTGTGCATATATTAAACCCAAACTAAAGTTTCCTCATATCAATTCATATCAATTCCCAAACAAAGGAGGTAAAAAAGGATAAAAAGTTAAATTTGGTCAACCGGATCTGAAAAAAATCAGGAAAAGCTGCCCTCCAGGTCCTCCTCCAGGCCCTCCAGCTCCTGCAAACCCTGAAATCTCTGACCGGAGGCTGGATGTCCTATCGGCCGTGCAGGTCGTTTGATTTTTCCAGTAGAATTGGCCTGGACCCTCCAGGACCTGGAGGTCCAGGTCCTAATGGAATGAGGCCCTTATTTGTACTGAAAGGATGGCAGTGATCATGTGAAAGTATCATTTCTGTCGAGACTTGCACGATTCCAGAGATGAGCAGGAATCTTGGGTTACGAAAGATAGAGTCGTCTCTTCGGCTGTTGTGAGGGGCAATTTGGATCTAATCGAGATGCCCGGGGTCAGGGGCGAGGGTTCCCGACGAAGTGCTTCGGTTGGTGGCTACCAAAATCAGTTGTTGCCTGTTTTGCTAGCCAGTATTAAAAATAGTCAGTGCTCCGAAGCAATGAATGGGGAGAGCCGAAAAACAATAGAAAGTCAGCCGAATGAAATGTGCAAAAAAACCAATTGAAATTTGAATAAATCGGCTAAAAATTGACTAAGAATTTGTATGGAGAATAGCCAATGCGCCACTGAAAAAACCCAAATAAGATTGAGAAATGTAGGCTTTTAGTCAAAAAAGCTCAAAATTTCCCCGCACACTGCTCCAAAGCCATGCCCAAAGTTGAGTAAAAAACAATGCATCACGGAAGCTTTTGCAAGCTACATTTGACACTTTAGGAACTTTTGTTTAACAACCAAACTTGTACTGGACAAAGTAAATAATAGTCTCTCTTTTCTTCTTCTTTTTTGGATAGAATCACTTTTGTCTGTGCATAAACTACACCAAATAGTGCATTTAGATTGCCTCAACAATTAGGTTGCCTTACCTTGGAAAGTTACCTCATGACCTACCACTTGCCCACTTGGAAGTGCATGTAACTCTTTATACATTAAAATTTCACTTGGTTTACAACTTGAAAGTTGTTAGTTTGTGTTTCTATACCTTTGTAATAGTTGTCAAATCTTTTAAATATTATTTATTACAATAATTATTGATAAAAGCTACGGTAGTTAAAGGAAGTATTCAAATAGTGTGGAATGTCAAGAAGTTAGTATGGGTTTAACCTAAATGCACTATTTGGTGTAGAATCACTATAGTACACCAAATAGTGCATTTAGGTTGCCTTCACAATTAGGTTGCCTTACCTTGGCACAGTTATCTCATGACTCACTTTGAACCACCTCAAGGCCCATGCAACACTCCTTATGTCACAATAATTCATGGTTTGGTCTAAAAATCCAACTTCCTTGCTCCCTTGCTTTGGCGCTTGTTGTTGTGCTCACCTCTACTTGCTTCCTCCATTGTTTATCACAATAAATATTAACAAAAGTTAATGTAGTCTTAATAGTAGATGTTCAAATAGTGTGAAGTGTCCAAAAATTAGCGTGGGCCAACCTAAAGGCACTATTTGGTGTACTTTAGATACAGAAGCTAGAGTGTCAAGTGTACCATCACTAGAGATGTTAGTGAATCTTATTTCTGTTTCAAAATTACTCTCTAATGTGCAATTCTCAAAGATGTGGGGGTGTAGATCCTTGAATGAATGGAACTCGAGATGCACGCCACTTCAAATACAAAGTCAAAGTTCGTCTCGCCCAGTAAGAATTGTGGGCTATTAGGAATTGTTGACTACACTCCAGTCTCCAATATCCACTAAAACACCATATTTGTTGTAATGAGAGAATGGGGACATCTCAAAATAAATATGTTAAATTTTGACCAAAATCACCAATTTCCATCCAAAATCACCAATTTTCATTGAAATGAGAGTTTTCAGTTCAAATCAAGCTGAAATAACATAAAACTTTACAATTTTAAGTCAAATTTGAAAGGTTTATGTCAATTCAGCTTGATTCGAGTTGAATTAACCTAAAACTTTTTATCAAATTGACCTACTTTTTTTTAAATTTCAAATATTTTACCTCTCATTTCATTGAAATACTCTCATTATAACGAATATGGTAACGAACATGGTAACGAACATGGTGTTCTAATTGGAGAAGCCAATTATGTTACGTGATGCTTCTCGGACGTTGCAAGAAGTTGCCGTAAAGGACCAAGTTGGTAACGTACGCCACTCGATACCGCAAGGAAAGTACCTCGCAGAATCCTCGATGCACCCTTCCAGAGTGCCCCGACATGGCGCACGTTATCGACAACCGACGATGTGTACCTCGTGGTACGGAATCTGCACCAGAAGTACGGAATATGCTGCAGACATTGCAGTTGCAAATTCGCCGCAAAAGCCCAAGGATTTGACCCTGATTGGCCGATTTGTATCTGTCTACCAGTCGACCTACTCTCCTTTTTAGTATTCTCGTCAATTCGGCATGTTTTTACGGGTGACTTACTCATGTAGCAACCTCGAATCTTCTCTACCTACAACGCCATATTAGGTAAATTGGGAAAAACAAAGGTACCAATTTGTATTCCACCTCAATCCAAAATAGTCACCTCAAATCAAATTCAAAAGTATCAAATTCAGTCTGAGCCATTAAGATTTTTTCCCTCACAAATTCCTCCTCTTAAGTGAGGACATGTGTACCAAAAAACAACGCTGGAGCTTGGTTTGAGATGATCATCCCAAATCTTCAAAAGTCCCAAAATGATCGTTTTGACCCAAATTACTTAACATGGTGTTCTACTCTCTTGCTCGTATTTTTGTGATTAGAATGGTCAGTTATGCATGCGACATAGTTTCTCAGTTTTAAGGTAGTTGGCTTGAAAACCGACCATCTAAGGGCTCATTCCTCTTTTTCATGGTTGGGAGGACTTTTAGTTCGTTTCTCAAACAAAGAGAAATAGATGCTGAATGTAACACAAGTTGTTTCATGTTTTTTGAAGCATTTTTGAATTACTTATGGATTTTCAAAGTGCATGTGTTATAGGTCCCTATTTATGACCATATACCTTCCAAGAACTGTTCACTTGTAAGTTGTGAAGAGATTTGGAAATGCAAGGAGAATGATTGGCTTTTGTAATTAAAAACAACTTTTCTTTCATGCATTCAATGAATTTCTCTACTGTCTATATGGGCAGTTCAAAATGACTAAATTCTTTTTAGAGCTGACTACCTTAGTGTGAATACAAAACTACTCCGAGCCTTCAACGCTCTACACTAAATAGTGTATTTAAGTTGTTCCACACTAATTTCTCAACTTTTTAGAATATATAAATATTAATGATACTACAATGATTTTTCATCAATAATTTCTACAGCTTGGCAACAACAAAGCTGCGTGATAATAAACTAGAAGCATACTGGTTGTAAACCATGTGAAATCTTAGAGCATCTTCACACCAGTTGGAAATCATCTTGGGGAAACATAGTGATCCACTTTTCTCGTGTTGACCAAAAATTTCCCCCACTTGTGCAAGTAGACAAAATAGTGTTTAACCAATAACAAGCCTTCTTGCTTGAAAAAGTAGATAGAATCTTCATCATTGCTTACTTATTAGGTGATCAAAGAAAAGTTGTTTTTAGAGGAATTGTTATGCACTAGGAAATTGCAAATTTTGTAGTGCAAGAAAGAATGTTTTAGTTGGTCCAAACATCAACTGGTCCCTTTTCATCCAAAAGTGGTCCCAGCACAATGTTTCACCGTATAGGTGGAGCTGCTCTTAGTATATACAGTAGTGCTTGGATATGATGAAGGTATCCGGACAGCATTTTCCTTTCATGTAAGGAAAACATTCATTGTAATTAAACAAGTTTTTGTAACTCCCCAACCACCAAGGACAGTCATCTACTTCATCTTAGCCAAGCATTTTTCCTTATAAAAGTTCATCTTAGGGAGGCACTATTGAAGAGAATACGCGCCTCCAAGTGGCTAAGCCACAAGTTATGAGGTAACTTTCTAAGGTAAGGCAAGCTAAGTGCAGTATTAGTGTAGGTGAATTCACAATAATCTGAACGCTACTGATTTTGCCTAATCATTGGCAATTGCTAGGAAGGAAGATGCTAAAATTCACACTCATGCTTGGAAACTAACGAGATGAAGGCAGCCCCGGTTTTGAGCCTGCACGGCTGATCCTTGTGCTGCACAGTAGAATACACATAAATTGGAAATACGTGATGCACCCAATAGGAACAAACGTTTCACTATGAAGAGTATTCGTTTAAGAACGTAGGATCATACTTAGTAAACAGTGATCAGAAAACGCAGGGCATGTTTCCAGGATGAATTCATGGCAAAAACACAAAATTACAGAAAATGGAAATGAACGAGAAGCTCCTGATTGTTAACTAGCTAGTGAATGTAGTCGCCTGGCAAATCAATTCGGTAACAACAGCAGGGTTTGAATCAGTGATTGGCAATTTATACTACGCCCTCGCATTCCGCCTCCACTAGTCCCAGTTCAACCCAATATCCCCAATATAGGTTGAATTATAAAGGGACTCAAGTAGATATTTAAAAAGTTTGAACATTTTCTAATGTAGAAAAAATTGTTGGGACTTGGTTCCCGTCTATTTTGCTAACCGCAGCTCTTGGTGCGAAGGCCCACTTTGTAACATCAAAACTACCAAAATAACGCTTCCGTGCTACCAGGACTTGGTACAAGGTGTGCTACAAGTCCCAGTTTTTAATCTCACGACTGGGACTTAATGTGAACTCCCACATAAGATGTAGGGAGAGTCATATGCCAGCAACATTGTTGCACAAATGGTACTTATGTACAGATGAAACTCAGAAACACCACACCGAGCATTTTTTATAGACAAAACATTAGGCAGACCATCATAAGATAAGTGAACACATAAACTACAAGCATATGCCTCAATGAGAAATGTCAACACTCTAGACCAATTGACGAACTCGCTTGTAAAATTAACGGCCGCCAGCATACATAAAGCGTCGTTGCTAGAAAAAACCCCTGGCAACACTGAGTCAAAGATTAGTTGTTCCAGTGTGAAAAAGATTATAATCACTCACATGCTCAATCGTGCGTGGTGCGTAATCGCATAAGCAACACTATCATTTATGCTGGACAATCAAACCCAAAAGCTAAGCACTCTACCTCGACAGTACTGTTGTGGCAAATCTGGACGTCATTCACAAAAGTCTAAAATAACTGCTACCTGGGGATAATTAACGCCTCAAAATTGCCCTCATGTAAACTTCGTGATATAATGATGCACAATATAGATCAAAGAAAAGTCAGCAGCTAGGCACAGATTATTCCAGCAATTGGATACAACCGTATAGAAAAGGAGAATTTACAAGGACAACATACTAGAAATAGAAGTCGAGAATACCTCCAGGTACTATGGCATACGTTGCTGCTGCTCATCCTCAGGTCAAAATACATCCCACCTACACCAATATTCCACGACAAAAATGCTAATCCATCCAAGCTATCTAATTATTGTGCTCTCCACTTATCGTGCCAATCAGCCAGCCATATGTAAGTATGTAATAATAAACAAGATTATTGTCTCTGGTGAGTTGGCAAGACAGATTTTGTTGAGTACAGTAAAGTAATTCACAGATATACATAAATGCTAAACTCACAATGAGTGTGCACTTATTTTAGCATACCCATTCAATAAAACAAGAAGCCAACATAGAACACTTTCATAATGTGTTCTAATGTTCAAAACATTCTCAAAACCAAGGCAAAAAATTATGAGAGAAGTATAAGAGAAGTATAAGAGTAACACCAGAAGTGTTTACATATGGACCGAGAAGAATGGGGATTCATTGACCCAATACCATAGCCTAGCTCATCCAAAAATAACTCCAAAAAAAGTAAGGTGAAAAATGAGAAATTTGTGTTTGTACAACAACCAACTGAATTTAAGTATAAACTTATCATGATTATGTCAAAATGTGGACAAAATCCGAAGCTCATGATTGATATAACTCAAAAACAAGGTAATAATGCATGTAAGTATTGAGCTAAATTTTAGCAGTCACTGTTCAAAATTGCTGGAAGCGATACAAATAGGTAGATCTACCTTCTGGCCCAACCCCTACTTCAGAAAACCTGCCGATAACTGAAGAGCTCAAGGAAAGACAAAACCCACAACTCTAGCAAAGCAGCTTTCCATGTACATCACTTCCAAACAATTTGCAATGTTCAGCTGTCAAGGCGGCATTACCACGTGGCATTGAGGTTAGGTATTGTAAAGGCGCAGAAATATACATCAATAATATGGTAACGCTAACTTCGCACAATTTTGCAGGAGAGAAGCAAGATAAACATTAGATAGACCTACGCACGAGTAGTTCCAGAAACTAGAAAGTCACAAAACATCAACAAGCACTCCATTGAATCAGGAATAAGGACTGCCATTTGCGATTGCATCGAGTACATACGACTTCAATAGGAAAAGGCTTGCAACCTCTAATCACTATAACCCCAGCTTCGTTGGTTCTGCACAATAAAGCAGCACGTGCATAAACAATACGTCAATGGTTATGATAGAAACTTAAAGGGAAAATTTCAAGGATACCCCTGAAGTTTGCCATATTTTCATAGATACCCTGCTTTTTCAGAAACTTCACAAATACCCTTGGACCAAAATTTTGAAGTATTTATTTTTTTGTGCATGCCACTTCCCTTCTTCCTTTGTGCGCACATTACTTTTTTTTTGTTATGCGTGCGCACAAAGGAAGAAAGGAAGTGGCATGCACAAGAAAATAAACATTTGAAAATTTTGGTCCAAGGGTATTAGTGAAGTTTCTGAAAAAGCAGGGTATCTATGAAAATATGGCAAACTTCAGGGGTATCCATGAAATTTTCCCAAACTTATATAGGCTCCTCATTTTATCCTTTGAGCTAGTTCAAATGCCACGGCAACGCACTCATCTACGTTCTTATCCCATTTCAGTTGACAACATAGGTGGTGTCCATGAGTAGGAGGTTTTTCAAGAACTTCAATCACAAAAAAATTAAATTACGTGCATAACATGGTAGACATATTAGTCCAACAGGGGAACGCTACTACGCTTGATTGCAAAAAACGATACAAGTTTCTTTAACGGTTGATTTCCACCTTCCTCTTTCCTCTTTGGCCTGGTTGGGGAAAACTGAGAACCTTGACCTCGATCAGCAAGCTCATGCTTAATAGTGTCACTTGCTGACATATCAGCCAATTCCAAAATTCTCGGAGACGGCAACTTCAAAGAGCCAGAGTCTTAGCGTATAGGCTGCTGCCAATGCCAGGAGCCCAGGATTAAACTTTCGGCATTTGCAGATGCCTCAGTTGCTAAAACAAAAAGTCCATCAGCCATGATACGGCCTTCTCAGCTCCATGAGGTGACGATGTGTACATAACACAAGCACTTCACTCACCCAAGGAAAATAATTGAGGTGAACCTGATAGTGGAACTTCGAGTAAAAACCTACCACAAACAGTTCATTAATTGACGATTAAAGAGAAAAGCTTACTTCTGATGTAGAGAAGGAATTTGTAGTAATGGAAGCTGTTGCTTACAATGTCGTAATATTGGAAGCTGATGAACCTGTGGTAAGCCTGCCAAGTTTAGTGCCTGTGGACTACACGATAAGTGCCCTTGGGCACAATGGCTGACTGAGTATTTGCGATAGTCCAGGTTTAGAAGTAGAAGATTCTGTAGTTATTTCCCCACCAGATTTTGTATCACTAGCAACCCACTCAAACCTATCTCCCCTGGAATGGGTACCTCAGAACGAGCTCTTGCTCTCAAATCGAGCATTATGGCATTAGTAAGCCCTGTTTTGTGCAGTGAGCTCTTCTGCATCGAGTGACAACTTCGAAGTATTTGGAACGAAGAGATAGCTTCTGTCTGCAAGCTCGTCGATGTCCTAATTAGACGCAGATGTTATCGTAGGATTGCATTATCCTTAGGTACCCCTACACCAAATCCTCCTAAAACATTGCAGCAAGCAATCAGGAAAGGGATGCCGTAAAATTATCCCTCGAGAATTCGCCCTCACCTCGGTCAACCGCATCTTTCTTGGAGCGATGACTGGAAACCTCTACTGATGTTCCGAGTCGGTCCTTTCCTCTGATAAACAAACTTGAAGACAGATCTCGCAAATGATCAAGTCTGTCTAGGAATGCTCCATGAGCACCGAATCAATCTAGAGAAGGACGTGGTCCTACGGGGACTGCGTTGTCCGGCATACAACTTGCCAAATATTGATTCTCCGGCATGAATAGGGCACCATCGTCTCCTCCATGGATAGATCTCTCATGACCTGGGAGCCTTTGCTTTGAGTCCCCATCGATTCGAAAGATTGGGCGCCGTTTTCGATGATTTGCCTGATTAGAAGCGTAGTCTGACATTTCCATAGGAGTACGCAGCCATGCTTCTTGATCACCAAACGGGAGTTCACGTTGGGCAGTGCGTCGTGCTAACCGATTCATTCTGTTCATAAGATCCCTCTGCAAATGTTGAGTGTACCATAGCTCTCCCAGATTGCGTTGATCTAATGCATTGCCAGGAATATTGAAGCCCGTCTTTGCAAACGTCCGACTTGCTAGCTACGCACACCAAAACAAACAGATTGCATCAGAATGAAATATGCTTCACGACAGGAACAAATAGAGCCTCACAGGCTAGACTTCCATTCAAATGTTGACTGTTCTTCAGCATCAAACATTTCCGAATGTTCTTAAACGTCACATGCCAACGAGCACTACAAACCTGCCGGGGGCTTATCAATGCACTTGAGGTGCTTTGACCTGATGGAGAAGCCTTGAAAGGTCGGCTGTTAATACCACCATGACCAGCTTCTGCATCATTGAGCTTGCTTGACCTAAACGAACAGAATATTTAACACATGAACCACAGAGTAGACGATAAGTATAAAAATGAACAGCTGTGTAGGAATCAATAAAATGGAATAGAATGAATTACAACTGCAAAGTGCACTACAGATAATCAGCGCCAAAGATCGAAGTTGTGTACTAATGACGTGATCGGTATTAGCGATGAGAATACTGGTTCAGAAGGTTTGCAATAATCTACCTGGTAATGCTCACTGAAGAATCCAATCCATGCTGTCAAAAAGAATCCAACAAAGAAGGCAATATAAGAGCTCGTACACGAAAAGGGACAAGAATACGTACATGTTCAACGAGGACAGAAAACGCGCACAAAAATTTACAATTAGATACAAGGATCAACACGTCATCTGAATTCTTGATATTTGGTAGATTTGAAACTTGAGGTTAATTGAAAGAGGCTGATCTCACCATCAGTAACGAAAGAGTCCAAAATCAATATACCAATTCCCAAGTTATTCGACGCATAAACCAGGAAAAGCACAATGTATATACTACAGGTCCAAAGCGATACTCCATACCTTGAGCTGTAGAGACGCCAACGTAGAAGACTCTCCCGCTTGCAACCGTGCCCAATCCTCAACGTCGTGCTCCAGAGTAAAGTAAACATTGTCTGCGTGCAACTGCAAAACTGTCCAAGTAAAGTGGACATTCACTTTGTTTAGAAATGCTTCTCAGAGTCACATAGAAACTCAGCGTCAATGATAAGACCTGCTAGATTGGCGGTTTAAAATTGTACGAGGAACTACTGCTCTTCCTTCACACACACTTGTGATGTATTTGCAGCTACTTCGTGTATCGAGTATGTCAAGATCCGATAAATCTAACGCAACGAGCAACGCTGCTAAATACGACAAAACAACAAAAAAAAGAAGTCAACATGACTTTATCTGTATAGGTACAGCTTACGGATATGGCATCGCTTATCAGATAATAATTAAGCTGAATTCTTTTGGTGAGTAAATGCCAGATCAAACAATACCAGCACATCCTATCCATCGAATAGATATATATTAGTGGAGTAATATACATCCAGCTCTGTTTTTATTATACGAAGTTACATATATTCTACATTGCATACAATGTCTTCAGTAAATAAAGATATAAAGTGGTTAAACTGACATTCCGAGCTTACATGAGTTGTCCAAAGCACTTGGAGGAGAATTTGCCGCAGATTCAACATGAAGGGAAACCAGTGCCTTATCGAAAAGCAAAGCACGTACTCGTAGCTGTAATGCTATGACGCTAGGATTTTCTGCCTGCATAAAAGCTGACCAGGTCCCCGGCGTTGCTAGGTAAGGCTGAAGCAAAACATACTCCCTCTCTCTCAACCACGCTCGCCATACTGAGTTCTCCTCTAACCTCAGTGCCAGCTCGTAGCCAGCTCCATTGTTGCCTAAGAGCCTCATTATCTTACCTTGTGACACCTCAATAACCGAACTTATTTCTAGAGTAAAACAAAAACTTCGGCGCTCATGTCAAAAACACTCTACCAGACTATGCTGACGTGCCGTCAACATTTCGCAAACTCAACATTACTGCCACAATCTCGTATCATAATTTCTAACTATTTTGATCTGGTGCAATTTTCATAAACCATGTAGGAAAGTAAAATGGAGATGTCAAGCATTGGATAGTGACTCCATTCACTTCGATTAGCTCTAACTCCCGATTTCGTAGGCCACGCAGATTCTTGTCCAAAAGTATGGCCAAACGCCTAGAGCACGTTCTCTGAATTACATAAAACTCCCCCTTGGAACTGCTCTTCAATTCACAAGCGAGAGAGAGAGAGTTACAGAGTAATATGCAGTAACGACAATATCAGTTTCTCACATCGTCCTCAAGCTGCTGTACCAATTGATTGACAAAAACGTCTGCCAATCGCCTGTGCACGTTCTCCGAGTAACATAAGAACTTTCCTTGGAACTCCTATTCTATTAAGAGGGAACAGAGAGTCAAAAAAAATTAAGATACAACAATGAGTTATTGCAGTCTCTCACGTCGTCCTCAAGTTGATGTAACTTAACAATCGTTCGACAAAAACGTCCACAAGAAATCCAATTGTCTAAAACAAGTAATGCTCCATCAGCCAAACGGCTCAAAGAGATCGGCAAGCGGCTAAGTTCTCAAGTTTCTCTTACCGACATCTGAGTTACAAAACCGATATAAGCCCGCGTTTTCCCTCCCGTTCAAATTCATCGTACTAAATCACTAACCTCGCCAATACAATACAATAAAACCCCTGGCAATGCAAAATAAAAGCGAAAAAAGAAAGAAAAGAAAGCACACTTCTAAACAGGATGACGAACTAAGAAAATATGCGAAAAGAAATAATCTCTGGACAAGTAAGGAGACGAGCACGAGCCAGAACGTGAACACAGTTAGATCGTTACTACACCAATGGTCATCTCGTAAATGCTCCAATGATGGATCTCGTCACTAAAGGCCCTGCCAACTGGTCTAAAACAAGTGATGCTCCATCAGCCAAACGAGGCAAAGAGATCGGCAAGCGACTTTCTCAAGTCTCTCTTACCGACATCTGAGTTACAAAACCGATACCCCGACGTTTTCTCTCCCGTCCAACGTTCATCGTACTAAATCACTAACCTCGTCAATACAATACAATAAACCCCCGGCAATGCAATAAAAACGCAAAAAAAGAAAGAAGGGAAATCGCACTTCTAAACAGGATGACGAACTAACAAAACATGTGGAAAGAAATGATCGCTAGACAAGCTGTGAAGACATTAATCACGAGCCAGAACGCAACCACAGTTAGATCGTTACTACACCAATGGTAATCTCGTCAAAGCTCCGACGCTGGATCGCGTTACTAAAGGTTATGTTCTAAGGGAGGCGATTGGCAAAGAGCGACACGGATTGTCCGCTGCGAGAGAGCGCATGGAGAAAGCACGTGAGGAGAGAGTAAGATGCTGCGACGTGAAGGAAGAGTGGCGACGATGGGCAGGCCATTATGGTGAGGGGATGCAGCGAATTCGAAGCTTCAAAGCAAACTTGGTCGATGCGCACCGGCGACACGTCCCCTGGGCAGTAGGGCAGTAGGTCAGTAGGGCAGTAGGACAGTAGGTCAGTAGGGCAGTAGGGCAGCGTGGCGAATGGTTTTTTTGAATAGTTAAATTATGTAATTGATATGTGCACACCCAGGGTTTGATATAACTTAATCCCTAAAGGACACAGTTGTTGTGTTCAGTAGAATTTGAGGTGTTTATTTTGTATTTGGATTAGATTTACACCTTTACTACATTTGAGATCAACAAAGGAGTTGGAGAATAGATCAAAGCCATTCTAGTGAGTTATTGGAAATCCCAAATTAAAATTTCTTTTTGGTAGCAAATGCCAATTATACAGCAGGGTATATACTATGTCCCATGGTCTCTTAAGGGTTAACCCTTAAAGTACCATAGGGCATAATATATACCCTGACATATAATTGTCATTTGCTACCAATAAGAAATTTTAATTTGGGATCTCAAGTAGCTCACTAGAACCGCATTGATCTATTCTCCAATTTCTTTGTTGGTCTCAAATGTAGTAGAAGTGTGGATCCATTCCACATACAAGAGAAAAACCCTGTATTGTACTAGTTGCAAACGGCCTTTTGGTTGTTTAAGGATTAAGGTAGGAGGCTCGGAAACCGACCATGTAAGGGCTCATCCCTCTTTTTCATGGTTTTCCATGGATGGAAGGATCTTTAGTTCATTTTTCAAGACAAAGAGAAATAGATGTGGAATGTAATACAAATAGTTTTGTATTTTTTGAAGTACTTTTGAATTACTTATGAATTTTCAAAAGGCATGTGTTGTAGGTCCCTATTTATGACCCTAGACCTTCCAAAAACCGTTCACTTGCAAGTTGTGAAGAGATTTGGAGAATCCAAGGAGAATGATTGGCTTTTACAACATTTCTTCCATGCATTCAATGATTGTAAGTGGGCGATTTAAGAACCAACTCATGTTCATTTGTTCATGACCTACATGGGTGGTTCAAAATGCTTGAACAGATTTTGAGCCTCCTACCTTATGCACACCGGGGAGTGGGGTAAATTTTAGATTTACCATCAACAAGCATTTGGGAAATCTGTAGTGCAAAGGTTGTGCGGAGGTTGTGAATTAAATAAAAATGGAAGCTTGATAGTGTTTTTAGATATTTTTCTTCAGTTGTGTCTCTATTTTGGTATGATTTATAGGTTTCATTTTAGTAATGCAATTGTAACTATATATTCTTAAATAATGGAAAAAAGAAATATTGAGACTCTTTATTTGTATGTCACACAAGGCAAAGACTTGTAAGCATGTTGCACTAGGCAAAGGCTTGTATGCTACAAAAAGCAAAGGCTTGTAAACTACACAGAGCAAAGGCTTGTATGCTACACAAGGCGGCAAAGGCAAATGCAAAGGCCATTTGGCCCTTAACCCCTAAAGGACCACTTGTCCCTATAGGGGGCAAATGGGATTTTGGGCATGCACTTATGGCTAAACTACTTTATATAATTTTTTGAAACTTTTACAAAAGATGGGGAGTTCAAAGTCCTGGGTGGGCATCTAATTTTTTCCTCATTCCAACATTTATTGAAGAAGTCAAAAATGAATTTGTGAGAATTTTTGTGCAGCAGGCAGTCCAAAAACTTTTTAAAAAATTGCATTTTTTTAAAATAAAAATTTGAGGTTAGTTCTTTAGACTTACATATATGTGGGAAGCTTTGATTCATTCAATTCTAATTGATGAGATAAAAGTTATGAGAAGTTTTAGTTTGCATGTACCTACATGCAAACTAAAACTTCTCATAACTTTTATCTCATCAATTAGAATTGAATGAATCAAAGCTTCCCACATATATGTAAGTCTAAAGAACTAACCTCAAATTTTTATTTTAAAAAAATGCAATTTTTAAAAAAGTTTTTGGATTGCCTGCTGCACAAAAATTCTCACAAATTCATTTTTGACTTCTTCAATAAATGTTGGAATGAGGAAAAAATTAGATGCCCACACAAGACTTTGAATTCCCCATCTTTTGTAAAAGTTTCAAAAATTTACATAAAGTAGTTTAGGCATAAGTACACGCCTAAAATCCCATTTGTCCCTCGGAAGGACAAGTGGCCCTTTAGGGGTTAAGAGGCCTTAATCCTGAACCTTTTGAAAATGCTAGATTAAAATTTGAAGTTTGCATTCCTTATTTTTTCTTTGTTTAATGAACATGGTCTCCATTACCTCTTTCAATGCAATCAATTGAAGTACTTCACGATCTTCCTACTTTTGATTTAAATCTTCTATATTTCCTTCTCCTTCAACTTTCACCGTGTTTTTTATTGCCATTTCTTTTGAGGCGGACTTTTTCCTTGAAGTAATATTTTGCTTATGAAGGAAGACAAAAACCTCGGCCATGACGACTGCGCACTTTTCGTTAGTGCACTAGAGCTAATTTCAGACTATTCAAAGGAAGGCTCAAGATGATTACCAATCGATTGCGTGAAAGAATCCACCGACTTGAAAGAAAATGTGAAAATGCATGTGCAATTTTCTTTTTGAAAAATCCCAAAATCTTACAATCTCTATCTCATTCAAGGATCCTCTCTGCCCATTCAATATTTGCCTTTTCTACTCTTTCTCCATTAGCTTGAGCTAAAAAAGGTAGAAATGCTCCACAAGAAATTATTGCCAAACTTTTTTTGCTACTATTATGAATTGTTGGTTACAAAGGAAGGATTTGAGAAAAGTTCTCCATATTTACTAGTTAAGAAAAAAACA
This sequence comes from Ulota crispa, assembly GCA_963920765.1. Taxonomy (NCBI): domain Eukaryota; kingdom Viridiplantae; phylum Streptophyta; class Bryopsida; order Orthotrichales; family Orthotrichaceae; genus Ulota; species Ulota crispa. The sequence continues at coordinate 4,327,139 of OY987251.1, read as the reverse complement.
CCAACTTCTACAAAGAAGCTACAAAATAAAAAGCATCTCCAATCAAACTACACAAAACATAAAAGAGAGTGAGAAAAAAAAAAGAGAGTAGACAAAGTCACCCACACGTAGTGGCATTTTCAAATACTCTCTAGTTCAATTCCAATTACTTTCTGCATTTACCAATATAACTGAGTGCACCAGGTGCAAGATTTGGTGGCACTATGTCAAAGACTTTTTCTACCAACAATTCTAAAGGTGGCCTTGTGTAGACAATTCTTTTGCTCAACTCAATACGTTGGACACAAATCACAAGTAAGAGGGTATTATACATTTGCACATTGTGGATGTCAAGGATTCACCACCTCCATCCCTCAATCTTAATCTTCCTTTCATTACTCTTAATGTGAATGAGAATCACAATGTTTGTACGCATTCAAGAGGAACTCTCTGTAAGCCAATAGTGCGCATCAAGCTTCAATTGAGAAAGTGACTCAAAAAACCCAACTTCCCACATCATGCTCGGCAATCATCTATAGTTGGCAAGTTTGTTGAGGCTTGAAGGATTCATTTGCCTCCTTGTGTCTCTTTTGGTCTCCAAACCTTGTGGACCCTAAAGTAGTTATCTCTTTATCAAACCCCAAATTTGTCAACTTGAGGAAGAATTTTTCAAAAATCGGTTTGACCAACTCTCATGACTCATATCAACCATAAGCTTCACTATGAGTATTTCTTCTCAAGAATCCTTCATGAATATCTTTAGCATTAAGTGCTACTAGCGTAGCTTGTACTGCCAGAGAATGAGTAGGGAGTGGGTCATCATACCACAAGAATTTGAGATCTGACGCCCACTGGCCAATTGGTGTAGCGGCATTTTTACTTTGATCAAGTACATATCAGACAATATGAATTATGAGAGAAATAGAAAGAAATTTGCCATTTCTAAGTGGATAGAATGCAGAGAGAACAAGTTTTTTCAATTCAATCCATTACTAGGCTCTTTCAGTCTATTCATAGTCACAATAGTACTCTTCTAGAGGCAATTTATTATCATAAATTCAAGGGCAATCCATTTTTGTACACTTACTTTTGAGAATTTTTTACTCAAAAGGTACATAGAAATCTTTACAATTAGCATTTAATTTGTAGTTTTACTAACCAACTTGAAGATGCTGGGAGGGAGGGCGGGTTTCACATATAGATTGTGCAAGTTCTTGTACATTGTTATTGGTTCTTGAAAACTATGCATTCAATTTCTTGAAAGTTTATTCATACATTTTCTCAACCCTATGGTTTCAAAAAACTGAAGGATTAATGTATCAAATAAAACCAAACATTTTGCAGATTCTTGAACTTACTACAATTGCACCTTATTGAATTTTGTAACCAACTATGGGTATTACAAGCCAACAAAGATGAGAATGAAAATGAAAGACAATTGCAAAGGTTCAAAGGGAGAGAGAGGTAGCATTAAGTCCAAAGTATAGCTCCATTCTTAGGCCGTCACGCCTCACTTGTGCCCATGCCCACCAAACAGACACAAAGCATGTTAGAGGATGTACACAAGGTGTCTTCAGCATGACAACAATTGTTATCCGCATCAAAAAATAAACTAAGCAAAAAGACTTGACAAGCTATTTTCACTATATCATTGTTGTCTTGTTCAAGCACAAAACTCCAACGTTTTAGAGCAGCAAATCCTATCTCTTAGTATAGCCCAATGAAACCAGGGAAACTTGGTTAGTCATTTCTGCAACCACATTGCCAAGCATGAAAGTTGCAAATTGCATGCAACAAAAAACACCCAAGCTCCAAGAACCAATGTAGAATCACTTTGCAAGAGGGATGATTGCAAATAGGGGTATGTTTTGCCAGGCAGCCATCAAAGTGCCAATTTGGAGGGTCATGCTGATACCCTACAATATGTACCCATCTAGTTCTTTTTTTACTCAATCGTAAGCACCCGTGTATAGTCATAGGCTATACTTTGTCTATGTCTGGGTATATGCGGGTATCACTAGATGACGCATACGTATCAATAGATTGTACACAGGTTTTGTTCCAATGTATCTACAGATATACACACGAGTTGTAAAAAGAAACAATCATGTTGCTAAATGACTCTATTTATTCAAAAGCAAGCCTTAGTGCTTGAGCTATTCTTAAAATTTTCAGAGAGCATTGAGTCCCATGTAAGGGCATGTAACTCAACCTCAATATTTGAGAGAGAGAAGGAGAGAGAGGGAGACATAGAGAGGCAAAGACATAGTCACTCACATTTTAGTGGTATTTTCAAATCCCTCCCAATTCATTTCAAAAGTAATTACCCCATTTGAAAGCTTAGCATTGTACAACACCAATTTATGTGTGTCACAAATACCCAAGCACAATTACATATGATACTAGATCAACTAGTACACAGATATAGAGATATCTCAATAGTAAATGCAGATAAAATTTCCTATATACTTTGTTTCATAGCTTTTGTAAGAATTTGTCAAGTTTGAGGGTCTCACTTGCACCCATGTGAGAAAAAAAATCACAAGTTAGTTTTCAAATGCTTGCAAGATGTCTTCAACCCTACAGCCTATTGTTATCTATGCCGAGCCAAATTGCAAACAAAGGCTTGAAAAAACAAAACGAGGTGCGTAAAAGATCAAGCAATGGAGGAATTTGTTTTGCCATTTACTACAAGAGAAGGGTCATTTTATGACTAGTGCATATGACTCTTGATTGCCATCCAAAATGAGTCGTATTTTGAAAAGTCATATAATAGAGTCATATATAGTGTAAATTGTATGCTCTCCAAAATGACTCATTTTGGATGGCAATCAAGAGTCATATACACTAGTCATAAAATGACCCTTCTTTTGTAGTGATTGTAGTATCGGCCATCAATTGCAAGTAGTTGCTTTATACAAGAACGCTCCAGGCTCCTACTTGCATTACAAAAGACTTGCGCTTTAAAAAAGCACGCCTTTTGAACTAGGGAGAAGTGAAACAAAATAGAAAAGCAACAAGCATGATGATGAAGGCTTTGGTGCAAGCGTGCCTTAGAGGAGAGAGATGGGGTTTGAAAATCTTTGTTCAAGAAGTCCAAATCTACTAGTTCAAAGACAAGTTTAAAGAACCTTATCCTTTAGATGAAATTTTCTATGGGTTGGGGTCTTAATCAAAAGCTATGTAGCTCCCACTTGCCTCATGTTATGTGGCACAATTGCAATCACAAACATTCTCATGTTAAAGAAATTTAGCACACCCTAATGCATCCAAGTTAATTACTGTAAAGGTGTTTAATAAGCCCTAACGCATCCGAGTTGAGGACCGAGAGAAAGAGGGAGAGATAGAGGGTATACTATGGGGAAACCATGGTCGAATTAACAAAAAAATGTGACCTAACTGTAGATTAGGTCACATTTTTTAGTCAATTTGACCATGGTTTCCTTGTAGTAGTAGTAGTTGCAAGAAACACTTCACAATTTTGTCTCAAACACCCTTAAAACTAGTAGTACTAGGTAGTATTATGAGCCTTTGAAACAAATTTTTTATAAATAAAATAAAATATGGAAAATTTCTAAAGCACTTAAAGCAACATACTCGTGAAAACTCAGACCTAGAAAAAAATTATTTTAAAAATTATGCACAAAATAGAGGGACAGGCCAACAAAAAGACAATTTCCTTTCTGCTTTTTAGAAAATAGGAAAAAATTCAAAAAATAAAACAAAAATTGGCCAATTTATATCTCTTTGAGTAGCTTCAATTGATGCTAGCAGTTTTTGGAGGAATTCTTTTTAATTTCACCAATGCAAGGAGAATGGATGCCCACTTTGAGACAATGTGCATGGCATGGAATCTAGAATTTTGTGAAACCCTTCTACACATCCATGTAATGCTTTACGATAAACAACTTCCTTGATTTGTGGCACAAGATTTTCTTTTTTGGACCCAAAATAGTAATAAACACCTCAAAAATGGCCAAGATAGACACCTATCAGGGGCTATTTAAAAATAGGAAAGTAAATTTAAAAAATAATTCTTGAACCTCTATAACTTTGAAGCAAACATTACTTTGAAATTCCAGGTCAAAATGACTTGGTACACAAAAGATAAGAGCCAAAAACCCCATGTAGGAGGTGAAGGGGACAGAAAATAGTATAAGTGTTTCTTGCAATCACCCTAGAGCAAGTGAAAAATGGGCTAGCCGCCAGGTATAAGTTATCCTTCACAAAGGATTCAAGTTCCATTGACTGCATTAGATTTCAAAGCTTCAACTTCAACTAATTCCATGTTTGTCCATGTGCTCCACGTGGAGACTAACATTGGTGCTAACAAATGAATGTTTGGCATGCAAGCCCCAGCATTGGTGCCATTTGACTGCAACTTGAATTTTTTTTCCAAGTTGTGGTAGAAATGATTCCTTGGTTTTCACCATTTGAATCAAAGTAATTCAAGTTTTTGAATTTTACATAATTCTTCCAATTTTGCCTAGTGTATATGAAAATTTCATGGCCTTACAACATTGCAAGCTTTTACAAAGTATGATTCACACCTCTGATTCATTTTAAAATTCTCCCGCACTTACCTAACTTGGTCTTCTACATGGAAAAAAAACCTCAACTTTGTGTAGAGCAGGTATTTTGATATAGGAGCAGTCACAAGTTTTTGAAAATTTTGGGCAGTCAAGAAAAAAACTATTTTTTATACTTCAGATGTCAATATCTCACTTGTCTACATCTAGAATGAGCTAAATTTTTCCCACAAGTACCTCCCATAGTTTAGAGCAAGATCTTACGATTGGATTTTCAAAAAAACTTTTTTTCCTACCTTTCTACTAATTCCTCTAAAAAGGCAGTTTTCAATGACTTTCACAACAAAAAAAAAAAGGCTTGGGCATTTAGGGATTAAAAAAAATGTAGGAGTTGATTTTGAAAACCGTAAATTGATTGACGTTAAACATGTAAGGTAGAAGCACCTTATATGGACACTTTTGTGAAATCAATTCAAGAGGTTGGTGCACTTAGATTTTGAAATCAAACTTTGGTTAGCAATTGGACATAGATGGGCAAGACATTGTCCTCATATTATTTTGCAGTTTTATGTATAAAGGATGGATTTTTGAAGACAATGTTGTATATACACCTATTGTGGCCCCTAGATATGATGTAAATTGGTCATTGAACCTTGGGAAAACAAACAAGGAGAAGGCCAAATGAGTGAGCTTGAGAGTTTCAAATAAAAAATACTTTAATGCTTAAAATGGTTAGTGCAACTTGAATATAGAACAACACTTGTTACATTTGTGTGCAATAAGGGTTTGATTTGCATGCAACTAGGGTTTGCTTTGGCGGGATTCTAGGGGTTTGAAAAAGGCTAGTGTCCATGTAAGGTGTTTCTACCTTAATGACTTTAAACCTCATGTTTTTTTTTGGTGGGGATTGAAAGACTTCAAGTCACTTTTGCAATTTTAGCACCCTTATGTTCAAACATTATAATCTCTCAAAATAGAAGTAATATTGTTGTGTTTTCTCTAATATGTTTAGTTTCCATTTGTTTGTTTACAATGGACAAAAAACTTGATGAAATTTATGAAAAGATTAGTTGATTGTTCAATTCTATGAAAATTCCAAGAAACTCAAAAAAGCCTTGGGCATTTAGGGGTTATCGATGTTATGAGGTTTTGGGGCTAAGTCCACTTTTTTACATTCCAAAATTTTGTGAGTTCAAAAATTTATCATCAAAAGGTTGAAATTAGAGATTTTGACTTCATCCTTGGATCCACTGGCCTTGATTTGATATACAAGATCTATGGAGGATGAAATAATTGAATACTACAAAAATAGGGGATAACTTATTACTTTTCACCTTGTCCCAAATACATGGATGTGCAAAGGACAAAGCCCTAAGGACCCATTCATCTAGGCAGGGACGATGCTATTTCATAAGCGTAAATGATGAGTTTGTGAACAATGAGCCAAGATTTGGTGAGCAAGAACCAATTTTGAGCTCAAAATCAATGATAAAATTATTAAAAAAAGCAATTTTTTCAAAAAGGTTTAAAATGTACAATTATAGGGTCCTATGTATACGATTACAGATGAAATTAAATATTTTGATAAAAAATCTAGGCACACACCTCACATATCCCTAGTCACAATACATATAGCATTCCTCATCCAGGCAAGGCAAGGGGCAATGAGGGGGTCAATTCACCTTGGGTGTCAAGCCTATACAGGGTTTCCTCGACACACGGTATTTCTTCAACATACAAAATACACTAGACATGTAGTTTACCTTTGGTATACAAAATACTTTTGACTTACAAAGTACTTTTGGCATTTGAAATATCTTTGGGGGAATTGCTGGATACCCTAAATTGCTAACATGACATTGTTTGAGAGCATGAAATTTGATAACTTGGTGCTATTTTTGATTTGTTCAAGTGGTCCATCTTTCATTCAATCATAGAATTATCACTTCCTTGAAAGAAAAAAGAACAAATACAATTTTATTTCAAATTTTTATTGCACTATAATTGCTATTTTTTGATATATTTTTGCTTTAAGTGACTCAAAAATCCTAAGTTTTTTGTTTCAAATTTAAACGTACCTTTTTTTTGAATATATCCTTAAAATGATAAAGGTGAAAATAATATTTTTATACAAATAAAAATTCAGCATTAAAAATCCCATGTCATGCTCACAATGGGTGTCACATTAACAATTTAGGGTATCATGTTAGCAATTCCCGAAATGAATATTTTGATAAAAAAATCTAGACACACCTCACATATCCCTGGTCACAATATAGCATTTCCCATCTAGGGCAGGGGCGCCAATGGGAGGGGGGGATCAATCCACCTCGGGCGATAAGCCTACACAGGGTTTCCTGGGCATACGGTATTTCTTCAGCATACAAAATACGCTCGACATATGGTCTACCTTTAGCATACGAAATATTTGTGGCATACAAAATACGTTTGAAATGCGAAATATTTGTGGCATACAAAATACGTTTGAAATGCAAAATACTTTGACATATAAATAACTTTTGGGGAATTGATATGCGTACCACACCTTCTTGACTATCTCACCACACCTTGGGGTAAATTTTAGATTTCTACCATCAAAAATCTGAATTTGAGAATTTGGAATTCAGATTTGGACTCAAAAACTGTGATTTTGTTTAGAATCACAAAAAAAGTTCTAATTGCACAACACCCAATGAAAAAGCTTACCTTTTTTATAAACAAAAGTAAAAGTTATACTTTCCCCCCCAACTAAGCTTTTTCATTGAGTGTTGTTCAATTACAACATTTTTTTATGGTTATAGACAAAATCCAAGTCTCTGAGTCCAAATCTGAATTCCAAATTCTCAATTTCAGCTTTTTGATGGTAGAAATCTAAAATTTACCCCGGGGAGTGGTGGGATAGTCAAGAAGGTGTGGTACGCATATCAATTCCCTACCTTTTGGCATACAAAATACTTTTGGCATACGAAATACTTTTGGCATACGAAATACTTTTGGCATACGAAATACTTTTGGCATTCTGTATTTCTTCTGTATAACTCAGGTAGACTAGCGTCCATGCACACCGGCCGGCAGGTAGTTGAGCGCAGGCTTTCGTCGCAACAAAGCTTGGTTCCATGCTCCAGCTATGGCGCCCGCCTCGCTTGTGCGCCGGCGCATCGCTACGTCGTTGGTGCCACAAATTCCCCGACACTATCTCATTCCCCGCCTGACATCGCCGTTCTCATCATCCGCCTCCTCCGACGATGCCAAGAGCGGCGGCAACGGCGATGGCGCGAGCGTGGTGCCGTCGCCGCAGTCGTCGTGGACAATGGGACCGGCGCAGCAGCCCGTGCTGTCGAGGGAGGAGGCGTCGGGGATGCTGTGGCCGGGCATGAATCATTCGCCCGTGACGGCCGCGCTGTGGCAAGCGCGGGCCAGCATTCGGGAGCGCGATGGGACGGGTGAGAGTGCGTCTGTCCCGACGACGGAGGTCGTCATGAGCCGCACGCCGTCGATGAGCCGGACGAGCGTGTGGTATGGACTCGCGCGGGACGGCATTCTGCGGGAGCAGTATCGGAATCCGTGGAACGGGTGCCGCATTGGCAAGCTGTTGGAGGATTTGGATGCTTTGGCTGGCACCATCGCCATGAAGGTATGCCAATTTTTAATTTCGGCGACTCTGGATTCTTACAATCTTGGCCTATTTGAGACTTTTTTGATTGTCTCCTGATGAATTCTTTCTGAAATTTTCGTTGTAGCTGCACAATAGCTCCACATCATTCCACCAGAATCCTCTTAAAATATTAGGTTTTAAAATTTAATAGATTGTTGGTTGTCAACTCTCTTATCACGTGAAGCATGTTCTGCAAATTCCAAGGAGTTAGCGATTGTCTCGCCGTGCAATCACTAAAAGAAAAACATGTCCTGGTTCACGACAACTGCAAATGTCTTAAACGACTCTACAATGATTCAATGACAGTCGTTTAGGACATTTTGTGAACCAGTCGTTTATTGGAGGATTTCTTCTAGTGAAGTTTGCAATTTATTTGAAGTATAAATTGATTGTACACAGTACATGTATAGTTTGACCCTTAAATGTCTGAGCGTGCCGCTCCGATCAGTACAATATGGAGTATTTTTCTTGTATTTGGAATGGATCCACACCTCTACTACATTTGAGACCAACAAAGAATAGGAGAATAGATCAATGCGGTTCTAGTGGGCTACTTGAGATCCCAAATTAAAATTTCTTATTGGTAGCAAATGACAAATATATGTCAGCGTATATACTATGCCCTATGGACGTTTAAGGGCAAGCAGGATGGTTCAAAAATATAATAAAATTAAACTTTTGCTTGACATAACCTTCTATGGCAACAGTAAGCTACTTCCTTTCCATTCTTAAGCTACTGTTCTGAAGTAGTTGTAAGAGTGGCTAATATTCATTGTAAACCTGGGAATTCATTCATTAATCACAAACCTTCAATTATCGATGGTGTCTGGCCATTAAGCATAACTATTTGCTGATTAGTTTTTTGTTCCTTCTTGAAGCTTTGTCCTTTTTGGAAAACGTTTTCCGAAATGCAGATGAAGTTTTGGAGGATTGGTATCATGGATTCTGATATCGAAGGATGAGATGTTGATTCCGTGAATGCACAGACCTTTTTGTAGAGGAACGTTAAATTTGCACGTATTTGAGAAACATTTCGGCAGTTATTCTAGGGATTTGGCAATCTTCCGTTTTGGATAGACGAGTGTCAATGATGATTCTTGTTTCTTTCTTTGAGACAGGAAGCATTAATTTTAAGGGAAATTTTCATGGATACCCCTGAAGTTTGCAATAATTTCATAGATACCCCTGCTTTTTCAGAAATTTCACAGATACCCTTGGACCAAAATTATCAAGCATTTTTTGTTGTGCATGCCACTTCCCTTCTGCCTTTGTGCACCCACTACTTCTTTCTTGTTATGTGTGTGCACAAAAGAAGAAGGGAAGTGGCATGCACAAAGAAAAAAACGCTTGAAAATTTTGGTCCAAAGGTCTTTGTGAAATTTCTGAAAAAGCAGGGGTATCTATGAAATTATTGCAAACTTCAGGGGTATCCATGAAATTTTCCCTAATTTTAAATAGTTGGCGCCCCTGATTCTGATGTCAGTGGCTGAAAAGCAGTGAAATGGGTGGGGCACAAGCAGTTGATGCATATTTGACTAGAGAATGAGAGTCTATATGCTGGCAGCATTGTTCAGATGACAATCACATGACCCGGCCATTGCTTTTGGTGACTGCATCTGTGGACAAAATCAGCATGAAGAAGCCTCTGTTCGTGGAGAAAGATCTTCTGATGAGAGGCGCGGTTGCATGGGTGGGTCGGTCATCCATGGAGATTCGTATGGAGATTATTCAACCCGATGAAGGTTTGCTTTTTCTCCCTATACAATATTTTGCAGGAATCGAAATGTAGAATAGGCAATGATTTATTCGTCTACGAATTTGCAAAGTACTTTCCAGTCAATTTAGGTTTACTTTTGTGTGCCTGTACGGTTCCCGAATTATATATTACACCTTAAAATGATTTCAGAGATGAAACTAAACTAGAAAAGAAACTTTACTTATTTTTTATTTAAAGTCTATATATTCTCTAGGGTGGAAGGTTATTTGTTTTGTTTGTTTCTACTGAACATCCATGTAATAGATTTGGACATTTAGACATCGTCATCTCTTATGATTTGCAGTCAGAGTGTATAGATTTTACTATAGAGAATCAGGAGGAGGAAACTCAACATATCATAAGGTTTCTTCTTCTATCTGATGCTTTGAAGGTCCTTATAGATGAAGATATTCAATCTTAGCTTCAGAGTGCTCTCCAAAGACCCTCGTGAATCACAAACCATATGCGGAGCAACTTAGGGTTTGTGATAAGGCCAGAACAATTGCTAGGCTATATAGGCTGCCGTGCTTGGGATCCAACATAAACTTATAGAAAACGGGTTCAGCAGGGGTTGATCTCATGGACCTCTGATTTTATTAACACAATAGATCCTTTTGTACTTTGAACTTGAATTTATTGCCTTACTGACTTCAATACTAGGTCCGGATGGCAGATGCTTTATACTATTTGTGTGCCGTGCATTTGTACTGTAGGGTCAGATATGTCTCATTGTGATTTAAGTTAGATACTGTCAGCTGAGAGGGTTTATCTCCTGATTATATGATCATACAGGGCGGACAGAAAAGGAGGATGCTGCCTTGGTGGCAAACTTCACATTTGTGGCTCGAGATTCGCAGACCAAGAAAGCAGCTCCAGTGAATCAGCTGATTCCAGAGACAGAAGAAGAGCAGAGATTGTATGCTCAAGGGGAAGCAAGAAATGAGCATAAAAAACGGCTCCGGAAGCAAGGGAATGCAGATGCATCCAATGAAGCAGTGAATAAGCAAAGGCTCAAGGACATACTTTCTGAGGTAGGTGGAAAATCTATCTTAAGGATGTTGAGGAATTCCCATCGCTCAAATTTCCGACATATTATTTGCTGCAAACTTCCGTTGTCGATCTTTGTAATTGTTAACCCTTAAAAGGACCGAGCTACTATAATACATAGTATGGACGCTGCTGTATAACTGGCATTTGCTACCAAAAAGAAGTTTTAATATGGGATCTTGACTACCTCACTAGAACAACATTGATCTATATTCTAACTTCTTTGTTGATCTCAAATGTAATAAAGGTGTGGATGCACTCCAAATACAAGAAAAATGCCCCATATTGTACTGGTCGCAAAGGGCTGCTTGGTCGTTTAAGGGTTAATCTTGAGGATAGGCTGCACATAGTAATGGATTTTGGGAGTAAACTCTTGGCTAAAAACATTAGAGTTACAGTTGAGGCTGATTTTGAGGGATGAGATTTTCTCTGATACAGTCCTTGTTTTTTTACCTGGTATCGACATCTCTAGGTGTTTGTTTTGTCAGGGCCGCATTCTGTGCGACATGCCAGCGCTTGCAGACCGTGATGCTTTGCTGATTCGTCACACTAAACTGGACAATGCAATCATCTGTCAACCTCAGCAACGCAACATGCACGGACGCATCTTCGGAGGCTTCCTCATGCGCCGTGCCTATGAACTTGCTTTCTCCACCTGCTATGTGTTTGCTGGTGCGCGCCCTCTTTTTCTTGAGGTTGACCATGTCGACTTTCGAAAACCGGTACGTAATTCTAATAAACCCCAACTAGTGTTTTCCAGCGGGAGCGACTAGGTGGACACCCCCCAATTGCTACGCAGATACCTCCACAGCCAAATCTAATAAATTTGAGATTATTATTACGTTGAAATATGAAATAAAATCAAAGTAATACTTTAGTATACATCTGCGTTTACAAGCATTGCAAACACACAACAAATTTGCCTCATTTGTGACACGGCTAGGAGTTAAACTAGATGCTCTCTTCATTTATTGGTTTGACTCTTGACCATGTCACAAATGAGGCAAGTTTGTTGCATGTTTACAACACTTGTAGACGCAAATGTATGCTAAAGTATTGCTTTAATTTTATTTAATATTCCAACGTAATAATAATCTCAAATTTAATAGATTTGGCTATGGGGTGTCCGCTTAGCAATTGGGGGGTGTCCACCTAGTCGCTCCCTTTCCAGCTTCGTAAGTACTTATGCCTTCTGGCTTCATTTCCTATAATGTGCATATCATTCACTTATTTTCAAGGGAAAATTTCATGGAAACCCGTGAAGTTTGCAATATTTACATAGATACCCCTGCTTTTTCAGAAATTACACAAATACCATTGGACCATTATTTCCAAGCGTTTGTCTTGTTGTGCTCTTACTTCCTTCATGACCAATGCTGAAGAAGGGAATGTAATGAAACAAAAAAGAAGCAACGTGCGCACAAAGGAAGAAGGGAAATGACATGCACAACAAAACAAACGCCTAAAATTTTTGGTCCAAGGGTGTTTGTGTAATTTCTGAAAAAGTAGGGGTATCTATGTAAACATTGAGGTATCCATGAAATTTCCCTATTTTCAATATCCGAAGGTATGAGCATACTTATAGGCAAATCTGATAAGTGAAAACAGCTCAATGAGAGTCCTTGATTGTGCAGGTAGACGTTGGGAACTTGCTTCGGTTCAAGGCTTGCGTTCTTTACACTGAAGTAGAAAGAGTGGATAGACCTCTCATCCATGTTGAAGTTGTTGCCAATGTCACCCAGCCTGAGATAAGATCCAGTGAGGTAAGCTGGAACACTAGAATGTTCACTTCCGGACTCTATTTTATTTTCCTGTTCTTATTGTTTGTGTGCATCAATTCACCCAAAATCCTGTAACCATGCCACAAAATAATTAGGTGCAAATGAAAAATAGCTGCTTCAGAATCATATCTACGTAAAGAATCATAATATTATGTTTTGTGGTACCCATTGCCAGGCGTAAAGCTCACGCAATGAAGGTTCATGAACCATAACAGACTAATTACAATGAAGAAAAATGTAATTCGATTACTATGTGTCAGAAGTTTTTTTTTTTTTTTTTTTTTTTTTTTTTGCTTCTTTATATAGGAGAAGCGACTCCTTTTTGTGGTCCCATCGTTTAAAGCTACTGACACTTGGGGCTCTCACCCTTGTGCTTTGTACTCCTATAATGTTGAGATTACTCAAGAGTCGCTTTACCCTATACCACTAGTACAAACATGGTCTGCATAGACCCACACTTGATGTAGCTTGTCACAACTTGTCACAATCTGACGAGTTACACCAAAGTATGGGTTTTAAGGCTTGGTCTATGTAGACCAAGTTTCTACTATGCATGTTTGTCTTGTAAACCTCAAGTTGGCAAAGGTTAAATTATCAGTGGGTTTCACACATGCAAGCTTAACAAGTTCCGTGCATTTTATTTACACGCAAAATTCTACTTTTGGGGTATGAGTTCATTGAGTGAAACAAAGTTCATTTAACAATCTTGTCGAACTCACAAAGTGTGAAACCGGCTATTACGGTGAAGGAAGAAGTTTTTAGCTTGACAAAGTTTATTGAACTTATTGAAACCTCAAGTGTAAAACCTACTGTTGTTCATGTTGAACGGGACCTGTGTTTCTTACTTCATACCGTGTATACCATGTGGCCTGTTTGTGAAAAGTGAAGTTTAACCTTCAAGGGAACAGTGTCAATTTGGACAGTTTTTGTCAATTCAGACGTGTCAATTTGGTCTTTTTTTTTTGTCACTTTGGACATTTTTTGTCATTTCGGACACATTTAGTCAATTTGGACGTGTCATTTGCGGACAGTTTTCCTTGTACGTTCGTTGCTGGTGAGTGGACTAAGAATTTATATATTTTTGGTTCGTTTGCAACAGGTCTCTAATACTTTCCACTTCACCTTTTCATTGAGCCCTGAGGCCTTGAAAACCAGAACCACTCCAGTGAAGAGAGTTTTGCCAGAGACGGAAGAGGAAGCACGTGGCTACCTTGCTCGCTACGATGCTGATCACGCGGTGACCCACTCTGCTTGTTGACTTTATATGTGTGTAAGTCGATGATCCTCAGCCCTAGATTGCGTTCGGAGCCACAAAGTGGCTTCTGTATGATTTCAGATGCAAAATCCTGGATGAAAGAACCATAAAATTTCATCCAACTTTTTTGGGAGTTCTTTGAATGTGTTTGTAGTCATAGTATAGTGGTAGAAATTCTCTTATTGATGTTGTATTGAACTTGTTTACAAAAGAAGATGCTAAGAAAAAAACGGATCCTAGAAGCTTCTTTTTTTAATGTATTTTGGAAGCTTGTACTTCTTTGCTCTAGATCTGAGTTTTAACCAAAGAAATGCTTCTTTTCAATTTAGCCCATCGAATGAAATGAAGCTCATTAAGCTAGTTTCTACCCCCAATTTGAAATTATAAAATTTGAATGTTGTATTGCTATTCAAACTTTGAACCTATAAGCAAGGACTGTTAATTTTCTAATTTGAGTTGTATTGGATATTTGTTTTACACTATGATGTTTTACAATAGTGGTAGTCACAGTTGATCTGAGATTCAGATTTCCGTGAAGATTGAGAAAAGGCAAAGTGAAAGTACAAGCCAATATTATGGGAGCAGGAACCCAGAATTACGAGAAGTAAAAGTTATCTCGTGAAAACCTGAAGGACGTCATTTCTCCACACTTGAACAAGGATAAAAAAAATTCTCAATCTTCACAAAAAACCTCTTGCACAAGCCGCGGATTGACAGCCACGTTGGTTTCCGTGAAGATTGAGAATGATAAAAATCAAACCGTGATTACCCGTATTATATAATGTACTTTTATGAGGAAAATTTCAGTTTTACGTGCTTATTTATTATTTGATATGAATTATTTTTAATTATTCTCAAGTACACAATAATTTCAAAATTTTGTGGCTTTAATTTTTTTGAAGGTCATATAAAAGACTGTAATTCCGTGTTCTCAAAAACAAGAATGGAGGACAAAAGGTTTAAATATTTGACGTGCAAGTTATTGTTACACCATGCAATTTATGCTTACGACATTTGCCGAAGCTCAATAATACACCTACAGCCCCTTAATGGATATGATATATTTATCGACATTTTTGGCTTTAGATTATTATCTAGAGTTTGTAAAGCCCCTTAATTTAAGCAAGCAATCTGTAAATTGAGAAAAGATTGGTGGAAGATTAGTGAAAGGTTGGAGGTTGACTTGTGATTTCTAGAGCCTTTTGACAATAATTTGAACAATTACTTGTTTTTTAGATTACCATTGCTTCTCCTTCTCAATCCACCTCAAATACTTTTTTTTTCCATAGGATTTAGAATATATGGTTAGATTTAAATTTGGTGATAGATTGTGCATGAAAATTGAGGTTTTTTTTGGTTGGATCTCTATATTAAAATGCTTATAGTGATTTAAGTAGTATTTTACTTTAGGGGTGATTTGTTGTAAGACCATGCAAAGTGACTACTACATTTCTCCAAGCTTTGATTGGTTAAGAAAGAAGCTTTTGTCAAAGTTGGATAAAACTGGGGTTGACCTATAAGCCAAGTTTGTGCCATTCTTTGTGGCTCACAAATTTATATAGAATCCTACAAGGCTTTAAGTGAATATTCTATTCTTGATGTATATTAAGATTTTCTTTTCTACCTATTGGAAGTAGGCCTAATTGGATTTCAAGAGACTTGTCGAACATCTCATTATTGTAGTTTTTTCCTATTTAATAAATGATTGGTCCACATTGAATTTGAAAATTGATCAAACAATGTTGTATTTTTTTAAATCTTGGGCTTTAATTTTTCAAGGTTACTTATATCAAAGTAGGGTATTGTTGGATCTTATGGTTATTTAGCATTGTGTAACTCAGCCTTTAACTATGTTGTTGCATTTAAAAGTGATATGGAGGTACTTGAGGTTGCCCAAGTGATGTGGTTATGAATTCTTTTTACTATCTACTAAATTTGTCAACATTACATTTGCATGTAACTTCTCATCAAGTAAGCAAGACAATAGTGATGATACATAGATAAATTTGAACTAAAAACTAGGATTTATAGTAAGAATAGAGGATTTGATATTCAAAAGATGAAAGATTTCAATTGAAGAAGATAAGCTTTATAGTATTGACATGAAGCTTGTTTCTTATGGAATGTGATGGATGGACATGTGAATCTAAGTAAACAAGTCATCAAGGTGAAATGTCCATAAACCTCTAATTCTCCTTGAAATATAATACCCAAAAGTGAGTAGTTTATGAAAAATATTAAGGTTTTAGATATTTCAAAAAATATATATTGAAAAATGCCTCAAAGATGACTACACAATTCTTCACCTTCAATGAAACTAGGTTGACTCAAAGATGATATGAATGAATCCAAAGTCAACCAACAAAGTTTCATAAGAAATCCATTTTCTAACACTTCTCGCATTCTTGATCCAACTTGAACAATCACATTCTTTGTATTAAATGACATGATTACAAAAAGTTTTCTAACAAATCCTACCATACATACTAGCCTAAAACCATCCCTCTAAATCCTTCGTTATGCCCTCAATGAAGGATACCATTATAAGTCCCAGTGTTGTATTATTATTTAAATGCCACATTGGTAGAGGGGTAAAAAAATTCTCCCAGGTCAAGAGTAGGTTTGTCCTTATATCTAACAAACTGCAGTGCATATCTCTAGTGCAGAATAGAAATTTGCTTCCCCATGTAAGCAGAGACTAAATCATTGATTGAAAATGCTACAGTCCGATACTATTAACCAATATTCGTACTTGCAGTATATACGTTACTCGCAACCAATTTACTTGTACAATGTTGCTTTTGAGCTTTTTTTTCAACCGTACCTCTATATAAAGATAGATTACCTTAAAAAATGTTGCATCTTCAGACAATTCACATCTAAGAAAGGAACAGAGATTCAACACCACGACCACCTCAAACAACAACCACTGCGCATAGATATCACAACACATCAGCGACTAAAGCGTACTGTACAAACAACACACAGCAAATAAACAACAGAAACAAAAACCAAAAAAACTATTCAGCCAACAGTTCGACCAAAACAATACCAAGTGTAGATTACTAAGAAAATCAATTGGAAAAAAACATCAATTACGATACTGTAATAGGTATCCAAAGTGACTGCCTTGGAGCAGACACCCAAAATTTACAGCCTCACGAGCTTAGGAAGTGAGAGTGAATGTCCTGTGACTGCGTGAAATCCTGTCTGGTGTCAGTGTGTCCCAATGACAAATGCCAACAATAATCGGTTTACACTTATAAACAGGTGACAGTGATTCTGCCCCAATTTCACTGCATTCCAACAACTACAATACCGACAACAATCATCTGCAGCTACGTTTCGAAGTTAATCAGCTACTGGATTTTTTCAACTTGCAACTGGAAGTTGTGCTTCACTCAATACCCCATTCTTAGTGATATCCCATCAAACTAGCTACAAATACATATACATGAAAAGCCACCTATGAAGCACACTTACAACATTTTTACAGTCCAATTGGCATCGTCGCAAAATCTAACTCTATGTCTACTTTTTGTCATTCATTCCCATGTCAGTTCCTAGAGGCCTTTGACGTTCTATTCCCAGACCAAGAAATTCAGATGTTGACTGTGTGGCCTCAATGTAAGAACCACAAGTTAGACATGAACCCAGTAAGATGGCTATCACTGACCCCCGAGTTCGAAATCCATCGTGTAATCGTACTCAATGGTTGGTATTACAGAGGCCACGAACTTCAGGAAAATGAAAAGATATCTGCAGAACAACATATTCAATCAGATGTCTCTATCTTCTCGGCTAGTAAGTATTTTAGTATCAACTCATGATATGTCCTGGTCAAATTGTGCGTCAACCAGACTCTTGAGCAAAAAATAGAACAATTTCTAACAGAGAATAATCACTGAATCCAAGTGGGTTTAGGAACAAGTGCAAAAACATAATAAAGCATAAGTATTCTGGGGTAGACCTTCTACATCCCATATTATTAGAATATTCTGAAGGCATTTTACAGGGACAGAAAGGTAGAATACATACTTGTCTACTTCAGGATTACCACCCCTGGAAACAAGGACATCAATGATCTTCTTCATAACTGCGCCATGCCTGCAAGGATGGATGGATGCATGCTTGCCTGCCATATGTGGATGATCTTCAATCGTCACCTGCAATAGGCAAGAGACACATGACCAACGACAACAATTGTATTCATCAAGCATTCGCAACTTTCATCTTCACTTCGCAATTTGTACTACCGTGGTTATTTTCAAAACCAATACTTGAATAGGTATGGATAACCCACTGTTCAAAAAAAGGAAGTCGATTCCTTCTCTCTTTGGCGAAGCAAAATATGTAGGCAGGAAAGAGAATCTTCACAAAAAAATGATCCCGTAACTATTGAATCAATCTATTAACTACTGATACTATGCGTAACATTTAATTACGCGCAATAGTACATACCGTTTTGTGTGCATGGTCTTGGCTGACGTCCTCCAATACCTTCTCTGGCTGTAAAAGATGGCGAGTCTGTGGAGTGAAACGCAATGAAGATGGACCTTGAGGTTAGAGTGCTACAACAAAGCAATCAGAAACATAAAGACGGAAAAGCAAAAAAAGAAAGACTACATAAGAGATAGAAAAAAATCATTTCTGAGCTCGAAACAAATTATTAATACATAGCTCATCTAACCGATCTCAATTAGGACTTTAGATAATAGTAGAACAGAATATTCCGGAACCACATATACCTCGTCGTAGCCAGTAAGCCACAATCGAGGAGTCTGATAGTATTTGTCGTATCTGCCACACAGGACAACACCATGCATGTTACGCTCAGGGGTAAGGAATAACAACTCCGTGTACTCAATAAAGCAGATTCTTTTCCTACGTTTTTGCTACTGCAGTTGATCAACAAGAGATATAATATCTCATGCATTCTAATCTCCATTAGTTGCTGACAACACTCTATAGTAAAAATAGGCTCAATTAGCAGTCATACAAGCCGCCATCAGTGACTTTAAAAACTCACATAGAATGCAAATCAGTGACAACATGATGTTGACCGGTTGTGTAATGCTGCTGCTTATGAGGACGAGCAAAGGCCTGCTTAATGAAAGATATAGAGAGAAGAAATGAATAAACATTTTATTCAGTGAGTACATACGTGATACTGATGTCATAGGTACGGGTCCTTAAAATGTGGTCGTCCTCAGGTTCGGAAACCTTTAAAATGCCTTGTTCCGTACCCTGCGCATGCCAAAACTGTGGTTAACAGCGCACATTTTCACACAACTCACGTACTTATAGAATAGCCTTTATAGGAATCGAATGACAACTTCCAGATCATGAAGCCTTGATGTTAAACTTGCCATCTCTGTTTCAACCAAGTTATCATCCCCGACGTCATCCATGTCTAAAGCGTCGTCATCTTCATCGTCTTGAGGAACTAATGGTCTGAAACTCCGCTTAACAGAAGTTTCTTGAGTGTCCATAGACGGCACAACTTCCTCTTCATCCTTATTATCTGCAAAGTCCCATCCAATCAGTAATTAATGAGCACAAAAACAAGGTTACACTAACACGGACAAGAATACAAAAGCTGTACGCGTGGACAATTGGAGTTCCTCAAAACTCTTTACTGATCTCACCCACACAAACCATCAACCTGAGGCAGGACCTAATAAGAATCTGAGCTCGAAACTGAATGCATCCGCTGCCTAAGCAGCATACATCATAATATCCCACCAGCGGGTCATAAGAGTTCGCAATTTCAACAGAGTTCTGCAACACTGTAGATAATTTGATGATCTTTGTATACCTCTATCAAACCCATGAGTAGCAAGCCACCCTTCATCGTCATCGTTGTCAAGTAATACTTCTCCCCCAGCGGCTTTGTAATCTTCTTCAATCGAGCATGCCCTGCGCAAGCATGGCACTGTGTCTTCCTCTCTCAGACCCCTAGCCTTTTAATACCTTTCTAATGATCGAAAACAATTAAGATCATAACTGTTTGCTGCTTTAACCAGATAGGAGATAGATCATCCATTTAAGAACATGTCTATACATCAATCTCCCAAACAGGAGTTTAGCACGCTCGGTAGAAAAAGTGCTGGGCTAACGCCAGGCAGATAGTACCATTGCGAGTGATAAGATACTGCTTCTCCGCAGGAAGATACGGTTTTCGCTTATTCGAATCACCCATTTCCCTGCATAACAAAAAAAATGACGAATTCAGACACCGAACGTCACGATATACATCAGCAAATACATGTTCAAAGAGGCATTACTTGCCACACATTGATCGATTGATAGGAATTGAAGTAGAAACCCTATTAACAGATTTACTGCAGATTCAGCATGCTTGTCGTAAACTTTTAGAAATCCATATGAAAGATGATTATTACCAGGACCAAGTGGGACATTTGGAAACAAGATTGTCTCCTGCTTGAACAAACTCGTCAGGAGTGAGTACACCCTTCTCCTTGAAGGCAGATACAGTGCGTGGACTTGTCATCCTCTCCACAGCACCTTTGAATGCCTCATGGAGGCGCTGTGACAGAACCATCTTTTCACCAGTAGCGCGGTATCAAAGAAAAAGCCCGCTGATGATGCAACCCCTAAGATTCGTATAACTCCGATTTCTTATAACCTAATATCGTAGAAGCATGTATCGATTCTGAAGCCACAAACCACCAAAAGCAAGTCAGAACTAGGCACCGGAGACAGAAAGCTTTCAGAAGTGGAAAAATGTGCCAAAAAGGAAATCAAAACTGAACAGGAATATCAATCTCTCATTACAATCGGCTGGGCCAATGCACAGCTTTACAATTAGAAATTCCGGACTTCACGATTAGGCAGCGCAGTGGTCATCAAACTCTTGAGGTAAAAGCTTAAGCACCTCATAACGAATCACGTAACATAATATTGACAAGATGAGGAGCATCATGCCACAGCAGCATACCGCTTTCCCTCTTTAAACGACTAGTAATTTTGCAACAACAAGCAAAAAGTTCTGCAAAGCCATACAGACATCGAAATCTAGAAGAAGAAAGAAATGTAAAAGAAAAAAATCGTCGCTGTCCAAGGACTTAGTCTTGGGAGCAATCACAGCCAGAATCCGTATTTCAGTTAATATCTAACCAGAAATTAAGCCGTGTGCACGTCACATCAGTCCTAAATATCAAATCAATCTAACATGAAGATGCTCAAGAAACAGCAGTCATAAACACGACCAAACGTACGACTCCAACAAGTTCATATTTCATTACGTTTTCCAACCAGAAATCAAGCACTGTCTTATCTATTCCAAACATCAAATCAATCTAATAACACTAGTAGCCTCCTTCTCTCTGTACAGAACTGCTCAATATAACAGCAGCCATGACCAAACCTGATTCTCCAAGGAAACTAATCTTCCAACTATCAAACCAATCGAAGAATGCTAGTAATCTCCTTACGCCAAACAAAAAAACGCTCAAGAAAATAAACACGATCAAACCTAAATCTCCACGAGAAAAAAATTCCAAAAAACTCATTAACTGAACAAATTTAAACAGCGGATGCCAACTCAAGACATACAAAACTCGTTCCAATTCGCAATGAAAACCGGCATAATTTCTTGCTCCAAAAATAAGAATACAAAGTTCCTCTACCACTGATTTAAATTCGGCGCTCTGTTCGTACAATTCCAAAACCTAAAATCACTCACCGACAGCACACAACAGGTCCGTCGAACGTGCAACGACGCGCACGAATGAATTCGAAGTTTCAAAACGGGAGAAAACAATCGAGAGAGTGGAAGGGAGAAGAAATTGAAAGTAGAGAGTAATCGACGGGAGAAAGAAGCGATCGACGACGATCTACGTAAGCTTACTCACCGGTGAAAGTCGGGCATGCTCAAGACATACAAAACTTGTTCCAATTCGCAAGAAAACCGGCATAAATTCTTGCTCCAGAATAAGAATACAAATCTCCTCTACCACTGATTTAAATTCGGCGCTCTGTCGTTACAATTCCAAAACCTAAAATCACTCACCGACAGCACTCGCAGCCTCGGCACAGGTCCGGCACAGGTCCGTCAAACGTCCAACGACGCGCACGAATGAAGTCGAAGTTTCAAAACGGGAGAACAATCGAGAAGAAATTGGAGGTAGGCATGAATCGACGGGAGAAAGAAGTGATAGACGACGATCTGCGTATAAGCTTACTCACCGGTGAAAGTCAGACATGCATGCGCATGGCCAATTCGCAAGAAAACCGGCATAAATTCTTGCTCCAGAATAAGAATACAAATCTTCACTAAATTCAGCGCTCTGTCGTTACAATTCCAAAACCTAAAATCACTCACCGACAGCACACAGGTCCTCGGTCGAACGTCCAACGACGCGCACGAGTGACAGTCGAAGTTTCAAAAGGGGAGAACAATCGAGAAGAAATTGGAGGTAGGCATGAATCGACGGGAGAAAGAAATGATCGACGATCTGCGTGTAAGCTTACTCACCGGTGAAAGTCGGACATGCGCATGGCGATGATGATGCTTGCTGCTGCAAAAGAAACAACAAACAGGGGCGGAGGTTGCAAAAGCAAAGGCACGAGGGTTTGCTTTCTGTCGTCGTGCATGCGTCCTCGAGAATCCATATTCCTCCCCAGACCTCAAACATTCATTCTCGTTCATTCATTCTCGTTCATCCGTTGTTTCTTAGCTTTCTCGTTCGCTTGTTTATTTGTCGGTTCTACTGTTGGGACTTGGGAGTTCGGCTTTAGCTAGTTCGTTCGCTCGTCAGCACGTTCGTCCGTTCATTTGTCAGCTCGTTCGTTGGTTCGTTTGTTCGTTCGTTCGTCAGCTCGTTTGTTCGTCAGTTCGTCAGTTCGTTCTTTGATTCGTAAGATCAATTGAGTGTACGATTTGGTATACGTATGAGCTCTCGGATGTCGTACATGTGGCGGTAGCGGCGAAGGGAACAACGAATGAATGTAAACAAATCTTTTGCGAACGGAGACTTTAAATTTTTCATCATATGTATTGAATTCTCATTTTAGAGCTATTTCAAGTGTGTGATGTAGATATGTACAAAAAGTCTTGGCAAATGCTTCTTACTTTAAAACGAACAAGGATGTTACACTTAGAGACCGATTTCTAGAGTGGAAAAAAAATAGGACAAAAATTGGGGCCAAGTCCTGCCCAAAATCGCATTTATCCCCCAAAGGATATTGGTTCTTTAAGGGTTAAATAAATATTTTTGAATTAGAAATTGTTGAGAATGCTTGATATACTAATATTCTTATCTCAAATTGTTATGTTTTATTTTTATGTGTCACACATTTATTTTGTTAGTGTGTTTAATATTACTTACTAAAGACACATTGAATACATGTTCAATGGAGTAAAGTGAAATGTTGCATTTTTATACTATTTTCTAATAAATAAACGTAGTGTTTTGTAGCGATTTTAATAAGATATCTACAAATATTTAGTTCTTTTTTTAAGCAATGCTTTCTCTACCCTTGATATATACACAATTAAAAATAGAAATTGTTTTTTGCTTGGACGTAGATTGAGAATTACTAAGTTTAAAGCCTCAAGTGGTAAATCTGTACTTTCAAACCAAATGAAATGTTACCACAACTAAAACCATATGAAGAAGCATTTGATCAAGGTATCTAGTATTAAACTCTCTTCTTATGTTTGTTATGGTTTGTGGGCAATTGAAAGGATTATACTTACTAGAAGAAAAAAATTGTCCTACATAACTAGTTCACAATAGTTGTAAATGTCCTAAACAACAAAACAACTATATAATGATTAAGCTGTTTAGAACATTTGCAGTTGTTGTGAATTAGTTATTTAGGACACCTTTTTCTAATATTATTTAGATCACTTTTGTGTGTAACTTTTAAATATGTTTTTTTGTTAAAAAGAAACTTCAACAAAAAAATATATTTACAATGTATACAATTTGAAGATGATAATTCAAAGGGGATTGATATGTCTACCACACCCTTTCAAGTATTGTACCACACCCCCGCGGTAAGTTTTAGATTTCTACCATCAAATAATTGAATTTAAGAATTTGGAATTCAAATTTGGACTTAGAGATCATGATTTAGTCTAGAGTCACACAAAGGTTCTAATTGAACAACACCCAATCAAAAACTTATCTTTTTTATAATCAAAAGTAAAAGTAATATTTTTCTCCCCAGCTAAGTTTTTTCATTGGGTGTTGTTCAATTACAACCTTTTTTTTATGGTTCTAAACAAAATCACAGTCTCTAAGTCCAAACTTGAATTCCAAATTCTCAAATACAACTTTTTGATGGTAGAAATCTAAGATTTACCCTGGGGTGTAGTACAATACTTGAAAGGGTGTGGTAGACATATCAATCCCCTAATTCAAAACAAGAATACTAAATAAAGCACTTATGGTCTAAACTATAAATTTTTGACATGCCAAAAATCATTGCCTTATAATGTCAAATTCCATTTAAACATTATCCAAAAAAAAGCTAATTTGTGTGAAAATACTATTACTAAGGGAAAAAAAGCACCAACAAAAAACAAATTAAGACAAGTTTATAAATAAAGACATGAAATCACAAAACAATTAACACCATATTCATTAAAATGGGAATACTATGGGTACCATCTTGTACCTCACCTTAATCCAAAATAACCACCTTAAACCAGATTTGAAGGTATCAAATTCAATTTGAGCCACTAAGATTTTTTTCCCTCGCAAATTCCTCCTCTTAAGTGAGGCCACGTGTACCCAGAAAAACGCTGGAGCTCAGGTTATGGTGACCACCGTAATCCTCCAAAAATCCCACTTTATAAGCTTTTTCCCTTTTTAACAAATATGGCGTTAAATACAAACAGGGGCACATGTATCATCAATATTGCCACCTATGTGGGCAAACATTGTGTCCATTTGCCGCTTTCCATATTGCACTTGATCTTCCTTTGTAGCTTTTCCATGATTGAGAAGACATTGGTTGGTTTGGCTAGCTTACTAACCACGTAATAACCTAAAGAAGCCTATAGTTATTTTCTAGTTACGTGACAACTCCAATTGAATGCTGCTATTTAGTCACATAGGATGAGGAACAATGTTGAATGAATGTACATAAGTACTGGCACCATCTAAAGTCTAGATTACCAAATTTTTGTGAAATTATGTGAATACAAGGCAAAAAAAAATCAAGTTTCTCGTATGAGTAAAGTGTGAATATTTTCCATCAAAAGACCCAAGTTTGATAAAAATGAATTTATGTATGAATTTGACAAGGGGCTTTAATTTAGTCTAAGAGTGTGAGAGGAGATAAAGTTGATTGATTAAAAATAGTAGTAAATTTTATTCTTATTCCAGATTGTAAAACTTTGGAAATTCCCACCTTGAATCCAAAAAAGTTCAAAAGAGAAAGGAGTTTGCAAAATGACAGCTCAACTCCAGATTCTCTAATGCGTGGTCTTTCTTGGTACCAAAATTTCCAAAAAATGATCATGCCAGCACGTGTAAGACTGTAAGTGAACCAAGACTTGGGACATTAACCCCTGAGCGCCCCGACAAAGACTTTGTGGGTAGCGTTTTTTTTAGACCCATGTCTACAAAAGTTGTATTTTCTCAATTGTTGGTGAGAACCCCAAGTGATTTCACCGTTGTATTGGGATCTCAGTTACATGGCGTAGGGTTTGGGTATAGTTCTAAGAAGGTCCAACGGTTGTAGGCAAAGATTATGATGGTCAACTGCACGTTGAAAAGTGTAGGGATGGTGGTTTTTTTGTGGTTTTCAGGGTTTGTGGGGGGGGGGGTTTAGGCCAAGGGCATTTCGGATTACAACGAAATTAGGGCCGTAGGTTGGGGTATGAGGTGGGAACATCCTCTCAAAATTTTAGGAAAATTGGACCACCGGAACGTCTCTTGATGCAGCCTGAGAACAACAATCCTTGTTGCGGAAGCTTTGGTTGTAGCTCTCTCCCGATACACGGTCACTGACACGTTGGGAGTCAGGCCTCCTGTATGCTGGTGAGTAGGTTTGCCAACGCGGCCTCAGCCCCAATGTGCACCAACTGCGAGCTACATCAACAACTGTAAATTGTCACATGCCGGTGAAACCAGTCACCCAAACCACAAGTGAGACCCAGCAAACAAAGTTCACGCTATAAATGACATAAAAGAATGGCCACCCATGCCACATATGGCAGGTTGACCTTCAATGCCCCACTACATCTAATTATGATCATACTCCCTCCCCACGTATTGAGAATCCTCGTACAAAAAAATTTTGATCAAAAACAAGGGAGCTGAATAAAAAATCTGGAGAGGCAATAATATTGCCCCCGGGGGCGCTTAGGGGTTAACGACCATTCTCAAAAAAAAGAAATGGGACCAATAATTGCATCTTGCATTCATGCATTTATACTAGATTTATGGAGTTTCTTACTTAAGATAGTAAAAGACAAAGTATGAAAGGTTTTTAGTAATTTGAATAGTTTATAATTTTGTTTTGAGCATTTTTTAATGGATTACTAGTTTGATTCCATAAAACTATATGTTTATAAATACGGATATAGTGATTGAATATGAATTAACTACAAAACTTGATATGGATGGTAGTCTCATTCTAAATATGACAAAATCCAAAACTGGCGTTGGATTTGTATAAATGAAACACAACAAGTCAACTAAAGACACGCGTTTGAGTTTATTTGAGCTAGCATTTTAAGATTAAATTTAATTATAATTATTATTGCTGGAGTAGAGGAGAAATCCATAATCAAGATTTTTGTGATTTTTGTTGAATTGACTACGGTGTTAGCTTTACTTTATACCTCATTTAACAATTCATGGACAAAAAGGTTGTTTTGAAAATTAGTACTCATGTTGAAAACTTGCAATGTAACACTATTAGTAACACAAAATTTATAAAACTAAATGAAAACCAAAAAATTATCAATGCACTTTACATTTGCAATACGTCAAGGTGCATGTTCAATTCTTAATATAAACTCACTTCAAGACTAGCTTGTAGTTTCTATTCCACTCCAAGCTAGAAAGCTAGAAAGCTTATTTTTAAACAATTGTTGAATCCCTTTCAAGTGTTACGTCAATATTATTTAGATTTTTAGCTATTACTATATGAGAAGTATTGGATCAGACCAAAATTTCTTTGATGTAATGAAATAATATAATGTTGATTATTAAAATGACTACTACAATTCAACACAATGAAAAAGACATCAATGTATTAAGTGTGAAGATGCATTGAGACAAAAAAAGAATCATATTCTTGGACAAAACCATTTGATTCTAGAAAATCAACATGTTCATAAACCAATCTCATTTTTTCTTGTATACAAGATATTCTTTATTCCTCCTTTTCTTTTGTTCAACCATGAAAAGCAACTACTTTGCACAAATTATGCAATGCCATAAAGCTTGTCTCTACAATTGAATAATGACAATGAATCAAAAGATAACCAAAACATATACATGCCATCTAACTCAAATTATAAATTATAACAATTCAGCTTTCAAAAATTGACTTGTAAAACAAAAGATTTTCAAACATAATCAATCACCATAAAATTTTAAATAAAAGGATAGTAGAAAATTACAATTGTTTGACCATGGCCAAACCCAATCCAAATATGGAGAATCACCCAGATTTGAATTTATATGGAAAGCAAGTTTCATCAGCACAAAATACAAGAAAACCATCTACATTTGGACCATTGAATTCAGCACCTTTGCCAAAAAGGTCCACTCCACATGCGACAACAAAGTGTCCTGAAAGAGCAAGTAGTGCAGTTGATAGAAAAAAGAGCTTACAACATGGAAATGAAGCGCTTCAAGCAACCTCTCCTGAAGAAGTTTATATGAAACTTGTTAGTGGAGATCATATCACAGCTGATATAGCTGCTGAAATTGCTGAAGATGTGGCTGATAGAGCAATGTTGCAAGCCAAGGAGTCTTCTAGAATGAAAGGAACTCACTGCGACAAAGAATCTTTGTTAGAAGAATGTTCACATTTGAAAGTTGCATTAGCAGATCAATGTTATCATCTACAACTTCACAAGGTTCATCATGAATCTGTTCATTTGGAACAAAGGTTTTCTCAAACAAACTTCATAATAATCCTATAATAATTCCAAGGTATTTGATGCCATATTTTGACTAATTTGAAAAATCCAAAGTTTAAAGAAAAAAACAATATCCTGAGGGCAAAGAGAGTTTGGGGTTTTTGTAAACATTTGATGTGCACAAATGCACATCAAGAGATTCTTCAATATGAGATGTATTAATGCTTAGAGAGTTTGATTTTGAAAATGATTTTGCCTTTGTAGTTTAGAATTAGTTAAATATGGTAATTTGTAAACCAGTGTCATTTAAAAAAATGTATTATATGTATAGTGGTGCTTGGTTAACGATAACCTTTGTAACAACAATGTTTGGACAAGATCACAACCCCACTCCTCTTTTGCCCAAAACATGTATTATGTACTTGGTTAAGGTCCAAGTGCTTGCATATGGTCAACGCTTTCTTTTTATCAATGCTCATTTTGACTCATTAGTTAGAAAGGCGTTTGGTTAGTGTACCAAAAACATGAGTAGGAAAGCACCTCCAAAGTGACAACCACTAGAATTAGAGAAAGTAATGCAAAGGGAATGTTTGTTTATGACCAATGCTTGAATAAGATCAACACTTTTTTCTAGCCCTATATGTTGACCTTATCCAAGCACCACGTGTACAACGTAGCATTTTGTTATTGAAATAAGAACAATTAGCTTCTAATTGATAAAACAAATCAATTGCTGTATTATGAACAATGCTTAAAAAATAACTTTTTCATTTCAAAATGTTATAACCTCTATGCTAACATGATTGGACGATCTTTTGTTGTTGTATTCCAAATGAAAATCATTGTTGTCAAAAAAAAGTTTAAATTTTTTTTTTAAAGCGTCTATTATAACTTTTGTGTAAAAAAAGTATAGCCTAAAGAAGTAACAATGTTTGTACTATGTCTTATTTTGATACATTCATTGCATCTGCTTTAAAATTAGTCTTTCCAATTATCAATATTACCTTCTAATAAAAAGCCTATTTCTTTCATTACCGTCTTTAAGATAAATGGTTTAAAAATGTAATTTATTTTATTTGTTGTCCTAGAGTGAGATAAAATAATATAATGCTTAACCTCTCTACTTTTGATGTGAGTTTCAGTTTTTTCTTTAAAATCCTATATAATATTACATTTAAGCCTTGTATTGTATCCCCTGAAAATTTAAAGGTTAAGTTAAAAATAAATTAATGATGAAGAGTTTATACCAAAAACAAAATCATAAATTCACAACTATGTTAAAAATTGGATAAACTTGATTTGTTGTAAACCTTAGTTATAAACAATTTGGGTTGGCTTTCTCAAGTACTAATATGGAATTTCATTTTGAAATATTAGAAAAATAGTGGAGCTACTAAATATGAAATTTTACATAATAATCACAATTGTATACTCAATATGTGTACATCCATTGTAAAATTTCAACTCTATACAATGAAAAAAATCTCAGAATTTCCTTTAGAATTTTCTCCAAAGAAAGATGTCATATCTAATATACAATCAAAAAAGGGAATTACTACAGCAACACCCTAAATTGCTAACGGGACACCTCCTCTGAGCATGAAAATGTGATTTTAATGCTGATTTTGCTGATTTTTTTATTTGGATTAGAAGATTTGTTTCACCTTTATCATTCTAAGGCTACCCTAAAAAAAAGAGGTGTGCTTAAATTTCAAACTAAAAATATAAGACTTTTGAGTTACTTAAAGCAAAAATATATCAAAAAATAGTATTGGTGCAATAATGTTTAAAAAAAAATTGGTATTAGTCATGTTTTCTTTCAAGAAAATGATAATATTGTGAATGAATGATGGACCACTTAATAAATCAAAAATAGCACTAAATTATCAAATTTCATGCTCAAAGGGGTGTTCATTAGCAATTTAGAGTATTGCTATAATAATTCCCTCAAAAAATACTCAAAATAAATAATTTTTATTTAATCTTTTACAATCTTATACTGCAGGAGAATGGATATAGCAGTTGAACAGTTAGAAATGGCAAATGGTTTAGAAGCGCCTCGAACAGGAGGTCCAATTAGATTGAAGGCCAAATTTTTAGGCAAGTACCTATTTCTTAAGCAAATTTTGATTTTATTTTGCTGATTTTTTTAATTAGTCAATCAACTCATCATTCTAATTGTGTATGTCTCTTACTACTATAAAAATTAACTACACTGAATATTGCATTTAGGATGCCTAGACAATTAGGTTCCTTTACTTTGGTAAGTTATCCCATGACTCATCACTTGATTATTTGAAGGCGCATGCAACTCTCTGAATACTTGAATTCCACATGATTTACAACTTGAGCGCCACTAATTTGTTTTTCTGAAGCTTTGTTATTGTTGTCAAACCTTTTAAAATTTGTTTATTACAGTAACTTTTGATGAAAATTATTAAAGCAACAATATGGATGAAAATTATTAAAGCAACAATATGTATTTATATAGTGGAAAAGGTCAAGAAATTAGTGTGAGGCAACCTAAACGCAATATTCAGTGTAGATCATTATGGACCATGAACATTCATAAAACTCTAGATTTGTTGTTTAAAATATAAATATACTAATATATGACTCAACACTTTTAAGTCTATGGTAATCCTAAAATAATTTAACTTCAGGGCTCAAATGTAGGCAACAAGAATATTTTTCTATAATGACAACATTAAAAGATGATTTTGACGCACTGAAAAAAGATCCTCGAGTTTCTTTTACTAACGTACAGTCTTAAAATGCTTTAGTCCTTATGAAGGTTACGATTAAATACAAAAATGTTAATTTAAATACATACATATTTTACAATGTGATGAAGTGCATGCAAAATATTGGTAAAATGGTTTAGAAACATTTATATGTCTTTGACCCTGATTGTCAAAATGAGCTATTTGCCTATTCCAAAGATAAATGAGACCAATATGAATGCAATTTTAACTCATTAATACAATTACTCTACCAAGATTCATGATGATAGAATATTAGTTTTAAATACATGCTGCATGTATGATACTCATGTTAAAATAAAATATGAATCTCTTCATTTTTACCCAAAGGCATTCTACATTTTGTTACACATGAATTTGTTTGAAAGGTTGGAATCTCTAAACATTGTATAGGAAGCCGATGTGGAAAGGGACGTATTTGCAACAGAAACTAGAAGATTACAAAAAATGGTGAGGCGCTTGCGTACATCCTACCACAAAGTTTGTGGTGAAAACAATGAAGTTCTTTCATTGCGTGACGCTCTTGCTAAATTGGCAAGCAAAATAAGAGAAATACAAACAAGTCTCAAAGTAAGTCCTAGAAAAATGACATACACAATATTATAAACATTAAATTCTATACAATCAATTGTGATTCTAGAATACAATTTTGCTTACAACGTTGTATACTAATATTGATTAAAACTTAAGTGAAATTACTTTATCTTATATTTGCAAAAGCGTCATTTAAATGCTGCAATGTACATAAACACATGAAACCACTAGAAAAATACTACGTTTACAATTGTACTGCAGGATAAGCAAACTTTGAATGACCAGATGAAAAAAGACATAGCTCAAGCAAAGTCTGATGCGCTAGAAGCTCAAAAAATTGCACGAAACGCAATCTACAAAGCGGGAGAACTTGAAAGTCACTCCAGTATTTTAAGAGACATGCTTACTAACGAGAAACAAGAAGGAAGAAATATTCACAAACAAACTTGTAGCTTTAGTGAACAAGCTCGCAACGTCAAGAAAGAAAACGCAGACAGAGAAGCAGCTGCAAAGATGGCAGCTCTGGCAGCTTTGTCAGCAGCAGCTGAAGCAGCTGAAGCAGCTGCAAAAGCTGCAGGAAGAGGAGGTAAAACTGGAAGGGCAGGTAAAGTAAAACAATTCGATTCAGACAACGATTCTGCTTCTAAAGCTGGTTCAGACGATTCCGGAACAGACAGAGATGGTGATTCTGCTGACGGTAAAGGAGGTAAAGGAAAGGGAGGTAAAGGAAAGGGAGGCAAAGGAGGTATAGGTAAAGGAATAGCAGGCGCTAAAGGAGCGTACCTTAAAGAAAGAGGACTTGCAGCGACTACTTTTGTAAACAGCGAACCTGCATCAAGGCCGAGATCTCCTGAAGGCAGTGCAGGATCAGGATCGTCAGACGGTAATCATTCAGACTACGAACAAGTGCGAGATCTGTTTGAGCAACAAATAAGCGACGGCGAAGAGAGATTTTTGGCAGCAATGGATGAACTTCAATACGGATCACCACGACCTAGGAAAAACGCAAGAGACGAAGCGAAGCGATTAGCAGCCGAGTTAGAAGCTTTGAAGAAATCCGCAAGCACTCAAGCTTGGTTACAAAGTTTCACAATACAATTAGATGATCAAATACTAAAACCGCATGCGTATGTTATTGATACGGCAGATTCAAAGACTAATGTGAGGATTACGAGTCCTGGTAAGACTCCTGAAGCTTTGGCGAAGAAGAAAGCTGAAGATGAAGAGCGGAAACGAAGAGAAGCTGAAGAAGCAAAACGGCGAGCGCAAGAAGAAGAGGAGCGACGGAAGAAAGCTGTCGAGGACGAGACCGCGAGGATGAAGAAAGCGGCAGAGGGTACGGCTAAAGCTACCGCGGAGAGTGACGCGAAGAAAAAGAAAGACGCTGAAGAAGCCGCGAAGAAGTCGCTAGAAGCCGCTAAGGCCGCTGACGCGGCTAAGGCTGCGGCCGACGCCGCCGCGGTTGAAGCCGACGCCGCCGCGGTTGAAGCGGCTGCGAGCGGCAAGGGCAAGGAGTTCTTCGATGAGAAAATGCAGGGAGTTATTAAAAAGAATATCAAAGAGGTCCTGGGTCATTTAGAAAGCATTTCTGAGAGTGTTCAACAGAAGGCCACTACGTCTGGTACTGCGGAGTCCAGTGCTAAAGATGTTTTGGACAAACTTGATAAACCTCAATAAAAATGTATCGAGTGTTTGGAGCAAGGTTTTTTTTTGAGTGTATAGGGTTCTTCAATGCAACCTATAAACACACGCTTTGAATAATGTGACTAATCTTAGACAAGAAATTAGAATATGAGGACATTGTTTTTTTGAAGGACGTTGATGATTTTATTGTGAAACCTTGTGAAAATTGGGTTTGGATATAAGTTGACTTAGATACATTCTATTGAATGTTAGGTAACTTCCAAAAATATAAAAAGGCTCTCCACATCAAGCCTAAAAAAGAAAATTTAAGCCAACAATTTCAAAAAATGAAAATTGTGTTAAATCCCTTTGACTACTGAAGTTTGTTTTTCCTAAGCTTGATCTAGAGAGAGGTTGTTAATTTTATGGAAGTTAGGCAACAAACAACAAAATGTATCTAAATCAACTACTTTTCAAATCCAATTTTTCAAAAGTTTTCACAATAAAATTTTCAATGCCCTTCAAAAAAATATCTTCATATTCAAGTTTCTTGTCTATTGAGAGATTAATTGTGGTATTCAATGTGTGTTTATAGGGTGCATTGAAGATGCCCTAAGAGAAAACTCCCATGTTGGTTTTTGAACTAGAAAACTCAACAAGAACAAACAACTTGATATTGCAAGCTTATTTGTTGTTTTTGAGTTTTGCAACTTTGGACTAACATAAAAATGTGTTATAAGAATGTACAAGTATGCTAAAGGACCTTTGACCATATCAACATGTGGATTGTTGTTTTTGAACAAGTGAATTTTGATCAAGTTGAAATTATTGCATTGGTATAGTCAATTGCACAAGCTTTCTTGTTTAGTATACTTTTTTGCCATGAGGATTTGTGGTGATTTATGATTTTGTGCTCCATGGAAGTTATTTTGGCAATCCATTTGGTCCATGTAATAAACACCATTTTCTAAGGGACATTAAGATTTGGTCAAAATTCACTTTCAAGGTGTGCAAAGTTTCAAATTTCTTACAACAAATGTGAAGTTATTTTATAATTGGCTAGTTTTGTTTTCTAATGAAGTGCTTTAGAATTTTTAGATTCAAACATGAATTTGAAATTTTCAAATTTTTGATATTCTAATAATTTATCATAAACTCTTGCAATTTCTCCTAAGGTGATGAATTTGGAACTTGAACACCTTCATTCCACATACAAGTATAATTAATGGTTGTGGCTTTAGCTTGTTTATACATCAAATCTATAATATTGTAAATTCATTTTGGAGGTCTTAACTTTTATTTAGAAAATTAATTTTACAAGAAATTTCTGATGGAATTTGAATTTCTTTGCTATTGAAAAACTTGAAAATTATCAATGTTGTGGCTATTCTAAATTTCTAAAGTAAGAGAAGAATTAGAAAATAAGAAAAGCACCAAGTAAAAAGAAATTTGTTTCTTTGTAGTGCTGCTTAATTCTTAAAGCTCAACCAATTCTTTAAAATATGATATTGTAAAGTGAAAAAATTTACTAAAATTTGGTTCATGAATTGACAATAGGGTTACAATGTTATATTGACCTCAAAATTTTATTCAAATTCATGAATAAATATTTGATTTTAAGAAGCATTTGTTTATTAAATAAATTTGCAAGTTAATTTATAAGTTATGGTACATTAAGTTTTGGGAAAAGAAAATGGACTTTTTGAGGGTTATGCTCATAGTGCTTCATTTTACTTTGTTAGATTTAGATTTTCTATTTTTCTTAATAAAGCATTCTAAGATAATGTCCTAGTACTTAAATACAACCATTTCAATATCAAACAATAAAATTTCATTAGAAAAAAGAACCCATGAGCAATCTATTGTCTTTTTTTTTATCATGCATGCTCTACTTAATCCGTGTTATTAGAAAGAACCCATATAGTACTAAAACACGCGGAGATACAAAAATCAAGATACTAAAAGGTGAAGTGAAGAAAGATTTCATATTTGAGATTTGATGTTTTAGTGTCATTTCACACATTGTGATTCTTCATTGCAATTTTCAATGGACACATACTATGTAACGTAGAACTAGTTGACAATAAACCTCAATATGAACCTCAACTTTTAATCAAAATCTAAAATTTTATTTTCATAGTAGATTAGAATATCTACTTTATAAACTAATATTTTCTAACTTAACAATTTTAGCTAGAATTTATCATTGTTCATTTAAATCATTGATCTTTATTATTGAGATTGTAATTTGATAGCTTTGTAGATTACATGTAATTCCAAACATAAAAGGTTGATTTGTCCATTGTCTAGTGTTGTAGAGCTTAAAAATAAGAAATAAAGGCCTTGAAATAAACATCAAGTCTTACTAAAATGTGGTACAAGAATAAAAAATCCAAAATCACAAGAATATTCTTAGCATATAATATTCAAACTTAAGTGCAAGAGTATTTTCAAATTCAATATCAAAGTCATGTAGTCTTTATTATCTTTTGTTCAAACTTGATAACAATTGCTCCTATAATTGCCTCTAACAATTTGAAAACATTTGATTAATGTTGTTTTTGCAATGCTTTCACTTATCAACTAATTTTTTGAATAAAAACTAGTTACAATCACTTTAAGTGACAAAGTAAAAATTTGAGCTTCAAGCACAATTTGGATCAAGTTTCAATAAAATATACAAAATCAAAGTATCATCAAACATTGATAATCATACAAGTACATAGACTCAAATAGAAAATGTTGAACCTTATTTCAAGCTCTAACATCAACAACTTCAAGATCTATGCTCTAAATGATATAGAGCATTGTACAAAGTAAGAACTTTGGGGTGGTTTAGAGAAAATGGCAAAACTTATACAAATGCCGCATCATTCAATTGACAATTGTTGAATGTTTATGTCACTCTTTCAAGATCTAATATCAACAAATTCATCTTCTAAATGAAATAAACATTGTAAGGAAGAAAGAAAAAGTAGAAAGTAATTTGAAGGTGGTTAAAACAAAATGACAAAACTTATCCAAAAGTTGAGTCAATCAAATTGCAATTGTGGAAGACAAGCATCATTTATGACAACAACCATAGTATTAGATACAGAGAACCAAACAACTTGAAGCTATTTTGTGAGCATAAAATGATGAGCCCATACGTGGTGAGCCAAGATTTTGTGAGCAAGAACCAATTTTGAGATCAAAACCAATGAAAAAACTTAAAAAACAACAAGATTTTCAAGAGATGAACATTTGTAATGCACAAGTATAAGGCCCTATGTACACATTCATGGGTGAAATTTAATGTTTTGACAAAAAATCTAGGTTCACAGCTCACGGCTCACGGATTCCTACTCACAATTGAGCATTTCCCCTCTAAGAACTTGTGTACGAGAGGAAACAAGAACTTTTGGGGATGGTTGAAACAAAATGGCAATACTTATCCAAATGCAGCATCATTCAAATTGCATTCAAATTGCAACTGTTGTGGAAGACAAGTACCATGCACAAAACTTGCAAAACGATCATTATAGTACCAAATATTGAATCAAAATAATTTCTCATCTCAAAAAAGAATTATTGAATACTCTTTCAAGATTTAATAAGAACACCTTCAAGAACTTGTGTACAAGATGATATAGAACATTGTAAGAGAGAAAAAAAAGCAAAAACTTTTGAGGTAGTTCTAAAAAAATGGCAAAACTTATACAAATGCTGCAATTGTTGTGGAAGGCAAGCATCATTCACAAAACTTGCAAGACGACCATCATAGTATTAGATATTGGGAACATAAATAGCTCCTAATCTCAAAAAAAAAAAAATATCAAGTACTCTTTCAAGATCACCTTCAAGGACTCATGTACAAGATGATATAGAACATAGTAAGAGGAAAAAAAAAAACACTTTTGAAATAGTAAAGAGAAAATGGCGAAACT
The DNA here is from genome assembly GCA_963920765.1 of Ulota crispa. Lineage (NCBI taxonomy): Eukaryota > Viridiplantae > Streptophyta > Bryopsida > Orthotrichales > Orthotrichaceae > Ulota > Ulota crispa. The sequence goes on along the minus strand of OY987251.1, from coordinate 4,290,215 downwards.
TATACAAATGCCGCATCATTCAAATTGCAATTGTTGTGGAAGGCAAGCATCATTCACTGAACTTGCAAGACGCCCTTCTGGCTTTGGACCAATGAAATCATCATCATCATCAGCTCCGGCACAGAAGAGACCGAACACGCATCACGGAACAGGGGCAGGCATCATGAAGAACCAAGAGAGGAAAGTGTCGGAGAGAGTTGGGAGCGCAAATCAAAGGCGGAAGAGTTTGCAGCATGGCTCCGAGTCCACCTCCGGAACTTCAGCTCAAAAGACGTTTGATGTGTTGTCGAGGGATGTTCATAATGCGGAAGAGATTGTAGCCGAGATTGCAGAGGCAGTGGCGCAACGGAGCATGTTGCAAGCCACGGAGTCGAGGATGAAAGGCACTTCTAGGGATAAGGAGTCGTTGCTGGAAGAGTGCTTGGCTTTGAAAGAGGCGTTGTGTGATCAGCTGTATCATTTGCAACTTCATCGGGTTCACCATGAAACTGTTGAAGGGGAACAAAGGTCTTGGCTTTTTTCTTTCTTTTTTCTTTTTTCTTTCTACATAAACTCCTAGTTCTCATTATTTGTTCATTATTTGTATAAGGCAGGAACATCCATAAGCGTGAAACTAAAGATTTTGGAGTAGGAAAGCAGTTGATGAACTTTGAAAAAAATATTGTCGAGGGGAAATTAAAAATTTTGACATCAATTTCAAAGTTTCAATTGCAAATATTTGTTCACAAAGATTTTTAAAGTCCAAAATCATTGAAAATGCGTAGTTGTGTGTAGGAGATGTTAAAACCAACGCTTACTAAAAGTCTTTGGTGTGCTCACATGCTCATAATATTAACTTGAGGAGTTCTTAAATAGTGAGATGGGGCACTCAAAACCATCATGCCAATCACCCAAAATCATCACTTTGTTACCCATAACCATTTTTTTTGTATAGTCACTCACTGATACAAATCTGTCTCCTAGGCAATGCCAATGGAGATACTCACGGAGAGGGGTGTCTCTACCTTAGTGCAAGACAATGAAGACACCATAAACCAACAAATAAATTTGGGCATAGAATGTCAAGTGGTGTTTGACTTTGGGAGTTTGCGTGCTATTAACATTTTTTTGGCAAACAATACTCTTGATCTATTTTTGTAGCTTTTTGCCTAAGATTTTCCTGCTTATAGTTACAAAGAGTCTTAACTTATTGAGGGGTTTTATGAATAGCTCATATGGTACCCCTAGTTCTCATGATTTGTATGTCTCGTATAAAGGAGCAAGTTTCATGTGAAATTTGAAATTCTCTATTAGCATCAGAAATTCAGATTTCTCTATTATAGAGCATTGGGTGTCTATTTGTCATTGAAGATTTGTATTTCAAAAAGTGGGGAAGGAGAGAAAAAGGTAGAGAAAGGGAGAGTGAAATGTACCTGAAATGGAGAGATGGTGCAAAGTACAATTGGGTATTGACCTCTTACGAATTGCTAATATGAGCCAACAAGCATTTTTGTTAAAACATGGAGCATAGTTGATCCATTTTGGTGGGAAAATTTATCATTGCATCTTTATGCAATATAAAGCACGTATACCAAATTTCAATTCTTGAAAATCAAAACTCCATTTTTGGTGCATTGTTTTATAAGAAATTCATGGTTTTACATGATGATTTATTGAAAAATATTGGTGATGAATTTTTGAGATTTGATTACATGGATATGTAGGAAACAGTCATATGCACATCTTCCATGCTAAAAATCACTTCCTTAAGTAACAAAAACTTTAGCAGCAAAAGATTCAATGAAACTTGTGATAGGCCCAAATTTTGTAATATATATATATATATATATATATATATATATATATATATATATATATATATATATATACTAGCTTTTCATCAAGTAAACAAAATATGATGTTTGGAGATACAAGCTTAGTTACAATATTTGAGTCAAACAACAAAATTTGATTTTCATAGAAAAATATGCATTTTACAAAATTTGGGCCTATCACAAGTTTCATTGAATCTTTTGCTGCTAAAGTTTTTGTTACTTAAGGGAGTGTTTTTTAGCATGAAAGATATGCATATGAATGTTTCCTACATATCCATGTAATCAAATCTCAAAAATTCATCACCAATATTTTTCAAGAAATCATCATGTAAAACCATAATATTCTTACAAAACAATGCACCAAAAATGGAGTTTTGATTTTCAAGAATTGAAATTTGGTATACTTGCTTTATATTGCATAAAGATGCAATGATAAATTTTCCTACCAAAATGGATCAACTATGCTCCATGTTTTAACAAAAATGCTTGCTTGCTGGCTCATATTAGCAATTCGTAAGAGGTCAATACCCGACTGTACAAATGAGACATGCTTGCAAGATTTATATTTATATATTTCTTTCTTTCTATTTGCACCCGTGGTTCTTATGATTTGTATAAGTTTTGGTTTTTTTTTTAAAGTACACCCCTAGTTTTCACGACTTGTATAAGATTCCTAGTTGAAAATAAAATTGCTTGATAATGTTGTAGTAAGAGTATCTCCACCCATACATGAAAACAACATGCTGAAGAGATTTTTTATCTGATGAAGTGGGAGTAATTAATGCATAGGCTTGTTAATGTGTTCTCTCTTTGACATGGCAATTTTTTTGTAATTTCTTCGTGCAAGGCAACTTTCTCTTGTACTGCCTTTTCTTTCTTACTTTGTAGGTTGAGTAATCAGTGGTAGAGAATATTTTTGCTTTTGCAAACAAGGAAACTTGTCATTAATTGAACATTGATAAATCGCATTATAAGGGATTTGGACCTTCAAAGAGGTCCTTCCTCCAAATCCATGGGAGTTTGGGAATACCTTACACATGGGCAGTGTGCTGCAGGCCAGGCTGGCACTACGTTGACCACATCAGCTTGTATAATTTAAATTATTTTTTATTTTTCAAAAATAAAAATAAAAAATAATGCAAAAAATTTCTTAATTTTTTCTAAGACTTTTTAATTTTAAAATTTTTTTAAATTTTTTTTTTTTTTGACGACTAGTAGGGGATGGTTTCCAACATTGGGAACAAAAAAACTCACATCCCCTTTGGGGGTCCAAATCCCTTGTAATGTAGTTGACTGGTGAGAGAAATGAGTGGTCAACATTGGAAATAAAAAACACGTGTCTTTTCTAATGATGAGGTTTTTGAGGTTAAGCAGAACTTTCCTTAAGAAGCTTATCTTATGAAACATAAAGGAACACTATCACAAAACCCTAGTTGTAGACATACCAATGTGTAGGAACTTTGTTGTATTGCTTACATAAGAGCCAATGAAGGTGTAGGTTTGTTACTCTAGTCAAATGGACCAATCATATAATTTCAATGACTCATTGAATCAGGGATTTCTTAATAGGTTTTTGATAATGACAAATAAAAAAATTGGGTGAGGAAGGGTTTATATTTTCCTTTAAATTTAATTTAGTATCCAATGATCAATTTTGTAAATGTAGTTGGAAACACTTCTAGAGTTAAATAATAATGATAGATTTTTTCTTTACACCCAATAAGAATATCTTGATTTTTGGGGGAAATACTCTATTGCACTTTATTATTTTGTAATGATTTTAGTAACTGCTATATATTGGGTAAACTTTTTAGTGGTTTTTGTAAAAATAATTTATAATTATATTTGTCTAATTCTTAGAGAAATATATGAATCTGTTGAGTTTTTGAATATCTAACTAAATCTTATATGAAATGTTTGTATATATAATATTTTGTATTTGAATAGAGTATATAAAATCTATCATAAAAAACTCATCAAATAAAAATTTGTTTGTGTTGCATTGTTTTAGTAAAATGGAAGTAGCAATACAAGAATTAGAAATGGCTCATGGATTGCAAGCTCCCCGCACAGGAGACCCATCTCAATTGAGAGCTAGAATTAAAGGTAGTTCATTTAACAAGTTTTGAGAATTACTACAATAATCTAAAACTTTCTTTACTATTTGATTGTAATCAACTAAAATACTATTTTATCTAAAATATATCATTAGCATTTATTCCTAGTGAAAGTTTGTAAGTGATGTGTTTTTTGTTTAAAGTAGTTTTTTTTGTCTAATTCAACTTAGAGCTAAGGATGCAAATTATCAAAATAAAAATACATACCATAGTACCTTACCAATCAAATATCACGTTCAATAGAATGTCATGATCAAAACTTTGTAATAGTTAGCAATTGGAAGTAAGCAAAAATGAATTTGAGTAGATGTCCAAAAGAAGAATTTTTTGTTTTAAATAGTTTCTAGTATTTGTTAAAAACTGCTTCTCTAGCCTTCTAGATTTGCAATGTTCTACTTCCATTTAATTACTATTAATAGTGTTGAATTTGATTCTATTGTGAATTTGTAATTTGAGTATTGAGAGTAAAATCTTCATCAATATGCACCTAACACTTGAAGGGTTAGGATTATAAAAATATTTAAAATTCTATACTAAAATTTACCACCTTTTCAATTTGTTGTTTTTTTTTTGTTCATAGAGTCTAAAAGATATGTCTAGCAATACTTGATTTTTTTTTCCAAACTTGGGCAACTACATTTAAACACTAAAGTCTAATTCAAATTTCTATTGTAAATCTAAACTTGAAACCAAATGTAGACAATTAGCATGTAAAATTTGCATTTATGAGTATTGTTATAAGAGACAAGTTTATTTTGCCCACAATATTTAACACAAGTTTACTTTTGAAGTGTACAATTTCAAATAATGAAATTCAATGATTCCTATTGCACACAAAAACATGAATTATATTATATTAATCATCAATATAGGACTAAAGTGTAGACAACAAGAATATCACAATGTAATGATCGTACAACAAGATGACATTGAATTATTGAAAAAAGACACACGAGTTTCTTTTACAAAGGTAAATATTTAAGTGTTTCATTAATCTTGTTGATTAAATAAAGTAGTAGTATAACATACCTAGTGACATAATCCAAAAGTCAAACAAATGATTGAGAAAACAAAATTTCTTTGAAATGATGCTTTATTAAAGCAATTAATCATTTTTTCTTTAAAAAAACTAGTAAACATAAGATATTTGAAGATTTAATTTTTCTTGATATACAAACCTCATTGTTTCACAAATTTGTATTTAGAAATCCTCCTTTCCTTAGTCATATCATGATAATAATTTGATACATGAAGACCCTCATTTTTAGTATTATTAATAGTTTCATTAGTTTTTCAAAATAACTTTATTGAAATTTCTATAAAAATTCATGATTATATATATATTTTAGAATTTTACATAGAATTGCACATAGATTTTATTTTCATTTTTTGTCTAGAAATCAATATTTCAGCCATACAAATAAAATATGTTAAAAACCATGATTTTTTCAAAAAACTGTATAGGAAGCATCTGTAGAAAGAGATGTATTTGCAACGGAAACAAGGAGGTTACAAAAAATGATACGGCGGCTACAAGTTTTTTATCATAAAATTTGTAATGAAAATAATGAAGTTGTACGCTTGCGTGAGACCATTGCCAAGTTAAATTCCAAATTATCCAAAATAGAAATGAAAATAAAAGTAAGTACTATCACATTTACGGCTTTGTTATTAATATCTCTAACTTTTAGAGGATATATTACTATTACAAATTTTCATTCTAAATCACTTTTTACATAATAGTACCAACATTTCAAAAGATTCTTAAATTTTCTCTATTTGTAAGTAGTGTGCGGGGAGACTTTGAACATCTTTGACAAAAGTCCTACATTTCTCATTTTCAATCGATTTTTTTAGTATATACATTGGATATATTTATATACTTACACTATAATTATATATTTTTCAAACTTTAGTCAATTTTTAGCTCATTTTTATAAATTATAATCGATTTTGTAAATTTTAATCGATTTTTTTCACATTTCATTCGGCTGACTTTCTATTGTTTTCGGCTCTCTCCGTACATTGTTTGTAAGTATGAATTCAAATGAAACTCAAAAGATTTTTTAAAGAAAATTGAATGTTACTGATCAACCTGCAGAATACAAAGTCCATAATCGTACAAATGAAGATAGACATCGATCAAGCAAAAGCCGACAGTTACGAAGCCCAGAGGAACACCAAATACGCAGTGAGCAAAGCAGGGGAACTCGAATCACATTCACAAGTACTACAGAGAATTCTCACGCGGGAGAAAGAAGAAGGCAATCGCATTCACAAACAAACATGCGCATTAGGCGAACAGATTCGAATCGTTCGAAAGGAGAACGCGGACAGAGCAGCGCAAGCAACCCTTGCAGCTGGGATGTTAGCCATGGACGCACAAAAACGAGCAGGAGGCAAAGGCGGAAAGAAAGCTGGAAAGATAGGCAAACTTAAAGACTTCGACACTGATTCAGCTTCTTCCAAAGATCTTTCGGCTGTTCGATCATCACCATCGTCACCAGCCACTCCGTCATCACAATCAACTGTCAACAAAGAATTTGATGAGATACGAGCGAATTACATCAAAGCAATTGGTAAAGCGACAGATACGTTTGTTGAAACGGCGCCCGGATCTGGATCACCTCGAGCCACGCCGCATCCGGATATTGGTGATCATTCAGGATATGAAGAACTGCAAACGGCGTTCCAAAGAGATGTCGGCGATGCAGAGGATAAATTCATGGACATGATGGATACGCTGGAGTACGGAGCAGCACGACCGAGGCGAGACTTAGAAGCAGAAGCAAGACGACTACGTGAACAGTTAGAAGCATTGCAAAAACAACAGATGAGCATAAGTAAGTTTTTAGAGAGCTTGACGATTGAGCTTGATGATAAGACGTTGAAGATTGGAGAGTATGTTGTGGATGTTAAAGATACGCAAACGAGTGTGAAGATTACGAGTCCTGATAAAACGCCGGAAGCATTGGCGAGGAAGACGAGAGAAGCTGAAGAAGCGGCTAGACGTGCTGCGGAAGAGGAAGCGAAACGGAAGAAAGCTGCGGAGGATGAAGCTGCGAGACGAGCTGCGGAAGAAGAGGAAGCCCGGAGAAAGAAAGCTGCGGAGGATGAAGCGGGGAGGAAAAAGAAAGAAGCGGAGGATGAAGCCGCGAGGAAAAAGAGAGAAGCTGAAGAAGAAGCCGCCAGGAAAAAGAAAGAAGCGGAGGATGAAGCGATGAGGAAAAAGAAAGAAGCTGAAGATGCTGCTAAGAAAAAGAAAGAAGCGGAGGATGAAGCGACAAGGAAAAAGAGAGAAGCTGAAGAAGAAGCCGCCAGGAAAAAGAAAGAAGCGGAGGATGAAGCGATGAGGAAAAAGAAAGAAGCTGAAGATGCTGCTAAGAAAAAGAAAGAAGCGGAGGATGAAGCGACAAGGAAAAAGAGAGAAGCTGAAGAAGAAGCCGCCAGGAAAAAGAAAGAAGCTGAGGATGAAGCGATGAGGAAAAAGAAAGAAGCTGAAGATGCTGCTAGGAAAAAGAAAGAAGTCGAAGATAAGAAAGGAAAGGGCCTCGCTGGGGCGGGGGCAGGAGGAGTAGGAAAAGAAAAAGATGAATTCTTTAACGAGGAGATGCAAGGCACAATTAAGGAGAATATTAAAGAGGTGCTCGGTCATTTGGAAGTTATTTCTAAGACTGTGCAACAAAAAGCAACGCCGTCTGGGACTGCGGAGAGTTCGGCACAAGATATCTTGAAGAAACTTGATGAACCGTCGGATAAATCTAAATGAGATGTCATATAAACAATTTTGAAATAGATATTTATTTCAGACTATGTGAATGTGTTGGTGGAATGATTAGAGGCAAAGTCTTTTGTGATTGTTGAAATTTGAATCTTAGCAAATAGAAAGTAGTGAGTTACATTTGTTTGGAAAAAGAGAGAAGTTAAAGAAGAAGTCATAAGGAAAAAGAAAGAAGCTGAAGATGCCGCTAGAAGAAAGAAAGAAGCCGCAGATAATAAAGGGAAAGGGCCTTGCAGGAGCAGGAGGAGCAAGAAAAGAAAAAGATGAATTCTTTAACGAGATGCTTGGTCATTTGGAAGTTATTTCTAAGACCGTGCAGCAGAAAGCGATGCCATCTGGGACTGCTAAGACCTCGGCTCAAGATATCTTGAAGAAACTTGATGAACCTAAATGCGATGTCAAACAAACAATTTTGAAATAAGCATTTAAGGCTATGTGAATGGAAAACATTAAAGAGGTTCTTGGTCATTTGGAAGTCATCTCTAAGATTGTGCAATAAAAAGCTACACCGTCTAGGAGTGTTGAGACTTTGGCTCAAGATATCTTGAAGAAACTTGATGAATTGCTAGATAAATCTAAATGAGATGTCAAACAAACAATTTTGAAATAGACATTTAAGACTGTGTGAATGTGTTGGTAAAACAATCAGACGCAAAATATTTTGTGATTGTTGAAATTTGAATCATTCTTAGCCAATAGTAGTGAGTTTAATTTGTTTGGAAAAAGAATGAAGGTGAAGAAACCGCTAGGAAAAAGAAACAAACCAAAGATAATGCAAAGAAGGGGAAGGGCCCCGCAAGAGGCGACAGAAAAGGAAAAGACAAATTCTTTAACAAGGAAATGCAAGGCACTATTAAGGAGAATATTAAAGAGGTGCTCGGTCATTTGGAATTCATCTCTAAGACTGTGCAACACAAAGCTACTCCGTTTGGGACTGCTAAGACTTTGGCTCAAGACATCTTGAAGAAACTTGATGAACCTAAATGAGATGTCAAGCAAACAATTTTGAAATAGAAAATTAACTCTAAGTGAATGTGTTGGTAAAGCAATTAGGAGCAAGACCTTTTGTAATAGTTGAAATTTGAATCTTAGCAAATAAAGACTAGCAAGTTACGTTTGTCTCAATTATAGTATTTATTGCACCCCATTTGTATGAATGAATCATGTCTTGAGTAATTTGATGAGAGTGTAGTTTATATTGGTGTGTTTGATACTTCCTCCTTCCCAAAATGATTGTTCTTGTTTTATTGTAATTGTTTTGTAATACTTTAATTGACTATGTTGTAAACAACATAACTCATGTGAATCTAGGTTCTATACTACATGAATCAATGAAACTAATTGCATGAGTCTGCCAATTTTAATTTTGAATTGGATTCAAGAAAGATTCCATATGACCTAGTCAAAACTAACAAAAAAAAGCTAGGGATTGAATGTAGACAATTATTTTGTTAAAAACTTGAGTAGTTCCAAGTAATATATAATTTTTTAAGCTTTTATGTTTTAGGCCATTTGAAGAAGTTGGCTTTTGAAGAGATACTACCATACAATTAAAATTTTGGTCTTATCAATTTGTTATACATTATTTTGGATCAAGGTTTGTTTACACCAATAGATTTTAGTCCTTTATTGATCATGAAATTCATTGAGTTGAGTGTCAAGAACACTCTCAAAAGTAAGGATTTTGATGGAAAATCAATATTGTAACTAGTAAGACCATTTTTCCACCTTTGATAAAAATCATATATTTGAGAGTTGAAGGATCTCAAAATGAAGCTAGGTTAGCCTAATTAGAATAAACAATTCAAATACTAAATGATGAATGAACTTGAGCATGTCCCATGCACAAAAGTTTTGTTTCCTTCAATGCATCCTTTAAAAAAAATTATGCTTTTATTTTTTTACTTTTGTATTATAATGATTTTAAAAACTTCTCTATGCACAAATTTTTTAATTTAAAGAATATGATTATGCTTTATCTAAGACAACATTTTTGGTTCTAGAGAGGCCGTCAACCAATTGTGAATTTGAATAACAAAGTAAGATAATAATCTCATAGACAGTTGTGGTTAGAGGTTTAGATTCAAAAATTGTAAAAAAATTAAATTCTTCTGGAAACTGCTAATGTTCATAACTAACTATGAAAAGGGCTCGAAAGGGTTTTGAATTATTCTTCCAAATTGACAATAAAATTGTTGGGCAGTGCAACATTGCATACAATTGTATGGATATAGATACATAATCAATGAGTAATATTTCATGTAAATTTTTATATCTACTTTTAGTCAAATAAAGATTTCGTTTAATGATCAGATGAAATACTACAATTTCTAAAACAAAACCTATAAAACGTCAAACTCAATTTGACAGGAATAAAATCGAAATATGATTTTGGAACTGTCATGGCATACAAATTCAAGAGAGAATTTCATTTGTTTCTTTTAATCTTTTCTTTAATTGATCCTTAAAATTTTGGAAACAGAATGGTCTATTATTCCTTTTAAGTTCTTTTCCATACAATAAATTCTTCTCCATGTAATCATTTCCAAAAGCAAAGAAAGGGAGAAAAGATACTTAACCCCTAAAGGACCAAACGGCAACATAACAATTTTGGGAAGGTTAGTACTTGTAGAATAAGAAACATATTTTCAAATGTGTTTTTAAGGAGTAGTTTTCCAATGTAACAATTTTCAAACCAATTTGATTTGTAAAAAAAAAGTTATGATAGAATATGTACTTTTGCTTGTTTGTTGAGCAGCATGAGTAGAATGCTATACATTGTAGCTTAAATTTTGGGATCTTGCCCAAAGGTTGAAGAGCAAAAACTCTTCCTTGTCATATCTAACCCAACCTCATTCCATGAAGGCAAATTGTTTTTGCTTATTACCCTTGACTTCCTCTTTGTTAGAACTGGCCCTATGTTGATCAAGCTTGTCAAAGCCATAGTTTATGGCTAGTTTTCCTTTGTCTTTTCATCCTTTGAAGCTAGCTAAAATCAAGATTTATGCTCTTCACATTTTGAAAAGATTATTGTATGTGGAAGCTAAAAATTGTTGAAAAAATTGGCTTTGTATGAGAATTTTCATAAAGTTAGTTTCCTATTCTAAATTTTTAGTGTGTGTTCCCCAATTCAATATGTCATGAATTTTTTTGAACATATGGTCAGCTTTATCACAAGCATCAATCTAAATGAGTTTAAGCAAAAAAGTGAAATTTGCTAGCGGAAAAGCCTCCCTAAATTAGAGATGCCTAGAATTTGAATGCCTTTCAATAAAAATATTTCTCACTTCAAACCCTATAATCTCACAATTGGTGCGTGGAACATCTTTCAACTTTTTACCACATTATAATGAAGGAGTCTACTACTGGATCCTACTATAAATTGTACTAAGATTTTATTTTAAACTCTTTTTTACTTTTGCAATCAAACAACCCATTTTGAGTGTTCTTTTGTGAAACATAGTCAAAGAACTCTAAAGGTTAAACTCAAGATGTATCAATCAAGAAGAAGTGGTAGTAAAAAATATTGAATCTTATATTTAATTCCTAGTTAAAAGGCTATTACAAGGATAGTGCTATTTGGTGAGTGTAAAATGGTGAGCCCTCAGAGTAAAACAGTGAGCCGTGAGTAAGGAGCCAAGATTTTTGTGAGTGGAGATAAATTTTAACTCAAAAGTAATGGAAGAAAAAAAATTTAAAAATTAGAGACAAAAATCTAAAATGCACTCTATGTCCATAGTTATAGGTTAATTTAGTATTTTAACAAAAAATCTAAGCTTATGACTCACTACTCACAACTCACTACCCACGGTATAACATCCTCAGTTGTTGAAGTCATTATAAGGTAGGCGCACCCATAAGTTTGGAAATAGGGGTTTTGGAGTAGGTAAAATAATTGACTAATTTTGAAAATTGACTAACTTTGCAAAAAATACTATAAGTTAGGAAGTGGAAACCAAAAATTTTGGCATCAATTTCAAGGTTCCAATTGTAAGCATTTGTTCACAAAGATTTTTTCAAAGTCCAAAATCATTGAAATTGTAAGAAACATGTGTAAGAGATGCTAAAAACAAGGCTTGTTGGTTCTTAAATAGTGAAATGGGTACTCAAAACTATCATGCCAGTCACCCACAACCATCTCTTTGTCACCCATAACTATCACTTAACCCCTAAAGGACCATGGCCTTTATTTTGTCAAAAGAGACTCAAAACTACCACCTCTATGGCAAAGAGTAAAAAAGTTTGAAAATTAGGCATTTTGCATATCTGACCATAGGATCTTGTGCTAGACTACTATAAAAATGTGTCATACAAAACTCAAGAACTTTGACTGCATAGATTGGAAGTTATATGCATTTAAAGCATAAAAAACAACTTGCTTTGCACCTTGCTTGACTAGATTTTTTAACTTTGAATATTTTTAACTTAAAATTTTCAAATTTGGAATTCTATTTTTGCATGGTGGAAAGTTGAGTTGGGAATCTTGGAAATTTTTTTAAAAAAAGAATACTTAATTTTCATTCTTTCAAAAAACATTAGGTAGAAGAAGGTATGAGATTGAACAAAAACTTAAATTGCTAATAACCCTGCAATGGAATTGAAACAATATAATCCCAATGGCGAGATTGTTGAAGAAAGCAAACTTTACCCTCTCCAACAATTATTTTTGAAAAAATGTTGAACTTGCATTCAAAAATGAAGTTTATAAGTTATTTTTTCATGCTTGAGTTGCCCAAAAAACAAGATTGTCCATAACTTTCTCATAACTAGTCCAAATGGAATGAATCAAAGCTTCAAATGTAGACAAAGATATAATCTATAAGAAAAAAAGATTAAATATTTTTTCAAGTTTTTATAAGAATTTTTTTTGCTGCCCCTAGTCCCCTAATTTGTGCTTATTTGGGCATAACTTTTGCTCCCTAGCATCAATTGGAATAAAAATTAGATTCCCCAAAACCTAATGTGTTTTTCTATTTTCAAAAAACGTTTCAAAAAATTAAGACAAAAATTGAGGCCGTAGGTACCTGCCCAAAATCCCATTTATCCCCCATAGGGACAATGATCCTTTAGGGGTAAATTATCCATAACCATTTGATCTATATTTGTTAATCTTGACAATGTCAGGTAACTCCCATGGGAACATGACGGAGATGGGTGCGCCTACGTTAAGTCCACAACCAATTTACAGCCAACGCAATCTAAAGCCAAAAAGATGTTGATGATTTTTGTTACACATGACACTCATTTGAGGTTGTATTTGAAAAATTGGGCTTGGCAAGAATTAAATGCATAGTGAAGCTAACATACACCTTCAACATCTTTGATTTCCTATTCTTGGCTTTCAAACTGAATACGATTAATTTAGAATTTTGTGAGGGAATGATTGTGGGGGAAGAATTTGAGTAACAAATGAATCATTTTAAAGTCTTCAAACTTGACGTTGAGTACTTTTCAATTGCATTGAATTAATAAAAATCACATCCTGTATTTTTAATTTGATACTGTAGCATGGCAATCCATTACACTTTCTTGAAAAATGCCCATTATATGTAGTCAAATTACATAAGAGAGGTTGTCTTTCTCTCTCTTTAGGTATCATCCATGAACTTCATCTTGACACAAAATTATAAAAAATAAAAATAAATAAAAAATAAAAAATAAAAAATAAAAATAATTTTTTCTTTCTTTCTTACATGGTTAACTCTCACATCAGCGTATGTGCACCAAACTAAGCCTCTCTTTCATAAACTCTTTGACAAATTCGGCCAAGTGTCCTCTTAGCTACTAATGGATATGGAACATTCCACACTCTTCAATTGGAGGGAGAGTAGGCTTGCTGAATGCTACTGAATGTTATGTACCTTTGTAGCAGTTTTGCATTTATTTTGGGTGAGTTGCCATTTTATGATATCCCAATTGTCTGTCATTTCTAAATGTTCTTACTTGACGTAGATCTCTATTGAGATGTAAGAAACCAACTTCATTGTCCAAAACACGAACTTTCCTTTTAACAATTGAAACTCAGTAGCAATGACTCACTTGTGAGCACAATTTTTTTTCTCCAATCACCACAAAAGTTACATCAACTAACTCTTATTTTTGTGCAAGCCAAAACTTTTTGTTGAATTATTCACAAACCCATTTATCAAAATCAATATAATTTTAGTCACAAACAATATAAAATAACAAATCAATATGAATTGCAAAATTGATTCACTTATCTTCCATTGGGAGGCATTGGAGTTGGGAGTTGAGAAGGAAGATTCAACATCTTTTTAAAAAACATTCTAAGAACCATTGCCAAAATGATCAAAATTCATAAACTTGTAGGTTATTGAAAATGCTTTCTTGTTGATTTTTGGAAGTCCTTAGCATTTTGAATAGATTCTTTGATTGCAACTTTGCTTGTAGTCACTTCATTACCTCTCTTGATGAAACTTCTAGGTTGCCAAACTTCACATGTAAGGGGCATCAAAGTAGCATTTTAGGTTTTCTCTAAACCAATGTCACGCCGCTTGTCAACTTGCAAATGTGACACACACATTGTTGTTATAATTAATGCCCTCAACAACAACTACATTGCAAATGTCTATAAGTTGTACTTTCTTGTGAAACAAACAAACTCCTTCTAGAGTGATGTTCCAATAGCCGTTGAGCCAATTCTTTTCTTAACACCTCCCTCCTAGCGTTTGCCTACATTACCCAAATAATCATTATTGAAATAAATAAATAATTTGAATTTCATAATAACATGAACATATTATGTGTACACATGCACATTCATCCATATATTTCTATTATAAAGCACCAAGTACCTATTTGTCATAATAAATTTGAAATTCTCTAAAAGATAGGGAAGAGGAAGAGGGAGAGGAAAAGGAAAAGAGAGAGAAACAAGTAGAATAAGATAAATAACAAAAAGAGAGATAAAAAGGTAGATGAGATAGCACAAAGCCCGTGCAAGGTATGCAGTAGTGTACAATAACAACAACAATAATAAACAGATCATATGACGTGAATGAGTTTTATATGCTAAATTGATTTTGGTATGTTCTTATAAATTAAGCAAATTATGTGATTGAGTGTTGGAGGTTCGGTTTACTAAAGAGATGGCAATAACAATGTCTGAGGTAGATTTTTTGGTGTCACAACTTGTGGGCCTCGTAGATTCCGTTTGGGTAGAGCTTTTGAAATTAATTGTGGGTCCTAAGCTGCTCATAGAAACCGAATCTGAGCCCAAGTTTTGCCATGGTCTATAGAAAAACTTTGAATATCCTTGAGAACTCTACAATAAAATATTAATCACAATGTTATCCAAAAGTTCAATATAGAGATAATTAGGGATGTGTATTTTGGTGATACGGTAAATGGTATAAGATAATAAGCATTGATGTGTGATAGGTGAATTTCATCGTAAATGGATCAAATATAAGTTTTTAAACAATGTTGCGTTGATTATTTTGAATAAAGAATTGTAAATAATACTTAGAGAAGATGCATACTACATATAGGAATGTGAAAATTTCCTACTTAGTTTGAAAAGCCAAAGAAATTTTGTGGATGGCAAATTGAAAAGACATATTTCAATGGAGTGAAATTTGAGTTTTAAGAATCCTAGATTGCAATTTCACTTATTTGGCATATTACGGACTATCTAGAGTCCTCAATGAAAATCCCGTTTTTTCCTTTTTTTTTTTTGAGAATATATGCTAAACACGAATAAAAACTCTTAATATTTTTGCTTAAACAGGGAAATCTTTTGAAATTTTGTTTAAACATTAACATTATCTCTTAATGTTTTGCAAGTCCATAATCATATGAATACTCTATAACTAGTTAAATATGACATTTTTTTAATTAGCAAATTATTTGTTAATTTCAAAAGGACTTTAAAAGCTTGTGACATACCTCTTCAACATCTTTCACAATTGGAGTGTTGCCAATGTTTTTGGTCACTTTGGAAGGTGTTACCATTGTACTGGTTACTACATCATTGATATCTTGGCCAACGCCCTCCAAACGCCTAAAGTATCTCAATTCCTTCTTCCTAATTACTGAATATGTAAATGTCATTTCTAAGCAAATTCAAAAAAACATATCGTTGTAATCATAAAACATATATATGTTTTGTTGAAGGCATAACATGGCAGAAAAAATAGTAGGAAAGATGGTCAAATACACTCAATGGTCACAAGACAATTAAAAATTTATGCAAAAGCATGTAAATTTGAGCACGTTTTTGCTATTTTGATTTGCATAATTTTTAGGTAGAACTCAAAGAAAGCATACATTTTAGCAAAATCAAATTATTCCATAAACTAGTATTATGCAAAACTTGAAATTTAAAAGGTGACTTAATCCATTTCTACTCACTACAAGAGAAACTATCTAAATTGACTAAATGTGTCTAAATTGACAAAAAAATGTCCAAGTTGACACATGCAAATTGACCAAAAATGTTCAAATTGGCATTGTCCCCTTGTAGTGAATGTGGCTATATGCACTAAACACTTTAGATTACTATTCTAAAATAAAGATATCTAACACATAAGCATATAGTAAAAACTAAGATGTTGGAATTTAATAATTGACACATAATAGAAGTACTAAAAAATTTATTTATAATTTTGAGTGATAACATAGATTAGTGTGAAATGTTTAAGAAACTAGCTTGTGGCAATCTTGTGGCAATTTCTAGAGCCTTAACATAATTGAACATTCAAGCAACACTACTTTAGCCAATGGGTATAATGTTTAGTACTCTAATCCAAGCTTAGAACTACAACTATGGATTGTAAAAAACTGTAAGAGTCATGTGAATTACAAATTTGACTAATGTATATTTGTTGTTTAGTAAATTTATTCAAATAAGATTCATTTTGTGTCTAAGGTGAGTAGTATATAGGATTGAGGATGAAAGATATTTTGTAACTCAATCAACCCTTAAAGCTTTTAATAGCATTTTTTTGGCAATGTACATAGCAATTTTGGGCAGCTCACTACAAATGGGTTTTTCATTTTTTTCTTTGAATTTTTCATGCATGATGTATCCAAGGAGTAGCTTTAAGATCCAACAACTTTCATAACTTTTGACTTCACTGTTCAAAAGTTGTTGCATGATATGTAGTTTTCTTTGCTAGTTGGGCAACCCGAGCAGCTCAAAAAACTTTTTTTAAAATTATATGTTTTTTGGTTTTTTTTTCTTTTGGAGGCGGTTCTTTAGATTTATATATAAGTGAGGAGCTTTGAATCATTCAACTTTGAGTAATGAGATAAAAGTTATGAGGAGTTTTAGTTTGTTGGTAGAATATGGAGTTTCTCAAAACCATACCTACTAGCAAACTAAAACTTCTCATAACTTTCATCTCATTAATCAAAGTTGAATGATTCAAAGCTCCTCACTTATATACAAATCTAAAGAACCGCCTCCAAAAGAAAAAAAAACCAAAAAACATGTAATTTTAAAAAAAGTTTTTTGAGCTGCCCGGGTTGCCCAACTAGCAAAGAAAACTACATATCATGCAACAACTTTTGAACAGTGAAGTCAAAAGTTATGAAAGTTGTTGGATCTTAAAGCTACTCCTTGGATATATCATGTATGAATATTTCAAAGAAAAAAATGAAAAACCCATTTGTGGTGAGCTGTCCAAAATTGCTATGTTGCCAAAAAAAAGGTTGCTTAGCTGCTTCAAGTGTTAACCCCTAAAGGACCAAGTAGCCCTTTGCGACTAGTACAATATGGATTATTTTTCTTGTATTTGGAGTGCATCCACACCTTTGTTACATTTGAGAGCAACAAAGAAGTTAGAACATAGATCAATGTTGCTTTAGTGAGGTAGTCAAGATCCCAAATTAAAACTTATTGTTGGTAACAAATGCCAATCATATAACAGCGTACATACTATATGTTATAGTAGCTCGGTCCTTTTAGGGTTAATATACATGAAATAATCTAGGCTATATATGAAATTAAGAATTTTACTACCATAATAAATAAGTAGCTGAATCATATTCATATTCAGGAATTGTGTAATTTTACAACAAACATTTTTTGAATTTTCTGCTAATTGACTTTTTAATTAAGTGAACATAAACTTTATAAACGTAAACCACAACTTTGATTTAGAAAAAGATTTTAACTCTATATCATATAACGTCCACCTATTCTTTTGTTTAGACACTAATACACACTATGAGCAATTGTATTATAGTAAAATGAAATTTGAGAAACTAATAAAAAAACATTACTCAAGGATCTTATCTACAAAGTCACAATGGAAAATTAGAATGAAAGTTTAAATACCAATCTTCTGAGCATATTTACGATCTTGTTGCCTCTCAATTTCTAATCTTTGCCATTGCCCCCGATACACATCAAGAGATTCCTAAGCAAAATTTAAAACCAAGTTTTCATGTCATAACTAAACAATGCAAACTTTTACATCAACAAATGTATGATAAAAATTAATTCTTGAATACTTTTATTTTTTTGAGTTATTTTGGATAGCCTACTTTGGATCATGATTTTATCTAGAAATTTTCTTCATTCTAGCATAACATATTATCATTCTTCACACATGCTGAAAGAAGCTGAATTTTTTATATAAAGAAAAATAAGCCCTTCAATCATTATCTTAAAACCATAATTTGTTAGAAAAAACCACCAACCGTAAGCTTTTGTGACCCAGGCCTTGAATTCTCAAATAATGAAGCATGCCTGCTTATCAACAAGAAATTCTTTCTCATTATGTAGCTTGAAAAACCGCTTCAAATAGTTCACAAAACTTCTTCTTTCATTATGCAGTTGAATTAAAATGAAATCATGTAGTAATGGGAAGCATGGTGCAATAAAAGAAATTAATAGAATTACAATTTGTGTTAGAAATATGATTTTTTTCCTGGTTTTCAATATCTCTACAAGGGAATTTGTTTTGGAGATAGCGAATGAAAAACTGTCCACAATGGCTCATTTTAATCATTGTTCAAATATTGAGGACATGATTTTCTTGTAGTGTATTTATTAGAATAATCGAGTCTATATAATTTATTGCTACCTCTGCTTAAAACTTTCAAGGTGTTTCTTTTTATTATCAAGCTTGGCAAATTATTTGAATATAGTGCTGAAGAATTAGAGGGTTAACTTACGCAGTGGGTTCACTCACTTCTGTCATTAAATCTTGAGATTCTTCCCCCAAGCAGTCTGATTGTTCAGCCCCACCTGCAAGTAAAATAATGTAAAAATCAAGGAAACTTTAAAACAAAAGATAAATTTTAGAAGGAAATTAATTATCCCAAAATTCTCAAATTGCCCCTTGGAAGGTTATGCATATTTAGAAAATTAAAGAGTTTATTGTATTGCAACTTATATATGAATGAAATGAATGCTATGTTATTAGGTGAGAACGTTCGAAAATTAGAGAGAGAACTCATTCCATCACCTTATACATCCCTTGGGTTCCATTTTATATATTCTCAAAGTCTAAACCCATAAAGTAAGAGTACCCAATTTTGGCATTGATATAAGATACATAAAATAGGCAATCAAGATTTCTAGATTAGGAACAGTTATTTCATTTTTTAATATAATGTCCTTTACAATGGCGTTTGGCAATTTTTTTTAGATGCTTGTCATATTATCTTTACCTATATGTCATAATTTTACTAAATAGTGCTTAAATACTAAGAGAAATTTAAGTGATTCTTGTTTGTAATGCTCAAAAGATCTTTAGAACCAAACTCTTTTAGCATGGATTGGATCTTTTTCCCAAGTGAAAGGAATTAGTGATTACTCAAACCTTCTAAATTTTCTTCACCCTATTTGCAATAGTAATTCTTGTTTTTGGATTTTAAAATCAAAATTTGTTGGATCCGATAATGCCTTGTCACACATTCAAACTAATTAAGTCATAGTGTTTTGAGAAGTGGCTTGAAAATTCAAGCAGTTGTACTAAATTGGTCAAAGTGTAGATGTCATTGATGAGAATGTTACATTTTTCTTTGGCCGTCTTGGTAAACAACTTTTGCTTGGGTGGAAGGTCAGATGCAAGAGCGGAGAGCCCTTGCAATTGCTCTTCTACTTGGGGAGTGCTTAGTTGACACTTTTGATCCATTTGCATGACAAGGGCTTGAGCCCATGATTTGGTCCTATGTGTGCCTTGATTTTCCGCATGTTGGAATGACAAAGGCATAACAATGTCATGCAATGGAAGTCGCAATGGCATTGCATTTTGTTTCTTTGGGTTGATTTTGGAAGAGGGCCTACTTTGAAGCTCCAATTTCTTGGATTTCTTCATTCTATCCCACCATTCCAACCATTATAGCATATCAATAACAATGTCAATTGCATAGAGATTTCAATCAACATATGGACTATGAAGGCCAAACAAAGAAATAGACATCAAAGCAGCTTGATGACCAAGATATATTCCAATATCAAGGAAATCTTCTAAAACTGACCTCTCAAAGTATGGCCATTCTAATTGAGGATTTCCATAAGTTATTTACAAGAGCTCTAAATTGACAAACCTTCTAATTCTCTCTTCATTTTATGGCATGATTTCTTTTATTACCTTTACATTGTTTACAATTAGTTAAATATAGCTTGTTGAAAAGCAAGCCAATTGTTTTGGAGAAGCACATATATCATTTATATATTATCTATGAAGTTGCAAGAGAATGGGCTAGAAGATCTTCAAGAATTGAAAGATTGTTGTATTGTATATAGTGGCAAATCATCCACTAGGAATAATTCACATGTTTTTACATCATGAAAAAAGAATTACTCCATGATAGAGGTTTGATATTGAGGGAGGAATAATGAAACATTTTTGACCCCTCTATTGTCTTGGGGTTGTTTTTGGACTGCACTTTTCTTAAGTTAGTTTTACCTCTATATTAAATTTACTAGGTATGTTTAGTCTCCATGAATCTTCTTGATGTTATTATGTTTTTTTCAAAATTTGCATATTCTCCTTTGGTGTGAATGTATCATATTGAGTAAAATAAAATTCAATAAACATATTTTAGTGGATATAAGGATGTACAATGAGGTACTAGATCATAAACTATAGAAAATAAGAATCTTCTAACTTATTGATAAGAAGTGACATAGTTTGGTGCAACAACTAGACATTGACATTTTTGGGCTAGATAATTATTAAGAAATAAAATCTCAAGTTCATTATTTGATGCACAACCAAATTATTTTGCTCAATAAAAAAAACACCTAAGTTTTAAATTTTTGATCAATCTTAGCACTTATAATGCAGAGGAAAATTACTCAAACTAGGCAAATTCAAATTATTCTTGTTTTAACCCCTAAATCCTTGAGTGTCCCCTCAAGGGACAAATGAGATTTTGGGTAGGTACCTATGACTAAACTACTTTGTGTGATTTTTTGAATTTTTTATGGAAGATGGGGAATTCAAAGATCCGTGTGCACTTCTAATTTTTTTTTTTTTCATTTTGACATTTTTGAAGAAGTAAAAAATGAATTTCTGAATTTTTTTGGAGATGGGACAGTCCAAGTAGCCCATAAACTTTTTTAAAATTTACATTTTTTTGAAATAAAAATCTAAAATTGGTTCTTTGAGTTTACATATACATGGGAAGCTTTGAATCACTTGTTTCCAGTAAATGAAATGAAAGTTATGAGGACTTTTAGTTAACTAGTAGATATAAAGTAGAATGAAAAAAAAAAATTGATGTGCACACGGATCTTTGAATTCCCCATCTTCTATAAAAGTTTCAAAAAATCACACAAAGTAGTTTAATCATAGGTACCTGCCCAAAATCTCATTTGTCCTCCGAAGGGACACTCAGGGATTTAGGGGTTAAGAATACCCTCTAACAAAAAAGACGCGCATAGTGCGGTCTAAATGTATTAATGTTGAACATGTCCTCAAAATTACCTTCTAATTCTAATGTCACAAATTCATAACTAATTTAAATAATAATGCAAAAAATTAAACTCAAGAAGATTGGAGGGGATATATGTTTGTCAAATCTAATTTGTGAAGCATCATTGAATATCTCGATAGACTCTTTGAAAGACTCTCAATGGACCCTCCAGCTTGTAATTATAATCGTGTACTCAAAGTCTTTTAGTGTGGTAGACATGGATGCAATTTGGACTTGGAACTAGGCAAGATAATAAACATTGGTGAAATGTTATTGATAAAATTTCATTGACAAAAGAATTGACAATTTAATTATTTGCATACAAATTGCAGTTGAAATTAGGTAAAGTTCACAAACAACATATATGTATTGTGTGAAAAAATTATGAGAGCCCAAAAATTAGTGGATAGGTAGTCCAAAATTGTATGAATTTTTTTCAATATTTTTAATGTTGATCATACTACAATGAGTACCTATTTCTATCTAAACAATTGGAGCACGCTCTTAGGCACACTTTTGGAGTTGACTAACTTGATTTTCTCACTAGAAAAAGGAGAAACGCACCCTTTTAAATGTAATTTTTTTGTGTTAATTTTAATGTGGTTTATCTTGACAAGAAAAAATTTTGATTTAAAATTTGAATGAAATTTGATTTAAAATTCGAATTAAATTTGATTTAAAATTTGAATAGAAACAACATAAGAAAACAAACAAATACAAAATGTTATCAAACAAAGTGAAATTGTACTAAACTAACCAAAGCATGTTACTTTTATGGTGACGTGCAATAAGGGCCACAAATTATTAATTAACATAACATGATATAAGTCCATTAAAAATAAGAAAAAATGTAAAATCAAAATGTACCGAGTTTGTTTTTCATAGACCTGTACTGGCACTCCCTCAATGACCTGCAAAACAGCATTGCACATTTCTTAGTTTGTTGTCAACAACCAAAAAGGTTAAAAAAGCTTAAGTTTCTTGCTCTTTTTTTCATTTAAAAAAAAAAGGTTAGAGGGTTATTGTGTTACTCATTGACTAAGTCTTTTGTCATTCTAAAAGTTCTTTTGTATAAGTATTAAAGTTGTTTAAAGTGTAAAATCTTTGAGATAGATATGTGCTAAAGTGCTTCTTCACAAGCTTCTTTACTTATATGAAGGGATTGTACACAGGGGAACATTAATTTTCCTATTACAAAAAACTTGAAAGTTGTATTTAGTCCAATTGAATTCATGTTTTTTTGGTTCTTCAGGATTAGTTATAAAATTCTGAAGTTGATAAAATGTAGGACTGTAAATGCATTATGTTTAAAGTTGATACATTGAATAATCTATTTTTACATTTCTAAAAAAAATGGAGTTTTTAGAACACAAATACTATTTTCACCTATAGCTTTCATGTCTTATTGCAATTAAGGAGTTTTCCAATGGAACTAGAACTATTCATTAAGCAATCAATTAAGGTAGGAGCACCCATAAACGTCAAACTAAGGGTTTTGAACATGATGACTATTAATGAACATCTAGCAAATTATAGGATCCTATCAGGAACAAAAAAAAATGAGTTTGCACATTTGAATGTATTATTTGGATATTGTGAGAATAAGTTGTGAATTTTTAAAGAGCAAACTACCATTGCACCCATAACCACTCTCAAGATTTCATGTTCACATGTTGTACATCCTTGTAATAACATCTATTCATTTCCACAAATTTTCCAAGATTCTAGAGGTGACGGTTATGGGGGCACTGACGCTTATGGATGCTCCTACCTTATAGCTAAATTGGATGCACTCTCAAAAGTTGTAGAGCATAAGTCCACTAATACTAGCTATTATTGCATCAACACTGTATATTGCATATCATATTTGTTATCCCTTTAGCCATTGCACACAATTTAAAGCATTATAATATCAAAATGAAAATTTCTAAGAGAATGAAAATCACTATATTTATGTGTATGTTTACAAATTTTATTGAATTACCTCAATAAAATAATTCAATGTTTTCTCATTTTATGTATACAGTAGCTTCTCAAGATGATAGTCTAGAAATTCCTCTATATGGACATGGAATTGGGTTTAAGGTAGGAGCACCCATTAGAGTGCGTGTCCCCATAACCGTCACCTCTGAAATCTTGGAAAATCTATGGAAATGAATAGATGTAATGACAAGGATGTACAACATGTGAACATGGGTTCTTAAAAGTGGTTATGGGTGCAATGGCAGTTTGCTCTTTAAAAATCCACAACTTATTCTCACAGTATCCAAATAATACATTCAAAAGTGCAAACTCATTTTTTTTTCTGTTCCTAATAGGATCCTGTAATTTGCTAGTTGTTCATTAATAGTCATCATGTTCAAAACCCTTAGTTTGACGTTTATGGGTGCTCCTACCTTACATCACTTTACACTATTTGACTACAAGAATATTTTCAACATTTAATACGCCTTGCAACAAGGAAGATAATAACAAATTAACAATAGACGATTCTATCTTGTTTCAAATAAGAAATGACTATGTCAAATTAACTATTTATAAATTAGCATAAGTCCATATACAATTATCCAAAAATAACTATGATTTGCAAAATATTGGAAGATGTTGCACAATCTTCAAAACGTAGTCCTAATCAAATGATGCAAGCAAAACATCAAGAGACTTATGCAATAGATGGGGAGATCTCCAAATGTTCAATGACATAGAAAGTCCACAATTGCATGAACAAGCCATATATAGTTACATATGTTGTATAACACATGTTATTTTATTACTTCACGCACTAGTAATAACTCTAACTCAAACTAATTTTAAAATAGGTGAAATTCCGGGATGCACTAATAAAATAGTTGATAATAATAAGGTTGATTCAATGTAGTGTGTGCTATAATATTCAAATATTATCTCAAAGGATGTGACTACAATGATCAAAATTCCAAAGAGAGTTTGCAAGCATGTAACTCAATTAGAGAGTGTGTGAAGAGTGCAATGTTACAAAATCTAAGCCATCAAATTGCTACGTGAAGGATGGCAAAAGCCTTTGCCCAAAAAGATATTTGAAGAATAAGGGCAAAAATACATGTAACATCTTCACACTAACAAGATATATTTCATCCAAGTTAGTGTGAAGGGGTCTTGTACCATTCAAAAACTTGCATTTCAAAAACTTGCATTATTTAAATTATAACACTAGTAGAAAACTCTATATTTTATGATTTTTTGGTCGTGTTGATCTATTCACTTTTTTGTTAATTTTGGACAAAAATCAAAACAAAAATCTATTGATTTTTGTCCAAAATTCAAAATAAAAAGGAACTCATCAATGCAACCAAAAGAACAAAAAAAGCAAAGTTTTCTACTAGTGTAAAGAAGCATGTGTCTAATAATCATTGAAAATTAAAAATTCTCTATTAACACCAAGAATTCCAAATTCTCTATTGTAAAGCATCAAGTTTAAGCAATGGGTGTACATGTGTCACAATAAATTTGGATTTCATAAAAGAAGGGGAGAAGGAGAAGAAAAGGTAAAGAAAGGGAGGGTGAAAAATCATATAAAGTTCAAGGGAGGAAGGGAGAGGAAAAGATAGGTGAAGGAAGGATGGGTGAAATTAAGAGAGAATGTGGTTTAGAATTTGAAAGGAAAAGAAAGAGAAAGAGAGGGAAAAAAAGGTGAAAATCACAAGAAATTAAGAGAGAGACAATGCAAAGAGCAAGCAAGACATATATATTAATATTGAATCACTTGTGAATTAGAGATGGAGCTTAATACTGATTGTATTGAGTAATTATTAATTTTTGAGTACAAAGTTTCAGTTAGATGGTAGAAACCTGTGAATTGATGTGGGGAGGTGTCAGCTGAAGGGGTTTTAATTCCGATAGCCTTGTATGCTTCTGATACTCATTCTTCTCTAAACTCACACATGATTATATGGAAAATTAGCACCATTTTATCCTCAAATGAAGGTTAATTAGATATTTCATAAGGCCCTTTAAAAATAAAAACCATTTTTTATAGATTATCTAAACTTCACAAACAACAATTTAAAAAAACGTTTTGGAGATATATGTGAATTGTTTAGATATATCTCAATACTTTGTCCATTTTGTTGAAATATTGAAAATTTCCCAATCTTTTGTATATTTTTTAGTTACATGAATAGTTCACAAGTAGTTAAATACACCAAATCTTGATCATTAGTAAAAATCATGACATAATTTTAATTAAATTGGCAATTTTTAGTTAAGGTGACAAAACTTTGAACAAATATACTAAACTTAAATCTACACTTGTAATAGGTTCCAAAAGAAAGAGATTTTTTTGGGCAATTGTAGTTTTGTCAACCAATGAAATTTGTCTATCATTTCTTGTTCAAAACTATGAAATTCATCCAATTGATAGAACAATCTATCAATTATAGCAAACTTGATTGAGTTCTACTAGAATTATAAAAGAAATCTACTCATTCAAGATATTCTACAAAATTAGAACCTTTTAATTCCAAAATGCATTTAAGCACTTCAAGTTCATGGTGCTCACTTTTCAAATGGTTTGTAAAATGTTGTACAACTTGTTGTACGCCCTTGTTTGTCTTGTCATGTGTTTTGTGGAGGTCCTTCTTTGGGCATGCATTGAGGCTCTTTTTATTTTTCTTCAAAGCTTTCTTGTGCTCCAATGGGTTGTGTACCACCTTCACACATGCTTGTAAACTAGAATTTTCTTTACCACTTTTTTTTTTCTTCTTCTTCTCTTGCTCTTGTAGCTTGTTACTCCCCTTAGCAATCATGACCTACTTTGTTTTATCCAAAGAAAAAAAGAACCCCCAAACATTTAATTAATATTTTTATGATTCAAAATTTTGGGTTTGGACTAGACGTACAAACATTGAACAAGAAACAATTGCTAACATGTACCATGCAAACAAAACCCCAATCATGATGCTCATAGAAATGTTATTTCATTCTTAAGTTAGTTTTATGACATTTTTCTGGTATGATTTTTCAATACTTTTCATTGTAAAGATTTTGTGGTTCATGATAGACAAGTACGCTTCACTTCATAAACTCATTGTTCCATGTAAACAACAAGATTTCCAAAATAACTTCTAATTGTGGTAAGAAAAACAAAATTAAAATCACCACACTTAGAACTTCACATTATTTAAAACTAAAGGAGTAAATCTTATAAAAACCCATAACATTTTATTTTCCACCCATTTACATTGGTGGCTAGCAATTTAAAATCCAAAAGTACTCACAATAGATAGAAAAAGAGCAATGAAAAATACAAAAAACTACAATAATTTTGAAAGCAATCAATGGAACAAATACTTTGTCCACAATGATTGGATTGCAACAAAAATGAGTCATTATGAACGCACTTTTTCTTTTAGTGAAATCACAAAATCTTTGTCCACCAATTGTGAGTTTGAAACATATTGATTATTATACCAATTCATTTACTCTTAAGATTATTTCAACACAAACATGAGCAAGAAAATCATCATCTTCTTTGTAACCAAAATCATGTTATCTAGGCAATATAAACCTACTAGATCTAAGAATGTTTTCCTTAATTGGAGTCTTGTTGCAATGCTTGAACTTGATGCATCTTCTATAATCTTGATATCAAGCCACTTATACTAATGTACAGTAATTTACCACGCTTGCAAAAGAGTCATGGTGGATTGCTTGACTCCACATACTTTAGAGCAAGCTTGAGCAATAAACTTGCTTGCAAAGTTGGAGTACCCCATCCAGCTGAAGGCGCACACCGCCCATCATAACAATTATATCTCTGATACTACAAAAATCAATGAGCGGAGAGCCCTAAAAAACAAATAAAAGTCAGCCAAAGAAAATGACAAAACCACCTGTTGAAAAGTTATTGAATAAAACCGGCCATGTTTTTCAGAAACATCTAGAAGTAGTATAAACATGTAGAGGATATGTGGTGCATGCACTCAAAAATTTGGTTGAGAAATGAGAAATGTTGGAATTTAATCAATGAAGCTCAAAATCTCTCCAAACATATAGAAATACTTCTCAAATTGTAGTACGGTTGTTATTTACTATGTTCACAAATTAGGCTAAATTCTGCAAAACTCCAACCTAGCTTGTTCTTAATACATCTATCAAAAATATGAACACCACACAATGTGAAATTGAACTATTCTTTTTTTAAATGCTGCATTATTTATCACTCGAGTTAATTAGAGCATCTCCACCCATACAAGAAAACAACTGGTTCTAGAGAATTTTGGATGAATAAGGAGCAATTAATGCACAAACTTGCCAAAATATCCCATTCTCCTTGGAAGGTCAAAATTGAAGTTTTCCCAAGCAAGACAAGTCCTTCATATATTTTCATGATCAATGATGAAAAATCTATTTGCTTCTGTAAATAAGGAAACTTGTCATCGATTGAATGTTAATTTACCTAATTGGAAGGATGAGGGAAATTAGTGGTCAACCAAGGAAACAACAAACATTGTGTTTTCTTGAGAATTTTGAAGTCTGTTGGAGATGCTCTTTTATGTGAAAAGACATGCTTGATATGTCTTCTCATAGAACACAAAAATAATTCTTGGCCTGTTTTTTTTTTTTGGCTTTTTTGGCTTTTTTGGAAGTTTTGGGGATGTAAAGAATATCACAGTTGCAACGAAGTACACTGATTATAAATGGTTGTGCATTGTTATCATCTCTTTTGTGTGAGTGGAAAAGGCAGAGAGAGAAAGGTTTTGAATTTTTTGTCAGGGTTTAGCAGGATTTTAGAGTACAATGAACTAGTTGCCCCCTCTTTGTTTTTAATGTTTTTTCAAGGGTGGACTTCGTTACAAACACTGGAAGTACATGAATTTTTTTTGGAGCTGTTCAAACACAAAACTTGTACAAAAGTCTCCTGTTTGGTGAGCTTGTGTTGAACACTTTGTGTTGCTAAACTTTTCTTAACTCTTAAGCGCCTAGACTTGAAACCAAAAAGGTATGACCTACTTGCAATCAAAGTGCCCTTCTAGATTGAAAAATACAATTTACAAGATTGGACCATACAAATTGTTAGTAGAAAGCATCTCCATTGTGATGAGCTTAATTGGAGGTGGTTTCACCAAAGGAGTAATGAGATTACATTAGTTAACTTGAGTTGACCTAGCTTTTGGAGAGACAATATTGTCTCTTGGGCACTCAGGGGTTAAAGTTCTCAAAATTCTGTACTGCAAAGAATGTACATAAGTTTGTTTGTTCTTTTCTTTTTATTGATTGTGTAAACAATTGTGCAGCACAAACAGAGTTCATGTTTCTGTATTTTGACCATTTTTAGAGAAGTAGTGTAGGTAGCTTTTATTGTGAGCTCTACTTTAACTACACATGCTTGGTGCATGATACTTTACAAGCAAACAATTCAAAGTACATAACTTGTACTTTTGAGATAATTCTAATCTCACTTTGAAGTTGGCGTGAATTTAGAGTCTCTTTTGCTTGCTGAGATTTTACATAAAAGCGTCTTAATTAATCTCTAGTTTTGCGTTTAGAGCGTGCATAATTTTGTGATGAAAGGCACACTCATTAGGATTTCTTTTCTTTTTGAATCAACAAAATTCATAAAACAAAAATAATTAGGATAAAGGCAATATTATCGTAGAAATTTTAAAGTCTCACATGTTTGTTGCTTGGTAGAGGGAGCATGGGCTTGTTGATAGAAGAACCAACATTATGTGCCGGTACACCTTCTTTGCTCATGTTTTGGAAAGGAGAAGGTGAAGAGACAATTGCTAAAGTAAAGATAAGAGCAAATGAGATATGAAAGATAGTTGCTGTTGAAGTCATATTTCATGTCCACTACTATCCAATGAGTGCCCATTCAATGGAGTTGTATCAATTATTTCCCTTCATTCACATTTTATCTTTCATATCAAGTTTGGTTTTCTCACCAATCCTTCAATGTCTAAGAGTGCTGCTGTGACCAATACAATATAAGCGGCCAATACAATAAGAGGTATATTTATTGTATTTATAATATATTCACACCTTTATTACATCTGAGATTAACAAAGAAGTTGGAATATAGATCAATGCAATTCTAGTGAGCTATTTGAGATCTCAAATTAAAACTTCTTGTTTGTAGCAAATGCCAACTATACGTAAAACAACATATATATTATGGCCTATGGTCATTTAAGGCTTCTATATACTTTTACACCGGTTAAATTATGTTCTTCATGTCAAGGTTATTTTTTAAGCTAAGTAATTGATTACAAATGAATATATTGATATCATTACACTAAATATGTTTGGACATTGACAAGAGAATGAGACATGTTTTTGTTGTTTAAAAATACATGTTACAAGATGATTAGGGGATGTCAATAGAATTTGATATACTTTTTACAATTAATCAAAATTATATCTTTTGATGATTGTCTTTGAGCACTTGCACCAAAGCGCAAGATTTAGAACTTGCCACCTTCTTGGTTTTGGGCCATTAGCCTTGATTCTTTTGAAAAATACACCCACCATTATTACAAATTTTGTTTTGTGTCTTTTGTCAAGCCAATTGCAATGCCATGATTTCAAAATGAAGGGCTTTGTAGCAAGTACAAAGACCCTCCACGTTAGCATTGGGAAAAAAAATTGGGCCTTCCCATGTTAGCACTCCCTTCCCAAGAACTCAAAAGACCATTGGATTTCAATGTCCCACTTGTCCATGACTAGGACATCCTTTCATGTGAGGGGGTGGTTGGTGAAGTTATTTTTGGGCCACCAATAATTGATCGGATGGGGTTCCAGTTTTTCTAAAATCCCATCTAATCAATGATTAGTGTGCCAAAAACAACTTCACTAGCCACCCCCTCACATGGAAGGATGCCCTAAGTCTTGACATATTGCTTGGTGAAAGACAAAATCCCAAAATCTGTGCACAAAATGTAAATCCAAGAGCCCCAAGTGTTTATAAGATACAAAGAGTTTGTCATTTTATTTGTATTAGCACGCTTAACCCTTAAAGGACCAAGCTATTATAATACATAGTATGTCCGGTGCTGTATAACTAACATTTGCTACCAACAAAAAACTTTAACTTGGGATCTTGACTACCTCACTAGAACAATATTAATCTATATTCTATCTTCTTTGTTGATTTCAAATGTAATAAAGGTGTGGATGCACTCCAAATATAAGAAAAATACCCCATATTGTAAAGGGCTGCTTGGTCCTTTAGGGGTTAAGCAAGACAATTAAAAGATCAAATCAAAACCAAGGCCCATTCATGGCACTTTTCCAAAGTAACAATATAAATGCTTAGTATACCAACAATTGCGAATGTCTATTAATATATTATCATGCATCATTACTAAACACAAAGATTTTTTTTTGTGTCAAGCCAAGATGTGATTTCTAGGAATAACATTTTCACCCTATCAAAACAAATCTCAATACTTTTTAATCAACATAAACACTCTTGAAATAAGAGCGTGGACTACTCACTAAGGCATAAGAACCATGCAAGTTCACTTCAATGCACTTTAAGGTAGATACACCCAATGCCGCTCATGCACCCAATGCCGTGAGTCTGTACACTAGGCAATCATTTTGGAACCTAAATGTTGACTCACCATAAATAGCTTATTTTCTGGAAAATAAGCTATCTATGATAGGTTTGCATTTGGATTCCAAAATGAATGCCTAAGGGTACAGACTCACGGCATTGGGTGCATGAGCGGCATGTATCTACCTTAAAGTGAAGAAGGGCAAAGCTTTCACAACGGCTCAAGAACGAGATATAAAATACTGATCCAAAACTATTTCAACTTGGCACTGACCTACAAAGCTTGAGATCACAAAACTCAATGAAATAGGAAATTGGATAGATACACTC
Organism: Ulota crispa; assembly: GCA_963920765.1. NCBI lineage: Eukaryota > Viridiplantae > Streptophyta > Bryopsida > Orthotrichales > Orthotrichaceae > Ulota > Ulota crispa. The sequence continues at coordinate 4,258,736 of OY987251.1, read as the reverse complement.
CAAATGGTCGGTCTCTACTATTGACAGTCACACAAAGGCCTTCACAGATTACAGTAAAACTAGTGAAACTAAAAAAACAAGATTTCCAAAGATGTCTAACATGAAGTTGGTACCAGTAGAGGGTCAGAAACTTTAACAGCACACAATTCGCATTTGAGACACAATATACAGTAAAGTAATAAATGCTCCAGATAACGCAGGTGTGAAAATTTACAAGAGGTCACAAGCTATTATTACAGGGCTTGGCTAGAACCGGCATACTCCCGAGCACCACAAAACCACACCTCCAGAGACTACCACCAACCTCCTACAACAACAAATTTGATCTTGAGAGCCGACCGTCAGAGTCCTCGAAACGAACTCTCAAGACATCTGGCACCAACCAATTATGGATGCCACTAAAAAACTTTATGGGGATTAACAGAAAATGTCGAAACTACTCACTATTTGAAACTAGCTGTAACCATGTAAATGTACAACCAACCAAGGAATCAGCTTGCTGAAGCTTTTGTGACCTAAAGAAAACCCTCCAGTCAATGTTTTCAATGTGAGAATGAACTATCAATATATTTACAGCAATATACATTAAACGTTGCTGAAGCGCAGGAAACCGAATTTTTTTTGGGGTAACTTTCTCCAATCGTTTACGCTATTAGTTTCAGAATAAGACAGCACGAGGTCCACACAGCCATAGAAGCAGCTCGAATTACGATGGGATGCTTATAAACCCTGCAGAAAAAACAACCACAGACAGAAAATCACTCAGACAAACTCTTGCTTAGTTGAAACAATACAAAAAAACAAAAAATTGCATATCATCATCATACTACTAAAATCACAAGCCCCTCTATAATATCACATATCACATATCACTCTCTATAATATCACATATCACTTATCACTCTCTATAATATCACACATCACTTGGCACTCTCTATAATATCACTTATCACATATCACTCTCTATGGTATCACATATCACTCTCTATAATACCACATGTCACTCTCTATAATATCACATATCACTCTATAATATCACATATCACTCTCTATAATATCACATATGTAGTCTTTGTGATATCATAATACTAAACTCACAGTGACTTTGTAATACCACATCTTGACCTCTGTAATACCACATCTTCAGTCTCTGTGATACTATCACATAGATACGATTTGAAGACTTACTGAAATTTTTACATTGCATTCTATTTTAACATATGAAAATCTTAATAAAAGTCTAATGGTGAATGCGTAGCCTAGTAAGCGCCAACTGCTAGTTACCATTGAAAAAACAAAAAAAAAGATGCTGCCAACAAGAGCAATGGAGTGACTTACGATAATGCGGTTGCACCCCATGAACCAGCCGTATAGAGAAACTTCCCGGTGGACCACAGTGAACGGAGTTTCCCTTTCTTCTCCACTTTAGTGAAGGCTTGTGTCATCGCTGTAAGAAATCCCGCCATCAACAACATCAGTACAAGTCAAAAGAGTTTAATTTCGATACGCCTGAACTTGGTAAATTATGAATAACACATCATGATATTGCACCTAGTCAAGCTTAGCAGAAGCAAAGTACATTTCAGATATAAATCTGCGAGACATATCAAATATACTAAAGAAAGAACATTACCTTGTTGCAGCTCCTTTGGAGTCAAGTTCTGGTAAGAAAAAACCATCACATATCCGTAAGCCATGGCAAAAACTCGTTACATTTTCGAGGAAAATATCAAGAATAAATAGGTCTTAGTTATCCTAGTGTAGCCTGTGCCGTTGAGCACATTTACTTAGCACTTTCTAACAAAACTTCATGTGCCTGTTTTCCTAATTAATGTGACGTCTTTTGGAAAACGCTTTGAAGTTCAATAATACTTAATCTACAAGTCCAAGTTCACACACTCCTCATTACCGAGAACCTTGTCACGATAGTTTATGTGGCCTCAGGGTTTGTAAGGTATAAACATGACAAAAAAATACAACAACAAAAAATAAATAAACTACCGTTCTCAACAGTATATTGATTTGAAATGAAGAGTAAGAAGTACCTTTGCCTGAGGGATTGATGATATGTATCGAGCTATATAACTTGCAATACTATCCACAATATCCTCCTGATTAACAATTACATAGCCATCACACCCCAGTTCATCTTGCACCTCCTTGATGTCCTTATCCGGTTCGTTCTCAGAGAGCCACAACCACCAATTCGGGTCATCTACATCAGCCTTCACATACGTGCCATCTGCACAACAACCACAAGCCCGGAGCTGCGAATGAGAAAACAATAACTTCAACGAAAATCAGGCCTCCCGACAACACTAATTAAACCCCTACCGAACCGAGAGACCAAAATTAGCCTTATTAATTAGGGAAAATTCCATGGATACCCCTAAACTTCGCAACATATGCATAGATACCCCTGCTTCTTCAGAAATTGCACATATACCCTTGGACCAAAATTTTCAAGCGTTTGTTTTGTTGTGCATGCCACTTCCCTTCTTCCTTTGTGCGCACGTTGCTTCTTCTTTTGTTTCATTACATTCCCTTCTTCAACATTGGTCATGAAGAAAGTACAAGCACAACAAAACAAACGCCTAAACCTTATAGTCCAAGGGTATTTGTGAAATTCCTGAAAAAGCAGGGATATCTACGTAAATATTGCAAACTTCAGGGGTATCCATGAAAACTTTCCCTATTTATAAACGATTCTGAGTAGCTCATATGAGGATATTCCTTAATCCAATTTCATTAATTTAATGACCAGCGTGTGCAATACTTCTTCATTGGTTCTAACAATATGTAAAATTTGTCTTATCTAAATTCTCTTTTCAAAATATCGTCAATCAGATGAAACCAAAAATGCTGGATAATTTAGGGTTGAAACATCACAATTCTTCATCCATTACACAAGTTGATTACATGTCGACTTCTCAAATTCCGTAAGTAAATTTTAAAGAGAATTACCTTCTGCCAGGGGTATCTATGTAAATATTGCAAACTTCAGGGGTATCCATGAAAATTTTCCCCATTTATTAACGATTCTGAGTAGCTCATATGAGAATTATCATTACTCCAAATCCATTAATTTACTGACCAGCGTGTGCAATATTCTTCATTGATTCTAATGACATGTAAAATTTGTCCCATCTGAATTCTATATTTCACAATATCGTCAATCAGATAAAACCAAATATGCTCGCCAATTTAGGGTTTAAACATCGCAATTCTTCATCCATTCCACAAGTTGTTGCTTACATGCTATCCTCACAAATTCTGTAAAAGAGACATTAAAAAGAATTACCTTCAGCCCTCACGAGCGTTGTATCACTAGATGTGGAGGCACCGTCACTCTGATACGGATGTAGCTTATCCAGAAAAGCCGGTGACGCCACTCTCTGTTTCAATTGCTCATAAACCTGCAATGCAACAATACAAATGAATAAAAAACAATTGCTCATAAACCTGCAATGCAATAATACAAACAAATGAAAAAAAAATTGCTCATAAACCTGCAAATGCAATAATACGAACAAACATAAAAACAATTGCTCATAAACCTGCAATGCAACAATACAAACGAATAAAAAACAATTGCTCATAAACCCGCAATGCAATAAGGTAGCAGCACCCATAACTGTCAAACTAAGGGTTTAAACATGACGATTATTAATAAACATCTACCAAATTATAAAATCCCATTAGCAACAGAAAAACGATGAGTATGCACTTTCCAATGTATTATTTGGATACTGTGAGAAATAAGTTGTGAATTTTTAAAGAGCCGACTGCAATTGCACCTAATACCAACACTAAGGTTTCATGCTCACATGTTGTACATCCTTATAATTACATCTATTCACTTCCACAGATTTTTCAAGATTTTAGAGGTGATGGTTATGGGAACAGTGATGGTTATGAGTGTTGCTACCTTAATATGAACGAATGAAGAAAGACAAAGGCACCGATCAATGAATGAATAAAAAACGATAGCAAACCCTTACACGAAACCCTAAAAACCGAGAAAGAGGAAATGAAGAAGAGGTTGCTACCTTAATATGAACGAATGAAAAAAAACAAAGGAAGGCAAAGGCAGCGATCAATGAATGTATAAAAAACGATAGCAAACCCTGCAGCGATCAATGAATGAATAAAAAACGATAGCAAGCCCTTACACGAAACCCTAAAAACCGAGAAAGAGGAAAAGAAGAAGAGGTGTGTGTGTGTTTGTGTTTGAAATTTGCGCACCGCCATGGACCGATCAACAGAAACCTTGCCGCTCTCCACTTTCTGCTTGTGCAATTGCTGGAACGCCTGCTCGTACATGTGAATCGTGGTCCGGAGGCGCTGGTTCTCTCGGCGCTGCATGTCCAAGTCGCTCTCGACCTCCGCCCAGTCCCACTCCCGCGTCACCTCCATGGCCACTTTGCGCTCGTGGCGCCACTCCAAGGCGCCTACCATGGCCTCCGCCATCTCCCCGACCGCCACCACCGTCTCCACCCCATGCGCCCCCACCATCCTCAAACCCTAATGAAATATTGAGAGAGTGGAATTGAATGAATCGGAGAATTCGGTTGAGACGAGATTGAGAATAAGAAAGAGAGTTGGAGAGAAGTGGGAGGGGATGGTGGAGGCTTTGGTGGTGTTGTTGTTGTCGTCGTGGGAGGAAGAGAAGGAGGCGAATTGGCGAAGAATGCACTCCACTCTTGGGGTGAGGAATGAGGATGCCTTTGTAGGGGGGAATCTTTCATTCGTTGCGGAGATGACTTTCTGTCGACTTCTCATCCGTGTGACGCGCCTTTGACTCTTCCAAGTGAGGTCCACCTTAAGTATGGGGTAAAAGATTTCGGCACCTCTTCAAGGGCCTTTCCCCAAAAATAAGGTGTCCTCTTTAACCTCTTTAACCCCTAAACGTCGGCTCGGATAAAAACCGTCCTTTGTCTTTTAAAAAAGCCACTGTAGTCCAAAAAAATTGATTTTGATCTGATTTCTTTCCAGAAGTGATCATAAATGCGTAATGCACCATGGAAGGCAAAAATAAAATTCATTAAATACACTTATAATTTTAGGTACCCCAAGTTCAGAATCACTCCGTTAGGTCTCAAGCTGCCCTTATTGCAATTTTCATGGAATCAACATGTACTGTTGACTTTTGCAATTTTTTGAGGCAATATTATTGGTGACCAACTACAAAATATTATAGAAGCTAAAGTTAGGGCAGGCCATGGTGACCCACCCGACGCTTAAGGGTTAAGGGTAAGTTCACACTTGGTGTTATGAGGGGTATTAGCAAAGGAAAATTAGATGTATTTGGGCACACTTTTAGATTGCATTCATATTGTTAATACCCCTCCTAAGATCAAGTGTAAACGTACCCTAACTTAACTTGTAACTTTGCTTTCAAGTTTTGGGTATCTTATTTTTGGAAAGGCCATAGAGGATGTGCTCGACTACTAAGTTAGACCCTAAATACTCAAGGCACCAAATTCTGGTGTCCAACATATTGTGAAGTTGGATAAACTTAACTAATTTTTGGGAATTGATATTATGCACATTGGGGTTGATGTATGTACACCCTCAGGGTAAATTTTAGATTTATATCATCATAAAGTTGAATTTGAGAATTCTAAATTCAGATTTGGACTTTGAGACCATGATTTAGTCTGGAACCATAAAAAAAAATTTGAATTCAACAACACCCAATGAAAAAGTTTATCTTTTTTTACAAACAAAAGTAAAAGTAACACTTTTTCCCCTAGCTAAACTTTTGCATTGGGTGTTGCTGAATTGCAACTTTTTTTATGGTTCTAGACTAAATCATAGTCTCTAAATCCAAAGTTGAATTCAAAATTCTCAAATTTAGCTTTACAATGGTAGAAATCTAAAACTTACTTGGGGGGTGTGCAAAAATCAACCCCACAGTGTGCATATATCAATTCCCATTTTCTTAATAGATTGTATTTTTGAACTAATTTTTTTGAAAGCTAGTTTTAGCATCCAGAATCTAATTTTGAAAATGATTAATTATGATTTTTCTGTTCAAGATTATGTGCAAGGGTTTTGACTTTCCATAGCGTTGAGAGCTTTTGGATATGAGCCTCAAGTACAAATTCAATCATAATGTACAAATCAAATAACAAAATCTAATCACCATATGGAGACATCTGTTTTACTAAATTTGGTCATGATCACCCCAACATTTAAATCTCTATAGAAGGAATTTTGAAACTTTTTGGAGATTTTTTTAAGAAGGAAAGATGTGCATATGGATGTTTGTTGCATATTCATGCAATCAAATCTCAAAAATTCATCATCAATGTGTTTTAATCAAATATCAATGAAAACCATGAATTTTATCTAAAATAATTCACCTAAAATAGGGTTTTGATTTTTGGAACTCAAAATTTGGTATGCTTCATTTGAGATTGTGTAAGAATTACAAATCACTGATATAAAATACAAAATGCTAGTTGCTTCCATAAAAGGCTAAGTTCTTTCAGTGGTAGAATGGGGTGGGTGTACAGATATGCAACGGCAGTGTACATGCTTGTGGGATCAAAAAAAATCATCACCGATACTGTTTGATCAACTTCTCATAAAACATTGAAAAGGTACTGAAGCTCTTGACATCAAAAGAGTTTAGGAACTTGAAAACCGACCTTTAGTACGGCTACTTGTGAAGGGACGTATTGGAAACTGTTTAAAGAGAGAGGAGTGTATTCAAAAGCACTTGAGAGCATTATATAACAATTCTATATTCCTGGGTTTATGATTTGGTCACCAATAGTCCTACTACGGCTTTTAAAGTGAAAGTTGTACAAGCACTGACTAGATTAGAAGTCACTGTAAGGTTACTAGTAAAGAGCCGTCAAGTCGTTAAAAGATAATAAAATAACTGTATAGCGGCCATCGCTAAGAAAAACCTCCACAAAGACATGCAATTCCTACACCAGCTTAATTTCAGCGGTGAACACTCTATCACGGAAACGATATTAGTGATATGTACACTCTCGAGATACTTTGGTAAATAATATATCCTCACTCCTCCTAAGAATGGGGGATGTTTCCAGAACATCCCGTAACTGAAAGCCGAAACCTCTTCAGAGCTAGCATGAAACAATTCAATAGCACGATCAAAGTGACCAAATCATTATCCTGCATCCTATTCTATATACTGTGCTTGTGGCATGGGGTTGTATTGGCGAGGTGCATCATCTATAACTCTTTAACTGTAAGGCGATACACAGGACCTCACTGCAAAAAAAATGAACTGCGAACTTCCTGAAAGTATATTTTCACAAAATACCTGGTGATCTCCGGATGGAAAAATCCACAACCCCAGATTAGAGGAAAGGACAAAGATGCAGCTCGATATTGATCATCAATCTTCCTCATTGTTACTTCTTGCGCGATCCTCGTATTATGTGAGTTCAGAAAATTGGTACAGCCGCAACCTGCTTTTGGAATCTTCGAAGCCTCGACTCCAGCTGTTTAGGGGTCTATGTCCACAAAATTGCAAAAAGTTCACACCTCTTTCGATTTAAATATGCGGTTCACTTCATGCGCAGGACTTCCATTGATTGGTGTTGGAGAAGCCGAACTTGCGAATCTATGGCTGGTTGAGAACTTTTTAACTCCACTGTTCATCAGCTTGCTAGCCTTGGCTACTCCAGAATTAACAAACCCCACACCCGAATTACCTAGAGCTCCAGCACCAGTGCCCATGAATTTCACCCCACCTGATCCAACAGTGGTAACTCCTGTGCCCACTATCTTCACACCTCCTCCAACAGCGTCCATAGTGCTCTCAACCACACAAGCCTTCTTCAGATCTTCTTTAACTTGGAGTTCTCTTTTCTCACCCGCCATAGCATCGTCTTGCTCCACCTTTGTGTAAGGGTGGTAAAAGAGCTGGAGGTTTATAGCGATTGATGAGTTAGAGCAAATTAACTAGGTCGTTTTATAATTAAGACAACATGGCTACAGATCTTATAGACAGCACAGCAGCTATCACAGACAATCTATTGATCAACATTACATGAAGATGAAACATTTCAGGAGTCTGCATATGTTAATCCATCAGCAAGAATCAAAACTTGCCTCAATCGCCGCAAAGAGATAAATATGTACCTTGCCATTCTATGGTTATAGTAGATTTCTGGATCTCTATGGTGTGGGTTGATGCAAAGAAAAACGAACTTCAAATAAAAAAGACAGAGTGAAATCATGCAGGAGTGTAAACATAATGCTTACTTTGATAGTGATGGTGCCACGATCGCCTTTGTCTTTAACTCGGACAGTGTCCAGGGATGGAGCTAGTTTTTTTGTAATCTCAACTTCTTTATCAGGTTCCAAATCAAGCAGTGGTAAAGAAGTTATGCCAAGTTCTTTATCCGTTCCAAAGTCGTCGTCCTTAACCTGTCGGGCATCAGAAAGCAAGTCAGTACAAGACAATCATACATATGATCAATCTCTGGAAATCGGGAACAGATTTGTTAGAAGAAACTCTAAGACACCATAATAAAAAACGACTCATTCTAATCTCAAAATTTGAGCCATAAATTGGTCTGCAGATCTTGAGCCATGTACAAGTACAAAATTTTAATATCCGCATATCTTTCCCACTTGCCACTGACGTTCTCTAATGAGACACGACTTTAAAAGCCAGTTTTAGAAGCACAAACCTGCAATATCAGAGTCTGTGTTTCAGTATCCTCCACATCGAATTCAAAGACCTCATCGGGATCTCTATGGGATTTTCCAGCCCCACTCCATACAGGATTCAGATTGTTGTTAATTACCCTAGTCTTTTTCTTAAAGAGCACCCGTATATATAGACGAACATATGGATCCGATTTGCCAATCTTTTCCATGTTCTTTAGTCCTGTAGCCTTTACCACTGTGACACGCAACTTGCCTTGAAGCTTTAATCCGAGAACACTATAGCCAAGCACAAAGGAGTTAGAAGCTGTTTCGCTTTGTTGCCATCACAAACGATGACAAAGTAACACTCAACGCGATGCAACTGGGAACTAGATCTCTCCTTCCATTCGAGCACGTTGTCAAAAAAGAAAAGGCCTTTTAAGAGTGATTAGAGAGTCGGTGCAATATTCAGGAAATCAAATACGAGAACATGTATGACATGTTTGTCATGCTCATTAGATTGAACGTGCAGACTGCGTAATCTTGCAAAACCAATAGTAAGAAACATAGAGGCACTGTAAAATGAATGGACTTCATCAAGAGATTCACCTTTTGATGTCTGCAGGTGTGTTACCGATAGGAATAACAATTCTGTGAGGCCACTCCAGTTGATCCGCGATAGAGCTGTGCACCAAATCCTTCACAATAAAGATACATGCTTCAAGAAAAGTAACAGCTGGAGAACCATTGTAAACAAATGTGTATGTTCAGGCTCTAATGAAAACAAATAAAAGAGTGAAACAACGATCAGCATCACTCAGATTCAGATTTCAGATGAGAGAGCTACATAAAGATCCTTATTGAGTCGAAGGATTACATTAGCCTTTGATGCAGCATGCTCTAATGTAAGTTGATGAACAGAGACTTCAGGTTCAGTAAACAACCTCAATCATGTCACCTAGGCCAGGAATAGATCCAGTGCTACCTCCAATGACTTTTAAATTATAACCAATTTGGTATTTTGGCTGCAGGCAAATAGGAGTCAGGAGTTACAAGACCCTGTACGAACTGTGTAGAAAACAACCACGTCTAACAAGTTTGCAAGCAACAGTATATCCACTCATCCCCTGATGTAAGGCATTGAACAGATACTGCTCCCCACTAGAAACAAGAGATTTCCAAAAACAGACCCAAGTGCAATGGCAACTTACATTAGGTAGAATAGCAACAACAAGGGCAGCTATACACGGTATCTCCTCTGAAAGTTGGAAGATCACACGAATTGTTGCATAGAGTGACAGACGTTTCAACTGCAAGTTGCCAACAGACGATTTTTACTCTTGGTACTTAACCTTAAACTTTTGTGTGAAAATAAAATCATCCCACTCATAAATCCACATAAGTCACAAAACCCAGCAATTCAGCAATTAGATCCTTGATACTAACTAAGATAGGTGCAGCGCGCACTTCTAGACCTACAAAAATTGAGGTCTTTGATTTTTTTAGCACCTGAACGGGCAATTCGGTTCCCACAACAGCTACGTGTAGTACAATTTCTCCATCTCCAGACCACTTGAAGTCCACATCCATATGCACTTGACCTTTGTGCAATCCCTGGACCCTTATTCCTACACAATAAAAACCAGAGTTAGCGAAAACATGCAAGTTAAACATACTGGCCCAAACATCTGAGACTCTTTCGAGCAGAAGACTTTATGAACTCAGAGTCTAACCATCAATGTACGGAGGCACTTTTCCAAGATAAAATTTCTCGATTTTGAGCGATGAAATCCCAGGAGGCCTGTACATCTCTAACATCGGCTCGAGCGCAATCTTCACCCGTTGTTGAGTGGCCTGCACACACAACCATGGCAAATACTCTTGATTCTTTGGCACTGTTAAGTAGACTGAAGGCCACATTATCACTACTTTCCGTAACAGAAAGCCTCGCTAATACAAAAGAACTTAGAAAAGTAAATATAATTGTAATACAAACGAAAAACCGGCAGTGTTTTCTGATTTCAGACAAGCACGCATACCTGAACCACAAATGGCCAAAACTTAACCAGCATTCCATTTAACCAGTTAACCTGTCGCATATCATCAAATCCAATAAGGATTAGCAGTGCATCGTACCTGAGTGCTGGCAGAGTTAGTACCTACCGTTCAAGAAACAGGCTAGATAACTGTATACATTATGGCGAATCTACGCAGAAAATATCATCACCAGCTAGTAGACGGTTTCAAGGTGAACGGACTCTACACCTAAAAAGGCTATTTTCTCAATTCAGAAGGCCTAGGTGCAAAGTTTCATACCTTGTCAAAGGTTAGAAATGAAATATGGCTTGGATAGTTATTTCCACACAGCTTCTTGAAGTCCACTTCGTCTGCTTCGTTTAACAGCTTTATTGCAGCAGTCTGACAACAAAAACTGGTAAAATCTTTAGGAGGTCATAATCTGCTGCAGAGAGAGATTTGTATTTCGACACGCAATTCCAGTAAGCCACAAAAAAAAATGAAGACTGACTTCAGCACAACAAACACACACTCTATACGGCTAGTACCATAAACAATAAATGTTATCGAGGGGCAAGAATATAGAACAGGTCGAAAAGGGAATGCCAATGGGAATGCATGCCTGTTTTTCCTAATAACACAGTAACAAAATTAAGACGATATGCCGTACGACTAGAGCACCACAGATGCACTGTAAGAAGTATTTGAAACTCCAAGAAAGAACTCAAAAAAATTGTGAGGCTCTTAGAAATCCACAAAATACTTTTGCAAGCAAAAAGACAGCTCTCGCGCTCAAAGAGTTATTCTTACAGTTTGAGATGCAACAGACTCTAGCGAGAGAATATGCACCATTCTACATCAAAGCAGCATGACGGACGAGCCAAAATTTCTACAGAAAGCAAGTGATGTAGATTGAGTACCTTCCGAACCCTCCAATTCTGTCGTCTGTCCGACAGATACTTGAAACCGGCAACAATTCCCACCCCGACCAGAAATCCAAGGATAAGCTCGCCGAAGAGCCCCATCGTCAATCCTTGCCTTTCTTGATCCGGAAACACGCGCTCCTCGTGAGCATATAATTCGATGATAATTACTCAGCCTACACACTTCGCCACAATTCGCAGAAAAAATTCAACTTCCACATTTGTTGCCATCTTCCTTGTTCGCTGTTGGCAATAGCAGTAACAGCTACTTCATTTTCTCACTCGGCGCTCCTCCAAACTCTATCGCTCATCCCGCTAAATTCTGCAGAAGTTGCGTTCAGTCAATCTTGTTGCATAAATGGCCACTGAAGATACAAAAACGGCCTAATAATATAACCTGCGTAAACACGACCAATTGTTCACGAAAGAAAACAAGATGACATCGACAAAAGTTAACGTTTCCTCTTTGGCAAACTAAATTCTGTTGATAAACAAGTGCAGAAACAGGTAGACTTCATATAAATCATAACTACGCCTCCAAGCTTCAGAATAACAAAACTCCAAACTAAAAGACTTAACTTACTATTCCATTCCTCGTCACAACATTACAAAAGCTCAGAAGATCGGCCTCAAATAGTTTCAAAATCTTGTTCGAATCTTTCACTCAGAAAATAGAGTGATCTCGCCAGTTTTCTGAATAACAAGCCAATTTCCATTGAGAAAAAACATGCAAAATCAAACAAACAAACTTCGTATAATCGTAAAGACGCGTCCAACCTCCAAGATTGCAGAAATCACACCACAGACTTACTAATTTTCGAACCGAAATTCTATGTCTACTTCAGTCGCTTGTGCAAACCGCAAAAGCCTACTCACCTTCGAACACCGACAGACTTCAGGCATACACTTGAATTAATAAGCTACTGCGTGACAAAATGTATTTCAGAAGGTGATCGGCCTCAAATCATTTCAAAAATCTTGTTCGAATCTTCAACTCAAAAAACAAAGTGATCTCGCCAGATGTTTACGTTTTTTGAATAACGAGCCAATTTCCTTTGAGAAAAAAATGCAGAAACAAACAAACAAACTTCGTACGCGTCCAACTTCCAAGATCGCAAGAAATCACACCACAGACTTACTAATTTTTCGAACCGAGATTCTATGTCCACTTCGCAAAAGCGTCCTCGCCTTCGAACTCCGACAGACTTCAAGCATGCAGACACTTAAATTAATAAGCTACTGCGCGACAAAATGCATTTCAAAAGGTAACTATCCAACAACACTCGACACATCGGCTTCGGAGTAGTATATAATCTACCTGGAACATGCAACCGGTTCGGCTTGCTCCGTGTGCATCCCCCGGAGCTAATTACTCCCGTGTCAATCTTCCGGAGGAATTATGCTCATGATGAGCGCTTGGAGAATCGTGTTAAGACCGGATCCACACCGACGTGCGTGCCTACTACAAGTGCGTGCGCCCTCGCAGAAAGAGCTCCTCTCTCCGTTGCAGGTACACCAAAAACACGTGGAAATCCAGAAGCACGAATCCAAAACCGAGTGGTGCGAGCAGAATTCGCGAGCTTTTCCACGTCCAGGACACTGCGAGTTGCTTTTGTTCTTCCCTCCTCGCTCCTGTCGTATCGCAAGCCATCGATTTCGTAGTCCCGCCCTTTTTAACCAATTCAAGGTCCATAGACTCTTCTTCATTCGCATTTCACCCTCTGTTTCTTACAAGTGTTCGAAATCTTAAAGATTTTGGTATATGTTAGGATTTCGATGGAGCTTTCGGAGAGCAGGCATGGCTCTTCGTTCGCATTTCAACCTGCCGTTCCTCGTAAATGTTCGAAATCTTGAGGATTTTTGCACATTGAGGATTTTCATGGAGCTTAACCCCTGAACGTCACAAACGTCACAAAAGCCCTTTACCATATGTATGGCCGTATGTAGAGATGTATTTGATTTGTTCTCAAGGTTTCCAATTTTTTTAATGCACCCATCATCACATAACCCTTGATTCAAACTTCTGAATATTGGTTGCGACGGTACTAGTACCGTAGCTCCAGAACCCAAGAGCCCTTCAGGGGAATAAGCCATTAAGGAGAGCAGGCCTGACTCTTCATTTGGATATTCACCCTCCATTCCTCGCAAGTGTTTGAAATCTTGAGGATTTCGGTACATTTGAAGATTTTTATGGAGCTTTACGAGAGCAGACATGGACGGCAATAGATACGTGCCAGTTTTGAACTTGACGATGTTCATGTTTGTCTTTACGACCACGTAAGGAAATTGTGATTATCTGCTTTGGCTTTGTGTTTCTTTTCTTTCACATTGGAAAGAAAGAAACACACGCCGGAATTCATTTTCCAAATTGGGAAGGACCGGAAAAGGATAACTAGATCTTTCTTTTCTTTAACCCTTAAACTCCGGGCTGGTCACTGTGACTGTCTCTTTACATCTATAATTGTTCTAAAGGTAGGAACACCCACTTTACATCTACAATTGCTCTAAGCTAGGAACACCTATAAGCGATTAAGCGTTAGTTTAAGGGTTTTGAACATTATGACTATTAATAAACATCTAGCAAATTATAGGATCTTGTTAGCAACAGAAAAATAATGAGTTTGCACTTTTGAATGTATTATTTGGATATTGTGAGAAAAAGTTGTGAATTTTTAAAGAGAAAATTGCCATTGTACCCATAACCAACACTAAGGTTTCATGTTCACATGTTGTACATCCTTGTAATTACATATATTTACTTCTACAGATTTTCCAAGATTTTAGAGGTGACGGTTATGAGGACATTAATGGTTATGGGTGTTCCTACCTTATAGTGTTCTATAGTGGTGTGGCAAGTGTCTAGCCATGATGATATTCTTTTTAAAAGTTGCAAAAGTTAATGTTGCATGACGCCCACATGGAAATTTCAAGAAGGGCAACATGGGATCTAATATTGTGTCTTTGAACCTCCTCACAATTTTGGTTACCTAAAAATATGAACGCATCTAATTAGGTGAGTTTTTGCTTCCCATGATGAACCATGTGTTTATGATCACTTTTGAAAAAAACCAGATGAAAAAAAAGTATTTCATATTTTACAAAGCATTTTTTTGGATGCAGCAAACATTTTGTGTCTGCCTCTGCATTTAGGGGTTAAGGGCCAACTTTCATGTTGCATTGAAATTGCTAAAACAACAAAAGAGTTACTTAACCATGCATGGAAGCTTTTACGCAAACCATGGTCAAATTTACAAAAAGTTAACAAGAATTGTGACCTAATCAATAGTATATTGTAAAGTAGGTCATAATCCTTGTTAATTTTTTGTAAATTCAACCATAATTTCCTTGTAATGAAGTATGTTGGTGAACAAAAAAAATGGGGCATCACAAATGGCGATTTAATCATTTCTCTTGCAAGAGGCATAGGACTTTTGGGGATTTGAGTTTCTCAAAGTCAAAAAATGCTAAACGCCACGACCAATTTCAATGTGGCATGGAGGTTTGCCTTTTGTCTAGAAGTACTACGTAAGTCTCTTCATTTCCGAAAATTAATAAAATTTATAATATAAGGTGGAATACGGAGGAACACACTGGAGTTGAAGTTTGAACAGCAGATGTAAAATTTCACAACAAAGATAACATCCATATGGGTTGTGTTTATTATGATTACCATAGACAAGTCAATGTTGAATTTGGAATTCTAGTTTTGATTTTTGTATTTCTCCTTTTCATTTACAGACAAAATATTCAAATATTTGATTTGGATTTCTTCAGATAGAATAAAAACGTGATTATCTTATTGTACTGGTTTTGAAGTTTTTACAATACGCCTATCTATGAGATTATTATGTCAAGGACAATTTTGATCTTAAGGTCCACTAGGTAAAATGTTCATGTACCTTTGTTTGGTAATTTCATTAAATTACATATCGTAGCAATAGTAGACCCAAGTGCTACATGGTACAATTGCTTCACCAAGGTGATTTGAAGAATAAGAATGGCACTGCAAAAAAATGCTTTAATCATAAATTTTGAAAATTTGAAATTATTCATTAATCCAAGACGTTGAAGGTTCCAAATTGTGATGCATTTGGAGATTGTAAGTTCAGCCTTGTGTACATAGTGGTGGGTAACCATTTGTAGTCAAAAAAACGACTATTGCACAAAAATACATTCAAAATTCAATTATATTTGTACGTTTAACCAAAAAAATAATAGAATCGAAAAATCAATGGCGTAGAACACACGACATTTCACCAAAATCCAATGTCAACCTTAACCTCTAAAGGACCAAAGAGCCCAATATGGCCACATGGGGTGCTTGGAGGTGTGAAAGTATACAAAAGAGGCATTTTTAGCTCAAATTTTGGTATGCCACTCAAATCCAAATGGAAATGTTAGTTCAATAAAAAAAAATCTGATTGGCTTGTTGTTCCTTGATGCACCTCCTTTGCTCTAAATTCTACATGGAATATGGAAAATATTTTATTTTTTCAACAATTAGGAGAAGAATGTCTTTGGGCAAACAAAGGGAGTGACTTAAGGAGCGGATGGAATGGGTGCTCTCATGTCTCATATTGTACAAGGGAGAAGTTTGGTGATGTGTTACTTTTTTTTTCTTGATTTGGGCAAGGTTTTTATAACTCTAAAGTAAGGAGCTAGTGAAATTTAGCTACTTTGAGTGACTATATCTTTTGGAGTTTTATTTTATTTGTGGAGTATTTTTTTCCATCAAGTATAGCAAGACACAATCTCATGGGATCAGCCATTAGGTAAATCTCTTTTTTGAGAAAATATTATAGGAAAGTCCAAAATCCTTATCTTGAACTCTTGCCCAAACTAGAAAACATGAGATTCCCAATGGTGGGGATTTGGCAAATTTACTTGGATTTGAAATCAAATTGGTTTGAAACATTTGATTTATAATTGTGTATAGAATGACCGGTTTGGATTATGTGATTACTTGTTCAACTTTCCAAAAATTAGAGGAATGTGTTGAAGGTTTCATGTTGGAGTTATGCTGAATTTTCTTAGCAAGACACTTAAGGATTAAGCACCTGAGGGACCAAAGAGCCCAATATGGCCAAATGGGGTTCTTGGAGGTGTAAAAGTAGACAAAAAAGGCATTGCATGCTCAAGTTTTGGTTTACCACTCAAGTCCACCTGAAGCTAAAAGTCCTACTAAACTTTTGGATTGGCTTGTTGTTCCTTGAAGCCTCTAGATTTTGCACCCAAACATTTGAATTTACTATTTTTAATATTAAACCTATTAGTGGGAGTGTATATAGGCATTGTACATTGCATTGTGGATGGAAGGATTTTGGATGGGATGGGTTGGAACTTGGAAGCCCACACTCCCATGTATAGGGGAGAAGATTGGTGATGTGTCACTTTTTTTTCTCTTGATTGAGCAAGGGTTTTGTAGCTCTAAAGTAGTGAGCCAACTAGATCCACTTACTTTGAATGACAACAAGTTTTGGAAATTTTTCCCATTTGAGGAGTTTTTTTTTTCTTTGCATCAAGTATAGCTAGACATATTCTCATGGAATCAACCATTAGGTAAAAAAAATTTGGAAAAAATCACATCAAAGTCCAAAATCCATATTGTGAACTGCTACCCAAATTAACAAATGTGAGATTTGCAATGGTGTAGATTTTGCAGATTTACTTAGATTTGAAATCAAACAAGCCTTAAACTTTTGATTTGTAGTTGGGTATATAATAACCGGCATGGATTGTGTGAATACTTGTTCAACTTTCTAAAAATTGAAGGAATGTGCTGAAGGTTCCGTATTGGAGGTGTGCTAAATTTTCTTAGCAAGACACTTAGGGGTTGAGATAACTACAATCAAAGTTTGAACTAAATCATTAAAATGGGTTGGGCCAAATAAATGACCTTTTTTTTAGTTCTAAAGCTCAAAAACCTATCAAAGAAAGATACAATGTCAGGGGTAAAAGAAAAATCACTCCTCAAAATCACATTACTGATGGCACATGGAAGTTAACCCCTAAAGTTCTTTTGTGTTTACATGGTCAAATGGCTCAAAATTGACCTCTCTCAATAAAATGATCAGTAAATCAAAATTTTGAATTTTTTGCAATAATTTAACCTTAAGATCTATATTGTCACTTGCTTATGTTTATCCTCTCAAAAATTCAAATTTTGTGAGGGCGTACTTCATTAGATTATAACACTCAAAGTAGGGGCAAAACTTTATTTGAAGCTTCTCTTAGGTGTCAAATTCTTTTTCAGTCATTAAAAATGATATCTTCCGTTTTATGTAAATTTCTTGTGCAATTTAACCTTCTTGTAGAGCATGAAGTTGGCTGTATGCCTCACAATTTTCATGATCACCCAATGCTTAAAATATAGTGGAAAATTTTGGAAGTTGGAACTACTTCACTGAAATTGTCATTACACTAAGAAAACTTCACTAAAGAGATTTTCATAGTAATAAATCTCAATTGCAAAATTTGTACGGTGTAAACCTAGAACATCATGTGGAGTACTTGCCAAAGTAATTTTTTTCTAAATAAAAGAAGTAAAATATAAGTTATTACATAGTCAAGGAGAGTTGATTGCAAATTTTTCCCATTGACCAAGCCATTGTAAAGTGCTTTTGAACACTATTTGGGCAACACCCTTTCTCAATCCCTTTGTTTTTGAAATTTTTTGAGGATGCGTGTGTGCATATCTAAATCACATTTGGTACCACATCTCACTCAAAATTTACTTGGTTCCACTTTTTTTTGGGAAGAATGCAATTTTTCTAATATGAGCGCATACACCCTTATTTTCATAGTCTTATCTCAAGTATTTACACAAAAAATGCTTGCCCAAATATTTAAAAGGACTCACTAGGTGGACACCTCCCAATTGCTATGCGGACACCCCCCCCATAGCCAAATCTATTAAATTTGAGATTATTATTATGCTGAAATATGAAATAAATCAAAGCAATACTTTAGCGTACATTTGCATCTACAAGCGTTGCAAACACACAACAAATCTGTCTCATTTGTGACACGATCAAGAGTCAAACCAACAGATGAAGGGGCAATTGGTTTAGCTCCTAACCGTGTCACAAATGAGGCAAATTTGTTGGGTGTTTGCAACGCTTATAGACACAGATGTACGCTAAAGTGTTACTTTAATTTATTTCATATTTCAATGTAATAATAATCTCAAATTTAATAGATTTGGCTATGGGATGTCCACATAGCAAGTGGGGGTGTCCACCTAGTCGGTCCCTATTTAAAAAGCCCAAAGTGGGCTCCTTCGTCCTTTAGGGGTTAGTAGAGCGAGCAACTGGTGGAATACTATTTGTTAGTGTAAAACAGATAAATACCTTGTAAGAAGATTTTTATCTGCGTTTGGGAATGACGGTTTTGTGACGATAACACTGTAGCTTCTTAGTTTCAAATGCTGCGATCTAATGGTTTCAACACTTCAGACTGGAATTTTTTTTCCACCTTTATTGATTTTTTTAACCAACACATGCACACTTTTCTTCATTAATTATGATGATGTAAGTACTGGACACTTTCAGTCCTTGGTCCAGTAAGGTAGTCTGCTCATATTCCGCTCATGTTCTAAAATTGCTCACCTTCCTAGTGTACCCTACTAGTACATGTCTTATTCATAGCTTTCAACAATGTATATGAGACAAATATTTGAGAGGTGGGTGGTTTTAGAGCACTTATGACCTTTCTACTTCAAAATTTCAAAACTAATTCCACAAAGTTTCATAAAATATGAAAACACTTGGGATAGATGCTAATTCCTCTTGTCTTCCAAGGAAAATTTACTAAAAATTATTTCAAAAAGTTTCACCTCCCCAAAAATTCAGTTTCAACCCTTAGATGAAAGGTTTATGAGCGCACTACCTTAGAGGACTCAAATATGTGCTTGAGCTTTTCTCACACACGGTGACATGCTATGCCTGTAAAAATCCACTTAAGGTAAGAGCACCCATAAGCGTCAGTGTCCCCATAATCGTCATTCTGAAATCTTGGAAAATTAATGGTAGTAAATAGATGTAATGACAAGAATGTACAACATGTGAACATGAAATCTTAAATGTGGTTATGGATGCAATGGCAGTTTGCTCTTTAAAAATTCACAACTTATTCTCACAGTATCCAAATAATACATTTAAAAGTACAAACTTTTTTTTTTCTATTCCTAATAGGATCTAGTTATTTATTGATAGTCGTCATGTTCAAAACCCTTAGTTTGACGTTTATGGGTGCTCCTACGTTAGGTCGTTTTCTGGCAACAAACATTGAGTTGAATTATGGAGATTTGGCGATTTTACAGATTGGGGAGGCTGCAAGACACCAATGCGGTGCTTTCACATTTTGATGACTTTTCAGAATGGAGCTTTGCCATAGTGGCGAACAATTTTCTCAGAACAAACACAAGCTGAAGTCTATGAAGGGTAAACTTGACTAAGGTAGGCGCACCCATACCCGACCATTTAATCCCTAAACGTCAAGGAGGGTGAAAAACGTCCTCTTGCTTTGAAAAAAGATTATGTGATTAAAGAAAAAAAAAGTTTCATCTAATTTTTTCCAAAAGTGACCATAAACACACCGTTCATCATGGAAGACAAAAAATTACCTCTTGAGATGCATTCATTTTTTTTGTAACCCAAATTGTGATAAGATTCAAAAATATGGTGTTAGCTCTCAAGCTACCCTTCTTGCAATTTTCATGGGGCATTATGCACTGTTGACTTTTTCAACTTTTTGAAGCAATACTACTAGTGCCCATGTGCAAAACATTGTAGACCGCTACAGGCTGGGGCAAACCATGGTGATCCATCCGTCCTTTAAGGGTGAAGGGTCTAGGGGACCTCAAGGTCTCACCATGCACTGTTGACTTTTTCAACTTTTTGAAGCAATACTACTAGTGCCCATGTGCAAAATACTGTAAACCGCTACAAGTAGGGCAAACCATGGTGATCCATCCGTCCTTTAAGGGTGAAGGGTCTGAGGCACCTCAAGGTCTTGAAAAATTCAGGAAAAAAGCTCCGTTTTTACTCTTCATTCAAAGAAGATCGCATTCAAGAGAGCCTGTTGCGAGCTTCTAGCATACAGTATATGTTTTTTTCGTCATGTTTGTGAAGTTCAAAAGCAGGACCAACATAACAATTCTATATTCCATTTCATTTTACTTCAAGTCTTTGAAAGCGCGGATTCAAAAACAATACCCGGATGCCTTCAATGATGTGGTTGTTGATAATCTTTGAGCGGTTTGGTTTCAAAAAATTCTGTTTGGAAACGAAATCAACTGACATTGCGAGAGATCAATGGAGCTTTCAAAGCATCAAAAGCAAGAGCAATGGTGATCCCCAGCCCATGTCCCAACCCTATCCCCAGCCAAGCTCCAACCGATCACCCAACCAAACAAAATTCAGTTAATTCAGTTGCCTGACCGAGACATCATAATTGAAAATTGCATTTGATTATAGATTTATACAGATTCAAAAATAAAATCCCCTGTTTCTTCTCAATCAATTTAAACTCATAAAAAACTTCACTTATTGGAGCATTTGAATCTGCAGTCTCCTCATATCTAGTTCACTAATTGTACTATCCCTCATCATTACAAGGATTTCACTTGCATTTTTTATCTCATTCTCTGTTGTAGAGGATATTTTGGTACTATTCACTATTCTATGGGATGTCTTGTTGTTATCCTTTGTCATTGAAGAATTTGGATCAAAGGTTGTCAATTTGCACTCCAAAGAGCAATAGATAGCATTTGGATCTCCTATGTTTGTTTTTATAGATGCATTGCATATAATACAATATTGGCTTGCAAATTTTTTATGGATACATTGTTGCACACCCTTGAGATCCGGACGCCCTTTTGAATGAATGAAGTAAAATGAGTTGTTGTTAAACCCAAAATATTGAAGACCATCTGTATCAAATTCAAACTGTTTTATGATGTCCACCAAAATTGCACACCTATGTGTGACTTTTTGCACTTGTAGATACAAGTGACCTTCATGGTAACAATGGGATTCAAAATGTAGTTTCTTGCATAAACTTCCAACTTTGCATTGGAGGCAAAAATATTTAGTACATATCGACTGACTACCACATGGACATTTATGGTTGCCCAAAAAATATTCACTTGATACAAATTCATAAATCCATGATGAAATTGGATAATGCCCAATAATTTTATCCATCTTATAACCCATTTATTTAAATTGTTATGAAACAAATATATGTTAGGCGTTAGAATATCTTTGGTATAAACTTGCTATATATAAAATGCATTTATATAAAGCTTGCAATGTAAAAAATTATAGTTATTTCCTAAATTTATAACCTCTTGTGAAAACATAAAAGCAATAAGTGTCAAAGTAAAGGAAAAAGTGGGAAAATAGATAAAAGTCAAAGTCAAAGTAAAAACTTTAACATTTAAGTCATATCAAAAACCAATATATGACCTAGAGGCTAGAAGTATAGATCAATAAAGAAAAAATTGTGTAAGAACCATTTTGATTAGAAAACTGCTCTAATTTGTACTAGAGGTGTTGGAAAATGTAACTTTATTAATGATGCAAATAAGATATTACAATTTCAAATCCTTTAAAGAATACTCCTCAAGAGTAACGCTCTATATAACAAAATAATAAGGTAAATAAAGCGCAATTCTAACAAAACCATAATCTAAAATTTGCATTAAACCTTTCCGACTAGGCATTTATATATTATCCTATTATATAAATACGTGTATACCTCAGTGTTTTGAGTTTGCACATTGAGGAGTGTTTTAAAGCCACTTTAGCCACTTAAACTAATTATGAAGTTCTTATTTGAAAGAACTGGTTGGCATTGTGACGTGACATACGAGGTATGATTGTTGCTAATTTCTTTGGAAATTCTGCTGTGAAATTGAATTCATAATGAACACTTGCAAACGGAAGTTCGTACTAGCATGGGAGTCTTGGAGGTCACACACTGAGTGTCTGACCTTGGTGTTTTCAAAGTCCCCACTAGAGTGGGAGTTAAAGCTTGGAATTTATTTTGATTTTGGGTTTTCAAATGCCGCATAATTTATTTCAATTAGTGCGTCTTCCACCAATAATAGTAACTTGTGCTAATACAAGAAATAAGTGAATTTGCAAGGCTGATCAGTAAAAACTTAAATTATCATAGATTAGATTAATACAACATATTGTGAATTATGGTATCTATACTATCTCAAATAGTGTGACTCAAGTGACCAAATGTTCAGTAGGATTTGACAAGATTTATGTCCATTAGGGAGTGTTTAATTAATGCTACATTATTAAATTTGCTTCACAAAGTTTCAAACTCAAAGGTGACAAAAGATTGTGTCCAAAACCCTACCTGGAGAACAAAAGTAGGAAATGTGTTACATTTTCACACAAATTATTGTAGGCAAAATTCACCCAAACTAGTTTTAAGGGATTTTACACTATTCAAAAATCTTGCACAATTTGAATTAGTTTTATGCAATTTGAGAATGTTTTATATAATGCTCTAATTAGGACATGTTAATAAAATTGGCAAAGATTTAATTTGCTTATTAGAATTGGTAAAATATTTCCACATTGCCAAAGAAAAGTATTACCAATGGATTCCATGTGAGTAAGAGGGAAACAAAGAAAATAATACAATTGCATTATAACCAAAGAAATGTGATGAAATTCACAATGTATTGACATCACTATTTCAACAAATACATCTAATTTGGAAAAAAACTACTATTGAGACTAAACATGCTTGAAAAGCTCTCATAAATACCTAATCAAGGGCATATTCTTTGCCCTGTTTGAAACCAAACTTCTAATTTTAATATGATATTGCATGTCACATGTTAGTAGTGACTTTCAATAACAAGTCAATCTCAATTGCCAAATTTGGGCAAGTTCACAATCAACACAGTTTTTCAGTATATGAGTTTTGTCCTTAAGTCATGTTGACTAAGTTTGTTATTTATTTATTTATATTTATTTTTTGCCAATAGGTGACACTTCCATGCACTGGTGTTGATACGGTTTATGTTTTTATAAAACTTTATAATAATAAGACGCACATGGAATCATCCCTACATCCCATGTCTTATTGAATTTTCAAAATCTAATTGGTTCAAAATTTGATTGATTCAAAGGTTGGTAGTAGAAACTTATAGCAATACATTGTGTGTTATTTATTAATTCTTTAATTCACTTAGAGGAACACCTACCTGGCAACACTCCTTCAATGTTTTGCCATTAAAAAAAATTGAACTTCGCTCTAAAGTTGGTATAGCAAAAATGTCTATTCAGTTTTGACAATATTTTTAATTGAAACAATTGAACTCTTTTCTTTTTGTTAATGTATCTAAATTTGTTGTTCACTCTTTTACTATCTACCAAAGCTGAACTAAAATATGAAGTTGCAATTTGTGATATTGGGATGTGAGACATGGTGTGAATCACCGATGTGGCATGTGTTCCTCAAAATCAATAAGCCAAAATTGAAGCTTTGTCAATCTACAGGGCTCAATCATTAGAGAAACAAGTAAGAAATTAAAGAGATGGATATGAGGAGACAAAAATGGATGTAAAAGAGGATAATGACAAAAACAAAGACAATGTTTCAAACCTTGTATCTTGCTCAATCTAAGTAGAAACCTAAGGATTTCTTTGTTGAATGTATTTTATTCATAGAAGGATTAATTATAAAAAAACTAGCCTTTGAAACCCAATTCCACAATATTGTTGAATAATAGTAGGAAGGTATTCTTAAAATATTAAAAAAAACAAACAAAAAATGATTCATCAACATGAAAGAAAAAAATTCATAGCGACCATTTACACAAGTGTCAATGGCACTTGCACTAGAAGGAATATGTTCAAATTTGTTTGTCAAGTTCTTTATCAATAAAATTTTCTTTAAATGCGATTAAAAGTCATAAGTCCTAGATTTTTAAATTTGAAACTTAAGAAGAAAACTACTTAGCCTCTAAATTACCATGGCCATTTCTTGCCAAAAACCACTCAAAACTGCCCCTGTTGTTGCATTCATCAAAAAATTCAAAAAATGTTGGTCTTGAAAATCTAACCATAGGATCTTGTAATGCACTTGTAGAAGACAAAGTGATAAAAATTTCTTGACATTTGACTGTACAGATTGAAAGTTATGAGCATTTGAAGGGAAAAGTTTTTTTTTTCATTGTGCCCAAAAATTTCAGATGGCTGTGACTGCCATTTACTGATTTTTTTGCACTACAGACCTTGAAGATGTAATTTTATCTTATAGGTTGTCAAGTTAGACCTTTGTACACCAATTTTCAAGGCAATCAAAGACACAAAACACATCCTAAATTCTTTTGCAATGCCACTATATGACAAGTTTTGCAAATACACTATGACATTTTTGAGTGAAGTTTCCCACCACATATTTTTAGATATGGAAAATCCAAATGGTATGTTTGAAGATAAACACGTACTGCAAATGTCAAAAAAAAAGAAGAAGTTAAGAACTCAAAAACTATAAAATTTAGAAGCTCCCAAAGCCCAATCTGACCTCCTAATTGAAAATGAAAGGGAAATAATGGAGACCACTAGAGCAACATGTGGCAACCCCTCCTTGCTCCCCCCCTTTCAAAGTTAATAGTTTTTGCCTTGCCCAAGCTACCCATCAAACTGCTTTTGACCCAAAAAAAGCCCATAACTTGTGAACCGTGTGACATAATCATATGATTTTTTACATCCCACAAACCTTATACATTCCCACACACTCATAAAAAGTTTCAAAAATTATTTAAAAAATTGAGGTCACATGAGCCTACCCAAAATCCCAAAAGTCCCCTGAGGAGAATTTGGGGCTTTAGGGGTTAAACACGTGACAAAAATTCTTCAAAAAACATTCTTTGCATGAAAGTTCAGGTGTACCGTAACATGTAACAAAAAATGTCATATATTTCTTGAGTTCTTTAGATAGGTCTTCCATTTGTCTCTGTGGTCCATGGTTGGGTTTACTTTTCACATTGCATAAATACAGAACTAAAATTTACTCAAAACTTATAAAATTAAAATTAAGTTTCACCTCTTTATTTGGTGCGTCCTTAAATGATTTTTTTTTGGATATAAACCAAAAATTAAGATTTCAAATAAAAAAATATTGATTTTAATTATATGTATGATGGAATCAAATACTCCTCACAAAAAAATGAAAGTTTCAAAAAACATTTAAATTGGTTGGAATCAAAGTGTCAAAATCAAGAAACAATCCAAACTACAAAACTATTGAACCTATCAAAAGTGTTCCAAGTACAGAAGCATTCAAAGCACCTGTGTTGACACTTTGAATACTGTAGTGTCAAACCATCAGTTATTATTGATACCAAAACATGAATCTACTCCAACTTTTGCCTAAACCACAAAATTGATGAAAGTATTAAAGTAGAGTATGAGAGTATTGGAATTATCAAAGCACTTAACCACCAAGAATTTTAAACTACCTTAGTGTTGAAAGTTTCAAAGTAATAAAACAATCAAAATGCCAAAATTCAAGGAGAAGGAAGGTGATTCTTTTTTGGGAAGTTCCAAAACTATCATGTGTCAAAGTTACACAAGCATACAAATTCTCTCCTATACCAATGTAAGAGGCCTGAAAACAGTTTAGGCACTAAATGTGCTCACTAAGGTAGGAGGCTCTAATTTGGTGCAGGGTTCTAATTTGGTGCACTTCTAAAAATGTCTAATATGTTCCTTCAAATATCTATTATTGGTGAGTTAGATGGGCTTAGCAAGTTAACCTAATTTGCTAAGCCCACCTAACCCATCAATGACAATAATAGATATTTGAAAAAACATGTCAACCATTCCTAGAAGTGCACCAAATTAAAACCAACACCAAATTAGAGCCTCCTACCTTATCACATAGTACAGATTAGAATTTGCAACTTCATGAAAATGGGTATTTCGGGTGTGGATACTTTTAGAGTTAGTACCATTTCAACTTCAAAAATTCATAAGTAATTTCACAAGAGTTCAAGAAGTATGAAATTTTTTGGATTTGATGTTAATTCCATTTGTATTTTGAGTAAAATTCACTTTAGAAATCTTTCATGGTAGCTCCCCAAAATTGCAAATCAGCTGGTAAAGGGTCGTTGTAATAACATCCTATCTTAGCAGTTGTAAATGATTGTTTGTTAGTGTATCTTTGTTTTTTTTGCAGCATTTTTTTTTTTTCTAAACCAAGAAATGGAGACATGTGGCCTTACATTCCAAAACAAAACAGAATGAACAGCAATCGGACGTGGTGGGATAATTAAAACGAAGGGGAGAGACCACTATCAGCCATGAATGAAATATTGATGAGTATTGCAAATTTGTATTTATGAGGGCAGCTATCCAGTAGGTGTGGAGCTCTAGGTTACACCGCTTATCTTTCATTGATTGAATTTCAGGAATTAACTTGTTAATTCCTTCGAGTTTTGGACTTTATAGTAAAAGTCAAGTTTGAAATATTGGAAAAATAATATTTAGAGAGGCTTTACATTAGGAGATGGCCATGAAAACTTGAGACCACTTCAAACCAAACTAAGGTAGTCTGCTCGAGAAGTGACAGTTTAACCCCTCACCGCCCACATACGTTTCCAGGTATCTCAGAATGTGCTCTTAGATGAACAGTATGGCAACATTTTGATAAGTTGCATCATTTAATTTAATTTAATTTTGTAGCCGTACAAATTTAAACTAAATATGTTAGAAATCACATAAGAAAAGAAAGCACAACAATATTATTTATGGATTGAAAGATTATAACATTTGATCAAGAGGGTGTTAAAACTGTGAAAGTGATTTGAAGTCTTTCAATCTTCTTTTCACATCTCAAATTTAAAATTGAGAATATAAAAAAAAAATGAGTATGTAAAGTACAACATGTGTAACCCTAATCAATTCACAGCTTCTTAAAATCAACTCTACAACTTTTTTAATTAAGTTTCTAATGTGATTGTTTCTCCAAGTTCTAGTGTAATGTACTTGAGACTCATTTCCAAGAGCTCTCAACACTAGAAAGTGAAGATTTGCAATGGACACCCTTGCACAAAATCTTGAATAGACAAATCATAGTCATTCATTTTCAAAATTGGATTTTTGATACTAAAACAAGACTTCAATAAGAATAGTTTAAAAAAATAACCACTAAAATTAATCTTTAAGGAAAGTAAAAAAAATCCAAATCAGAAAGCATGGTGGACAGTTTTGGTCCCTTTGGGCGGTGAGGGGTTAAAGGCTGATTTGCTTTTTCATGGTCTTCTCAAGAGAGGAATTGTTTTGTCTAGTTTTCAGACAAAAAGGAATGGATGTTAAATGTAACCCAAATTTTTCAAGTTTTTTGAAGTAATATTGAATTCTTGATGAATTTCAAAGTTTTCTGTAGTAGGTACCTATTTGTGATTCTAAATCTCTCATAAACCATCCCCTTATAACTTACAAAGAGATTAGATGAAATCAAGAAGTGTGATCAACTCTTACAATAAACAACACCTTTTCTTTTAAAACTAAAGAGAGTCCATTCAAGAACCACTTCATATCCATTCTTGGACTCCCTATGAGATTGCATTATTTGTGAGAGGACGCTTTTCAAGCACACTACCTTACCAACCCAAATATTTTCAAAAACGGCTCCAAATAGTCATCGTAATAAGATGTACAAAATCATGCATGAACACATTTTGTACACTCTAAATACATAAACATATTTTAGACTAAGGGCTGACTTCCATGCTGCATTTGAATTGGAGAACCGTGAAAACATTAAAAGAAATATAGAACCATGCACGAGCATATTTCTTGCAAGAAGCATAGGATTTTAGGGATATCAAATTTTCAAAGTTGAAAAATAGATGCACCATGAAAGTTTACCCTTAGATTATTATTGAGGTTTTTGCAGTTGAATGGCACAATTTTAACAATTTTAACTTAATAAAATTGCCGGTTAAGAGGATTGACATTGCTGTTGTGCACCATATCTCAGAAATGGCGTCCTTCGACGTCCCCATGTAGAGATTGGTGTGTGGGTGTTTTTTAGAATAATTACTGACTCCAGAAGCGTACAAATCCATACAAAGCACTGCTTTCTATAGTGCGTGCCACTATAAACCGACAAACATTTGGCCACAAAATGTCAAATAGTGGTCAACTTCGGGTGCTATCACCGTTCTTTTTACAAATGATAATTCCAATCCGTTTTTGTAATTGCCACTATAAACCGACAAACATTTGGCCACAAAATGTCAAATAGTGGTCAACTTCAGGTGCTATCACCGTTCTTTTGACAAATGATAATTCCAATCCGTTTTTGTAATTGCCACTATAAACCGACAAACATTTGGCCACAAAATGTCAAATAGTGGTCAACTTCGGGTGTTATCACTGTTCTTTTGACAAATGATAATTCCAATCTGTTTTTGTAATTTTTTTCCTAAGATCTCCCTCTTTAAACTTACGGAGAGTTTCAAGTTCTTAGCCCCTGAGCGCCCAAGCCGTATCCACCAAAATCAGGGTTTTTGGAGACCGACAACTTTGATGCATTGTATCTCGGTCAATCAAATGATCCACAAAAAACGACCATTGAAAATAGTGGAACACCTACTTAGGAAATGGCTTGCAAATTTTGAGAACAATTCACCACAGGAGATGGGAGATTATAACATTTGATCAAACAACATGTGATGACAAAATTTCATTTTTTGGTAGGTAATTGCTATTTGATGATTTTTACAAAATTCTATAAGCCTCGAATTCATCTCAAATTTTGTGAGTAACAAGATCAGATGTGAATGCACACACTTGTAAATTATTGAAAAATTGCACTTCTTTTTATGTCAAGTTTTAGGGCTTCAAATTGCTAATGCACGGAAAACAATGACCGGCACAATCGGTGACAACTGCCATAATAAGGGTCTAGAACATGCTTGAACCCTTGCTAACAACTTTTCCGCTACCACAAAGCTTATGCAAGGAAGCTTGCATGGGATATTGACCGATTGCAGCATGTAAAACGTTGCTTGCTAAACTGCCCCCGTTGCCCCATATAGTGTTTCACCAAATCAAATCTCTTGCAGCGCTTATACAACAATTTGGCTTTCCTCGCCATTACTCCATTGACATGGACAACTTGAATGCCTTCATAATTGTAGTTTATAGCAAGACCAAAAAGTTAAATCCAATGCCTCAAAACAAGGCTATAAAATCTGGAGCGACCAGAATTGGGTCGCTGGGGCGCTTAGGGGTTAAGAGACTTAAAATTACAAGAAGCTTCAACTTGTTGCAGGCTATTATAGCATGAAATAGCAAAGGCCTAAAACCCATATGAACTATTTATAACAACCCTTAGCAAGTTAAAACTCTTCATAACTTTAAGGAGGGAGATCTTAGGAAAAAAGTTATGAAAACATATTGGAATTATCATTTGTCAAAAGAATGGTGATAGCACCCGAAGTTGACCACTATTTGACATTTTGTGGCCAAATGTTTGTTGGTTTATGGTGGCATGCACTATAGTTATTTTGATGATTAGGAGACTTCAAAGTAGCAATCCCAAATATGATTTTCATAATTTGCTCAAGTAGCAAAATTCAGTTCTAAAAGTGTGAAAGATTCAAAATCAACGTTGTGATATTCACATTCGTTGTAGCCATTAAAAATATGGGAAAATTTCATGCATACCCCTGAAGTTTACAATATTTACATAGATATCCTTGCTCTTTCAGAAATATCACAAATATCTTTGGGGTGTTGTGCATGTCACTTCCTTCTCCATTTGTGCGCACAATAGTTTGTTCTTGTTATGCGTGTGCACAAAGGAAGAAAGGAAGTGGCATGCACAACAAAACAAACGCCTAAATTTTTTGGTCCAAGGACATTGTGTATATTCTGAAAAAGCAGGGGTATCTAAGTAAATATTGCAAACTTCAGGGGTATCTAAGTAAATATTGCAAACTTCAGGGGTATCCATAAAATTTTCCCTAAAAATATTTGGTACAAGTTCTGCTAAGTTTAAGCAGAATTGTAAACACTACTTCAGAGGCCGTATTTGTTATTTTTGGCGAACTTCAGTGTGTACATCAGGACAATTCATAAGCACAAATTGCTAAATGCCAAGATTGCTGAAAGTAGTACCGACTGCTACGGATATACCATACTTTTAAGGTTGTTAGAACAGCAATATTTTTTGGCAGTTTTAAAAACTTATTCTTCTGTAGTTGGCAACTACTAAAAGATTCAAAGTCTAACATTATAGAGACCAAACCCACCTAAGACAAGCTCAAGCTTGCACTCAAAAAAATAATCCTGGATTCCTTTTCCCAAGGGTGTTGAGGCAGCTCCTCAAAAACAATAGTCTTATTTCAAGGTGTCAATTACAAAGAGCCCACATAATCAGGAATCAAAAGTAGCTCCATCAACGTCCAAGTAATGTTTATTCATTTTTGCAACATCGACTATCAATATGAGTCTATGTACAGATCAAAATTAGCCTCCCTTACTTGAATGCCGAGAAGAAATCGATCGTATCCTTCAGGCCAGCGATGAAGGTATCAACTTCCTCTGTAGTGTTGTAGAAATACAAGCTTGCTCGTGCACTTGCGTTGATACCCAGATAATGATGCAGAGGTTGCGTGCAGTGGTGACCAGATCGCACAGCAATTCCATGCTGCATGACAAAAGTCCTTGCTATTAAGGAAATATTTTCTTCTAGATGAGGAGTCTTCAATAAATGAAACACTACAGATTTACTAAAGAAGAAAGAAAACAGTCATTAAAAGAAGGAGAAATTACAAATAGAGGCATGAAAATGAAAAATATTACATATAGGAGCACAGTTTCAAAATAATTACAAATAGGGGCATAATTTCAAAATAATTTGTAAATTTTTGTAAATTTTTTTGGTTTGGACATTGGTTGATCTAGGTATACCACATTTAATGTTAGCAAACTTCCAAAAAACTTAGAGAGTTCTTTTCAAAAATTGCCATCCCCTTTGCTAAAATTTCTTTATTTAGGCTTGATTTAGAGAGGTCTTGAAGGTTTTTGAAGTTAACTAACATTTAATGTGATGTATCTAAATCAACCACTGTCCAAACCAAACAAAATTACAAAAA
The DNA here is from genome assembly GCA_963920765.1 of Ulota crispa. Classification (NCBI taxonomy): domain Eukaryota; kingdom Viridiplantae; phylum Streptophyta; class Bryopsida; order Orthotrichales; family Orthotrichaceae; genus Ulota; species Ulota crispa. Next base: position 4,227,008 of record OY987251.1, on the reverse strand, counting down.
AATACAAATTAATTTGAAATTGTGCCCCTATTTATAATTATTTTGAATCTGTGCTCCTATCTGTCATATTTTTCGTTTTCATGCCCCTATTTGTAATTTCCCCAAAAACTACAGATTTACTAAAGAAGAAAGAAAACGGTCATTGAAAGAAGCAAAATGCAACGGGAGAGTCAGTGACGTACCTGTTGATCAAGAAATGTTGACAGGTCCGTAGCGTGAATGCCCTCCACATTAAAGGAGCACAAAGATGCACGTCTTTCACCGTTGGCGCCAGCTGGGGGTCCATAGATACGTACGCCTGGTATTTTTGATAAACTTTCGTACAAATACTTGGATAATTCCATCTGCAATGTAACATATCAACATATAAGTCTCGCTCTAAAAGGTTTCTTTCTTAAATAAGGTAGAGGATACTAAACCCGTTCAGGAACTGGTCCTGTCTCCTCTACTGCAATTTGTTACCTACAACCATTCATCTATATGTATAATTGGTTGGACACATTACCGAGTGGTGTAAGCATGAATTGCCTAAATCTCGATGGCCACTGATCTTAGGATGGACTGATCTTTGAATGGAAAAGGGGATTATCTAACGCCCATTATAGTGGTCTAAAACCTTCCACGTTGAAATTGCATAAGAAGTTTAAATGGAAATGGGTTATCTAGTGTCACCTATAATGGTCTACAACCTCCCACATTTGGAAAGTGAAAATAATATTCATAATGATAAATTTTTATATCAGCAGAGTTGGCTCTTTGTGCCCAAATACCTCACCACGCGTTTATACATTAACCAGAGTTCAAACTCTTACATCTGTAAGAACTCTCAAAGTGACAGAACGAGTATCCTCTACTTTAGACGTTCTCTGACATTAATCAGGAAATATGTTTCTGATTGACAAATTACTCTCTGTAGGATTGGACTTGCTGTGTATGGCTGAACCTGATTAAATGCTGTCTAGGTTCCCAGGTTTCCAGATAATCACAAGCTGTCACATGTTCTGAAATAGGGACTGAGTACTACAGTTACACTTAATCTCAGTACCTATATATCCAGCTTTGCAGTAGATCGAAAACACACGAGAATAAAATTGACATTAATTGTACCAGAGGAGTACCTCATATTCATGTATACGGTCCATTCCAATCTTGTTCAAGTAGTCCACTGCTGCTCCTAATCCAACAGCTTCTCCGATTGCAGGTGTACCAGCTTCAAACCTGACAAGATTAACAGTGAAAAACATATGAATAACATGTTCGGAGATCATACAACTGGCGAGGAAATGTCCATAAATGACATGAGGTTTTAGCTAGACTGTCCCAAGCGACTTCAAAACTAATGATTGAAATTAGCCAAGCTGATTAAGGTACATCGAAGGTGATAAGGCTAAAGGCAAAACCTTAGCGAGTTCACATAATTCAGATAACTTGAACATGAGCATTCGTCACCAAGACTCTCAAAAGATGACAGACTGCATACCGTGAAGGTGGACTGGCGTAAGTAGATCGATCCAGGAAAACATCAACAATCATCTCTCCACCGCCTGCACAAAGGTCATGAAGTAAGAATGCGTGCATGCAACAAATCTCGATCATGCAGCACTAATCCTACTCAAAAATCTGTTTCAATGACAGGTTTAACGCTGAAGTGCCCAAGCTAAAAATAGCATGTCCACTTTGGAAGATATTAGTCGATCATAGTGACGTTCAAAACAAACTTCTATCAATGGAACTCTTAAAGATATGGGAAGTTGTCACTGTGAGCCATGTGGGCAGTAAAGAGCTAACATCATTTAGAGAGATGGAATTACAAGGGATTATAAACACACAGGACTCGAGAAAAGCAGCAAAAGCTTCACCTAAGAATGGTGGCATCGACTCTAGAATTTCTGCCTTTCCCCATAAAAAGCCCATGCCTGTAGGTCCACACATCTGCAACATAGAAAAACAGGGCTTCAAAAACGAGCAACTTGTAGATTCAAAGACGGTCTGGAAAGAACACCCGACCCTTTGCGCATAGAGACACATAGAAAATCATCAACCCGCGAGTGCAGAGTTAAAAAGAAATGTGCTACAACCTTATGAGATGACGCAACTAGAAAATCAGCACCTAAGGCCTGCACGTCCACAGGCATGTGCGGTACACTTTGGCATGCATCCACCAAAACCTTCGCTCCCACGGCATGTGCCCATTCCACGATATCTGCAATGGGGTTTATACAACCTGTCGCCAAATAGAAGAGAAGTCACAAAAGTTACACTTCGCGCAATTAACCTTTGGCAACATTCAGCTGGTAACATCAAATCAACGGTGCAGAAAAAAATCTCAATCTCAGATTCAGAAGCATCTCAATGCTGGATAAAGCTATGCTGTCTAACATCACATGTGCCATCCATCCAGATACGTACCCAACGTATTGGAGATATGAAAAATTGATACTAATTTAGTCCGTTCATTCAAGAACCCTTTGAGCTGCTCCAAGTCTAAAGTTTCTTCAGATGTTAGTTCCACAAATCTCAGCACCGCTCCTGTCTTCTGCGCTACAAGCTGCCAAGGCACGATGTTGCTGTGGTGCTCAGCCACGCTCAACACAATCTGTGCATCATAAAAGCACGCCAATAAATCGTCAGTAACCAAGATCACTCAACCCATTCGTCTCTGGGCAAACAAAATCTTAAAGTTGACGATACTAAAACCGTTCGGGACCTAATCACGTCACCTATAATATACCCTAAACCCTTATTACAAAAAGCAACTCGTTTAATTCTACTTCTACACTTGGTTGGCCTTTAATTAACAAGTTGAGTGTCAGCATGACTTGGCTACATGTTAATGGCCACTCCTCTTTGAAAGAAAATGAAGATATCAACTGTCCCTTCAATTGTGGTCTACAACCACTCACTTTAGCATAAGATCTCATCGTGCATTGACTGGTGAAACGATTTGATCACAAAACAGCTCAGCTCTCATAGTACCAGAAGTGAACTCTCCAGTAAGCTATATTCAGCGACCTCTAAATGAAAGCACACTTTTACATAGTTAAACTGCATAAAGAGACTCTAAATTCAATACAAAAGAGAAAGCATTAAAAATGTGTTTAATAAGCTTACCTCATCACCCTCTTTAAGATATGTAAGACCCCATGTATACGCAACTAAATTGATGGCCTCACTGGCATTACGAGTGAACACCACATTACGATCGCTTGGCGAATTAATAAAATCCGCCACCTTTTTCCTCGCCAATTCGTATTCATCGGTCGCTCTTGCACTGCCATATAACAACAAAAAAATTAGAACTCTGAAAACCTCAATAAAACGACATATTTCTGTCAACTTCTGTAAACTAAACTCTTTCCAGCAATTAAGCTCGTAAGGTAGCAACACCCATAACCATCACCTCTAAAATCTTGGAAAATCTGTGGAAGTGAATAGATGTAATTACAAGGACGTTCAACATGTTAACATGAAGCCTTAGTGTTGGTATTAGGCGCAATTGCAGACGGCTCTTTAAAAATTCACAACTTATTCTCACAATATCCAAAGGTGCAAACTCATCATTTTTCTCTGGTTAATAGGATCCCTTAATTTGCTAGAGGTTTATTAATAATCATCATGTTCAAAACCCTTAATTTGACGGTTATGGATGCTGCTACCTTAACATTAAACCTTCACATGAAGACTAAACGATAAACAAAAAAGAGGGAGAAAAGCGTACTGGCTGCTACAATAACACAATCATCCAAACCCTAGAAGTTGTTGCACACCTCAAAGCGTGCACTCCACGATGCACATTGGCATTAAAACCTTCGTAATAGTCGCGCAACGTCTTGATAACAGCCGCAGGCTTCTGAGACGTGGCCGCATTGTCAAGGTACACCAGCTTGTATCCGTTCACCTCCTGCACCACAAAATTCACAAACCCTAAAAAAATCAACTCTCACCTTCTTCATCTAACATTTCGCCTCGCAATCTGAAATCCAAGTACAGCAAGGATAAACTCGCACGTACTCCAATGGAGAGAGAGAGAGAACGACGTCAGCCCTAACTTAGCTCATGATAAATGAAACCCTACAACTGAATATTGCGTTTAGGTCGCCCCCACACACGAATTCTCAAATCTCACACTCATTTACTGCTGTAGAACTCATTTTCATCACTAATTAATGCAAAAAAAACAAGTTTGCAACCACTACAAAGCTGCTGCAGACAAAATTAACAAGTTTTAAGTTGTAAACCATGTGAAATCCAAGCATGGTCAACCATTAACTTAGTGTGGGGGCAACCTAAATGTTTTAAACACTACAACAGAGAACTTGGAGTAACTTACTAACCTGATCAAGTATAGGAAAGTCGCCTTTCGTGATCTCACCAAGTGAGGGAGCGCCAGACACGTAGTTCTCCACCGTCACGACAGCAGCGTTGTGCACACGCGCGCATCGTCCCGCCGCTCCTTTGTTGCATTTGAGCGTCACAGGAGCGAATTGATTTGAAATTCGAATTGCGTTCAACGAGGCGAGGCTGTTTCGGTCGACTTTTGCGAGAGAATGATGCGGGAGCAGGGAACGGTGAACGCTTAATTGAGCTGACGACGCCATAGCTGCGAGAGAAATTGTAACAGCAGAGAGTCGGGACGGCGTGTTTGCCGGCCTTATGAGAGTAGCGGGGAGTGTGCATCTAGGAAAGTCGTGGATTTAGAGAGGATAGAGTGAAGCCTCGTATCATACGAAGGCGTACATTAGTAAAATCAAGCTTTATGAAGATTTTGGTGGCGGCGGGATGGACCTGGCGAAGCTGGCTGGGCAGCTCATTTTTTTTGGTTTTGCCAGATTCTTTGTCGTTCACAGTTCATTGGGTAAGAATTGGAGGGAGTGGTCTAAATTTGTCAGCATTGACTAAATTTGTTAGCATTGTTGTCACCTGACGACAGCATTTTGTCAAAAAAATATATGTTGTACTAAGGTAGAGCCTAAAAACAAATATATAAAGAGCCCAAAAAAGTAAAATACTAAATTCTATAAGAGGCAAAAGGAATGGAGAGTTGGGAGTCTCATACCTACTCACAAACTAAAACTTCACATAACTTTTATCTCATAAATCAAAATTGAATGATGCAAAGCTTCCCACATATGTAAAAATCTAAAAAACAAATTCCAAGTTTTTATTTTAGAAAAAACGCAACTTTTTTTTTGAATTGCCCATTTTGCCCTTGTCAGTTATTCATGCATAACTTCTTCAATAAATGTCAAAATGAAGAAAAAAAATAGATGCCCACGCAGATCTTTGAATTCTCCATCTTCCATTAAAGTTTCAGAAAATCTCATAAAGTAGTTTAGTTGTAGGTACATGCCCAAAACCCCACTTGGCTCCCAAGGGACCACTTGGGCCTTTAGGGTTTTAAAAGAGCTTTAAAAATTCATTAAGATTAGAGCATAATGGGTTTTTTTTGTTGTCTTTAACCCCTAAACGCCCAAGCTAATGGAAATTGTTCCTGCTTTGTCCAAAAAATTCCATGCAAGATGGGGTCAATCTTTTTTTAGAAGTTGTCATGGAGATGTGCTTCATAATGGAATGCCAAAATAGCCTCATTAAATGTCCCCATATTTTTAAAAACTCCAATTTAAGAGAAGACTCAAAAGTGCAATGTTAAGTCTCATGTTGTCCTTGCAATTTTTGTGAGGGTAACATGCATTATTGACTTTTGCAACTTTTGAGGACAATATTATATTGTGTAGGCACATGCCACACCAGTATAGAGCAACTATAGCAAGGCAATCATGGGTACTAGCCAGACAATCAAGGGTTAAAGAGCATGAAGGCCATAAAGATGAGGTCATCACTCCAAATACTAACTTCATTTAGAATAAAAGTAGAGGAGTCCAAGCAAAAGTACCAAGATTTTGGTTCCATCTAAGGTTGTTGACTTTTTTAAATTTCTTGATAAAACGTGATAAAGGTTCCAAAGTAATAGTTGACCTTAAATTCTCAATTTGAAGTTGGAGTCATGAAAAGTCTTATCTTTTGAACATTCATATATTTCCGATATGGATACCTTGATTTCTATTACAAAGGCTTGGGAACAATTTTTAGAAAATCAACAGTGAGAAACCATTGTTGGAACATCTTTGGGCTTCTCCCAACATATTTAAGCTTCAAACAACCCTCGACACCTACTGCAATGCAACCTTTACAAATGGTAGATTCATATGTGCCATTTATAGGAGTAGGCAAATAAAGGATTTACCGACCATTTCCATGTTATATTTGGAGAAAACAATGTATATGGGAACCAATGTTTAGCCCCCGAAGGGCCCTTGGGCTTTGGAACTACGGTACCAAATATAGTCGCAACCAATATTCAAAAGTTTGAATCAGCAAGAAATTAAGTGTTACAACCATACATATTGAAAGGTTGTATGATGGTGGGTGCATAAAAAAAATTGAAAAGCCCTTAGAGTAGCTCAAATATGTCTATACATACAGTCGCAAAGGGTTTTTGGGCCGTTCAAGGGTTAGTGTAAGTGTAATGATAGCTTATTGATTTGTGTAAAAACAAAATTGGATTAGATATCCATTTGGAAATTAAATCAATCCTAAACCAAATTTGTAGAAATTAGATTACGTATCATTCTTGACCAATTGGACGATTTCCAAAAAAAAATCCAAGCTATGACGTACAAATTATTTTGGGTGGGTGAATGAACATGAGAACAACGTGGTTTTACAGATAACACAAGCTAAAGTTCAATGCTACAAAGCTGCAGTAGTGGCCGTGGCATAAAAAAAAGCCTTCTTGCCATGAACATACTTGCAATCTATCATCTTTGGTGTAATCTTGTGACATGTGAATCCAATTAGTTGAAAACAACTGAAACTAGTCAATATGATTAACCCCTAAGCATCACAAACAAACAAAAAAGGGTCCAAACAAGTTTGGGAGAACGTTCTGAAAATAACCTTGAGTGTAAACCATAATTGAAATGTTCACCGTAGAAATTTGTTGACAACTTCCCTACAAGTGTAAATTTGTAATTTTTGTGGAAATCCACTATACATATGCAAAGATTATAAGGTTTGATTACGGGGCTGTTCCTAGAATCCTAATCCAAAAAAACATTTGTTGTGGAGCTTAGGGGTTAATCATGAATGGGTGAATTTATGGCTAGTAATTATTTTTAGGTGGGTTTATGGCTGGTTGTAAGAGCATTAAAACTACTTCTTCTTGAAAAGAGAATGGTTTAAACAAGCGCACACCTTTGTTGCTACAACTTTGACACAGGAGTCAACTCTATGTTGTTTCTCCTTGCCAAGGCGATCAGCTTTTCGTTAGCTACTACCCCACTCTGTGGATTGGGCAATCCTACAATGAGACTCAGACGTGCAACTGCAATGGTTGTGAGTTCTGGAGCCTCATTTGGTGACGAAACCTTTGCTTTGGAAGTATAAAAGGTGACATCCCAGACCTGCAAAAACAGCACACAAAGCAGTGGCCAAATGTGACACAACTGTGCAGAAAAAGCAATCAAAACCAGAATGGAGATTACAGTTGTACACATTTCAAAGTCCAATCATACAACTGCTAAAGTCACACTAACCTCTGTAATATCACATCTCGACCTCTATAATATGATATCTCCACTCTATCACATAGATACAATTTGAAGACTTACCAAAAAATTTACTTTGCATTCTACTTAACATTAGAAAATCCTAATAAAATTCTAATGGTGAGTGAGTGGCGTAGCAAGCGCCAACAGCTAGTTGTAAAAAGAAAAAAATAGCAATGCTGCACTCTCACAAGATGTATTGACTTTTAAGTGCCCTAGTAGTTGCTTGCTTTCATATCTATTTGAATATAGAAAGCTTCAACAGGGTAAACAAAGTATACTCATAGAAAGCAGAAATCGTAACCTTCTAAACGAAATCAAAATGTATTGGAAATTACTATAATAAACTTACTAGCTTCCAATATAGACTTTCAATTTCAGTTTAAAACATCCGAAACATAACTCGAAGCAAGCCAACATCAATTTTACCTGAACTCGTTTACCCACTCGGAGAGGAACTGCCTTCGCTATTACCTCAGCACCAATTGGCGCGGCCTGTAGATGACTCACGCTCAGATCAATCCCTGCCACTCTGGCCCACTGGGACACAATTTGAGCTCCCAAGCTGGCTAATGTCTCTGCTACAAACGCTGTGACGCCACCATGAAGCACCCCAAACGGCTGTCCTTGCACAATTCATGGTAAAAATATAGCATTAGCAGAATTTTGAACCCTCCAAGAGGCCCTTAAGATTTGACACTCTTAACATGTATTGAGCTTAGACCATGTACATTAGAAAGTGTGTGAAATGTCTCTACCTAAGATGACTTTCCTATTGTACATCACAAAAACCATGTACATAAAATAGTAATCTAGTCTTTGTATGAGGGATCTTATCCACATGCACAATCTAAAATAATACAAAAAGGCATTGTATTGATAAAATATGTAAGTGAATTCACTAGTCACTATCCAAGTACTTCACTCATGTATACAAATAGAGTAAAATAGAATTTATGATTCTATTGTACCCACATCTTTGTCCTATTGAGATGACACATCAATATAATTTTCATGATTGCATTGAACTCAAAAGGTGGGCGGAAATAGGCAATTAGTGGTTTGTTGGTTGCAATAAGTACATGTCTTAGGATCTTTTTTGAGACTTCTTAAAGGCCTCTTGGAGGGTTCAAAATGATGCTACAGGCTTTAGCATCAAACTCGACTGACTGGACTCAAATCAAAACTGTCCAAATAGAGTTTTCAGTCAAAGTAAAGTACTTCAGGAACTTTGAAAAGACTACCTTAGTTATGATTCATGATTCATGGAGAGGTTTCCTTATGGTCACAGCGTAATAAAGAGGCTTGTCCATGATACGTACCAAGGCATCCGTGTGATCACTATATCAATAGAGAGACTTAACATAGGTCATAAGATTATCTTATGAGGATATCTGAAAATCCTTCAACGGTATAACTTCAATACAACCAAGAAATTGTCACACTATATTCCGAAGGGAAGGTAATCCATGAAATCATGTTGTGCAAGCTTGTTTTACCTTCAAAGCACCAGAAGTTTAATTTACAAGTGAACTGTTGTAATCAATGCACATGAAATCCACATCTAAAAAGAAGAGCAAGCTAAATAACGTTCCTACAGCAACTAAGTGAATATTTTCATTCTTCTAACTCGGAACGTCTTAGTCGAAGTATCGTCCAATACACAATCATGTGAGTGTAGGTGCAACAAACCAGTGTAATAGAACGAGTCATGAAATAAAAGCTTGTTTAGCTTAGGCCCCGCTCATATAACGCCATTTAGCAAACTAAGGGTGTCAAGGCAGCTAAGAAGTGAACTAATAAATTTTGTACCTGCATTTGCAATATAACTAAATGGAGGATTAGGTTTTCAGGTTACGTAAAACTTTGCTACTTTGTTAGCGCAGACGGATTCAGCACTTCACATGCTTGAGATTAGTTTACTTGTCCAGAATCTGTGAACTAAGTCAATCCGTTGGAATGGAACGCTTCGTAATTTTATCTACCTTTTTTCTGATTATTCGTTTATACAAAGCCTATCCTCTCTTTACTAAAAATCACTTAAATCTTTATTTTGCTTCTTGAAGTAAAAAAGTTCACTGCAAATTAGTTAACATTAGTTAGCACCAAATTTCAAGCTTGATTGCTCCTAAAATTTAAGTACAGGAGGTTGATTACGTTGAGATGCGGTTTGCACAGAAAGCAACGGATCCAAGAACAAGATTCTACGATCTGGAGGATTATTTCGCTTCGCAAGCACTCAAATTAAAGAGCTCCATAGCATTAGCCAGGATAATTTACCTCGCACGGAGTCCAGACAAAACATAAGATATCCACGATTTGGATGATTATTTGGCTTCGGAAGCACTCACAATAAAGAATTCCATAAGCATTAGAAGGAATATTTTTACCTCGCACTGCTAGTTAGCACCAATTTTCAAGCTCGATTGCTCCTAAAATTTATATACAGGAGGTTGATTACGTTGAGATGTGGTTTGCAGAAAGCAAAGGATCCAAGAACAAGATTCCACGATCTGGATGATTATTTCGCTTCGTAAGCACTCAAAGTAAAGAGCTCCATAGCATTAAGCCGGAATGTTTTACCTCGCACGGAGTCCAGACAAAATATATCCACAATCTGGATGATTATTTCGCTTCCTAAGCACTCAAAGTAAAGAGCTCCATAGCATTAACCGGAACATTTTACCTCGCACGGAGTCCAGGCAACACATACACTCGAATGTCGGAAATGAAAGAGAAACTAAAGAAAGAGGAATTGGACTTTTAACTTACTTGAGAGGATTTAGGTTTGACGATGAAGCGCCCGCTCATCTCCGAAGGTGACACCACATCCCATTGGAAGTTGAGGTAATTAAGAACGTCGAATCCGTCTCCGTTTCCGTCCGCCATGTCGCCGTCTCCATCCCGCTGCACCTCAGCAGCAACCTCCACCTTGCTTGCTCCCATTATTGCTGCTCCGATCACTGCTGGTTCCAGAGATAATTGAAATCCACGAAAATGCAACGAGTTTTTTGAGAGAACTGAGGAAATTGGAACACGATGAGCATTAAACGAGCGACTCTCGCGAAAATTCTTCCACCGGATTTGCTGAGTTTCAAAGGATTCGGGATTCGGGAATCTAGACTGAGAGACATACAGAACAGAAGATGATAAAGAAATGTCCAGAAAGAAAAGGAAGTTCTGAAATAGAAAAATGAGGTTCTAAAAATGAAAAGGAGGCTCTGGAAAAGAAAAGGAGGCTCTGAAAAAAAAGAGGAGGTTCTGGAAAATAGAAGGAGGTTCTGAAAAAGAAAAGGATGTTCTGAAAAAGAAAAGGAGGTTATGAAAAAGAAAAGGAAATATCTTTCTGGAACAGTACGCCCAGCCAACTCTCCTTAATATCACATTATCTAATACCACATTCTATATTTTTCCACCAATTCTTAGGGCACTAATCATTAGTGCTTTAAGACGTAAATGCTGTTTATATGTATGTCATATGTTTAGTTGTATACACTAGTCAAAATGTAACTCTTTTTTAGTATGTTACTGATTTTGAACTGCTGTGGACCGTTTTTTTAAAATCGTTTTAGAGATCAAATTATTAAAGTTATCAAATATGGAATAAAGATTTTTTTATGACGTATTACCTAGTTTTGAACTTTGCAAACTTCAAAAGTACTAATCAATATGAAAGACATAGGGATTCATGCAAAAAAAATCAAAAATCTATGTTTCACAATATTAATAGACATCCAAAGATTTATGCCTCAATATTGAAAAATCCCTATGTTTTGTACACAAAGTTCAAAATTATATGAAAAGTTAATATTTAGCTAACTTTTGATACTACCAAAAAAATATCAACAATTGCTTAATTGTTTTTTAGAAACTAAAATGAATGTTCAATTTGAGAGGCTTTTTCAAAATTGAAAGGATCCACTATACAATATAATCAAATTGGTTCTTTATTTTTGTATTGGCGTACTGTATTAGAATTCAACTTTTTTTTGCTACATCAGTTGTGATTTTGTGCTAGATTTTGACATGTGACCTTGAATGTCAAGTATATATTATTAGTACCTACATTTAAAGTTTTAATATTTATAAGATTTTTTGGTAGTTTAACAATCTTATTCTTTGTTTTGTCACCAACATTATATTTAAGACTTTTCCCTATTCAAAATTTGACTAAAACTTCAAAAACAATGATTATTGAGTGTATTGTAGTCACTTCTTTGCAATTTTGAAAGGCACCAAAAACCCTTCATTATAGACAACTTGACAAAGCACCAACTTACAATCATGTATATATAGTTATAAAAAGGGAATGCTCCTATTGACTCAATTTGGTAAAGAGAAAAAAAGAGGAAGAAGCTATGTAGCAAAAGATTTTTTTTTAAAATATATTGCTAGCAGGATTTAAAAATGAATCATGCACTATAGGACTTATGTTTCACATCTGGCCGGAATTATTGCAAAGTTCCCTAGATGAAGAGGAAGCTGGGAACAGTGCGGAAGGGGGGACTCCGGAAGAGGAAGCATTATAGATTTCTGAAGAGGCAAGTACATTCTAGGTTTCATTGCATCATGCCGTCATTGTATCCACTGACATAGTTGGCTGAAGATTATGTCCACTGGAGTTGTTAGGAATTTCATTATTTATAGTAAAGTACTCACGTACAAGGGTAATAAATCTGGCTATATTTAGCAAAACTTCTGTCTCAACTTTGGTTGCACAAAAATTGTATTGTAAAAAAAAGAGGAAAATCTAAAAAGTGGTTAAAGTTTCAAGATGCAAAATTGCTTTCGAGGTAAGGTGTTATTTGACGTATTGCTTGATGGAACCTCAAGTTAAGACAACTTCAGTAGCCATCATTCATATTTGATTTCCCCCCACCTACCTACAATGCAAAGTGTAAATGTGCTTTTTATTCACCTACCCTCCTTCAAACAACTACTTGTAATTATTGTGTCATGGCAAGGATTGGTGCTTGTACAAATGTACTAAATAGTCTTTTAGCAGCTTCTTGACAAAACTGTTAGTGTACACTTTGCAAATGTCCAAGTTTAGCTTTATAACTATCAAAATAAAACAACTATTGAAAAACATCACCAATTCACATAGCTAAAGAATATATGAAATAAACTTAAAGTTGTCATTCATAACCTAATAAATTGCCATGCATGTAGCTAAAATTCTTAGGCAAAAAACAATTTGTATCCAAAATACTAAACTGTTACTAGAAGAAACCCTTGTTTTTTTTGACGCATTTTTTTGGACATCCACTTTTTTTTGTGTTAACAATGACAACAAACATAACACAACAATGTTAATTTTGACATCAAACATAACATTAAGGCGTTAATTTTAACATCACTGTAACATAAAAGAAAGTGAATGTCCAAAAAAATGTGTCAAAAAAAATATGAATTTCTTCTAGTTTATATGAGAAAATATTGCAGCTTCCTCCATTGTCTACTAAAATTCAAGGTGGATTGCAACAAATTCAACCTATAACCCACGTTTGTGGCAGGTAAAGCTAAACATAGAAAGTGAAATTATTAGCGCTGCTCACGTATAGAGAATTCAGGAGATTATTACATAAAAAATTGCTAGTGTTGGGTAATCATTAAGGATGAACGAAATCTCCGGTTTGGCGTGGTGTAAGATATTTTAGGATAATAGTATTGATGTTTAGAGGTGAAAGAAAGGACTTCTGGACAGGGCTGTTTGTTTATTTTGGCTTTGCAGTGCTAGATTGCACCCAACAACAATAAATAGAGAAATAGTCCGGCAGATAAATGTCAAAAAAATGCGAACTAAGATGCTTGCATGAAATCCCCAAAAAGGTTTCAGATTTAGAAAAAATATAGAACAAACAAACATGGATGAAATTGTCAAAATATGGATGAAAACCAAATTATAGACATGGAATATGTACTAACTTGATAGTTTCTATCCAATATGTGGATAAATGTTGAATGTTGGAGCAACACTATAGCATTTGAAACCACCACTTTTGCGTTTATAGAGAAAAGAGCTTGATGCCACAATTAACTACTTCTAGACTTCATTAGGGGTCTATGCAAACCACCGGAGAGATCAATACAAACCATCAAGAGATCTCCCGATCTAAACTGCCATCAGGCAATTTGCCAATCACTTAATCCGTTGCAAGATTTCAAGATCTTTGAAACCATTGTGAAATCTCCCAGTCTCCTTAGCCATCGAGAGATCTCCCGATCTATGCAGCCATCAAAGGATCTCCTGATGTTTTTCCTTGAAGATGCTTATTTCATATTTCAATGAACGGTCCAGAAGATAAATAGTGTTGGCAACACCAATTACAAAGCCTAACACAAAATATCAACAATCCCCATAATGTTACCAACACTAAATGTCAACGTATACACTAATTGTCAATTATTGTAACTTTTGGGAATATGAAATTCTTACAAGTTTACAAATTTACATTTAGCGTTAAAAATTGATTTTTAGCAAAAGGTTGGCCGACACATGCCAACAGAAACTTTGAAAATTCATCAACAATTCAATAATGCTTCAAAAAATATGAAAATTGTGCTACATTCAGCATCCATTTATTTTTGTCTATATTCTCAGAGGATGTCATGGATGCCATGAAAGTTCTCATTAGTAAGGTACAACCTGTTATTGCAAGAATTTGACTCTCCACCTCTTCCTACCAGTTTGTGCGGTTTGGATATCCTGAGATGATTTCTTTTGCCGTTCCATTTTGAATGTGAAGGTGGCCATGCTGCTTGAGAAATGCCAGCCAAACAGCTTATTTTGTCAACAAGTGGAGGCACTGGGGACAGAGGTTGTCCAAGGTGATTTACACCTGGTTATACTTCCTGATGAGTCTTGAATGCTTCTAGTGGTCGTTAGCTCTGTTCAATAGTGTAGATTGCTGACAAGCTTTAGGGAATGATTTTGAGTCATTGTTTTTAGATCTATTTCTGTAGTAAATTTGAGGGAGAAATTTGTTTCTTTTGCTGCGCATGTCTTGATGACCAATGTAGACCTTGTCTTGATTTTTTATGTTTTAGTTGCAAGGAAGGAAACGTGTCTCTAAAATTTAGCCAAATTAGAGCGGCCTACTTTTTTGGATGTTCCGGTCAACCCAATCGCTTGTATTTGCCTCTTCCAACTTTTGATGGTCAATTTTAGCCATGTTGTCTTTAAAGTGTTGCTAGGCGTTATGATAAGTCTCCCCACTTAGATGAGTGTTAGGTGGTCAATTTCTCTAAATATTTCATTGATAGAATACACCAATGAAAGTCTCAACAGAAGCACCACAAATTTGTGTGTAGGTCAATGAGCTATTGGCTAGTAATAATGTTGCTAGGTAAATGATGCAACGACCTTTCTTCTTGAAGTTTTAGTTTTCTCATAGCAACTACTTTGCACATCTATTTGTGTATGACAACTTCAAAGCCAAGATGACAGTTGGAGAGGAAGATGAATGAAGTAGTGATGAAGGCTTTGAATCCCCACTTGAACAATGGTCTGCTATAGCACATCTTGTCAAGGTTCTTGGTGCAGAACGGACCACGCAATTGGAGGTATTTTTCTGAGGGTGCACGCACCACAACCACCTTCCTGCTTGTAGCAACATGAAAATTAGTTGTGCAAGATGATGTTTGATTATGGCAGAAGGTACATTTGTTGGGAATATTTTGGTTTGTACTTGAAGCAAACGATGTCTTTGGAAATGTAATTAGACGTTGAATATTGGTGATAATCTTAGGTACTAATGAGGGTGGGATCGTATGGAGCCTATGTGGGACTTGGAGAATCTTCCAGTAATCAAAAACCACCTGCAACAATGATCCCCAAGGTACGTTGTTTTTGAGTATGAAGAGTTATGCACCAAGAGCCGTTGGCATTGAATAGGTAGCTCCTAAAAGGTAGTGAAGCCCAAATACGTTCCAGCAGTTCTTAGTAGGTGATATGGAGATTTTTCTTTTTGTTGAATTTTATTTGTTGGTCACCAACATATGCAATACTATTCACTAATTTTAGTTATTTTCAATCTGTAAACGATGGTTCCTTTAGGGGTTACAATTCCCTCATTCTCTAATATTTCTCCCTTTGTTTAGGGCGTCATAGCTTAGGAAGTCACTTTAGCAAAAGCATTGGAGTTATTGAGGTATCCTCAAGAGTTGGTAAGTATTTTTTATTTGTTCTCTTTCATCAAACTAGCTATTGTATGACTAATTGACAGGCTACTAGATTGTGGTATTGATCCCTTACACATTTTTATTTTTTGTTTCTTGAATGATTGTTTGACATGAGATGTAGGGACGCCCATCATCATTAGCATTAGAAAGCTTGGATTCTTTCTGCGACACCTGGCAATTTGCGCAAACGTTCCCCAGGTGAGATCTCATACAAATTTGTCTTTCAATGCGGATTGAGGTTATTTGTTGTCTATGCTAATATAAGTATCAAATTCAGTTCATCTCTTTTACTAGACTGTTTGAAGATGAACTAATGAATGCACACTGTGCACGAGGTTCACAACATCAAATCAGTGATCTAATTTTGCTTTTATGGTGCATAGGCAGTTAGTGGTGATGTAGTAAAAGCCTGACTTACTTGGGATACTTGCATATTCTTTAGCAGGTGTTGTTGAAGAAATTATATGTTTCTTAGAAACACTATTACATATAACCTATTATATTCTATCAAGCCCTAGATTATGAGCTAGGTGTTGACCAATGCTTTTCCAAAACCTTAGCATTTTGCAAGTTTGAGAGATGCTATAATAGACAAAGAATAGGGAAGCCTGGAAACTAATTGTGAAGCCTCAAACTAGGACTTGGAATTGTAATGGTAGAATTGTGTCTATTTCTAGAAAACAGTAGTAGGATATTTTACAACTCAATTTCAATTTTAGATGCATAATGGAGTGAAGTCAAGAAAATGTATGTAGAAGGATAGGATGTCAATTTGAACTTGGTGCTAGTTCACAAGTAGGACATTGAATCATGTTTTTGTATTAGTAAACTAGGTCAAGTTAAAGACATTTTTTCTCTTTTCTTTTTGTAATTTTTTGCTCTTTAGGTGATTTACCAAGATTTTGTTTTAAAGGACTATTAGTCCGTTTGGGGGACAAATGGATTTTGGGCATGTACCTATGGTTAAACTATTTTGTGCAATTTTTTGAAACTTTTATTGTAGGTGGGGAATTCAAAGATCTATGTGGGCATCTAATTTTTTCTTCATTTTGACATTTGACAAAGAAATTATGCATGATTTTATGAAAATTTGGAGAGGACTGCCCATCTGGACAGCCCAAAAATTTCTTTAAAAATTACATTTTTTGAATTTTGTTTTTTGAAATTGGTTCTTTAGATTATTTTTTATACGTGAGAAGCTTTGAATCATTCCATTTCAATCAATGAGATGAAAGTTATGAGGAGTTTTTGTTTGTAGGTAGTTAGGGATTCTCCACTCTAAAATTAACTTTGAAGTCCTTTATTTTACTCAATTTTCATTATTTTGGAAAAATAAAATAAACCTAAGGAAGTAGATTGTTTATTACAACATTACGATTGTTGGGATTTGCATTTTTCATTTTAATAATTGAATTCTTAACAATTTAGTGATTTGACTCATTCTCTACTTCTTTTTACTTACTATTTTCTTTCTCAAAGGTTGTATAGTTCCAATTGATTTGAAAATTCTCCCATATATAACTAACTTGATCTCCTACATGGGAAAAATAAACCTCAACTTTGCGTAGAGTAATTTTTTTGATATAAGAGTGATCAAAGACTTCTAAAATTTCTAGACAGCAGGGATTTTTTTTTTTTTTTTGCATTTTAAATGTAAATATCTCACTCCTCTCCATCTAAATTGACTTTATATTTTCCCACATGTTCCTCTGGCACTTTAGAGCAAGATCCTACAGCTAGATTTTAAAAAAAAACAAATTTTCCTACTTTTCTACTCATTCCTCTAGAAGTGGCAGTTATCAGTGACTTAACTTGAAAAGAAGGCTCAATCCTTTAGGGGTTAAGTGAATTCCTGGGAAGCTTGATAACCTATTTACCTTACACCTTTTATGTTGTTATAAAAAGTGGGAGGAGCCCTAAATCAACAATGATGTGCATCGTCACCTTGGTTGAAACAAATGAAGGTATAAGCATGCACCAAGAAAGATTGAAGTTTAAACCCAAACTTTTAGGCATCTTGGAATTCTTCATGAAAGCAAGATGGAACATAAATTTGCAACTATTATGCAAGAAGCGAGATTTATTGTTTATGTTAAGTATTCTTTTCCTTTGATTTTTTCTTAGTGTGGTTTGGCAGGTCTATACAATAAAGAAACGTTTCTTGTTTTTTGAAGTTGATATGTTTTGGAAAAGTAGAGTCCATTTGTGCGCGCCGTGCCAATTAGGCTACCACGCTGTCTTGTGGACTCTCTCCTATCCAAAATGTATCAGTTTGGATAAATGTTCTTTTGATTGAAATGGAATGATTTGAAGCTTTCTTACACATATATAAATTTGAAAACTAATTTCAATTTTTTATTTCAAAAAAGAAATCCTAAACCGGAACAAATGGAATACAACAAGTACATTAGAATAACATTCAGAGCAAATGCCAAGATTGCCACATTGTACATGATCTTATTTCTATAAATTGTTATGTCTCCAACGTAACATATGGAGGATGATTTTTGCAAAGACAAGAATTTCTGACTTGCCGTTGAGCACTACAAGAAGTGCCTTCATCAGTTCACTTCAGCAGCAAGATCTTTCCCATGTTGCGGAGCAATTTTGTGGCCTCTATTCTTCTGCACCTTATGTTAGTGTATTACACGGCACGGAATCAATGCAATCTGAAGTTTAGTGAAGGCACACTTAGGAAGAAGCTTTTGTTTGATGAAGACAACAGCAAGCAGGGTATTAATGCATTTCGTGACAAGATAGAAACATTCTTAGAGTTGATGCTACAGCTTCCCATTCACCGTCGTTGACCCACCCAACAAAGTTCAGCGTTGTTGACCCGTACAAGGCTTATCAACCAGTCACTAGCTCCATTGGAGCACTCCGTCTTGACTGTGCTTGGTATTCAAAGTCTTCTGTTTGAGAGTATACTGAATTTCAAAAAATGCAGTCTGGTTGCCTCCAACTTCTTTGAAACATGTAGACTTGAAAACAAGTTGTCTCAATATCAAGTACAAAAATCAAGGAGTCTCTAGTCTTGAGTTGATTATCAAAGACAAAATTATTCCATCCCCAAATAATTTGTACTTGCTGTGATTCTTGAAGCATTTCAAAACTACAAAGTTGCACCCTCCATGTCTTGTTAGAAGAACAAGTTTGCAAAACAACCCGTTCTTCTAGTTTATCACCATGCTGGTTGATGAACGAAACCGGAAGATACTGAGAACAAGGAGAGATAAGCAATCTATAAGAACAGCACATTTTAATTGCAATGTGACCATCAAGCTCCAAATAAACTCACGGTGCATTGAATATGATACTGACATACCAATTGCTGCCAACGACGCAATGCCAAGTGTCACTACAAGAAACTTGTGTTTTTTATAATGGATTTTTTTGAACGTCCACTTGTTTTCATGTTAACAATGACATCAAAAATAACATCAAGATGTTAGTTTTAACATCAATTGTAACATAAAAACAAGTAGACGTTCAAAAAATCTATTATAAAAAACACGGGTTTCTTCTAGTGTGTGTGTGAGTGAGCAGCTTGCTAAAGAAAATGCTTTTTGAAGCTTGTAATTCTGCAATAATCGTGGCCATATCTCCCGCAATCCATCTCATTCTTGCGTCGGATGTGGCCTCTAGTGCGCATTGCTCCAAAGAAAGCTTTACATTACCTTCATTGTCTACTAAGGCTGATGTGGTCATTATCCAAATTCAGACCATAACTCTTTTTCTTGCTATCACGATGTTGAAATCTCTTCATAATTGAATCTCCTCTCTAAATTTGTGCTAACTTTCTCTTGCATTTCAAAAAGCCCTTTGCCACAAATCACTTCTTTTGGAGTACATCTACAGCATATAGACGGCTCTCTAAGATGATGTTGTGGCTCACCTAAATTTCTAGTTGACGAACGAACCTCTCGAGATGCAAAGTGGTGCTGGGTCTTCAGGATCCCTCTCTAGGTTCATAAAATCCCACTCAAAGTGCAAATACCCAAGACTTCTTGTATTGCCTCTCACAACCTTAGGTGAAATGTCAAGCCAATTGTCAGTATTGAAAGCCACATTGTTGGGAACTATCCCTTTGTTGTTTGCAGCGTTTTCCTTAGCACATCCTTCTCCTGAAATATTGTTGGTGGCATGCAAATTGAATCTCTACAATTACTTCTACTGTCTAAGATACTTATCCTAAAACTTCTTCTAACTCATGACATACCAAGATATATCTCTCAATGTTCTGCCATCAAATCAACATTTATTATTACAAAATCCAAAGCTCATGTAGTCCTACACAAGCAAATAGATCAAGTCTTGTAAGAACAAACTATTCACAACCTTCTACAAAGAAATAGTAATACTTCTTAAGCATATAGATTGTTTGACAAAGAGGCAATCTTAGTTAGGCTAACTCCACCATTTTCTAGCTCTATGGCTCCACAATGTCACCACCTATACGCTTTGAGCGGGTGGTACTTTGAGATGTACTCCTCCGGAGTCGCTTGCTACTTTGATGCTCCTGGATGTGCTGATGCAGGGGACTTGGATATGTTGTACTAGACAAAATTGCGGTACTTTGCACATTGGTCTTGTTGTGATCATTGTCACTACTACCAATTTCAAAAGTTTGAAGTATTGTCAATAACTGGTCTTGCTGCAAGTGCTGTGCTTTAGCAAATTTTGCAACCTTGGAATGAAATGCTTGAAGTTGGGATTCTCTGCAAGATAAACATACAATATTAATTAGGAACTTGAATTGCATATTGTTGCTACCTTTGCAGACTTGGTAGCGAAGATCTACATAGATAGACATAATCACGGATTTGTAGATAAAAATCTTGTGAAGTTGAAGAGTAAAGTAATAATGAATAAGGATAAATAAAGCTCAAAAGGAGATATTAGTTGGCACATACCTAAGCAGAATTTGTTCTTGGGCATCTTGCAGACACATCTTTTCTAGCTTGAGATCTTTAGATGCTGCTTCTACCACCAATTCCATCATTGCAATCCTTTTTTTGGCATCCTCTCTTGCCACTTGTTTGATTACACAAATGACAACAATTGAATGGAATGCATGGTCATACTCAGCCAAACATCACATTATCAGTAGTCTCCAAAATGATATAGATATAGATGCTCTAAAGACCATGACTTAAATTCAAATTTCAGTTGTGGATTCAATTGATGAGATCAAGTATATGCTATCCAAAAATCATGTACTTTCTCATCTTCCAACTCTGTATGTGTCTGCCAAAGTTTAACTTCAAAATCATTGTAGCGCCTCAAATTTTTGGCTGCTTCCACACATAACTGCTCTAAACCTCCTCTCAGATTGATTTCTAGTTCCATGTTTACATTTTAAACGCTCTTCTCCTAGTTCAAACTAGCAACTCGTTGCTATATTTCAAGCACGGGGAGTGCACTATACATGATGTTTGTGGGTAGCGTGCATTCAAGCCCGTATAAGATGAGGGCTATGTAGGTAATTTCTTAAAATTTCTATAGGGCTATATTTACCTAAATTTCTAAATTTTGAAAATTTCATGTACCCTAGGCTTCATTTGAATTAAGTTCTTGTGATATTTTTGTATACCCTATGTTCTTTATAAATACACAATGACATAAACAAAATTACACACATGTAATCAAAGACCAAACACTTCAAAACATAAATTTTAATTAATCACATAATACTTCAAACAATAACTTGAGAGAAAACAAAAAGCATGGAAAAGCATATAGTATATCTAAAAGCAGATTTGTAAATTCAATATAGGATGAAGGAAAAAGTAGTGAAACCCATTCCACTTCAACCACAAACCACTTTTAAGCTGAGCATGCAAAGAAATCATAGAAAGTTTGGGAAATGAACCCGCAAACAGAGATAGCATTGCACATGAACCCTTACAAAGTCCAAAAACCTCATGTGAATAGAAAGCATTGTGGAAGAATTTGAGATAAACCGTGCAATCAAAACCACAAAACATGCAAGCGTGCAAGCACGAGTTGCTAAAGCACAACCCAACCCTCAAGCCCCAAGCTAATCCTAAGCATAAGCCACAAGCTTGTACAATACCAGGTAGTATAGTTACGTAATGCATGTTTTGGCACTCCCATCAAGTTAGTATAACAAAAAATATAAATGGTATTATAATCTCATATTGTTGGTATATGATTCTCATGCAATCCCAATCAACCATACCAAATTTTGGTTACTAAAAGCAAAAATTTTATTTTTGGTAAACTATTTTGTGTCAAATTCATGGTTTTACAAGAAAGTTGATTAAAAAACATTGGTGATGAATTTTTGAGATTTGATTACATGGATGTGTTGGGGAGCTCCGTGCACACATCTATCCTTCTAATAGACATCTTCAAAATGTTCAAAAGTCTTTCAATGGAAACTAGAATGCTAGAGTCATCATGACCAAATTTAGTAAAATAAATATTTCTTTATGGTAATTAGATTATGCTATATGACTCATACATTATGATTGATTTTGTACCTTTGAGCATGATGATAAGTTTATTTTGCCAAAAGTTATTAAAAATTTTGGAATACTTATTTTACTAAATTTGGTCATGATGACACCAATGGTCAAGTCTCCATTCAAGGAATTTTGAACTTTTTGAAGATGTCTATTAGAATGATAGATGTGCGCATGGAGGTCCCCAACACATCCATGCAATCAAATCTCAAAAATTCAGCACCAATGTTTTTTAATCAACTTTTTTGTAATACCATGAATTTGACACAAAATAGTTTACCAAAAATAGAATTTTTGCCTTTAGTAACCAAAATTTGGTATGGTTGATTGGGATTGCATGAGAATCATATACCAACAATATGAGATTATAATACCATTTATAATTTTTGTTATACAAACTTGATGGGAATGCCAAAACATGCATTACGTAACTATACTACCTAGTACTGTACATGAACATCAACGGAAGCTTCATCCACATGTCCAATCTTGTATCATTACTTGTACATCATTTATTAACCTTATGACCCTAAGCTATTGCTGAATACAATTGACATTGGATACTTGGACATGGATCAAACATGGGATACTTTGTCATACTCAAAACATAGAATACTTTGGCTAACCATTTCAATTTAAAATATATCCAATAAAAGTGTAGATTTTTTTTTTTTGAATATTGGCAAGGCTATTGTACAATTAAAAAGTTTATAATTCTCATTGTTATGCCCTACCCTTCATTATTTATAAAGAGCCCACACCCATTTCAATAATGCTTATTTTTTATAAAGTCATATCAAATATTTAGGACCAAGGCAATTATAATAACCCTTCATTTGATTGCACGTATATAATAAAAAAAAAGGGAGTGCACTCCCCATGATTTCAAGACCAAAATGCAAACTGCAATTTGACATGGACAGGCTCAGGCCATTTCTTTCTAATGTTGCATCAATATTCACATGAACCTCCAAAAGTACACACATGTGGAAAGCATGACTGCCTTGGTCATCATACCCTCACCTGGTGTAGCCCTGCGCCAATCCACAAAAAATGAGTTATTACTACCAAGATGTTTCGGCAAAACACATGATGCAGATTTTTTAGTGCATTGTAAAAAGCTGGCAAATATGTTCGAATCTGTTCTATGCGTAAGCAAAAACATTGTCAAAGGTGAATCTCTCCCATGAAAGAGATCCTAAGCTTATGATGCCTAAAGTGCATTTCCCGCCAAAGCATTGTCACTTTGCATACCACAATTGCCAGGATTTGCTAGTTCCACCTGCCAGCATCCCTCACACTAGACCAAAGAGCAATTGTCTGCAATGGAATAAGACAAGGGCTATTGGCATAGGGCACTGTCAGAACCAGGCAATTACATCTCCAATTGGTATCATTCTCGCATTGGCTCTTGCTTGCAAGCTACTCAGACAAAGTCCAAAATTGCATACTCTGTTCACTAATACCTCCTGTTGTTATGACTGCTCAGTGGATTCGGGAGTCTAAGGAAGGAGCACCCATAAATGCCAAACTAAGGGTTTTGAACATAATGACTATTAATGAACGATTAGCAAATTATAGGATCCTATTAGGAATAGAAAAAAATGAGTTTGCACTTTTGAATGTATTATTTGGATAATGTGAGAATAAGTTGTGAATTTTTAAAAAGCAAATTGCTATTGCACCCATAACCATTCTCAAGATTTCATGTTCACATATTGTACATCCTTGTCATTCCATCTATTTACTTCCAAAGATTTTCCAAAATTTCAGAGGCAACGATTATGGGGACATTGACGCTTATGGGTGTTCCTACCTTAAACTGAGATATACAATAGACAAAATAGAAGACGATAAAGACATCTTGAAAAAGAAAATAACATTTTGAGAAAGAAAAAGAGAAATTGAAAAAGGAAAGGAAACATCTTTCTGAGAAAGTACGCCCAGCCAAACCTCCTTATTCCTTAACCCCTAAGCGCCTAGCTCATATTCATCAAAATCTAAACTCTCTCACACTCAATTCAACCAAATTGTCATCACAAACAAGATCCACAAAATCTAACCGTATTGAATGGTAGACAAGGCAAGGCTCCAAAATATAAGGAAAAGGACAAATAGTTTAACCATACCAATAGAAAGATTATAACAAGTCAAAGAAGAACTTTTTCAATTATGAGAGCCCATATTTGGGGCGTTGGGGGGTTAATGTCACATTCTCTAATATCACAATCTATATTATTCCACCAACTCTTTGGACACTAATCATTAGTGCCCTAAACGTAAATGTGGTTCTAAAATGTATGTCATTTGTGTATACAAGCCAAAATTTATCTATTTTGCGTAACTTATTGATTTTGGACAGTTTTGAACTACTTCTTTAAAATCTGAAAAAACTAGAGATCAAATTATTAAACTTATCAAAATGGAACAAAGTATTATTATGATGTATTAACTAGTTTTGAACTACAAAAAGTTTGAAAACAATAACCAAGGTGTAAAATATTTGGAGTTTTATGCAAAACAATCAAAGACCTATGTTCCACAATATTAGGAGACATTCAAAGATTTGTCTTGCAACATTTAGAAGTCTCTATGTTTTGCAAACCACATTCAAAGAATACATGAATAATCCATTTTTAGTTGATTTTTGGTATAATAAAAATTTGACAAGTACTAGACTATTTTCTTGAAACTAAAATGAATGCTTGATAAGCTTTTTCAAAATGGAAAGGGCCCACCACATAATAGAGTAAAAAGTGGTTCTTTACTTTTGTGTTAGCTATACTAGAATTCAAGTTATTTTGGCTACATCATTTGTGATTTTGTGATTTTGTGCTTGGATTTTGACATGTGACCATGAATATCAAGTATATTTTATTGGCTCTAGCCAGTCAAGTATTAAAGTTTATGGGATTTTTGGCTGTTTTAGCAATTTTTTTGTTTGCATAATTACCAACTTTATGTTCAAGGTTTTTTCATGTTATTAGAAATTTGACTAAAATTTCAAAAATTATAATCATGTTGCAAGCATTTCTATCCAATTTTGAAAGCACCAAAAACCCTCCATTATAGACAAATTGACAAGCACCAACTCATAATCATGTATGGATATTATCTAATCATCAAATAGTAATGCTACTTTTGACCAAATTTGGTGAAGAGGAAAAAATAGGAAGAAGTGATCTATGCTTTTTGCATGAAAATGTGATTAAGTGGCAAAAGAAATATATTTATTTTGCTAGCAATACTTAAGAATAAAGCTTGTGTTATAGGAGTTTTGTTCAAATTTTACTTGTTGTACAAGGTCACCATTATTTTGTAACTTGCTATAATATATATTGAGGATACCTATTTAGTTCCAAATGGAGCATGTAACATATTGCGAGAAGATATTGTGTAAAGTTTTAAAGATTGGACATGCACCTATAGGACCTTGTTGAAAAGATGGTTGCAAATTGCAAATATTGGCTCAATTAAAATGTCTTTCATAAAAATGCTATTCTACTTCAAAAAAAAGTCTAGGTTTGAATTTGGACTAACCAACCTAGAACTCATGCTTCACAACTTCAACAAGCCATGATCAAAACTTGGCTAGGTACAACTTGCTACATCAAAATATTGATGAGCCAAATACTCTTTTCCTCTTTTACCTTTGACATGTTCAATTTCCTCTTCATAATTCAAATTGGAAAAAACATGATAGATATTCCTTGCACACATTCTAAAACCAAAAAGAACATAGTTCTATTTTCTACATTGATTTCCATTGCTAAAAAAAACTAGTTTATTTAGGTACTAGGTTGAACTTTGGATAATTTTTTATTTATTTAAAGAAGTTTTAAATCATATAAAAAGTTGACATGAAAATATGTACATTTTAAACCTAGGGGACAATGAAAAGATGTGCATTTTAAACCTAGGGGACAATGCAAAAATATTTGCATTGTAAACCTAGGGGAGGCAATATTGTTGTAAACATGCATAAAATGTCTTCTCTTCAAGGAATATCTAAATAAATGAGAACTGTCTTAGAAACTAGGTTATCTTCGTGATAAGTTTGGAGAGACGTGATAAGTTTGAAGAGACGTGATAAGTTTGGAGAGATGCAATCTAGCTTCATGAGCAAGTGCCATTGTTGAGATGTTCAAAGTGACAATGGAGGTAAAACAAACAACATTGGGAGAGTGAAAAAGAAATCCCAATTTACAATTAACTTTACAATTACCTTTACTACTAGCATGAGATCATTAGTGTTTCAACAATTGACATAAAATTTAAAAAATCCACCGAATGATGGGTGTAACTCATCCTCCCTTTACGTATCATGGCGTGAAGCAAGACTTCGTTACCTTTCATGAATGACAATTACCAAGCAGAATTCTCTTGTTCTAGAGCAATAAATGTGAAAAGTAACAAGCCAGAATATCTTTTAAGGCACGGTTCCAGGTAATAGATACCTTCATTTGAGATACAGCTGCAAAACTGGGCATAAGAGCATGCGTATTTGCCAATCCATTATTTTAAGAACAGGATATTTCAAGCTTTATGAAGAATGTTGTGCTTGATAACCAGAGGCATCTATTTAAGTTTTTTACACAAAAGTTCCCAAAAGAAAGGTAGCACATGACTGTCTTTGGTCACAGATTATGACGAAACTCAAAGCTACTCGCAATGGAAGTGTATGAATCATATATACATATAGTACTGTGTTAAAAAGGAAAAGGGTAGCGTTTTCTACCCGAATCTCCTCAGATTTGGACATACACTCTGAAGCATTCTGTCGCACAGGGACATCAACAAGCAACACGTAGCAGATACTACAGTACTGTAGGTCAAAAGCTAATATCCTAAGCCGAATCAGATATGGCGTAACTCATGCTCACCATGAGCGAAGTTGCAAAAACCCCCTTCTTTGCACCCCCCAGGTCGCAAATAATACCTGCACAGCTTTGTCTTATAAAACATACCGACCAAGGGTGGTGGACGAGGCTCGTGCATCCCCAGCACCCCACTCAAATCTTCAATTCGATGGAGCAGGTCGTTAAATCCTGGAAGACTGTCTTCGTCTCCGAAGAAGTCGTCGTATTCCAGTTCGTCCAATTCCTCAACCCCGTATCCAAAGAAATCATCGTCCATCATATGCTCATCGCTCAGAGTTTCATCGTCATCAGCATCCAGAAAATCATACATATCGTCGTCATCGTCGGACTCGTCGTCTGAGTCCAGAGGCATTCGAACAATATTCCTTTCATCCCAGAGCTTGCATTGGCATTGCTGTCTCTTGTTTTTCCACTCTGTGCCACATGTGTAACAAAACTCGCATCCACACCTGAATCATAAGACATACATTTACAGTTAAACTCCACAACGCTCAGAAACACCAAGCAATATAAGAAGATCACCTGTGATTACTCAACAACGAGATTGCAATCAAAATGTGAAGCATTATGAATCTACATGTAAAGAGATGGTGACTAAGCTAAGAGTTCACGATAACCTATATCCTTACAAAAAACTTCATTACCAAGCGTTGGTTCTAGTACCAAGCATAAACCAATACGTTGGTTCCTCTTGTATCTGAATGATGCACAGTACTTAAAAAAAGAGGAATTACACAACATACCAGCAGAAGCAATATTCCGTTGCAGATTGTTGATTATAGTGTATAAGAATCTACTTACCGGCATGTCATGTGGTAGCAACCCTCAGCAAGCTCAATCATACGCCTGCACTTGTTGCATCGTTGCCATTTCTCGTTTTGAGCGAGCTTGTAAAGATTGCTCTCTTCAACATCGCGAAGATCAGGAGGGAGGCTTTGATATTCCTGACAGGATCGGTTCCAATGCCAAGGAACTCGACAATCCAAACAGAAGCTATGTTTACAGGCAACGCAATCTACCTTCTGATACACTGACGATTGACTGGACGCAGCTGACGAGCCCTGCATACAGACCAGGAAAGCAAAATAATACGATATCAGATTAAAATGTTATACAATTCAAACAGATAATTGTTTGGCATGATCAAACAACTCAGGTGGAATATAAACGATTTTATGCAAGACTAATTACTTCATTGGTCAGCTCAGGCTTGAATACAAACAAAGGTGAGAGGAGCTCCAGTATCATCGATGTTCAGAGCTAGATAAAATAAGTAAGGCAACGATGAAATCGAACATGGATTAGGCTGGGAGACGGCAAAGACAAGCCAAAATTAAGATTACCCATAAACTACGAAAGATCAACATTAGAATCGACTTGACAAAGGGCTACCGAAAGCTGCACCTTCAGACTTCACAGGTACGAATAATACAAAGAGAGGAACTTGAAGAGGAGATGTTTCATGAAGCACAAAGAAACAACACAGGAAATATCATCAAAGTGATAAATCACTGATATACAAAAGAATATCAAGAAATTAAAACTTCACACATGTAGAAGAAGTGAAACACGATTGCAATATCCCACATGCACAAGATTCAAAAGTGAGCCAACCAGAAATTTAGAACCTGCTCTGGGATGCCCAAGCCACTCTTGTCCATCAACGCTGAGCAATTTGCATAAGGGCAGTAAACCCTGTCTCCTTCAGGAACTCTTGCCTCAATCAGACGCTTTGTCAGAATAGTGAATACCGTTGGTGATAGAAAGCGCCGACATTCTTCATATTCCAGCATATCAGGACAACCCGCCTGTGGTTCAGTCATATGCAAGACAATCACTAGTTAGCTTAACTTAAAGGACATGTCATTTTGTGTATCTACTTCGCATCTATGCTACTCTCTGTACATATGGATGTGGAATTCATGTCCACACCAGATAGACACCGGGTTCTATGACCCTCAAGCACCTTGCAGAAGGTGTTAGAGATCGCCGGGAGTTTTTGCCCGACATCCATGGCACAAATTTCATTCCGAACGCTGAATAGGAGATACGACTGTTGTGCCTCCATAAATCTTAACAATAACGAAGATTATGATTCCTAAAATAAACATCATCAGTATGGGCAACGGTAAAAAAGTTACCTGAGGACAACGAACAGGAACCTGACTAGCTTGAACTTGGACCTCAGCATGTCGTTGCAGACATGTATTGCAAAACTTGTGCACGCATTTTTTCAAAGTCATCATCTCGTTTGAAGACTTGTCTTCAAAACATATGACACAATTCTCCTTGTTTGCCCTGGCAAGTAAGAAACAAATTCATTTAACTGGCCAAAAACCTCAAATGAGCTATTCTGCAATTTATCATTAATGCGGTTTGAGGCCACGACAACAGCTATACATTTTCAGGTAAGATCTACGATAGAAAGACAAATTTAAACGACCACATCTGACGAAGCACGAAGTTCATTAACATAGCAACAATGAATACAGGAGCAATAGGCGATACATAACATTACGTGCTGTCAACTCATTATTAAATAAGAGTGACAGAAAAGAAACCGAGCCAACGTATAGCCATACCTTCTGGCGTTTAACGGATCAGCAGAAGTTGAAGCATCCAAGGTCTCATTTTGTTGTTTGACATTCTCTATTGCTCCTGAAGTAGAAGCGCCGGCAGATGATGAAGACGAATCACCAGCCAGATGACTTGAAACGGCAGTCTTCGCTAGCTGGTCGACAGCAACATTACTGGATCCTTTTGGCCAAGGCGATATCTGGAAGCTTGAAAAATTCTGCATTGCAGTGCGAACTTGGCTCAACAGCCTCCATTGGTTTGCCAGCTTGGGCTTCCAAAATCCATTCACCTGTTCGACAAAATCACAAAGTAAGCTACCGTAACATCGATTCTCCCTGCATAATAAGCTTATAAAGGAGAAGAAACAACTGATTTTTTATGGCAATGAGGAGTTGCTGTGTGTAATTTATGGAGTCTAAAAATCGGAAAAGCTCAGAGCTTTCCCGACCTGTTTCATGTCTTTAAATGCACACCAAGCGAAACTCTACCCCTGAAGAAGCCAAATGTTCAGACCAACACGATATAATTCTGGTGACATTTCCATAATCAGAAATGCCAGCTCTAGGCTCGTATAACCAAGGAAAGATTATCCGTACAGTCCACATTCACTCGACAAAAAAGAAGCCCAAGGTCTATGTTAACAGAAGATCAACATTTACATAAAACGACATTTGTGATAATGAAGGTCGGATCAGGAAGACGTTTCCACATTAGATAAGCTGCTAACATAGCAGGCGCTGTAGAACAAAGACCATACTGAAAGGAGTTATTTACGAAAAACGCACTCAACAGTGTCATAATCGGAGAATCAAGACGTGTTCCACAATTATCCCCTTCAATTACCAGTTGCGCTGCCAGCCCTACAAATATCTTCGAATTTACAAGGCACAGAAATTCACTCTGAAATATCCTGCTAAAGCCTCCACAGATTAACACAAGAATCATGAACCCTAAATCATGGTTAATAGACCAAGACATCAAATCATCTTGTGTATCATTCTCATGCATTGCGACCTGCCGAGACTTAAAATTCGTACACTCAAACGAACAACTGAAAAATCGAGCCGGGAGGAGTCACAACACACTAGCAAACTCACGACGTGCCAAATTACTCCATCTTCCAAAAAAGTTGAAAATCCCGCATGCAATTCTTGATAAAATTCGCAACCAATAGAAGGATTGACTATCTGACCTGAACCATAAATCAAGATCAACAAACCGAATCACAACCACAGATTCTCGTGTAGAGTCATTCTCATACATTACAGCCCTGAGGAAACCATTTACACCTCACAAACCCTGACACTCAGAAGAACAGCCAAATTATCTCACCATCACCACACTCTACCACCAAGCCACAAAAAGTCACAAAAAGCCACAAAAAGTCACAACATCTTGGCAATCTTTCCAAGGTCGACAGAACATTGTAAAGCAGAACACAGCACACAATTCCGGATAGAAGAAAGAATAGAATTGGACACCTGATCGCTAACCACTCGCGATGAAAGCCTGGCTCTGAGCACTTGCACGCCAAGGCGCTCCGCCGCTGCCATGGCATCCAACAATCCGCTGTACTCCGCGACATGCCAACTCATTCCTTGTCCAACGTACTTACTCTCCTGCCACAGAACCTTCTCCTCCTCGAGAGGATCCATCACCATGACGCCGACTCCAACGTGGCCCTCCGGCGTCTTCACGGCCCGCACCTCGATCGCATGCGCCCGCTCCATCGCTCGTCGTTGCTGAATTGCCTTCCCAAGGTTAGCATTGGCGAGGCTGGAAGGCTGAGGAGGAGCAGGAGGAGGAGGAAGAGGAGGAGCGGGAGGAGGAAGAAGAGGAGGAGCAAGAGGAGCAGATGCCATGGCTATGGCGGACGTGAAGGTGTCCGCAATGCCGTGTTTGTGCAACCCTGTCGCTGTCTCTGTACCATCGCAGCAGACTCCATCGAACGAACGAGTAAAAGGATTCTCGTCGGAAAACCCGACGGAGAGGAATCTCGTCCGATGATCGTCCGACAATACTTCCAACGATCGTCCGACCTCATTCCAACGATCGCCCGACGACATTCCAACGATCGTCCGATGGTTCACGATGGTTGTCCGACGAAATCCTGACGACCGTCCAATGGTTCACGATGGTTGTCCGACGATCGTCCGACTGTTCCCAACGATCAGTCGATGGTCGTTCGATGTAGTTCGACGGTCGTTCGATGGTTGTTCGATGGTTGTCCGATGGTCGTCGGGTGATCGTTCGACGCTCGTTTGGTGGTCGGAGACCGGGGAAAGAAATCGCTTTTGGAATTATCGCAACAGACAGAGGGGGCGTTTATCTGGAGGGGTGACGTGTCGAGATTCTAGCTACAGTAAAGGTAACTGAAACCACCCCTGGTTGGGAGTTGGGACCGTCGGTATTGGATGAAAAGGTGAGGGCCCGAATATCTTATCAGGCTTCTTTTATTATTTTTGTTTATAAATTTTGGGAACTGCTAAAGCCACACCCAAAATTGCTAACGCCACACCCCATAAGCATGAATTTTGCAAACTTAATGCAATTTTTTGTAATTCAAGTGGTCCATCATTCATTCAATTAAGACATTACCACCTTCTTGAAAGAAAGAAAAACAAATACAAATTTTTGTTGAACTTTTATTGCACCATTGCTATTTTTTGGATGTATTTTTGCTTTAAGTAATTCAAAAGTCCTATAACTTTAGTTTCAAATTTAGGCACCTCTAATTTTTTTGAATATAGTCCTTAAAATGTTAGATATGAAACAAATTAGTTGATCCAAATCAAAAAAATCAGCATGAAATTCCCACAGTTCATGCTCAAAGCACACCTTGGGGTGTGGAGTTAGCAATTTTGGGTGTGGCTTTAGCAATTCCCTAAATTTTTTGTTTACTTTAAAAAAGCTATGGTAGTGAGTGTTCTGTTTGTTGACCTCCAGGTGTCTATATTGTCAGTTTCAACGTGTTTTAGTAGTCGAATTGTGAAGGTAGATAAATAAAGGGAATTGATTTATGTACACTTGGAGTTTGTTGTATGTACACTGGGGGATGAATTTTAAATGTTTGTCATGAAGAAATTGAATTTGAGGAATTTGGATTTAGAAATTTTGATGTAATCTAGAACCGCAAAAGAGGATACAATTAAACAATGCCAATACAAAGGGTGAATTATTAGTTTTACCCTTATTTGTAAAAAAAGCTAAGCTTATCCACCTTGGTTCGTGCAACTACAAATACATATAGTAGGGGGTTTTAGATATTTCAAAAAAAAAACAGTGAAGAAATGATCATGAATGAATTTTTGTTCACCGGTACACATGCTGTCACAACCTCAAGAGGTCGTCATGGCTTGTTCATAGATCAACTTGGCTGGATTATTTACCAATTTCATTCATGTGAACAAAACCGGTGGTGAATGGCATATTTGAAACCCCCTTGGGATGGTGCATAAAGGGTGCAAGGAAGGCTAGTTGAGTGCTAATTGGTCAATTTTACCCACTGGTGAATGGCATGTTTGAAACCCCCTTGGCCATTGTTAACCTTCACTGGGGGGTTCCCTTTTGCTCCCCCAATATATGAGGATCCCCTCAGCAAATCTGAACTGCAAGGCCCTGCCTTCACCAATCAATATAGTTCATCTATAACTAAATTCTCCCCCTCAAGTATATATGAGGGAATATCCCTCCACTTGAGGGAACGAATACCAGCCGGTGAACAACGTTATGTGGGATGGTGCATGAAGGGTGCAAGGAGGGCTAGTTGCCTGCTAATTGGTCAATTTTACCCACTGGTGTATATATAACACTAACCCTAATGTACATATAATAAACGCCCAATCCGCATATATCAATTCCCTAAATAAAAACCAAAGAATACGTTTTACATAAAATCACTACAGGTACTTTCAACTAGCATGTGCCAATTCAACTTCTCTAGAGACCAAGCTGTACTCAACTTCTGTTGTTGTACTATTCGAGTTTTTCAATGTAGTACGTTCCCCATCATTTCTTGTTTTTCATGATATTTTGGAGTGACAAACTTCTACCTAGGGAAGTTCAAATCATGTGAAAATTTATTTGTGCATATCCCCTCCTGAAAATATATGAAAATACAAAAAGCAACTCCAAATCACATAAAACTTGATATATAAACACCTCATCTTTGAGGGTTTACAATGATACTAAGAACAAAGCTTTACAAGTGCAGAGGAACTAAAATATCAATTTTTGCCCAACGGTTGAGGTACCTTTGTAACTATTTCAACCACCAACTTTCAAGCAGAAAAGTATAGTCGGGTCCATTAATCTTACGAACTGTATTTTTGGGTCATTTAGATTTTTTAATGAAACGTGGAGTGCAATTGGTATATTTTTGTTTAAAAATTGATCATTGCATTCTCACATGATCTCAATCAAGCATACCAAACATCAATTTCAGAAAAGTAAAACTTCATTTGTGGTGAAATTTTAAAGCAAAATTTCATGGTTTTACATGGTATTTAATTAAAAACAATTGGTGATGAATTTTTGAGATTTGATTTCATGGGTATGAAGGAAACATCCATATGCACATCTTCCATGCTAAAAATATACCCCCTTAAGTA
Source organism: Ulota crispa (assembly GCA_963920765.1). Taxonomy (NCBI): domain Eukaryota; kingdom Viridiplantae; phylum Streptophyta; class Bryopsida; order Orthotrichales; family Orthotrichaceae; genus Ulota; species Ulota crispa. The sequence continues at coordinate 4,192,662 of OY987251.1, read as the reverse complement.
ACAAAATTTTGATCAATACTAGATTCAATGAAACTTGTGATAGGCCCAAATCTTGAATTTTTATTTATTTTATGAAAATCAAATTTTGTTTTTTGACTCAAATATTGTGACTAAGTTTGTATCTATGAAAAGCTAGTTAAAAAATAAAAATATGTATTTTACAAGATTTGGCCTATCACAAGTTTCATTGAATCTAGTATTGATCAAAATTTTGTTACTTAAGGGGGTATATTTTTAGCATGGAAGATGTGCATATGGATGTTTCCTTCATACCCATGAAATCAAATCTCAAAAATTCATCACCAATTGTTTTTAATTAAATACCATGTAAAACCATGAAATTTTGCTTTAAAATTTCACCACAAATGAAGTTTTACTTTTCTGAAATTGATATTTGGTATGCTTGATTGAGATCATGTGAGAATGCAATGATCAATTTTTAAACAAAAATATACCAATTGCACTCCACGTTTCATTAAAAAATCTAAATAATCTAAATGATCCAAAAAAATATAGTTCGTGATCCAAAAAAATATAGTTCGTAAGATTAATGGACCCGACTGTACAGCCTAAGGGGGTAAAACCATTTTCCAAAGGGCCAAGAGCACCAATTGCAAGTTACCGATGGCATAAAAAGCGCAAGCCTCACCAAATACTAGTATCCTAATCATACCACAGTAAATACTGTCTACATCTTGAACGATTTGAAATGGATGAACTAAACTGCCCAACGCAACCACTGCAATGAGGCAGAGTTTCAACACACCTCAATTACAGGGGAAAATTTTAAAATTAATCAAAATAAAAAAATCAAATTTACATCTCACCTAACACAAGAAAGACACCCTTCACGCATTACAGTAGGGCCTCCAAAGTGGGCTATTGAAAAATCAATGGTACTAACCCGCGTCTCTTCATGCATTAAATTATATGCTAATGTTCTCAACAGGAGATTTCTTATCAATCCTCTTAACTATACCCGCAATCACCTGCAAAGTCAGAGCGCAACATGTCCGAATTAATCATATGCTCCAAGCGGAAGAGTATGAAAAAAGCCAGCGGGGAGAAATGCAAAATATCGATCAAATATAAGGTAGCAAACACCCATAACCATCACTGTACCCATAACCATCTTGGAAAATTTCTGGAAGTGAATAGATGTAATTACAAGGATGCACAACATGTGAACATGAAATCTTAGTGTTGGTGTTAGGTGCAATTGCAGTCGGCTCTTGAAAAATTCACAACTTATTCTCACAATATCCAAATAATACATTTGAAGGTGCAAACTCATCATTTTTCTCTTGCTAATAGGATCCTATCATTTGCTAAATGTTTATTAATAATCATCATGTTCAAAACCCTTAATTTGATGGTTATGGGTGCTGCTACCTAACACACAGCAAACAAAGAGGAAAGGCCCGTACCTTGCCAGGACCGAGTTCATAACTGCTCTGCAATCCTTTTCCAAGCAAAGTTTTGAGAGTAGTTTCCCATTGAACAGGTGAAGTGACCTGCATCGAAGTACAAAGCATTAACATCCAGCTCCTATTCCCCCAAAATCCCTGAGGGCATTTATGAGCTTCTAGGAACTTGCTCTAAATTGAACAAAAAGCCAACTTTTTAATAAGCTATATCTCTTTTTTCTAAATTGTAACCGTACAAATTTAAACTAAATATGTTAGAGATCACATAGGAAAAGAAAACACAACATTATCACTCATGGGTTGAAAGACTGTAGTGTTTGATTGTGAGGGTGTTAAAACTGCAATAATGACTTGAATTCTTTCATGTGTTGCATCTAAAAAATCAGGCACCAAAAAAATATAAGGTTAAAGGAAACAACTTACATAACTCCAATCACTCTCTGGCTTTTCAAAAACTCTTCTAAAAAAAATTAAATGAATTTCTAGTGTAAATTTTTCTCCAAGATCTAGTGTATTTAAAGCTCATTTCAAAGAGCTCTCAACACTACAGAAAGTCAAGACCTTGCACAAAATCTTGAATAGAAAAATCATAATCATTTTCAAAATCAGATTTTGATGCTAAAAGTTCAAAAAGAACTTTTCAAAAGTATAAGTTACTAAAAATAGAAAATCAGTTAGGTTTAATGACTTTCAAAATATTGTCGACACCAAAATTTGGTGCCTCGGGCATTTAGGGGTTAAGGAACGCAACGACTAGCCACATGAATCTATTGCTAGCCACAATAGAAGAGATCAGGAACCATGATGATGTAAAATTAGTGAATAGTTCAATTAGGAGAGCTCAAAAGGCGAGTTCTAATGTCTCTGTCAGGAACAACAAGAGATTTCTCCATCTTTGGCATCGGATATCTCTTCAGATTAGCATATTTGACATCCGTAATGAACATAACAAAAAAGAACAAAACCTTACCTGCTGAGCAAGAATTCTTTTGATGGTGGTAGGGTCGGAATGAGGTACTGCATCAACGTTGGAAATAACTGGGATCCTTGGAGTTCTAATCTCAGTATTCGCTAGAGCAGCTTCAAGTTGCTGCACTGCTGGACCCATAAAACGTGTGTGGAAGGCCCCTGCAACTGCTAACCGTACCTAAATTGGCAGAAAATACACCAGTATTAATCAAGAGATCAAACCATGAAAACATTTAAGCATTGAAAAAATATCCTTCCGCTGACATCAAAAGAGAATTGCTATCAGTTAGATAGGTATCCAAGCATGTAGTTGTAGCTCAGGAAAATAATGACTTACACACATGCGGGCCTTGAAACTCTTGGCCTTCGCTTCGACTGCTTCCACACCCTTGACACCACCAGACACTGCGTAATTGCCCTGCAGTTCCAACCAGTTCCATTCAAACCTGAGTGCATATACGAATACACTATACACACCACTCATTTGGAAAGCACTTCCACTCATCACGTCCAACTGCTTTTGTTTACAATTTGTTATTATATTGAGGGAAAATTTCATGGATACCCCTGAAGTTTGCCATATTTTCATAGATACCCCTGCTTTTTCAGAAATTCAAAAATCCCCTTGGACCAAAATTTTCAAGCGTTTGTTTTGTTGTGCATGCCACTTCTCTTCTTCCATTGTGGGCACACATAACAAGAAAGAAGTAGTGTGCACACAAAGGGAGAAGAGAAGTGACATGCACAACAAAACAAAAACGCCTGAAAGATTTGGTCCAAGGGAGTTCTGAAATTTCTGAAAAAGCAGGGGTATCTATGAAAATATAGCGAACTTCAAGGGTATCCACGAATTTTTTCTTTATATTAGTACGCCTTGAATATGGGACGAGCAGGGATACCTAGTGAAGCTTATAAGAGCATCACAATAGGCTCTTTAAAGAGAAAGAAGGGAATTCCTTTGACATACCGGACATAAGAAGTTCGCAATTTGTACTCTTTCCTCCTCGCTTACTTCAGCATTGGCAGCTTCACATAGTTCAGCCACTTTGCCAGAGTCCAAGCCAATAACACTGACCATAGCACTTGGAGCTGCATCTGCTGCTGCCTGTAATTTCATATTATCATGATTATCAACATCAGTGAGCATAGTATCTCTAGGTTAGGTCTACCATACGATCATCGACTTTAATTTCCTCTTTGTTTATCGACAAAAAAGTAAACCAAAGTATAGAATGGAGCCAATTGAAAGAATATTGCAAAACCTGCATAGCTTCACCCCTTAGCTTCACAAGCTTCAAACCATCTTCAAAACTGCATCAACCAAGGCCGAATCTGTGAGCCAAACCGACAGCAAATGACACCTTTCTGTTTCATTGAAAAGAATCCCATTAAATTTCATCAAAGTTTTAAGTGTAGACGCTACTGAAGATTAAAGGGCAAACTGACTAATGACATCAATTACTCTAATGTGTACGGTGGCATACCTAAAAGCACCAGCAAAAGCCAATGCCGTGTACTCCCCAAGGCTGAGACCACAGGTGACGTCCACAGAGTCGATAACCGCTTGACCTTTCTCTTGCGCTCTCAAAGCTTCGACAGCTGCCAAACTTGCGACATAGATTGCAGGCTGCACTCCACAGCACACAAGCATAACATTAACAACACCAAAATAATTGCCAAAAACACAGAATGCAAAGTAAGCAGAAAACTACGCAAAAAAAAGCATACGGATTTAAAACCGCACATCAACAACACTCTCGTCCACATAAGAACTTCATTCTGCCTCATAGTTAAGTTAAAATTGACAGTCCCAGAAAGCAGAAATTTAACATACCTGGCTAACCACGGTAGAGTTCAGCTTTTCCTTCGGTCCATTAATGGAGACGTCCAACAAGTCGTACCTATAACAAGTTGCAAACAAACCTTTCATCATCGTAGGAACCTCAAATCCAGCTGCCTTGGAAATTCAGAAATTCATTCAAAAATCCTGTTCATCTTCTTCTCCTCAACTATGAACTCCTCAAGGCACACACTTTGACGCACCACAATCAAAATTGGTAACTGAAAATCTCTAATCTTACCCAAGTATTTCATTAGCTTTCGCATAAAGAGCAGCAGCAGCCGGGATTGTGTGTGCCTCTGATCCCATTCCCACTGCTTGTGCACCCTGCACCAACATATCCCAAATACACCAAATTTACAAACATATTCAAACAAAAATTCCTAAATCCAATTGATAACGAACCTCACCAATGTATCCAGAAATTCAACAGTACCTGACCAGGAAAGAGAAAGGCAGTGGAAGCTTTATAATCAGCGAAAGCAGTATCGCTGGGAGCAGTGGCCTCAGCACCAACGCTCACACTCATACACACAAACCCTCGTCTCCTGCCGTTTCCAGCCTGGAATGACGGTCTCACGTTAAGCTTGGAAGGTAAAACAGACAGGGCTGACGAAGAAGATAGCAACACAACAGGCTTGGTGATCGATGTTGCTGCCATTGTGAGCTCCGTTGTTACACGTCCTGCCAATGCAGCTCCTCCAACTCCCGACAACAACGCCATTGTTGCCCACGCCAAAATCGCTGCAAATCTCCAATGCACCTTTACAATGTCAAAAACAGTTATTAAATCATATGCACTGCATGTTCAATCATACAAGCTTCCGACTGCTAGATTCATCTGAGCAAAATTACTCTACATTCTCTTCTGAAATGAATAACGAAACCGTTCAAGAGAACAACGAAATCCCTCGGTAATCGTTAATCATGAATAAGCATCCGAGCAAACGGAGAATCAATATCACGACTTTTCTTCCGTCTATTTTAGGTCAAAACGTCAAATACTAAACTCACCGTCAAAATGTCAGAACTAATATCCAACAATACGTAGTCTCTCCAGCACATTCAAATTACACTCGAGCTTCCGAATGCTGGAATTTCTCAATCAGAATTGCTCTGCATTCCCTTCCGTAAGTTCAGATTAATAGACAACACCGTTTAAGAAAACATAAAAATCATAACTATCCTGTTCAGTAATCGTTAATCGCGAAAGCCTCTACGCTACGCTGCCTTCGTATTGCCTCGTCAAGGAAGTGCGCAAATATCACTAACATTCAGTTTCGTCAGTCAGCAGTCAATGCGCATCGAAGCGTGAAGGCGCTGGTATTGATACTTCAAAGCTAGATTTCAGCTGCAAATCACCAATGTGATAGAAGTACTCAATTGCAAAATGTCAAAACTAACATATCCAACCCTACGTAGTCTCTCTCCAGCACATTCAAATCACACTCGAGCTGCCGAATGCTGGATTTTCTCAAACAAAACTACTGTGCATTCCCTTCCATAAGTTTAGATCAATAGATAACACCGTTTAAGAAAAAATAAAAACCATAACTATCCTGTTCAGTGATCGTTAATCACGAAGGCCTCTACGCTACGCTGCCTTCGTATTGCCTCGTCAAAGAGGTGCGCAAATATCACTAACATTCAGTTTCGTCAGTCTCCTCTCAGTAGTCAATGCGCAATGAGAGTTAATCTGCATTCCTTTCCATAAATTTAGATTAACAGACAACACCGTTTAAGAAAACGTAAACATCATAACTATCCCGTTCAGCAATCGTTAATCACAAAAGCCCTTCGTATTGCCTCGTCAAGGAGGTGCGCAAATATCACTAATATCCAGTTTCGTCAGTCTCCTCTCAGCAGTCAATGCGCAATGAACGAAGCGTGATGAAGGCGCTGGTATTGATACTTCAAAGCTGCAAATTACCAAAGAGATAGAGGTACTCAATTGCAGCACGATCGCTCGAAGTGAAAACCTACCAGAATCAGAATCTTCACAGCCAGCGACTTCAACAGTTGGTAGCAATGGCAATGTCGAAGAATAGCGAGAAGGCGAATGTAGTTGTATCTTCAACAACAGAGCGACAACTGATCATCTGCGGAGACTTGGAAATGGCAGGGCGGACACTCCGAAGTGCTCGATTGGAGACGATGACAGATTCTGAAATGGAACAGATGGCCCTAAAATGGGGATTAACGCCGGATGAATGGCAGATGAACGGATTAACTGAGTAGCAAAGAAAGTCATCCGTCTTGGATAAATGCACTGCAGTTAATATGTAGACATTCATCCGTAATGCGGAGTACCTTTTATATGCTGACGCACCATTTCGTCAACCGTGGCATATGGAGGCGATCTCCCTCTCATTAACCCTTTAGCGACCACCGAACCATATTTTGGTTCGGGAGAGTAGTTTTTGGCTTGTACAATAAAATCGTCCAATAATTTGGAAAATGATTCTTGAAGAACGCTTGTGATCATAAGAATTTTGCCTCCAATCTAAGAAACAACAATGGAATCAGATATGTGAGTTGATAAATAATGGTGTTTATACATCATGGCCTCAAAATACATATCCATATTTGGTCAAAGATGGATCACAGCAACAATACAATACATTAAACATTCAAGAAGAATGCCACATTTCAACTGTGCAATCTTAAAAATATTCAAATCGCTTAAGGAATATGCTTGTATTGTTTCTCTTTACGGTAGTAGTACAATTGTAGTATTTGAGAATCCATTGAAATGATACTATCATTTTGTTTTAAAATAAATTCATTTTACATTTAAGGCCAATTCTTGATTGCTTTCACCAATCAAATTTTCCATAACAGTTATCAAATTTCTTGTAAAGTTGTTTTTGGGTAGCAAAGAAAATGGGATTTTTTACCCTTTTTTTCCACTTAGCTACACTTTGTGATTGCTATTTTTGTCTATTTTGTGTGAAACTAGTCTTGTTGGAAAAGTGGGAAACCCTGCTTTTTAGAAATGTAAGGCTCTTCTCAACCAAAGCTTGCATGTAGCGTTAACATTCAAAACCACACAAGCATGAAAAACTAGAGATTTTCCATATACGGCTCACTCAATCATTATGATATTTCACCTCCAACAGTAGATCTACCTGAAATTTGATACATGACAACAAATAGGGTGTCTTTCACATTTGTATGCTTGGATTATTAATATTGGGTCCATATTTGATTCAAATGCACATCTAATTTTGTTGTCCCAGTTTCTAGTGGATTTTGGGAAAATGTGTGTGGTCTTTAAAAGATTAACCCCTGGAAGGCCCTTGGGCCCTTTTGATACAGGAACATATTTGTAGAGTTTGTGAATATTGGAAATCGATTTTGCTGGTTTAAGGTGCTAATTGGATTTCCAACCGCATAGTTGCAGCTTGTGGTATTGATAGGGACCCCAAATTTTTATGGGCCTATCTCTCTTTGTGAATCCAAAGATTGATTGCTAGAAGCACTCTGTAGAAAAACACATACCATATGCGGACCGTAGGGGACAGGGGATACTTCAAGGAAGCACCGGAATTCAACAATGTATTTTGAAAATCCAAAAACACTCTCACATGCAGCTTGGAATTGCGACAACTCTCTAGTGTACACAAAAGCCTGAAAATGCTGCAACATCCACCAAATACCAGCAAAACAACACATTATTGCCACAAAGGGCGTTCAAGCCCTTCAGGGGTTAAGTTATGGGGTTTAAACTTTGACATGCCTAATAATCAAATTCACCTGGTTTTAGAATTTTTGAGTATTGTAGGTGGAGAGGAAATTTGGCATAAAATCATTTCCCAAAATTTAGCCTAATTTTCTATAAATTATTCTCCAAGACTGCCCAATGTCAAACAAATCAAAAAATTGAAATGCCTAAAATTGTAAAAGTCACTGAGCTTAACTAACAATGGAAGGTCAATGTTGATCCCAAGAGGGCTCAATCTATTGCAAATTTTATACCAAGGGCTAATTTTCAAAAATAGAAGATGCTTAGAAACAGGCTTAATTCTACTATAAAAATTTGGTTGAATGCTAAATAATAACAATTTATTCTCAAAGTGCCTAATCTTTGTTTAATTATGAAATTTGATACCAAATTGCTTTTTCCTCAAAAAAATAATCAATTTGGGAGCAACTTGCCAAATCTGCTCTCAACCTACAATATATGACAATTTGGCAATCGAATTATCTATTACATTTCAAAGTTAAAACCCCCCCTTATTTCATTTCACACAAGCAATTTCTATGGACAGTGCACATACTTGCTATTGGATTGTAACTACAAATTTTAAGATACAAATTTGGATTCTTGAGGCTAGATTCTCTTATGGTTCACTAGTAGAAAAATATATCCTAAACACTAATAAGCTTACTCAACAATTGTAAATGTTTGTTATGATTATTGAATGATTTAATTATAATCATTATGGAAATTTTCATTTGTTGTGAATTAGTTGTTTTGTACATACTTTTCTATTAGTAATTGTGTGTGAGAAGTAACAATTATTTTCCTAGTTGTGGATCACAATGACAACTAGAATGAAGCTTAACCCGTTAGGACCAAGGGCACCCCTGGCCCATGGTCACTGTGAGCATTGCAATCCTTAAAGTGGCTAAATTAGGGAGATTGCTACCAAAAAATTATGTTGCTGATTTTTTATGAAACTTTACAATGTTAGATTTGTAAATTTTTACTTTTTGGTAGTGTTTTTAGCCACTTAAGATAAAGTGAAAATCATATTTGAGATCACTAGGTAGCATCTTTTTTTCATGTTTTCTCAATAAATACTTGGATCTTGTCAAGATCTATCCGTATACATGGAATACATACTACACTACAAGGAAATGGTCTCCAAATTGACACATCCTAATTGACTTAATGTGTCCAAATTGACAATGTTCCCTTGTAGTGACTAAATCTATTACTTGGTCAAATCTTGCAAGCATAGCGCCATAGCTCAAATGACCAAAAAGATTATAACACATCCATGCCAAGTTGAGGGGGATATAATTTCCAAAATCATATATAATGTTGTGAGGTCAAAATTGTGTCTTATTAGAGCCCAAATGTGAATTTGAGAAACTGCAATGTGGTAGGTGGCCTTCATACCAAGCATATGAAAAACATTTCAATTGAATCTGAGTTTGGACAAGAATTTCAAGCATCGCAAAGTGAGGGGGTCTTTTTACAATTTTTACTCATGATTCCTTAGCATGACTCACTTCAATCCAAGCTTTTGGATTCAATATAAATCTAATAACAACGTACATAGGCTTGCTTGATCATAAATTCCGGTGCCCTCCAACTTTGTTCCCCTGTCAATTGCAATTGCGTCATCCTTCAAAAGTTATTTCAAAAAACGACTTCAAACAACCAAAATTGGCACTCCCGGCCCTAAAGGGTTAAATTGTTGAATTGGGTAAAGAACATGAATAAAAAAATAATAGAGGAAATTATAAATAGGGACGTGAAAATGAAAAAAATTATCAATAGGGGTATAGTTTCAAAATAAATTTGAAATTTTTTATTAAAAAAATTTGGTTTGGAGATTGGTTGATTTACGTACATCACATTAAATGCTTGTTAACTTTCAAAAATCTTATCAAGCTTAAATAAAGAAATTTTAGTAAAGGGGAAGGCATCTTTTGGAGAGACTTCTAATTTTTTTTGAAGTTAGCTAGCACTTAATGTGATGTATATAAATCAACTAATGTCCAAGCCAAAAAATTTAACAAAAATTAACGAGTTATTTTGAAATTGTGCTCCTATTTGTAATTATTTTGAAACTAGACTTCTATCGATAATATTTTTCAATTTCATGCTCTTATTTGTAATTTCCCCAAAAAGAAAAATCAAAAAAATGAGATTAGAGGTGTTTGTTCTGCCAAACAACGAAAATACTTATGTGGTACAAGTGTTTATCAAAGAGTGTTTAACTTAGGGAATTGATATTGGCACACCGGGGGTTGATATATGCACACCCCCCTTCCTGTGGGTTAAATTTTAGATTTCTACCATCAAAAAGCTAAATTTGAGAATTTTGAATTTAGTTTTGGACTTGAAGATCTTGATTTTCTCTAGAACCATAAAAAGGTTGTAATGGAAGAAAATCCAATGAAAAAGCTTAGCTAGGAGGAAAAGTATGACTTTTACTTTTGTTTGTAAAAAAAGATATGTAATTTTTTTCATTGGGTGTTGTTCAATCGCAACCTCCTTCACAACTCTAGACTAAGTCAAGGTCTCTAAGTCCAAATCTAAATTCAAAATCCTCAAAATCCTCAAATTCAGCTTTTGGATGATAAAAATCTAAAATTTACCTTGTGGGCCAATGCTTCTTTTTTGGGCAATTTAAGGCCCAATTGCCTCAAAAAAGAATGCAAGCTTCAAGCCTATAGAAAGAAATGGGGAATTTTAAAAAAAAATGCCAAATTGCAATAATGAAATTTGCAATGTAGCCTAAGCTTTCATAAAATTCTCAAAAAATTGAAAATTGATGCCACCTTTTTAAATTAATTGAGGTATTGTCTAATCCAATTCCATGCAATAATTAAGTAATGTCAATGGTTATTTGAATGTTTTCAAAAAAAGACCAATGAATATTATTTTCCTACAAAAGAAATATCCCATGATGCTGTAAAAATCCATGCATAGGAGGAGCTACCTTCAACTCCAACTAAAATAGAGGTGAAGCCCACAAGCTACAAACCATTTTCAAATAATGCCACACAGCCATTGTTCAAAAAACCAAAAAAAACCCTGCTGCGAAGAATGTGCACCAAGGTCCAAGAAGAACCGACAACTAGTTCAAAGCTAGCCGACTGAAATGAGAAAAAATGGTTTGCAACCGATTATAAATCTTAAATTTTTTCACTTATAGTACGAAATAGAGAAAATAGCCGAAGGAGCTCCTTGATAAACCGGTTTGTCTCAAATATTTCCCGAACCCTGTGTGTACATATCAACCCCCGGTGGGCACATATCAATTCGAAATGTAGATTTCTGAAACCTCTGTTAGGGCTAACCGTTCCGCCATAGAATCCGTCATCCTCTCCAATCGACACTTCGGAGTTTCATTCCTGTGCTACTTCGAAGCGTCTGCAGATCATCATCAGTTTGTCGCTCTGTTTTGAGGTACAACTTCACTCACTCGCCTTCTTGTCATTTATCATTGCTACAGTATTTCTACCAACTGTTGACGTCGCTGGCTGTGAAGATTCTGATCCTAGTAGATTTGCGCCTTGAACAATCTGGTATTGCAATTGAATTTCTCTATCTCATTGATGCTTCGTAGTTATAATCTAGCTCTGAAGTTTCAATACCAACGCCTTCACGCTTCATTCGTTGCACATCAACTGCCAAGAGTCAGTGACTGACGAAACTGAATGTTAGTGATTTATATAGTCACCTCCTTGACGAGGCAATACGAAGGGAGTCTTTCGCGATTATCACTCAATTACTGAACCGGATGCCCATGGTTTTCATTTATTTCTTTAAACGTTGTATTCATTTTTCACATAAAATAACGCAAAGTAGTAGTTCTCCTTAATTCGAATCCTTGTGCGAATTCTCGTCGCTGGTCATCAGACACGAATTTTTACAGTCCCATTCGACGAACTCATTCTGCAAACAAAATGCACAGTATTAGGGTTTTAAGTTTACAGAGAGACGATCGGGTTTTGTGAACTCGCCTAGAAATCTCGTGTTTCGTAGTGTTGAATGTTAGAAATATTGTTTTGTGAGATTTGCGATCGAACGGCGTAAGCATCGGTTGCTTGAAATTTCATAAACGAAAACACGTTGTAATGCTGATTCAGAAACCCTAATTCAGAAACCCTACTTCAGAAACCCTCTAATTCAGAAACCGTGATTCGAATTATACACGAGCTGAGAGGAGAAGGTTTTAGGGCTTATTGTGTGAATTTTTTTTGATGTAGTCTTTCTGTATGAGAAGACGGTCACGAGGTTTGGGGCTTTTGTTTAATAAATAGTTCCACTTGATTGGCAAGACGATCACAGAAAATGAACCGTCGTATCTTTTCCTTCGTTTTCTTTTGAGGTTCAACTGTCATTCTCAATATTTATTAAGCAGTACTAATTCTGTTCCCGTAAACCCTAAAAAAATAGATTCATAGCTGACGGAATGGTTGCAGGTCTTATTATTTCTTCATTTCCTGATCGACTATTTAGTTGCATGATATTTTCTATCAGTTTTCTTATATTTGGGTATTTAGTGTGGTTTTGTTTTGTGCAAGTTGAGCTTACAAGTTTTTGTATTCAGGGTGAGCAGGATAGTAACTCACGACGCCATGGCGCCTGGACATGATGCTTTCTCTTTGCAGGTTAGTTGCTTCTGCACCCCCAAACAAACGCATTATCATACTAGTAACAAGGATTTTGGTTTTCCTTGAAGTGAATATTCTTAAGTGAGGTAGAGAATGTTTTTTTTTGACATCTCAAGCATTCTAAGCGACATTTAGGATTTTGCAAGAGCCAAGTTCTTTTGAGGTCAAACTGTTTTATTAGTCAAGATATGATGGTTTCCTAAGAAATCAATTAAAATGGGAGGTTGTATACCACTATTGAAGGGACAGTACAATGTCATTTTATGTTCAAAGATGAGTGGCCATCAACCAATGTAGCCTAGTTGTACATAAACTGAACTTGCTAATTAAAAGGTGTATTGGAAGAGATGGTGATAGGGGTCAATATAGGAGACGGGATTAGGTCCCTGTTGGTTTTAGGAAATCTTAATGGGGGATTTCTGATGATTTGTAGTATAAATCTCATTGGAGATGTTCAAGAGTCAAATTCTTTTGAGGTAAAATATTTTTCTTAATCAAGATACCATATGATGGTTTCCTAAGAAATCAATTAAAATGGGAGGTTGTATACCACTATTGAAGGGGCAGTACAACCCCATTTTATGTTTAAAGATGAGTGGCCATCAACCAATGTAGACTAGTTGTTCATAAACTCAACATGCTAATTAAAGGTGTATTGGAAGAGATGAGTTACTATTGGTGACAGGGTTCAATATAAGAGACGGGATTAGGTCCCTATTGGTTTTAGGAAATCTTAATGAGAGATTTCTGATGATTTGTAAGGGTTTTTTTGTCAGGTAACGTCTGAGCTGATGCACAAGCTTACGAGGGAAAACATCATAACAAAGCAGCCTGTGAAAGGGAAGAGGCCATCTCAGAGACCTGCTGCAATTAAACCAAGCATTGAGCCAGTCGAGACTCCGATGGGTTTGAAAGCGGATCTTCAGCTGCCGTATTATCCTGGATTTTTATCATCACTTCCTGGACTTCCCAAGGAGCAACCTCTCGAACAACCGCCCAAGCCAACGCACGACCTTGTTCCCATCTACAAGGTCCTGGAAGACACTGTAAGTAATCTTGGTCACATAATCTGATAAAAGCGTTTTGTGATTCTCTGATTCAATACTAAAACATTGTTACAACACAGGAAAAATTGGGTGAAAAGATTCAAAAGCAGGAAGAGAAGGAGTTGGAAAGAGTGAAACAGCTTGCTCAAGACCTGCAAGACAAGCAATATCGGTGCGTGCTTAATGTACTTAAAAAACTCGTCATCTTTTAGCTGTGATATCCTGTGTTACATAGAGGTTTGCATCTTTTAAGTTTAAGGGAAAATTTCATGGATGCCCCTGAAGTTTGCAATATTTTCAAAAGATACCCCTGCTTTTTCAGAAATATCACAAATACCCTTGGACCAAAAAAATGAGGTGTTTGTTTTGTTGTGCATGTCACTTCCCTTCTTCCTTTGTGCGCACGTATAACAAGAAAGAAGTAGCGTGTGCACAAAGGGAGAAGGAACTGACATGCATAACAAAACAAACGCCTAATTTTTTTGGTCCAAGAGTATTTATGACATTTCTAAAAAAATAGGGGTATCTATGATAATATTGCAAACTTCAGGGGCATCCATGAAAATTTCCCTAAGTTTAATCCTTGAAGTTTACTAAATGGTTATTTCAAGGGAAAATTTCATGGATACCCTGAAGTGAACGATATTTGCATAGATACCCCTGTTTTTTCAGAAATTGCACAAATACCCTTGGACCATGATTTTTAGGCATTTATCTGTTGTGCTTGTACTTTCTTCATGACCAATGTTGGAGAAGGGAATGTAATGAAACAAAAAAGAAGCAATGTGCGTACAAAGGAAGAAGAGAAGTGGTGGCATGCATAACGAAACAAACGCCTGCAAATTTTTGGAAATTTTTGGTCCAAGGGTATTTGTGATATTTCTGAAAAAGCAGGGGTATATTGCAAACTTCAGGGGTATCCATGGAATTTCCCCTTATTTCAACTCCTATAGATATGGGCACTGGCGCTTAATTTGGTCAAATCACAATGGTTGTCTTTTGCTTTTCATGAATGTATTGTACCGTGCTACGTGGATTGATGTTTTATGTCATCCAACTGATACTCCTCAACGGTGGATTGGAATTCAGGGCTCCGTCGTATCCAACCCCTTGTCAGACTGAGAAGGAGTTATGCCTGCAGTGCTACAAGGGCTCATCCCAGGTTTGAACAAATCATTGTCAAACGTTTATATCTTGCTGATTGAACTGTCTGTAGCATGTTGGAGGCGGAGATATATATTGACCGCCAAAAAACCATACTATTTCCAATACAAATTAATTTCGTAGGTTTGCTTTTCCCGGGTTGTCATTTTGCGTACTAGAACTAATTATACATGGTGTATATAACCAAACGTTTGCTTTCCCTAATGCTGTGGATACAGAGTCCGTTGGAGTGTGCCGAGGTAGTGAGAGTATTTAGAGAATGCTCTCAACGAGTCCAGCAGGTTGGTTCTTTCTCTGCCAGGGTTTTATTTTTATTTTCTGACCAATAACTGTGTCGCATTATTTGAAAATGGTTTGTAGCTTGCTGGCTCCATCTCTATTTTTGGTTGGATGGAGTTGAAGGTGGGCCCTATGCATGGATTATGCAGCATCATGGCTATTAACAATGAAATTAAGGAGAAGCTGGCACAATCAATTTTTTTGACGGTGCTTTTGGATCTGTCTTATCATAAAATGATGAAATCAATTCTCAGTTTGATAAGAATTTTATGAAAGCCTAGGTTGCAATGCAATTTTCATTATTGCAATCTGGCATTTTTTGAAAAAAATTCCCCTTTTTTTTCAATAGGCTTGAGAAGGTTGCCTTTCTTTTTAGGCAATTGGGCCTTAAATTTCCCAAAAAGAAAACCCTGTCCTCTGCTGTTGTGTAATTATCTGAAAAATTTGTAAGCTGGTCATAGTTGTGTATTTCAGAATTGAGAAGTCGGCTTTGTTTGTGGATTTAGAAAGCTCTATTTGTTGCTTTGATAACCAACCACATCTTTAAACGAATGTGTGCAGGATTTCGCCCAGAGAACAGCTGCTTCCCAATGAAGATCTGGAGTCGAGGCTTGGTTCGATTTTGAAATATACATTGCTATTTGGCTGCAACTTCCTACTTCTGGTAGGTCAGAATCCCATTTTTTTGGTCTTGACGAAAGATTGTGGAAATAGTTGTATCTCATGGCCAACTTTGAAGCGCCACTCTGCCTTCGTGAAAGATTTTTTCTGGTAGGAGAGTTGTTCTTTCTTTTTGTGCGTTGTTATTAGTCATCCTCAAATTTCAAGCTCAAAGGAAACAATAATATTACGTCATACTGCAATGTGGACATGAACGAATATTAGCGAGGCACTGCCCATTGACACTGGTGTCATATTCCTCCCAAGTTGACAGAATCACAGACAGAGTTGATTGTAGCGTTATTTGCCCTTCAAAAACCAAGCAGCCCTTTTTGGGTTATTTGTATTTTTCTTCGTTTTGTTGTAAGAGATTCAACGCAAAAGCAAATAAGGTGTAGTTTAGAATAGGAGCATTATGTTTGTATAATATTTTGTAAGTAAATTTGAGTTTGTGTCATAGCTTGTAGTCCAATAGTAGGTCATGTTGTGTTTGTATTGTTGTATTTGTATCATAGGTAGTGAAGCTACATTGATGTATGTCTTTGAACCAAAGTTAATATTTCTCTTTTGGTTAGTAATCATCATTGTCCTCAAACACAATGCTTAGTGTGAAATATACAATATTTGAAATGTGAAATAGTCCTTTCATCCCTCGAGGTTATAATTTTTTTATTGTCTGGAATAGATTGTTGGGAAAATATCAAAAATACCCCTCAATTCTTTCAAAATATCAAATATACCCCTATATTACCTAAAATATCAAATATACCCCTATATTATCTAAAATATCAAAAATACCCTTAGCTTTGTATAGGAATATCAATTATACCCCTAGTTATCTTTGAGAATATCATTAATATCCTTAGTTTTTTGTGCCTCTTTATTGAATATTTTTAAAGCATAAAAAATAAATGAATTACTATGTAATCATTGCAATGGTTTTGATCACAATAAACTTACATGCAAACACTTATATAGAGCTTAAAGAGCTTGCTTCCAAGATTTGGCTTGCATTCAACTTATATTTAATTTTTGTACTTTCCATTATCATCAAAGTATTTACAAAATTTTGCAAAAAGAGGCACAAGAGATTCAAGGATACTTTTTATAATTCAAATAATACAAGGGTATAATTGATATTTCATAATAATTGAGGGTCTCAAAGAACTAGGGGCATAATTAATGTTCTTACACAAAGTGAGGGGTATTTTTGATGTTTTAGATAATATGAGGGTATATTTGATATTTTGAAAGAATTGAGGGGTATTTTTAATATTTTCCCTAGATTGTTCCAAAATTTTCTTTTCCAAAGATAATGCTGATATGATGGTTTAATACTTTGACAACTTTGTTGATGGGTTTCGTAATTAATTTTGTAAATGACCTTATTTTAAGGGAAATTTTCTTGGATACCCCTAAAGTTTGCAATATTTACATAGATACCATGGATTTTTCAAAACTTGCACAAGTATCCTTGAACCATAGTATTTGTACAAATACCCTTGGACCATAATTTTTAGACATTTATTTGTTGTGCTTGTACTTCTTTCATGACCAATGTTGAAGAAGGGAATTTAATGAAACAAAAAAGAAGTAACTTGAGCACAAAGGAAGAAGGGAAGTGGCATGCACAACAAAACAAATGCTTGAAAATTATGGCCCAAGGGTATTTGTGTAATATTTGAAAAAGTAAGGAATCTATGTAAATATTGCACATTTTAGGGGTATCCATGAAATTTTCCCTTATTTTAATTATATGGGGTGAAAATTCCTCAATAGTAGAAGATTGTAATGCTCAAACTTCAAACACAACTACTTTTCAACCATTCTCAAAGACCAAGTTTCATCCTTTGTACTTTTAGTAATAACTATGAGTGTTGTGCAATTTTGTGCAAATTGCTAATACGTTGGAGAGTGAAGACAAATTTAGATTGTTATTGACTTTGACATGGAATGGATAAATTCCAATCTTGATCAAGAAAATGTTTTGAGAACCAACACATGTCATATGCTTTATTTTCCATTTAAAAACTTTAGAAACTTGAATTTAGTGTAGGGTTCAAGTGTCATTTCCACATTCATTATATACAAAAGAGCACACTTCATGATTTTCATCTCATCACTTAATGATATCTCATTAAAAAACCACTATGTAGATATCCAAGCAACAAGATTTGTGTTATAGTTTGTAATATCTATTATTTAGTTGAATACTTGAGTTGTAAATTCTTATTTCATAATTGATGTTGACTCCCAAATATATCAAAGAATGCATGCAATCAATAGGGTTTGGTGTAAAATTAAATAATTTTGCAATTATTTTGACCAGATCATAAAAACAATCTTCATCGTGACTCATAAGTCTTTCAATACATTGGAATTAAGTTGCTTCATGGTGTTTTGATATATATATATATATATATATCTATATATATATATATATACACACAAGTCTTGCTTAACCGTCGTACTGACGAGCAACGGGTGATGTGGGTCCATGCCCCCATTTTGAATCCCTCATCCCTCCATCCCCCATCTTGTGTCTCCTCATTCCTCCATCCAGCGTCTCTCCATTCCATGTCCATGTCCCCATCCCATGTCCCCATCCCATGTCCCAATTTCATACTCCCATTCTCCCATTGCATGGCCCCATCCCCATCTTTGTGTAGCCCCATCTCCATCTTGTGTCTCCCTATCCCATGTGACATTTCACAATTACAATGATGTTTTACCATTTCAAATGACTTTTCACCTTCTAATAACCTTTCAAAGTTCCAAGGCCTTTTCATTCACTATTTCCAATGATATTTCACCTTCTCATACCCTCCCATCCCCATAATTTGGTTACGGAAACCCATGCACTCTCATCCCCATGATTTGGTTACGTGATTCGGTTACGGAATTGTCATCTTGAGTTATGAAATTGTCAAGGACAACCAACCGCCAAAATCGTATTCAATTATATATATATATACACACACACGCGCAATATGGGTGTCTGTCGGTCAAGCATGTTTTTCCTACGTGGCTTGCTGCGAGTGCCTACATGGCAGTGGATGTGGGTGCCTGCATGGCAGTGCCTACATGGATTGAAGTAGATGTTACTCACTGATGTCATGATGAGCCAAAATGTGTCCAGGGGATACACGGGTATACTAGTATATATATATATATATATATATAAAAACTAAGTAGAATAGTCAAATAGTCAAAGAGTCAAGCAAATACCATATCAAAGGAATGAATTACTAGTTGGTACCCAATAAGCCTAGTAAAATTCTACATCCTTTATGATATGTAGAAAAACGTTTATCACTAGCTTGGTTATAGCTTGATGGAGGTTGAAAGCATACCTGAACATAATTTTTAATTACATTTACTTCAAAATTTTCCAACAATATATTAATGACAATGTCACACTCAAAATGTGGCATTTTGTTTAAAACCAATTGAAGTTGACTATGCATACAATGGATTTGGTCATTTATGTGCACAATATTTTAATATTGTGTTAGTGGATTATTTTTAGGCAAACATATATTTACGTAAATTGTAATGCAATTTTTATTTGTTGCATTTTGTGATCAACTATTGTTGAATTTGTAAAAACATCAATTATGAAAAACATCATGTGCCACATGCTATTCTCATGAATACAATATTCTATAATAGGGCTACAAGTTGTACTCTCATTTTTATACAAAAATTTCCTTAAAAAAACTCAAACTATGGGCATAGTAATCTCTTAAATTCTCTCCACATGTTCAACCACTTCATATCACCTTTGACAATACAATATTGTTCACATTCTTTAATTGAAAGGTATCACAAATAAGCTCAACATGATTAAAAATTGAATGAGTAATTACAACATGGCTATGAAAAATTAAATACATGTATTCAATTTTAAATGATAGCCTCCCTTTTTTTTTACCATGTTTGTAAAGAACAGTCAAAATAAAAAAACCAACTATTTAATGCTCTCAAATGCTTGCACAAGTTGACGGACTCGTCCTCTATTGCATGTTTGTAAAATTTTGTTTGTTGCTCTCTCAATAGCTATGTTTGATAGCCATTCTTGAGTTTCATTTTTGTTAACAACTTTCACTTTTGTGAGATGGACCTTTTCAATTGGAATATCTTTATGGTGGGAGTGGTCCTTCAACCCCAATTGTAAAGACTTTGCTGTGCTTGCAATCTTTTCAAGTTGTTGTGTGGTTTGCTCTAATTCCTTCACATCAAACATATTATTTTCCATCTCTTGTCCTTCCATGGTAAATCTACTTGGGTTCCATATGCTCCATTCATTTTGTTCTAATTTGAGCAAACCATCTTTCTCAAATTGAACACATTCCAATTTTTGCCTATTTTTATGTGAATCCTTCATATCAAACATGTCATTTACTATTTCATGTTCTTTTGTAAGCCAAGTTGATATACATGTGTTTGTTTCATCTTCTTCTAGATTTATTCTATTATCATTGAACAAGTCATCTTTTTCTTGCTCAACACATTCCATTTGTTCCCTTGCTTGCTCTAATTCTATTAAACCAAATGAACCACTTGTAGTACAACCATCTCTTTCAATAAACCAAATTGGTAGACATGCACTAGGTTCATCTCCAATTAGTTTGGTTCCAACTTCATTAACCAAATTATCATTTTCATGTTGAGCACATTCCAATTGTTGTCCAACATGCTCAAACTCCTTTACATCAAATAAGTCACTTGCCATTTGTTCTTCTTCTATTGGAAACCAAGTTGGTATAAATGTATTAAAAGTTGATGTAAATGCACATGGTTCTCCTTCTAATTTTATTCTAGTTTCATGAACACATTCTAACTGCTTTAATTCCTTCATATCAAATTTGTCTTTTATTGCATATGGATTTTCTTGAGTAGACCCAAATGGTGTATAAGATGTATTTGGTTTGGAATCTCCAATATATGTAATTTCAATGTCATTGACCAAATTTTCATTCTCTTCATACATACATACTTGTGAAGTAAATGATGCCTTGGTTTCTCCACTCATCTGGGTTTCTTTGTTTGTCATGGTTTTTTCACATGTCTTGGTTTCTTCCCTTATCTCCATCTTCAACATGGATTCCCATGGAGGTTGCTTTTCTTCCATAGTTCTGTGCACTACTTGGTTAGAACTATCACAACAATCTTGATAATTTAGTCCCTTGAGATGACACATTCTTTTGTATTGTGATGCATAACTTTTTGAAACCTTGCAAACATCTTTGCCAAAGCCTTTATTTGCATAATCATTTCCAATCAGCAAAGGTGGCAATTGAGTTTCACGGTTTGCTATCATCTCTAGGGATGTGGTAGTTTTCATGCTACTTGTTTGCTCATTGTCATTGGATTGGAAAATATCATCTTTGGAATTGCATTGCTCTTTTCTACTCATGTTTGTTGGCAGAAGCGTTGATTCAACAATCTTGCTTTGACATAATTGTCTAGAAACTAAACTCTTTTGGTTGTTGTAAGTTGATTTAATGTTAAGTTGCTTTTTAGACAATGGTGACGATTTTGTTGCCATATTAGTTTCAATTTGTTTAAGCACATTAGGTTCTAAATTCTCACTTTTACGCTTCCTTGGAGCAGAGGGTGCTATTGCTTGTGTCTCTATTCCATCTTTGTCCAGCATTTGTTTATAGAATTTATCTAACAGGTTCCAAAAATCTAAAGAGATTGGCCTCCCAGCTTTAACTGCACAAAAAAAACAAACTTACAATGATGTGATATGCCCAATTAGTTACTCCATCTTTGAAGTTGTTGCACCTTCATTTGACAAGGCTTAGAATCAAAAGAATAAGAACAACAATAACAACAAAGACAATATTCTTTGCTTTAAAGAAAAATTAATTAATTAATTAGTTAATCACGGAATCACTTCACTAAATTTGTGACATAATCAAAGGTATAATGAATTAATGTCATAACCAACTACCTTAGACTACAAATTTAAATCTAGATTGAATAAAATCATAATTATCAAAAGGTTTTAATGCCATACACATTTTCCAAAATTGAATTCTCTCCAAACATAGAGTGCTTTACTTGTACAAACCATGGTTTTTGCTTATGGCATGGTATTTTTTTTAAATTCCAAAATCAAACAAATACAACCAATATCAATAGATAAAACCAAACTCATCTAGATTTAGTTGTGGAAATAGTACACAATACATTGCAAAAGCCATAAAGCTGCATTCTAATTAAGGTTTGAGTTATTTATCAAAATCTCTAGCATGGGTTTAGCTTTAACGTTAGAGGAAGAACTCTAAAATTGAGTTTGAGTATAGAAACTAGAAAGAACATGAGTGAATTTGGCTGATAACAATGCATCAATTAGAGCTTGTACTTCCTACTTGCATAGCATGAAGCAATGATTCTACTAAATTGGCAATATTCATGTACAGTGACCTGATTTAGTTTGTACAGCCTAAACCCAAAAAAATTATTGGTCCTACATTGCAGATTAAAATTAGATCTTTGTGAAAAATATTTGTCACAACCTCAACACATGTTTACATCCAATTTAGGAAACAATATTAGACGCATGATAAAAACACATCTTCATCAAGTTACTTGATTTCGGAAGTCGTTTGAGCTTATGTTCCCTTGACTTGGAAGTAAGGGCTCCTTGTGCTCCTCCCCAGGCATTGTTGCCTTCCTTGGCAAGCCAAGCTGAGAGGCTGTACTTGCCGTGCCTTGGGCAATTGGGATCAATGCTCACCATGTCATATTCCTCCACACTCCTAGCCTCAGTCATGGGGTCCAAGGATTGGTCTAGCTGATGCCTCGAGGTTGGTCCTACCTTCAAACCAACCTGCAAAACCCTAAACACCGGCACTCTAAATGTCATTTTCGTGTGCTCAAAATGTGCTCGAAATGTGACATTCAAGGGCTCCAAACTGTGAAAATTGGGACATGATTCCAAGAAGGACCAGCCCTTTTGATAAAATGGAGGTATTCATGCGCCAACTATTGTGACATATATCTTCACAAAGATCTAATTTTCAATCTACAAACTAAAATCAATGTAATTCTTGGATTTAGGTTGTGCAACTTGACTAGGCTGAAGTAATGGAATATTGTCAATATAATGAAATTGACTATAATAGCTTTGAATTTTTTTTGTCCAATGTTAGTGGATTGTTTTGCTAAATAATGTAGGTGAACAAAGTGGGGGAAGGGGGGTTCTTTTTTTACTTCAAATTAAAAAATGATTGAGGATAGGTAATGTGAAAGGAGAGCCATGTTTTGGAAACCAAGGTTGAGTTTTCCATCATTGAACAATTTGTTTTATTAGTTTTCAAGTAGCTATTTTTATGTATTTGTGAGGTCCATTTTTTTAGATGTACATAGATAACTCTTTTTTACACTTGCAATCTAGAGTGCCATTTGAATATTGTGTGCAAATGTTAAAATTAGGCAAAGTCAATTGGATTTTTTTTTTACACATTTGTGTCCTAAATTCTATGTTCTAGTATTAAACTTTCTCTAGTGAGAAAATATTTGTCATATGGATTTATTAGGGTTTTCTTTTGGGTACCTTCTTGCTTGTAGGTTCTCCTCTTACTCAACATGTAGTCACAAAGGAAGTTATCTCCATAAAGTAATCTCAATGTTTGAATCTAAAACTTTGTTAAGTTCTACTCAATTAGGGGTCTAGAAGGTTCTAGAAAAAAAGACACCACTAGGTTTGGTTAAAGCAATCCCATGTTACAAAAAGTACCATGCCTCTTTTTTATATGTCATTTGTCTTTATATGTCATTTGTCTATGGTGAAATACATTGAAGTTTTTGGAAAACATCCTGCCTAACTGCAGTGTGGGTATCCTTTTTACCTACCTAGGAGCATCTCCACTCCTACCCAAAACAACATGCTAGAAGACTTTTGAATGAAAAGGAAGCAGTACAAAAAAATGTAATTTCCTTATGCACAGCAAATTCTTTAAATACTACCTTTTCTTCTACATAAGTAGGTTGAGCAATCAATGAAGAGAAAATCTATTTACTTTAGAAACAAGGAGACTTGTTATTGCTTAAAAGTTGATTTACCTAATTGAATGAATAAGCAAAAGAAACAAGTAGTCAACACTAAAAACAAGGAACAATGTATTTCCTATTGATAAAGTTTTTAGGTTGAATGGAGATGCTTCAACCCCAAGATTCTAAGAGTTCTAAGGCTCATGTCCTAGTTCATGGACAAAGTGCTTCACCGTTATGTTTCAGATAAACAATTCTTCATTTATCCAAGCATTCCTCCAAAGTAATGCTTGAACCTCTTAAAAACAATCAACTTAATGGTATCAAAACAACATGATTGTACAAAATTACAATCTAAGGCTGGCCAGGACGTCCAAAGCCATCGGACAAAGGCCCCTCTCTAGTGTTTTATCCTATGGAGTTTGGAGAGGAAATTGCCATGTCATCATGATTTTGTCCGTCCAATGGATGCTTTCACACCAGGCATCGGATGTGCGGTGGAGGAGCACTTTTATTCTTTCTATTCTTAGTTGACTTCATTTTGTCATTACCTCACATGAAGTGAGAGGGAGTGTTTCGTCCAAAGGAGAAGATTTGACCCCACCTCCCAAGGTGACCTCAAATCTTCTCCACCACAAGTGAGCTCCTCTCAAATTTTGGAGGGAAAAGGTGATGACATGGACTCATCCTCCACTGAACGTCCCTCTGGTGTGAATGCCATACTGGACAAAACCTTGAGATTGACCAATGAGATTTGCTTACAGCTTTGTCCGATGGTTGTGGACGTCTTGGTCTGAATCGGGCCTCAAGGCTCATATCCTAGTTCATGGACAAAGTGTTCATGGACAAAGTGCTTCAGCATGATGTTTCACACAAACAACTCTCCATTTATCCAAGCATTCATCCAAGCATTCCTCCAAAGTAAGTAATGCTTGAACCTCTTCAAAACGATCAACTTAATGGTATCGAAACAACATGATTGTACAAAATTACAATCCAAGTATGCAAAAGAATATCAAAGAAAAGCACACGGACATGAAAAAGGCCACTTGCCAGAAGACTGCAGGTCGCCTCCGAAGCGCAATCTTCGACGCCTTTGTCAAACATGGAGAAGCCCTCGGCACCAACAGACGGAGCAGCAGGAACAGCAGCAGCAGGAGCAGCGAGACCTTTGAACACCAGAACCTTGCCGCTGGGCAGGGTGTGCACTTTGGGAAGACTGGCGATGGGGAACGCAGCCGCTGCCGCGCGGCACTCGGGGCACGCCTTCAGCTGGTTGAGCAGAGTGCGCACGTAGGCCCTCCAGCACGCGTACCGCGGCAGACACACTTTGAACGGGTACACCTTCGCATGCTCTGCTCCCCGCCCTTTCACCGCCTTGCTCACCGCGCTCTCAGCGCCGCAGTCGACGCTCTTCTGCGGCGCTTTTGTGAGAGCAGGCTTGCTTGGCACCCCGGAGCTTACGAACCGCATGGCTTCCAACTCAGCGTTACAATGCAAAGTTACAATGCAGAGTTCCGTGTTTCAGTCATCTGTTGCCAAATAACACCATATTTAGGTACATTGCGAAAAACAGTACATTTCGGGACTTTCACTATTTCTGTTGTTATTTATAATTTAGCATATTACAAAAAAAAAGCAAGTGTGTGCTTTCTTGTACACTAGTGAAGTCTCAATGAATACCTCCAAAAATTTTAAACAATTATAACTATGCTTACATTTATTATATGTAAGACCATATTAGGTAAATTAAGAAAAACAATATATTTGAGGACTTTCACTATTTTTGTTGTTATGTATAATTTAGCAAATTACAAAAAAATAAGTGTGTGTTTTCTTGTACACTAGTGAAGTCTCAATGGATACCTTCAAAAATTTCAAACAATTATAACTTTGAGCTATAGCTATGCTTACATTTTTTGTATGTAAGATTAAGGTAGAGTACAATATGGTCCCTTTGTTTTCCCAATTTACCTAATATGATGTTTCAATGCAATATGGTCCTGCGCAACTATGAGTCTTTGGAATCTTGTTTCTCAAACTTTCAATCTTCTCTCGTAGAGCTTTCAGCATTAGAGCATCCGCATCCACACAAACGCTTTCAATAGCACGCCAACACCCTATACAAGGCAAGGCTTGCTTAATTGTAGCTCAAAAAATTGGAACGTTCAAAGTTTGATGGATTGTTAGCATGTCTAAATCCAAGACAATTGAAACTTGCTAAGTGGTTGACATATAAGAGACCCTCAATTTAAGCTCAACACTTGTCCTCCGTGATACGCTCTCTCAATGCGTGCTAGTGCTTGCTTGAGAACAAGAGCGGAGCATCTGAAATTTGAGCAAGCCAGCCCATGGTTATGGATGCACCCTATACACCTGCTTTTGGAAGCTCCAAGTTTGCATGCAAGGGTGCGGATGCTCATAGTCCCAACTATGATTTTCTCAAACAGCTCCAAGTTGATTAAGACACAGCTTAAGTGTGTTTATGATTCAGAATCTGGCGAGAAATACTTGTCGAGTTTTTGTTCAGTTTAGCCATGTTTGAGACTTTTGAAGATGAGATTTCAGAAGCTTACAGAAACTTTCTCAACTTAGAGGTGAGGCTTTCCTCTGTATGACTAACTGCAAGAGTGCCGAGGTGGTTGCAGCTGTAATCACTGCTTGCAAAAAAAGACGTTCCATGTGAGCAAGTATTGATTTAATTACTTGGGCGACAAGCGATATTTTGATTGACTCTCAAAATTTTGGTCTTTGTCAAAAGAGAGGTGGTTTATGCAGGATTTTGCTGTAGTCAATTGAGAAGGGATTCAGCAAGATTTTTACCCGCTGCGTCCAAGCATCGCTCCAGTTCAGCAGACTGGTAGCGATGTAAAAACTCTTGAAAAATGGGTTACAAGCGACACGTCCACCTTCGCTGGGATGGTGGGATCTAGAAGTGCACAACATCGAGGGTAATCACTTTAGTATTTTCCAGCTTTCACTAATGCTGAGGTTTTTAGTTCAAACACACAGTGATATAACTTACTCCAGGTTTCTGCAAACCAGTTACAAGGTTATACGATATGGAGGATCATTAGATTTAAGGGAAAATTGCATGGATACCCCCGAAGTTTGCAATATTTTCATAGATACCCTCATACCCCTGCTTTCAGAAATATCACAAATACCCTTGGACCAAAATTTTTGAAGCGTTAACTTTGTTTTGTTGTGCCTGTCACTTCCTCCTCCCTTTGTGCGCACACTACTTTTTTCTTGTTATGCATGCGCATAAAGGAAGAAGGGAAATGGCATGCACAACAAAACAAACACTTGAATGTCATACTCATTAAATTGGGAATTCTCAAGTTATACTTTGCCTTACACCTAGAGCTTGGTTTAACCCTTAAAAGACGGGCCTACAACCATGAATTTTCTATGGAATTGCAATCATCTTCTATAGGAGTTATTTTGGCAATGTAATCAACATCAAAATTCAATATTACATCTGCAGTAGTAGAAGGTATGCGCAAACTACATGTATAAACAATGCTCATAAATTTTGGTGAAAATTTGAAATTTTTGTAGATTTTTGAAGCAAATGCTAAAGAAATTCATATTGATTATAAAATGTAATCAATTACACCAACTTTTTTTTATCATGGATGTGAATCATGATGAAGATCATCACAATGGAATTTTTCTTCCCATGCATGTTGGTAAAATTAGAAAAAGTAACTATTCCATAGTAATAGGTACTCAACTTGTGACAGTAATGAAAAATTCAAAACTAATTTTTTTTCAAAATATTAAAATACAAGGAGAAACTAGATTAGGTAAACTTTTTGATGCTAGTTATGTTCAAACTAAAAACACATGATTTTAATAACTCATATTGAGTTTTGGTAGAAAGATCCTCAAAAATTCAAAATACACTACACACTAGTGCATCCATTACAAGGGATTTGGACCCAAAAATGGGTCCCTTCCCTCAAAACTATGCAAACTTTGAAAACACTTCCACAACACTTCCACATAGGCAATTTGCAGCAGTATGACATGGCATTAGGGCGACCACAACAAAAAAATTTATTTAATTATTATTTTTGGAAAAAAAACTTTTTCTTAAACTTTTTTTTTGCCTATATATATATATATATATATATATATATATGTATAGTTTTTTTGATGACCAACAGTGGCTGGTTCCCAGCTTTGGGAACATCCAAACTAATAGCCCTTCCTTGGGCCCAAGTCCCTTGTAATGTTTACTACTCAATTGGCAAGTGGGACTCTTTTGTGAACATTGTGATTTGTGCATTCAAAAGCTATGTATCTACATGCTCTAGATTGCATTACTCATATCCCAACAAAATTTTGGATGAAAAACAATGTTATCCCATCGTCAAAGCGCTTTCCAGTCATCCAAAAGCCACAAAATGACTCCTGCAACATTTAAGGGTTAAGATGGCCACCTTAAACTCCCAAAATCAAGGATTCTTCCCAAATTAACGAATATGGTGTTTTTGAAAATTTTGGTCCAAGGATATTTGTGAAATTTCTGAAAAAGCAAGGGTATCTATGAGAATATTACAAACTTTGGGGTATCCATGAAATTTTCCTTAGATTCAAAAGGTTTGCCTCCGTTGTTGTTAGGTTAACCCCTAAAGGACCATTGTCCCTTTGGGGGACAATTGGGATTTTGGGCATGTACCTATGGCTAAACTACTTTGCGTGATTTTCTAAAACTTTTATTGAAGAAGGGAAATTATAAGACAAGTTATAAGATCTACGTGGGAATCTAATTTTTCCTTCATTCTGACAATTATTGAAGAAGTTATGTATGAATAATTGAAAAACAAGGGAGAATTGGGTAGCAAAAAAAAATGCCTTTTTTTTTAATAAAATTTTGAAATTGGTTCTTTAGATTTTTATGGATTTGGGAAACTTTGAATCATTCAATTCTGATAGATGAGATGAAAGTTATGAGAAGTTTTAGCTTGCAAGTAGGTATGCGACTCCCAAACCTCCATTCCTTTTCTCCCTTGTAAAACTTGTTGCTTTACTTTTTTGAGCTTTTTGTGTATTTGTTTTTTGATTTTTTTTTTTTGCAAGAAGTAGTAGACTAAGATTCCTTGGTTTTCACCATTTGGATCAAAGTAATTTGGGTTTTTGAATTTTACATAAATCCTCCAATTTTGCCTAGTGTATATGCAAATTTCATGACCTTACGGCATTGCAACATTTTACAAAGTATGATCCATACCTCCATTTCATTTGAAAATTCTCCCACACACCTAACTTGGTCTTCTACATGGAAAAAATAAAGCTCAACTTTGCGTAGAGCAATTTTTTTGATATAAGAGTCGTCAAAGGCTTTTGAAATTTTGGGCAACAGTGAAAAGAACTTTTTGTTTGACTTCAAATGTGAATATCTCACTCCTCTCCAACTAGAGTGAGTTGATTTTTTTCTCACAAGTACCACACAGTTTAGTGCAAGATTTTATGGTTGGATTTCCAAAAACGCTTTGTTTCCTAAATTTCTATTCATTCCCCCAAAAGTGGCAATTTTGAGTAATTTTCACAAAAAAAAGGGCTTGGTCCTTTAGGGGTTAAATGCCAACATTAACCCCTAAAAGACCATGGCCTTTATTTTGTCAAAAGACACTCAAATCTGCCACCTCTATGGCAAAGAGTAAAAAAGTTTGAAAAATAGGCATTTTGCATAACTGACCATAGGATCTTGTGCTAGACTTCTATAAGAATGTGTCATACAAAACTCAAGAACTTTGACTGCAAAGATTGGAAGATATATGCGCTTATAGTGTAAAAAAAACTTTCTTTGCACCTTGCTTGATTAGATTTTTTAACTTTGAACATTTTGAACTTAAAATTTTTGCACCATAGAGTTTGGAATTCTATTTTTGCATGGTGGGAAGTTGAGTTGGGAATCTTGGGAAAATATTTAAAAAAAGAAAACTTAATTTTCATTCTTTAAAAGAACATTAGGTAGAAGAAGGTATGAGATTGAACAAAAACTTAAATTGCTAATAACCCTCCAATGGAATTGAAACGCAATAATCCCAATGGTGAGATTGTTGTAGAAAGCAAACTTCATCCTCTCCAACAATTTTTTTTGAAAAAATGTTAAACTTGCTTTCAAAAATGAAGTTTAGAAGTTATTTTTTCAAGAAGATGCTTGAGTTGCCCAAAAAACAAGATTGTCCAGAACTTTCTCATAACTAGTCCAAATAGAATGAATCAAAGCTTCAGATGTAGATAAAGACATAATTTATAAGAAAACAAAATCAAGTTTTTATAAGATTTTTTTTTGCTGCCCCTAGTCCCCAAATTTGTGCTTATTTGGGCATAACTTTTGCTTGCTGGCATCAATTGGAATAAAAATTAGATTCCCAAAAAGCTAATATGTTTTTCTATCTACGAAAAAAGTTTAGAAAGATCAAGACAAAAATTGAGACTGTAGATACTTGCCCAAAACCCCATTTGTCTCTTGTAAGGACAATGATCCTTTAGGGGTTAACTTAATTCATATAAATATGAATTTTCTCTGTCATTGGAGATTTTCCGAGGATTTGCAAAAAAACTCTTCCCAGAATTTACATGTCTTTCTGTTGGAACCGATATCTCTTAGTGTTTTGCAGTCCACTATAATTTATGGAATTTGGACAGCCCATATTTAGTTGAATCTGATATTTGAGTGATTTGAGAACAATGTGTAGAAATTGCAAATAGAATTTGAAATTTATATAATACGTGGTTCAAGGCTGTAGCAACGTTTACAATATTAACAACAAAATGTTCTGGAAACTTTAATATTGTAAAAAAACAAAAACAAAAACCTATATAATGCATGACACTTATAACCAGTAATCATTGTTGCAACAAGAAATATGAAAGCATAACACATATATCCAAGATCTTGAAAGCAACTCCATTGGTAAGAAGAACAAAAAGGAAGCTTCATCTTGGTGATCTAGGATTTTTAACTGAGCAAAAAAGTGACTGCTCAAATTTGAGAGTTGTTGGTTATAAGTGTCATGCACTAAGAATATCATCAATGTGTACACTGCAAATGGGACATAGAAGTAGCCGGTCCTGCGTCGCTCCCCGTCCCTTAAGTATGCAGTTCCTTTCTCTGGCCAGATCCTTCCAATTTTGACCCAACTCCCAGCACAAATTCAAGCATGGTAGTAAAAGAATGTAAGTACTTGCAAGTTGTTGCTAGGAAATTGCAAGTTATCACAAGCAACATGCCACTTCATTAGCAAATGCACTGCTCATTGGGAAAACAAGACAGGGCACGGGAAAACGAGACCATATGCCGCTCTAAGAGGTGGTTCCAACAGGGTCAGATCCGATATTTCCATTCTAATGACAACATTAAACCCTAGAAATCCTAAACCTCTCGCGAGAGTGGCCCCACCAAGCAAAATGCAAGCCAGTCTCATGCTCTAAGCTTATAGACAAAATAAAAATAAAAATAAAAATAAAAAAATAAAAATAAAAATAAAAATAAAAAAAACACAGAATTTCCATGATAATGTCAGAAAACCCGTATACCATATTGTTGTCAGCATCAGTTCCCATGTTCCCATGTCTGAGCACATCCAGAAAATACATGTGATGGGCCCAGATGGTTTTACCTAACTTGGTGGATTTTAAACCACTCAGACTTCACAAATCTGGAAAAAACAAATTTTGCACAATTTAGCAATTCCAAAATGTACGGCTACAACTTTCTTTTGAAAACTGGAAACTCTCAATGTAAAATTTGACTCTGCTAATGCCCACGTTACATTTTATCCTCAACCTTTAAACAACATACCCAACCCTTGGGGGCTTAGTTTTCACATACACTTTTTATGTGCAAGATTACTGCTTAATTGTTGTCAACGAGCGGGGAGACTTGAAAAACAAAAGAAAGTCATCCAAATGAAATGTATAAAAAATACTGGTTGAAATATGAATAAACAAAATAAAAACCGCTAGATTTTTGAAAAATGTTGATTCAACTCAATGTGGATCATTTATTGCACTTATTTACAATGTTAAATACTTCCATGCTAACTTACAATGTGCACATAAGAGGTTGGAAGGATTAATTGATTCTTGCCTCAAATTTCAAATTGATGCTTATTACTCATTGTGGTTATTTCTTCATTGTGACTGGACTTCTTGCATCCATGCTCAACCTCCATATTAGCTTATTATTCTTTATGTGATTCTTGGAGTTGTCACACAAGTACCTTAACTATCATTTAAGGTTAGGTACGTCCTATATTGTTATTGTTACGAGAGTTTTTGAAGGTTACCCTAAATTTTTCCTTCTTTCACAAGTGTGGGCAAGTTTGCATCCAATGCTCACAAGTTTCATCCTCTTATTTTCAAAGCTATCCAATATTTTTCCAAACAACGTCGTATTGCACCAGTCAATTGCCTTCAAACTGGACTTTTTATTAGTTAGAATCCTTTGATGCTAGTAAACAATTGTTTTGGTTTTAAAAAGCTTGATTTTTGTGGTACCTTTGATAGAAATTAAACTTGGCATAACCCTAAGCCAGGGCTCCCTCCACCTTCTTGATGATATCGATAATGAAAAGCTTGCTAATGTATCGAGAATCCAAAGTTCAAAAAATTTCAATGTAGTAAAACGGTTTTTCCGCTACCTCAATAAAGATACCTTTCGAGGTTAGTAAATAAATACCAAACTTTTGATACTCATTTTATGAAACAATGGCATCTATTAATATATTTAAAGTCTTTGGTTGATTTTCTATAGCCCCCCATATCATTCCTCCTAGAATTGTAGTTGAAGTGCCATTTTTATACTTTTGCATTAGGCAAATTTCCATTGAAAAGATTCTCTTGGAAAAAATTGCTCAAACCATTGATTAATCCTTTATCTTAAACTCAGCTTAGCCAATGCATCACCCATTTGCTAAACCAATACTTAGCCATCCAAAACCACTGAACCATATGCTAAGTCTTAGATTTTTATCACCATCCAACCCTAAAATCTTATCTTATAGAAAGGGCGTCGAACAAAATCTTTCCAACTTGGACATTGAGAGGATAAAAGATCAATCACTTAACTTTCTCCCAATTGACATCCTATCATATAATTATCCTTTGGTCAATTTCAATTATTTATTTGGCCATTTCCATTAGCTCACTTTTAATTCCATGTCACTCCTTTCGAGCCGTTAAGCCGTCTATTAATGAAACCAAGCTCAACTTCAATATTAAGAATTACAGGTCATGAATGATGAAGTTTTGAAACGTATTCGCTTCAAAGTTGACAAAATGGGGAAAACCATTGATATTATGTACTGTATGAAAAAAATTAGCCTTCTTTTTTAATACTAGAAAAACACAATAAAGTAGTATACTTCTCAAGTCCATACCAAAGAATACTAACTCACATCTTAACCCCTAAAGGACAGAGAAGCGTTTTCACCAAAAACTCTCAAAAATTGCCGTTTTTAGAGCACCAACCAAATTTTAAAATAAAACATTTCTATACATATGTAACCGTAGGATCTTGCAGTAGGATAGTTTTAGAATATTTGGGAAAAAAAATCAGAATTTTTCATAGCATGGATTGGAAGATGGAATTGGTTCAAATACTCAAAAACATATTGTCAAAAACCAAGCAGCCACCCTTTGGAAGGTGAAATTCCTAAGGAAAAAAAGCTATGTGGGTGGTACTTCTCTAGATTCTTTATTTCACCTAAGTAGGGTTCATGTCAAAAAAGTTTCAAATCATTTGGAATTATGCAACATATAGGGAAAAGAATAGTAAGTAAGAAGAAGTAGAGAATGATTCAAAACAATAAATTGTTTAGAAATTAAATTTGGAAATGAAAAATGCCAATCCCAACAATTGTGATGTAGTAAACTAGTAATACCCAATTGACACCCTCTGGTTTTGTTTTTTTTCCAAAATAATGAAAATTGAGTAAAATAAAGGACTTCAAAGTTTTATTTTAGGGTAGAGAATCCATAATTGCCCGCAAACATACTACAAGAAAACCATGGTTGAATCTACAAAAAGTTGACAAAGATTGTGACCTAACCTACAGTCTATAGGTTAGGTCACAATCTTTGTCAACTTTTTGTAGATTTAACCATGGTTTTCTTGTAGTGACAAAAACTCCTCATAACTTTCCTCTTATTGATGAAAATGGAATGATTCAAAGCTTTCCACATTCACATAAATCTCCTTAACCATTTTTTTTTTTTTTTTTTTTTAAGTGATTTTTAAAATCTACCCAAGCTCCCTGCCAAGTGAAAATAAAACAACATATTATTCTTCTTATTCATATTTCCAAATGTCATGAAATTTAATGCATATAAAAGATAAGCCTTGTTCCCACATTCTATTAAAATTTTAGCCTAAGATATGAAAATCTACAATCACAAGTACCTACACAAAATTGGTACATTACAAAGGATTTGGGCCCAAGAAGGGGCTCCTTCCCCAAAACCATGGAAACTTTGGGCCCATTCCCCCAAAACATGGGAACACTTTCACATGGACAGGCTGACCTGGTCGAAGCTCAACCACGCCAGATGATATGATTATTTTATTTTATTTTAATTTTTTAATCTTTTATCACAACCAGGAGGGGCTGGTTCCAGCATTGGGAACAACCAAACTTGCAGCCCCTTGGAGGGCTCAATTTCTAGCAACATGATGTTGCTAAAACAATGGGGTCTGGTCGTATAGGGGTTGATGGTGTAGTTGATGGAGCCAGCTAATTTTGTCTCAGTTGTTGTTTTGCTAAAGTCATATTGGCACCGCTGGGCGTTTTAACTTTTTTTTAAATTATTTCTTTTGCAAACCTTTGTTGGTAATCTTACCTCATTTCCGTACTACCTAGCTAATTTAGCACAAAAAAGACGAGGGTATGATAATGTGTAAATTCTCAAATCCTGCTCATAGAAACTTTCAGTTTGCCAATATGTGGACGCGTACATAAGAGGGTTTTATAACCGGATACTTTTAACAAAAAAACTCTTTGTTTGTGTTTATAAGAGACGAGTCTTCTTTTTCCAGTTTCATAATCAGTTTCTTGTTGTTTTTCCTCAATATCCTTCATTTCTCTAAGAAGAGAGCTGATGCTTTATACTATTGTGGACTTTGCTCGAATAATGCGCAAAGGTTTTTGGTTTACTCATGCAAAAGGCCTCAAGAAATCTCTATTGTTCCCAGAGTTTTAAACCTATTTGGGGAGTTTCAAGTTTCATAGAGAACAAAGTTTCTTCAAAATCTTTACTTTGCAAAAATGACAAATTTTCCATGCAAATTTGCATCTTCTCTTGGAAAAACAAAAAACAATTGAACACCTAATAAGGTGTGCAAAAAGTGCAAGCATGGGCTATATTGCTTGAGAAAACAAGAAGCATGTGTCTTCTTGTGCAAAAAAAAGAAGAAAAAATGACAAAAAGAAATCCTTGAAACCACCTTTGAAAAATCCAAAATTATCTTGCTAAAACAACAAAACCAAAAACATATTAAACTACAAAGTGTATTGAGGTTTGATGCCCCTACTATATATTATGGATGAACATAACATTGAAGTAGATTTTTGGAAAAAAACCCTTGCGGGGAAAAACCGGGATCAGCCCGAGACTGCGGTTATTGAAGTAGATTCTTGAGCTTCAGTGACTAAAATCCGATGTGTCTCTATGTCAACCGGATTTTCCTAGGCATGTACCTTATTTCCTATAAACACAATACAAATTATTTTAATTATATTTCTTTGGAAAATTTGGTTGGTTTATATTTTTAATAGTTTTGTTAGTTTCAGCGTAATTTTATTTTGCCATTTCAACCTGCTAACTCTGTTTTGATAGCCAATTCTTCCCGACCATTGGATGAATGTGTACACTTGGATATTTCAATCCATGTTTTCCTTACTTGCATAGTTGCATGCAATTCTAGGGCACGAGTCTTTTGACCAATGAGAGGGCCTTGGATGGAGTATCCTACAAATTTTATTTTTTTGTTTTTTGATTGGTCGCACGACATGCACCCAAAAATGCAAGCAAATAAGAATCAAAGTTGGTAGAATCATTGATGCGCGCACCGGCGCACGCTCACCTACAAAATTTACTAATAATAGTAAGTTTCATTCATATTTTGGCAAACATGCCGTGTCTGTTTAGTACGATTTGAAAATTTCATCCTTTTTTCACCCATTTTTTTTAGTGCTATGGTAGCGAGTACGGGTAGTCACAGTTGAGTTTGCTCATTCTCAATCTTCACGGAACATTGACGTGTCATGCTGTCTGTGACCTACGCGAGGCCAGTTCTGTGCAGATTGAGAAACTAAATTCTCCTCCTCCAAGCATGGAGAAATGGCCTGAGAATATTATATGTGTGAGAACTTTTACCATGGCCCCTCTGTTTACTTGCTCGTGAATTGCTATTCACCTTTACTTTTTCTGCTCCTTCAATTGGTGGTCGTATTGCCTTCCTCTAAGTAGTACATTCTCCATTCTTCATTCTTCATTCTTCATCACTCATAAAAGGGGTGTCACACCTCCTTCCATGACGAAGTGCTTCCATTGGCTCCTACATTCACTCAACCATTTCTCAATCTTCACGGAAATCTCAATCTCAACTCAACTCAACTCTGACTAAGGTAGACACACCTTATTCCCACCCCATCTGAATTCCAATCCCTCTGTACGCAGTATATTCATTTCAGAAATGAAATGAACATCCCAGGTACAGAGAATCATAATTCTTGAAGGGTCGAGTATGGGTGTGTCTACCTTAGGGCATCTCCACCGGTGCAGACTCACTCAAAATTTTCCATTTGGTGTAGCAAGGCATGAAGGCTGTCAATCTCCAACCATGCTCTTTGAAAAGGTGGCCTAACACTCCAAGACACTCCATAAATAAGCAATTGATCACTTATTTAGGGAAGTAGAGGATAAAGATCACTAAAGTTAGGGTGAATAATGCATGAATAGTGGCTTAGAGAGTGGCTTGCTAGACTTGCTAGATAAGAAAGTTTAAGAGGGTCTTGAGAGAGGCCTGGCTACTTTTCATCCACTTTGAGTGTGCCCGAGCCACATGTGGAGATGCCCTTACCCCTAGTGTCAAACGAGGGAGGATTGTGGAGAAACGTTGCCTAAAAGTTTCCGGACCTGCAGGTACAGCGGGAAGCGTGTAGTGTACAGTGTGTACGACCCGCAGCGCACCGGCAAGTGCGCCGGTCTTCCCTCCCCGCCCCCCGCCCGGAATCCGGATCTCTCCCAAATGCGCCCACACTCCCAGTCTCCCACAGTCCCACACTGCCGCTGCTGCTCACGCGGTGTTCGCACGAAACGGCACACAACCCCGGCCAGCTCTGCCCCCAGGCAGCGTTCTTTTTAGTGGCGAATGAATGCGCCCTTGTCACCTCGCCATTTGTGGATATCTGGAGGGAAAGATGAGCATTGGGACAAATCGTTTGCAACTGGCGAATTTTCGCCACTAAAATGAACCATGCCCCCAGGGCCCGGTACTCCGGTAGGCCGGTAAATGCACTTTGAGTGTCAGTGACGCTTTGCTTGCGCACTTGCCAGTTTTTACTAAACTTTGGAGGAAGCGCAGAGAAGCAGGCACGCGGATCAGGGGATCTCTGTCACTCGCACTGGCACTGGCAGGCGCATGCTCCGGTTTCCCCCCCTCCCCAAGTCCCGCTCTCCACTGAAAAAGCAGGCTTGGGTTAGGGCATCATCAATCCAGCACTGGGTATTTGGCGGGGTCTGGGACTGCAAAATCACTGCTATTTTTCGACTAGTGTATAATTAGAAAATGAGATTACTATCATTGGAAGCGTATACAAGAACTCATCAAACAAGTAAAATGACATATGGTATTGGAGATTGGACAAACAAACTAACGCCCACTAAAAAAATAGCTACAGGACAAATAACACAGCAAACCATGCCAAATAAAGAATAATTAGATAGTGGCATTCCAAATTCTGAAAATTTGGAATGCCACTATCTAATTATTCTTTATTTGGCATGGTTTGCCGTGTTGTTTGTCCTTTAGCAATTTTTTCAGTGGGCGTTAGTTTGTTTGTCCAATCTCCAATACCATATGTCATTTTACTTGTTTGACGAGTTTTTGTATACGCTTCCAATGATAGTAATCTCATTTTCTAATTATACACTAGTCAAAAAATAGCAGTGATTTTGCAGTCCCAAACCCCGCCAAATATCCAGTGCTGGATTGATGATGCCCTTACACAGTGCACACCAGGAGCCACCCTTGCACCGCCATGTGGCTGCCCAAAGCTCCACCACTATGGTGTCGCCCATCATCAACAACTCAGCACTCTCCAAGGTAGTACGCTCCAAAACCATTCGCTCATTTTGAACCATGCAGTAAGGTAAGAGGCTTGAATTGCGTTAGGGCACTAATTCCGCACACCTCCCCAAATGATCTCCGTCAATACATGGCTTATACATAGCCTTTCCATAATGTGTAGTGGATGTACATTTGAGGAGGTGCACCATTTTAGGGCCCTATGACCTTTCCACTTCAAAATTTCATAACTAATTCCACATTGCTCTGAAAAATACAAAATAACTTGAGTTAGATGCCAATTCCTCTTGTCTTTCAAGGAAAATTTTCTTGAAAAATATCAAGAAGTTCCACCTCCCCAAAATTCAGTTTTAGCTCTTAGATGGTCAGTTTACGAGCCTCTTACCTTAGCTTGTTGTGAAATGGTGCACTAGTGACTCTTACATTAGCCCCTTACAACTCATTGAATGCATGGAAGATAATTTGTTTTTAATTGCAAGAGCCAATCATTCTCCTTGCTTCCTCAGATCTCTTCACAACTTGCAAGTGAACGGTTCTTGGAAGGTATAAGATTAATAATAGGTACCTATGACACATGCACTTTGAGAATTCATAAGTAACTCAAAAACACTTCAAAAAATATGAAACAACTTATGTTGCATTCATCATCTATTTCTCTTTGTCTGAAAAATGCACAAAAAATCCTTCCATCCACGGAAGACCATGACAAAGAGGGATGAGCCCTTAGATGGGCGGTTTTCGAGGGTACTACCTTACTGTTTCGAGGCGTAAGATTAGCATGGCGCTGCGAGTTGCGACGTTGTCAGACTTTTTCCTGGATTTAGCCACGAACTGAAACTTACGGTGCATGCCTGCATGGCTTGGGGTTGCATTGCTTGCATCGGGGCCGGAGCTTCAAATGTGTTTTACTTTTACTCCTTTTGCTGTGTCTGTCTCTGCCTCTCCGGGCGTCTGCATGGAGTGGCGCAAGTTTGGAGGTCTGGCTTCTCTCAAGGCCGGGCCACACAGGCCAGAACAGGCGTTCGGAACTGGCGTTTTGTGAAAAATAGGGAGTTGAGTTACTGGTTGCATAAAAGTAAATTCTTTGATTTTTCATAGGGTTCACTTTTCTGGTATGTTCAAAATAATTGGTTTTGAGAGTTTGTAAATCGGCGTCTCAAACTTCCTGCCCAAGAATGGTGGAGAGGTTATCTTTAG
Organism: Ulota crispa; assembly: GCA_963920765.1. Lineage (NCBI taxonomy): Eukaryota > Viridiplantae > Streptophyta > Bryopsida > Orthotrichales > Orthotrichaceae > Ulota > Ulota crispa. The sequence goes on along the minus strand of OY987251.1, from coordinate 4,153,383 downwards.
GTGAACAGTAGATGAAAACTTGGAAAAGTGATTGTCTCCCAAATTTCCAAAAATACAAGTTATTTCTCATCCGTTTCTCATTTGTTCCAAACCGCCAGTTCTGGGCCTATGTGGCCCCGGCATCAAGGCCGGGCCACACAGGCCAAAACTGCCAATTCAAACATGCAATTTGTAAAAAACAGGTGGCGGTTCTTACAAGTTTGTGAAAATGCAGATTCTTTGACTTTCCAGGTCCACTTTTCTAGTCTATACAAAACTGTCAGTTTTGAGAATTCAAAAACTGTCAATTTTGAGAATTCAAAAACTGCCATCTCAAACCTCCTGTTCTAAAATGGTGGAGAGGTAATCTCTAAGTGAACAATAGATAAAAACTTGAAAAAATAACTGTCTCCCAATTTTCCAAATATACAAGTTACTTCTCATACATTTCAAACTGCCAGTTTTGTGACTATATGGCCTCGGCATCACTTTGGCCATGCGCACTGTAGCATGCTAGCATCCTTCCAATGGCCAGGCAGCAGCACCGGCATCTCGTAGAAAGTGAGTGAGCCGGTGGGCAAACCCAATAAACCGGCTGGATTCGGTTTTGATTCTGTTGGCTGTTGAAAGGGCAGGGATCTCATACTCGAGGTTATACTCGAGGAATGTTCGATAAGGTAGAAGCACCCAAATGCGACACTTATCTCACATGTCGTAGTTTGGAGGGTCTTTTGAAAATATAATGGCATATGCTTGTTAGGAAATGGGACAAATTCAAGTAAAATTGTTTTCAGAAATTTTTGAGATTGTATGAATAAATTATGAATTGTTGAAGGTAACTCCCTAGATTGACCTATTATGGACACGAGACCCTTGAAAAAGCAACAACAAAAAGACCATGTCACACTCAATCATAAACCGCCACCTACACGATTTTTGCTCCCTTATGTCAACTTGTGTGTTTGATTTGGGTGCATGTGTGTCTTGTTGGGTGTCGGAGTGCTTACTATTAGGTTTAATTTTAGATGTCACTAAAAGGTTAGTGTCGCATTTGGGTGCTTCCACCTTATTGGGGAAAAATTAAGTGGGAGGAAAGCGTTAGGGTACATTTGGTCCTCTATGGGTTAACCCTTTAGAGATCACTGAACCATATTTTGGTTTAGCAACGTGGTTTTTGGCATGTTGAGTAAAATCACTCAACAATTTGGAAATTGTTCTTGAAGAATACTTGTGGTCACAAGAATTTTGCATCCAACTAAAAGAACAACAACAGAATTGGGTGTATGAGTTGATAAATAATGGTGTTTATATAGCATGACCTCAAGATACATATCCGTATTTGGTCAAAGATGGATCAAAGTAACAACACCATACATCAAACATCCAAAAAGAATGTCACTTTTCAATTGTGCGGTATTAATTTTTTTCAAATTGCTTAAGAAATACACTTGTATTGTTTCTCTATAATGCAGTAGTATGATTATAGTATTTGAAGATCTATTGAAATTGTGCTATGATTTCATTTTTAAAATTTGTCATCTTACATTTAAGGCCAATTCTTGATTGTTTTCACCATTTGGATTTTTCATAGCATTTATTTAATTTCTTGTAGAATTTTTTTAGGGTAGCAAATATGTTGGGTTTTATGACCCTTTTGTCCACTTACCTACATCTTGTGATTGCTATTTTTATCCATTTTGTGTGAAACTAGTTTTGTTGGAAAGGTGGGAAACCCTAATTTTGAAAAACATAAGGCTCTTCCCAAAAAAAGCTTGTATGAAGCAATAAGATCCAAAACCACACAAGCATGAAAATCTACAAATTTTTCCACTTGTAGCTCACTTAATCATTATAATATTTCACCTTCAACAATAGATCTAGTTGAAAATTTGATGATTTATAGTAAAGAAATTGTTCTTCCCATGAAGGCATTCAAGTTGTCCATCTCAATGGAGTAATGGCGAGGAAAGCCAAATGTTGTATAAGTGTTGCAAGAGATTTGATTGGGTGAAACACCATATGGGGAGTGGTGGTAAGCCGAGATGTACAGGTTGCAACCAGTCAATATCACTTGCAAACTTCCTTGTGTGTGCTTTTTGGCAGTGGGAAATTTGTTGGCAAGCGTTCAAGCATGTTCTAGACCCTTATTGTGGCAATTGTCACCGATTGTGCAAGTCATTGTTTTCCGTGCAATAGCAATTTGAAGCCTTAAAACTTGACATAAAAAGAAGTGAAATCTTCAATTATTCATAAGTATGTGCATCCACATCTAATCTTGCTATTCACAAAATTTAAGATGAATTAGGGGCTTATAGAAATTTTAAAAATAATCAAATAGCAACTATCTACCAAAAATTGAGACCTTGCCATCACATGTTGTTTAATCAAATGTTATAATCTCACATTTCCCATGGTCAGTTGTTCCCAAAATTTGCAAACCATTTTTTAAGTAGGTGATCTAGTATTTTCAATGGTCACTTTTTGTGAATCATCTAATTGATTAAGATATAATATATCAAAGTTGTAAGGCTCCCAAAACCTGATTTTGGTGAAAATGGCATGGGTGCTCAGGGGTTAAAGACAAACAATATATAATGGGTGAGATTTACCACACAGACGTGCCTGTGGGGCCAAAGTGGAAAAGCTCAGCATTTTTTATGAACAAGGTTAAAATTAAAATCTACCCGGTATGCTGGAGTTTGGTAAGTTTTATCCTCAATGATTTGAGACTAAAGCCGGATCTCTAAATCCAAATGTGAAATTTGAAAATTTGAAAATCCAATCTCTTGATGTAAGTTTCTAAACCTGGCTGGTGAAAAATTAGAGCTATTGCATTTTAGCCTTGCAAACACGTATGTGGAATAACCCAAGCCCATAATATTGTGTTCAAGACAATCCAACAAAGGCATAGAAACTATTGTTTTTAGAGAATTGATATAAGCACACCTGGCGTTTTACATGGACGTTGGGGGGTTAAATTTTAGACATTTATCATCCACATGTTGAATTTTGAAAATTTGAATTCATATTTGGACTTTGAGACCTTGGTTTAGTTTAGAACAAAAAGGAGGTTACAATTGAACAATGTCCAATGAAAGTGCTTAGTTTTTTTCACAAACAAGGATAGAGGTAATCATTTGTGTTCTAACTAAACATTTCCATTAGATGCTGTTCAATTGTAACCTCCTTTATTATTCTAAACTAAATCAAGGCCTCTAAATCCAATTCCAATTTTGAAATTTTGAAATACAACTTGTTAATAATGAAGATCTAAAATTTACCCCAGTATCCATATAACAAACCCCGGGTGTGCCTATACCAATCCCTATTTTTTTATTTCTAAACATACTTGCATATACTTCGTAGAATTCCTATATCCTAGGCATTTGAAAATATTCATCGTCTACTACCAAGTGGAAGGGCTCTTGCACTTGGAGAGGTTAAGTTAAGGCTAAAAGCACCTTGCGAAGTGCTTATTGCCACCATAGCCACTTGGGCTATAGTTATTATACAAAATCATATGGGAGATTACTGTTACCCACTCTAAATTGCAAATTGCAGACAATTTTCTGAGAATCGGTACTATGGAAAATATTTGAAAAATATTCCACTTGTCATAAATGGACCTGCCTGGCTGATCACATATCAGTCCCCAACGTGCACTTACTATTCACTACATGTACCGGACAATCCTTCTTCATAAATGTAAGTAACTTTAGCAAATATTTAAAACTTACCTTATGCAGTCGCACTGTCATTTGTAGACGGAAGCAGGTTTCGGAGAAACCTTACTTTGACACCTTGTTGGTAGGACGAGGGTGAATTTTTTTGCTATTTTATGAATATGACTCAAATTTTTCGTTTGGAGGTTTTTTTTAAGAATTTAGAGATTTACCATTAGAAGACTCACTTTGAATCTTTTGAATTCATATTTGGTGGTGATTCACGCTAAGTTCCACCTCCCAAGTTCCATTGAGATTTGAAAGTGTCATTGGTGTACATCCAAACAAAGATGTGGCGCTTCATTACAAGTCCCACATCCCAATTCATTGCATTTTGCTTACATGGCAATAATGTTTGGAAGTTTTGGTGCTAAAGAGGGTGGAACTTCACTTAAGGTTTGGATAAACCATTTTGCCAAACCTAACTTACAACCCAGGTCCCATCAGTTATTTTTGTATAAAACATCCATAGTTTTCTTTGGTACTCCTTTTTGTTCTTAATAACCCAATGAAGTTGGGATCTCCCCTTGAGGAGGGAGGACTTGCAAAAATAGCACATGGGAAGTAAAGTAGAAGCACCCAATACCAACATTGTACCTAATGGCATTTCTCTCTACACAAGGTAGTCATTCCAAAATTTAAATCTAGGTATGCCATAGGTAGCTAATCATTTTGGTCAACTACAATAAGCTCTCTAAGGCTTTCCCAAATTTAAGTTCTAGAATGAAAACCATGTGTAGAGAGTAACGTTGATAGGGGGTGTCAAACCTTGGTGTTTTTCACCCAATAACTCCAAGTCCCCATAATTCAATCACTTTCGCAAGTTATCAAGTTTCATAACTCTATCATGCACCTTGGGAGGTGCCTCACAATTCAAACAAGTTATGGCCCTTTTTTTGGAAAAGCTATCAAGTGATCTTGTAAGCGTCCCTCTCTTCCAGCAAAGTGACCCAGTTTGACAACACGTTTGTCAATAAGCATGTAGGGATGTGCCTCCTTGATCTGGGAAGCGCATCCTTGACCTGCATGATGAGCTCGTTGCGTCATGACGGATAGGACATGATTGCCTGTGAATTGAGGAACAAGATGATGGTATAGGGAAAAGAGGACGAAGTCATGCGCCCTATTAAATACACTGTTGATATTGAGTACTTCTACCTTCGTGTGAAACGCTCCTTGTTTTCAAGGATCCCAATTCTGTTTAGTGCAATTGGAGATACAATTGACCGACTATAAAATAGGGGTAGATTTTTACTTTTACTCTTGTTTGAAAGACAATCGGTTTAGATTTCTTTTGTATCTGAACTTTTAAATCACAACTGGCAGTATTTATTGCAAATTGAGCAAAGTATGAAACCCACATGTGGGATCAAGGGAACGACGTTGTTCCGATCCATTTCAGGATGACCCCATGTCAGGTCTGACTAGAACCTTGAGAAGCCATGAACGATTAATTCTTTATCCGTATGGGACATATCTGCCTTAAAGGGGGTAGCCCATCAGTCATTCCACCTGCCTCCCTGGCATAAAGCTCCACTCACTTGCTGGCACTGATAGCAATTTTTGATTTCGATTATGATTTTTTGGTTTTATACATTTTTCTTATAATTATTGTTTTGACACAAATAAATAAAAATCCATAGCAAGGAAGGAATTAAATGTACTATATATATAAAAATAAATAAGGGAAAATTTGACAATATTCCAATATTTGGTTGTACTTTGAAAAATACTCTTGTAATTTTCAAAACTATCAAAAATACTTCGACAAGCATTTTACAATATTGTAGTGAAATTACAGAACTATGGCTAGTGAAAAGTACACAACCACCCCTGTGACCACCCATACATGATTTGAATTCATCTCTCTTTTTGCTTTTGTATTTCACTATTTATCCATGTTCCAATATCTGATGTATGTGTTCCCTATTGCTCATACATATTTGCGTATTCATTTCACAATTAAAAAATTTGTTTTTGATAATAAAGTTCTTTATAAAATTGGGCGTGGTAGGCTGGTAGCGTTCCCTTGAACATGCAATTGGCTCAACGTATCAATGTAATAAAGGCGCTTTAATGAACCCCTACAAGTGCATATTTGTAAATTTGAAAATCAATAATGTTTTTCAAAATATGACAAAGGGCGTTGATTTCCTACGACACCCTTTCAACTATTTTATCACACCTATTATATACTACTATATATGGCAAATATTATTGTATGTTTTAATGTAGCTTGGCAATTGAGGCCTTGATTGAGGCGTGGGGCCATTGGCAATTTGCATTAGCGTCTTTTTTTTAGGCCTAGATTCATCATTTTTTACTCAACAAATTTAGCGTAATTTAGATCTTTTACTTAATACTATGAGTGGGATTGAAGTTAAAAAACAGAGCTAAAGTTGCAACTTCTATGTTAGGTTGTATTCTCAAATTTGTGATATTTTGCATGTGATTCACTACTACAATATCATAAATATTGACCATTTATAGTAGGTTTGGTAAAATAGTTGAAAGAGTGTGAAACATATGTCAATGACCTATGACAAAATATACTAGGGATATTTTTCAAAATTTCTTTACAAACTAACAAACTCTAGCCTAAGACGGCACGAAGGGGTCAGTGAGAAACAAAAAAGAAAACAACAAAGACTAGACCAACTGTTCCCAATTAAAAGCTTCTAACAAGGTCAATACAGCAAACGTGATTTTCAAAATTAGCTCAAAATGTATGAAAAATGAAACTGCTATATGTGCTAATAACCAACATCTTAATTATGTGATGCTCATGCTCATATTTCTTTGAAACTATAATTTGCTTGGAGGAATTTACAAGTAAGTGCACACAATATGCTTACAAACATAAGCACACCAACAATTTCTTTGTTGGCATTTATCACGCCACTAACTAATTACCAATCATGGGCCGCCCATTGTCAACTTATCCATCATCTAACCTTTTAATATTCCTAAGAATCCATCACTAACATCGCCAACAGGTGTTGTGCCTAGTGTTTAAGAAGGGTTTTAAGTTTCGGTAGCTAGTATGTCTTAATAATAAATTTGATGGAGACCCCTGAAGTTTGCTATATTTGTACAAATGCCCCTGGTTTTTCACAAATTGCATAAATACCTTTGGACCATACTTTTTAAGCGTTTTTTTTGTTACGCACACCACTTTCTTCTCCCTTTTGTATGCATACTGTTTTTTTCTTGTATTTGCGTGAGTACAAAGGAAAGAGGAAGTGACGCGCATAACAAAACAAATGCTTGAAATTTATGGTCCAAGGATACTTGTGCAATTTCTGAAAAATCAAGAGCATCTATACAAATACCGCAAATTTCAGGGGTATCCATCAGAATTTCCTTATTTACATTCACGTTCCCAACCAGTATTTTTATGTGCCTACACCAGGACATTGCGCCTATGTTCACTTGAGACATCTGTTTTGAAAATTTGGCTAGTTTATTATCTTAGAGTTCTGAAGTTTAATCAAAATTTCTCTTGTATTTTCACTTGCTAACCATATACTAAGTACACCCTTCAAACACTGGTTGCCTCTTCTCACCACATTTTCCTTGAGCGCACTTCATCACAAGGAACTTGTTTAGGCTAATTTCTGCCACAATCTCAACTCATTTTGACATTGGCCACATGACATGTGTATCTAATTTTGGACTATCTAAAGTCCATAGGTAATCACTTAAAAATTACAGGTAATCACTTAAAAATTACTTTTGATTACAAAACATCCAAAGACGCTTCCAAATGTTGGGAGGCATGGGCAAAACATTAGGATATACATCCAAATTAAAAGATATATATAAGGCATCAAGAAAGGCATGCAAATCCAAAAACACATACAAAACATCAAGAAAGACTTGCAAACCAATTTTTTTTATAGATGTTTAGGGACACAAGAAGTCCACAATTACATGAATAATAAATATGTAGTTGAATATGTCATTAATGTTAACTCTAAAAAAAAATTGGGTAAACTTTTGATGAAGTTGCCAAATCCTTTAGAAGAATTAAGTGCGTCAATATTTGGATATAAATTATTAATTTTTCCAGCTTCTATGGATGTAAAACACACATGGGTGATTTTTCCTTTTTTTTTTACATGCATGCATTCTAGGGTGCATTGACCAATGAAGAAACATAAAAATTTCTCCTTCATCCTTGAATAGAACTCTTGCTCAACAAACCAACCAAGATAAGACTTGTTGAATAACATGGCATTGTTGGGATTATTGTGCATGTGCCCCTACTTGTAATTATATTTGTAATTATAATTTGTTATAGTCTTGTGACGTTATGCCAACCCCTCCCTACAAGAAAATAAACTGTTTGAGATAAAAGTATTGCAAATGCTAGTCATGTTTTTAAGCATTATTTGCATGTAGAATGTTATATGCAGATTAATATGATGGATATTGTGCTTGTTTGGCACCTTTGTATTCACTATCTCATTGTATGCAAATTTGGATGATAATAGCTGGTGTCAAGATTAGAGCTTGCAAAAAGCATAAAACTCTTGAGTAATACCTATGTTGCATCCATATAGAAAACCAAAAAGGAGCTTTGATGCCCTTATTGCCCTACATGCAAGTGTGTTTTTTTTTTTTCAGTAACAAATAGCAAGGTTTAACAAGAGGGACTCCAAACATTCAAAAGTCTCTCAAAATCCTACCCTTCCTCCTAGATTTCAGAAGAACTAAAAGAAAGAATCTCCACAAACTTTGTTGGTCACCCAAAATTTTAAACCTACTTTCCAAAACCTGATTTTTCGCCTTTCCAGAATCGAAGTATTCAGTTTTCTAAAACCTAGGGTTTTCATCTTCCCAAATCCTCCCAACAGAAGTTCCAGTTTTGAAGCCCCCTAACCGAGGACGCCTCCCCCTGTCATGCCCTTCGGGAGGCTTTTAGCAAATTGAACCCCCCTTCCCCCTAATCATGAAACGGGTGAGCTTCACTGTAGATATTATGTTTTTTTGTTTTTTTGTTTCTGTAAGGCCGGATCACGGAATCCTCTGGATGCCGCCCCAACCTTTTCCCTTTTCCACCTTTTTCCTTTTCCACCTTTTCCCTTTTCCGCCTTTTACCTTTTTTGCATTCTTTTTCCGGGGGGGGGGAGCTACAGTAAAGCTTTTCTGTAAGAAACAGATTTGGTTCAACTGGTGTCCCAACTCCCAACTCTCACTGACGTCGTCGTCACCGTCTCTCCTCAAAACAAGATCTGGTTCCTGCCGAGCCGAGCAAATGCAAATGCTAAAAGCCAAAGCTCCAACAACCGGAAACACACAGTCACAGTCACAGACTCACAGTCGATCCTTCTCTCAACCAAAAAATCCCCTTTTTACAGTAGCTCGCATGCATTTCCCCTACAGCCCCTCCAGTAGTAATCTCGCTCCACCTCCACCTCCACTGACATTCCTTTGCAGATCATGTATGTATCCATTCTCCTCCCAACCCCCGCGTCCAGTAGATCCCAGATCAATGCAACGCTGAACAACACCAACAACACCAACACTAACAACAACAACTCCAAGACCAACACTACCAACAACAACAACAGCTACAGCAAGAGTTACAGCAGCAATAACAACTAGCTCAAGCAGGTGCGTTGCGGAGAGTGATCCAGTCAGTAAGTTAGTCGCATGCACAGAAACCTTGAATCTAGTCACTCGCATTTCTATCTCTCTCTCCCGATTTTTCTGCACGTAATCGCAGATCTTAGCTCCCGAGAACAATGCGGGATAAGCTCTGGTTAGCGCTAACTAGTGTTCCCTCGTGAGATCTTAGATCTGCATTGAAACCTTGCATTGTGATCCTCGACGCTATCTGCGCACTCTCGCCATAGCCAGTTCGTAGTTGCTTGGTTTCCGTATTAAATTAGCACGGTTAACTGAAGACGGCACCTTGTGCAAGCTTAGGGCCAGCATTATCTTTCATTAGTCCGCGTTTTTCTCGTCGTGCATCGGCGGTTTGCAGCACAGGCTTTGTATTTGTGTAGCGGGTCACTGTACTCAGGTGTGCATGTTTCCGTTGGACAGATGCAGTGTCGATGAGGACCGTGCTCAGGTGTGCTCCGACGTTATTGGGAGTTGATACAACTTTGGTTTAAGGAATCGGTGCTGTTGACAGGATGCGTTGAGTGACGGTCTCCCAGGAATGAATGGAGTTGTCTCTGGAGCTGGCATGGATCTGATCGCGCGCTTCCTGGACTTCCGCTCGAGTTTTCAGTGTTATCATAGCAAGTGTAAGTTTTTACAGGCCGCTTCAAACGCCACGATATTGTACTAGTCCTTCGATTGCTGATGCTCGTGATCTAAAGCCACCTCTCTAGCTCAGGTTGTTTTGAGAATCTCGTTAAAACATACAGATTGAGAGGTTAAAACCTTGGCATTGTAAGGGAATCTATCCAAACTCTGTAATCCATTGAAGTGTGTCGTTGGGATACTATTAGTACAGAGCACTTGCTTGAGTTTTCCCCTTCAAACGCCACGCTACTGCACTAGTCTTTTCATGTGTGTAGCTCGGGATCTAAAGCAAGCCACCTCTCTAGGTCAGAATTTTTTTTAGAATCTCGTTGAAACATACAGATTGGGAGGTTAAAAGCTTGGCATTGGAAGAGAATATACCCAAACTCAGTAATCCATTGAAGTGTATCTTTGGGGATAGTGGTAGTATAGAGCGCTCGAGTTTTCAATGTTTTCATAGCAAGTGTAATTTTCACAATCCCCTTCAAACGCCACGCTACTGCACTAGTCTTTTCATTTGTGTAGCTCGGATCTAAAGCAAGCCACCTCTCTAGTTTTAGAAAACTGTAAACTTACAGATCATTAAGAGGTTAAAACCTTGGCATTGGAAGAGAATATAATTATACCCAAACTCTGTAATCCACTGAAGTGTATCGTTGGGTTAGTGATAGTATAAAGTGGATGCTAGTAACGGAAAGACACGGGGATCAACCCTAATAAGCCTCAGGTTTTGTGAATTTTTGGATTAGAGTCTACGCAGGTTAGCTTAGCAGAATCTAGCGGTAATTCCGGCCTTGTCAGAATCCCTATGGAATTTGTGATTCATGATTTAAGTACAAACCAGTACCATGTTTCTATCTACTGCACCAAATGGCTTTCTGTCTTACCTTCTTTTTCGTCATATTTGTTGTGATGACAAAACGCCAAGAAATCTGTTATTTTGCAGTTTTGCTTTACCAGTCTCACATCTGTACCTGTTCGAGTTTTGAGAGCTCTGATGTCGAAAAGATGGCGCTTTGAGAACATGTGTTTGTTTTTTTAACAGAAGGAATCTCTCTTTGTTGCAGATTGTAGCAGCAGCTCGAATCATCTCCAAGCAGTTTAGAATACATAAGTTGCAATAAAGTTGTAGAAATATCGAAAGCAAGGTCGTTTTTTTAAAGCTGTTAGGATATGGCGAGGCAAGGTCAACCAGATGCTCGTGCTGTGGACTGGTCCTTTCCAATGAATCCGTCACACCTCCCGCCCAAGAGCCCTGGCTCCTTTTCAAGTCTAGGAGCTGTTGCAGGTCAGTGAGTGTCTGGGGGAGAAATTACTCTAAACTAGCCAAATGTCTCCAGTTTCTCTATTATAAACCAGCTTTGATTTTTGTATAGATAATTTACAATTGTTTCATATGCTTTTCATATAAAAGTGGATTCATTTTGTAAAGCATAATTTGGAAAATTGCCTTATGTTTTGAAATTCGAGCTGGGTTATCTTACCATACCTGCTGACTCTACTTGTTCATTGGTGCTGGTGCCAGGGGATTCCAGTGCTGCTGGACGTCGAGTGGGAACGCACAAGCGCACTCCATCTGCAGGATACCTCCCCCAAGTAAGTCCTCGCTCTTCCACAACTTTCCATTGCCGTTTTCTTTGAACTCTGATCGATATAAACCTTGCTCTAAACCCTACATCATTTTAGTATCAAAGTCTCCCCTCCCCCCTGAACAAAAAAAAAGAAAACTTTTATAGGGGTGCTTCGAAGATTTAGGTCATGCTACTAGGTAGGAGGTACCAAAACCGACTATTTAAGCCTACCTAACTCACCAATGACAACAATAAATATTTGAAGAAACATATTGCCCATTCCTATATAGGGAACACATTTAGAACATGGTTGCTTTTAGAGCCTCCTACCTTATATTTATGATGCACATTTTCAACTGATTCTCAAAAAATGTAACACTCCTCAAGAGACCTTCTAACGCACCAAAGCATTCAAACCTATTTTTTTCTGATCCTATCAAACATTTTTTTATCAAAAGCTTGATTTTCAACATAGCAAAGAGCTAAGTAGGAGTCATATGGGTCGGAAGTAGAAGAAAATCTTAACACCTTCAAGTTGCAAAAACCAACCCATTTTCGGAATGCAAAGATACCGAAATTCTCAAGTAACGAGTGCACACTTCGAAGGGTCCCAACTTTGAGAGAATGCTGGTAGCTACCTTGCTAATAAGAACGTAGTAAAGAGTTGTATGCTCTGAGTGTAAGATTAGGATCTCTAAACATTTAAGTTCAGGTTTATGCACAATTGCTACGAGGGTTTTGGATTGTTTAGTGTTGTTGTAAGCTTAACGAGTGCAATGGTGCGAACTATGAGAGAATACTGCTAGCTACCTTGCTAATAAGAAAGTAGCAAAGAGTTTCATGGGACTGTAACTTAAGATTAGGATCACTAAACATTTAAGATCAGTTTATGTACAATTGCTATGAGGGTTTTGGATTGTGTTGTTGTTGTAAGCTTAACGAGTGCAATGGTGCGAACTCTAAGAGAATACTGCTAGCTACCTTGCTAATAAGAAAGTAGCAAAAGAGTTGTATGGGAATGTAAGATTAGGATCACTAAACATTGAAGTTCAGGTTTATGCACAGTTGCTACGAGGGTTTTGTATTGTTTAGTGTTGTTGTAACTGAAAGAGTGCAAGGGTGCGAACTCTGAGAGAATGCTGCTGGCTACCTTGCTAATAAGAAAATAGCAAAGAGTTGTATAGGAATGTAAGATTAGGATCACTAAACATTCAAGTTATATTCATGCACAATTGCTACGAGGGTTTTGGATTGTATTGGGTTTTTGCTGTAGTGACTGATGGTGTGAGTGAGTGTAGGTGCAACCGACGTGGATGGAAGGGTTGATGGACGCACCCACCGAGGGTGCGTTCAAACGAGGCGCACATCGCCGGTCAGCGAGTGAGTCCATGGCGTTCCTGGACGGCAACACCAACTTCGCCAAGATGATCGACGACAACAGCAACATCGGCATGGACGACGACGACTTCGAGTCTCGAAGCGTGGCGTCCATGCATTCCGGAGGCCATTCTGGTGCTGGTTCGGTGGACTTCGACAGGTGTGTTTATTAAACCCTAACCCTAATCCTACTTCCCCCTGCTTTGAATTCTTTTCAAAGTCAGACTAGGGGTACTCACATCTTTCATTCACCCCATTCTCAATCTTCTGAAAATGGGGTAGGTCGTGGCATTTTCTCCTTGATTTGCGGAAGCCCCATTCTTTGAAGAATGAGAAGTTTTTTGACTTTTGGATGAGAAGAATGGGCCTGATAGCATGTGAAGTTTTGAAAGGATGCGTGCTTTTCTTAATCTACACCAAATAGTGCATTTAGGTTGCCCTAGACTATATGTTGACCATGCTTGGATTTCACATGGTTTACAACTTGAATGTTGTTAATTTATTTTTTGGCAGCTTTGTAGTGGTTGCAAGGCCCTTTAAATTGAAAAATTGCAGTAACTAGTGATGGAAATCATTTTTACAACAGTAGAAGAGTAAGATATGAGGATTAGTGTGGGGCAACTAAATGCACTATTTGGTGTAGCTATTCTTGCTTTCACCTTCTTTGTAGTTGGAGATTGTAGTTGAGTGTGTGAATGCGACTTGCTTTCTTCCCGCATCACCACTTTTGGGGTAAACTCATTTTCCATTCTCCACCACTCACAAGAAGGGAGTCAGGCCTTCTTCACCCTAGTTTCAATCTTCATAGAACGGGGTTGTGGCACTCTCTCCTCGATTTCAATTTACAAAGGCCCCATCCTTTGAAGATTGAGAAGTTTTTCTCTTCACTTCTAGAGGAGAATAGGCATGAAGGAGATTTAGCAAGTGAAGTTTTTACAGATGTGTATTTCTTCTTTTTTAACCTTGCTCTTCTTGCTTTCACTTTCCTTTTAGTTGGAATCTTAGTTGAGTGTGTGAATGCGACTTGCTTTCTTACCGCATCACCACTTTTAAAGTAAACTCATTTTCCATTCTTCACTGCCCACAAAAGGGGAGTCAAACCTTCTTCACCCCATTCTCAATCTTCTTCAAAGAATGGGGTTGTGGCACTCTCTCCTCAATTTGCAAAGGCCCCATTCTCTAAAGATTCAGAAGTTTTCCTCTTCAGTTCTAGAGGAGAAGAATGGGTATGAAGAAGATTGAGCAAGTGAAGTTTTTATGGATGTGTTTTTTTTTTTTTTCATCTAGCTATTCTTGCTTTCACTTCCCTTGTAGTTAGAGACCTTACTTGAGTGTGTGAATATGACTTGCTTTCTTATTACATTACCACTTTTGAGGTATGTAAACTCATTCTCCATTCTCCACCGCCCACAAAACGGGAGCCACTGACACCTTCTTTCATGAAGAAGTACTCCTATTGGCCACTCCACAACTTCTCATTTTTCACAAAAGTTTCATTCTCGGAGAAGGTGTGACTACCCCTAGTGTCTGTACTAATTCCTCTCGTATCACCAGCATTGGACAGATCGCAGAGCTATAAACTCATGTGATTGTTAGGCTGGATGAAGATCAGCATGTGTGCATGTTCGGCAATGAAAAGGAACAGGAGTCTTAACCTCAACGTAAGACTGATTCAAGCAAATAACAAAGCTGGTGCTGGTTCTACTTGTGGTGGCAGTGATCAGAACGCGTGGGCATCGGAGAGGGCGCGAACCAAGCAGTCTGCGGACCCTGCCACGCCCTCCGACAGCAACAGCGTGGCCAGCGAGGTGTCCAACGAGGATCTGAAAGGGGGTCTGGCCAAGTACAAGAGCGACCCGGACGTGCAGAGCTCCGGCGACCACGACAGCGCCGTCGCCCAGACCTTCTCCAAAACCGAGCTCCAAGCCGCATTAGCAGGCCTTGATTCCAGCCTTGATCCAAAACGAGCTAAACGGTGAGTACAGTGAGGTGGTTACTTAGTTAGTAAATGTCTCATTTAACTAAATATGGGATTATCCAAAGTCCACAAGTAATAGTTCTGAATATTGGCTTACAAAATATTGGAAGGTATTTGCAAAACATCAACTAACCAATTTCTAATCACAGAACGTGCAGAATTTGGAAAAAAAACATGTACAAAATATTGGGATATCTCCAAGGATCCAAAACGAGCTAAACGGTGAGTAGAGTGAGGTGGTTACTTAGTTAGTAAATGTCCCCATTCAGTTAAATATGGACATCCAAAGTCAAGAAGGTAGTAGTTTTGAAAATTGATTTGGTTTGCAAAACATTAATTCCTGAACACCCCAGATATCTCAGAATACACTGAAAAGGAGCGACGTTCTCACCCTTGGGGGTGTTGAGGGGTTAAAAGATACTTGAAAAACATCAAGAGATAATGTTCAAATCAGAAAACGTGCAAAATTTAGAGAAAAGTATGTTTAAAATAATGGGAAAAAACGTTTTGACATAGAAAAGGCCATAATTACATGAATGGTTCATAAATAGTTAAATGTTTTGTGTAAGTTGAGTAACGTGGGTAGTTACTTGAGGGTTTGTATCCAGAACGATTGCATTGGTAAGACGGTTCATCAAACAACATTTCTTCTGCTTGATCAATTAAGTTTAGGGTTATTGATACAGTTGCTCAAAATGAGGTTAGAATAACCCTTATGAAAGGAATCTCACGTAGTTGAGAATACTCTTTTGCTTCAGTGTAAGCAACATTCAAGATTATGCATCACTCAGAGTTAATTGGAGAGATCACCTTCGGTACAACAAGAGTCAAGCTCTTATTTTAATTAACATTTTCTTAGCCAATGTAAAACATGATTTTCTTATGCAATCCTTCAAAGTGCTAGGTAATGTACACGAGAAATATTCCTCTTTTCATTCAAAGATGAGTGACCATCAGACCAACTTAGTCAAGTTCTGCTTACAACCACTTTGCTATTTCAATGCCAATCAAGTGTATTGGTAAATAGAGTCAATCAAATAAACAAGAGATTGGAACAACTCTCATACTGGTTTTGTTTTTTTGGGTCTGATTTTGGGTTGGGTTTTGCAGAATACTGGCAAACCGGCAGTCAGCACAGAGGTCACGAGTGCGCAAGCTGCAATACATATCAGAGCTGGAGAGGAGCGTGACGAGCTTGCAGTCCGAAGTGTCCACCATGGCTCCGCAAGTGGCTTTCTTTGAGCATCGCCGAGCTGTTCTCAACGTCGACAACAACTCCATCAAGCAGAAGATGGCAACTCTCCTGCAGGGCCAACGCTTCAAAGACGGTAAAACACCCCCTACTTTTCTTAGAATCCCAGGAGTAGTGTCCTTAGGTTTAAAGGCACCAAGCTTTAGTACGAAGTGTCCTTCACCCTAAGGCGTCCTTCCATGTTGCATGAATGATTGGAAGGAGCACTAAACAACAATAGTTCTCCCAATCGGTGCTCATGGAAGCAATTTTAAGGTCAAGTATATTTAGTGAAAAGTCATTAATGTATTGGTCAATTTTGAGTTTGAGTTTGCTTTATTCTTGTTTTTGCCAATCATCAATGAGGGCTGTTTGCACTACCTCTTCCACATGGAAATGTCACATGTAATACAATGGTGCTTGGATAAGGTCAATGCTTTGGGTCAGAAAAAAACGTTGATCATATCCAAGCATTGACCTTAAATAAACACTCCATTCAACTAAGCCCAGAACACAAAAAAGATAATGAGACCTTGAGACTATCCAAATATTTCTCTTACAAAGGTTGACCTTGTTCAAGCATCATTGTACTCAATGACTTTGACTCAAGGATCTTCCACCCCATAACCAGTCCCCGAAGGAGGCCCTATAAGAATGTCCGATCACAACTAGGATTCTACTACATATCTAGCTGGTTTCACTCTGTAACTTTGTACTGTGAAATACTAATATAATTGGTGGTTCCATGACCAACAACAGCACACAACGAGGCTCTACAAAAAGAGGTGCAAAGGCTTCGGCAACTCTACCAACATCATCCACAACCGCATCAACAACTTCAACAGCAGCAGCCGCAACATCTCCAGTCGGTATGTGCTCTCTAATGCTATTTCTTTCTTTGTCTGAGCAATTTTTTTCGCAACAACCACAAGTCTGTTTGTATCCCAGTACAATATTATCTTCCTTGCGCATGTCCCCAACAAGTTTTGCACTTAGATTTGTGAGGTCCAAAACTTGCTCTTGGGCATTATATGCAAAAGTTTTAAGAGGTTGAATGCATCTGGTAAGTAGGTAGGTTTTCTGAGTGCACGTCTTAATTTCCGGACTTAGGGCGAACTTCCATATTGGTCCCAAAATTAGAAAGTTTAAAAACTACAAACAAATCTACACTCCATACTTGTTTGTTGTTTTGAGCTTTACAATTCCACGGTTCCAATACAATGTTTGGAAGTTTATGCTTAACATAAGCCCACAACATCAGGGAAGAGCCGGTGGCGGCTAGTTCAAAGGCTAGTCATTTGAAATGAGGGAAAACCGTTTGTAACTTATAAACATGGGCTAAAAAATTGCTTAAAAAAATATTTTTTATTTTATTTACAGTATGAGATAGAGAAAAACAACTGAAATAGTTCGTTGATGAACCGGTTCAACATGGGAATAAAAGGACATCAACTTGTCAAACTCAAAATATTTCAGGATAGTGGTTAGCCATTTTGCAATGGTTTGTTTGCACATTCTACAATGAATACCGACTGTATCATTTAGATTCATGAAGTCATACTTTAGAACAGGTGTTTACTTTTGGACTTACCTAGCTACGTTAAACTAACATCTATGTTACAAGAGGCTGTGAATCTAAAGCACTAGCATAATTTTTGAGTAAGGCACTTACTCAAACTTTCTCAACTTAGCTTCTCTCAATGCAAAGCCTCCTCCCCGGAGCCATGTTTCCTTTGTCTTTAACCCCTAAAGGATGTTGTATTGGACATGCTCTCACGTGTTGTATACAGATGGGGTAAGGTAGTAACACTCAATACCATTAGTATATTTAATGACATCACTCTCTACACAAGGTGATCATTCTAGAACTTAAATCTAGATACACCATAGATAGCTTATCATTTTGGTCAACAACAGTAAGCTATCCATGGTGTACCTAAATTTAACTTCTAAAATGACCACCTTGTGTACAAAGTGACGCCATTAGATACACTATTGGTTTCTGGGTGCTCCTACCGTATTTGGGTAGCACATGAATCCCATTGGAGCTTTAAGTTTTAAGCCAAGTCATAAACATATTACTAATCAACTCGAATTTTTTGGGAAAATTTTGACATGTGTCATAAAGTCATTTCTTCAAGTAGTAAATGGTTCTTGTATGAATACAAACAACACTTTTGGTAGGCAACATGCTTTAGAGGTTAACTAAGCTTTGCCCAGCTCTGACATTCGCCATAGTGAAACATGACTCACAGCACGCATCGGCACTCGCCTACGACCGTCACCACGGCGAATCAAGCATCGGAGCAGTCCCGGACATCTTCGCAACCACCACCACCACCAGCCTCACCTCCACAGACATGACGGCTATGTCTTCAGGCAACATGTCGCCAACACATTCTCGCACCAGATCTCTACCACACAGCCTCAACGCCATGGTCGCTTCGACATGGTAACACCAAACACCTCTGCTCACGACACCGAAACCCTAAACCACGCCATTCTTTTCAAATTACTTTCAAATTCCTTTCAAATTCCTTTCAAATTCATTTCGATTCATTTCGATTCTTTTCGATTCTTTTCAATCAAATTCTTTTCAAATTCTTTGGCTCGTCAAGAGCTCGGAAGAGCGGGAGGTATTTTTCCCGGTCTTATAGTACTCTGAAAAAGGTAAAAAAAAAGGCAAGGAAGGAAAATAAGAGGGTTTTTGAACCCTAATCTGCTGTTGGTTTGTTTCCGCTACTGGAATGCGGTGATGTAAATTTTTATTTGTCGTTCGATTTTTAGGGTTTGTAGTGGGTTTGTGTAGTTGGTTTGTGTAAGGTAGTAGTCGTTGTGGTGTTGTTTGATTTTTTTAAAGATTTATTTAGGTTTTGTTAATTCTTTTGGTAGATACCATGATTCTTTTCCTCTTGCGCATTGCAAGAGGCTCCTACGCAATTGCGAGGAGTTGTTGCGAGGTCTTTGGGAGAAGCGGTGGCCCTTGGTTGCCCCGCTTTTTCTAGTAAGTTTTTTCTTTGTAGACATGCCGCATCAATAAAATTAATAGAAGAAAACAAAAAAAAAGCGTTTTTGGATCGCAATTGGGTTCCGGCGACTCTTGTCTTTTGATTTGATGATTCTAGTCTTGTTCTTCATTTGTTTTAGGGTTAGGGTTCGTGTTTGGCAGCCTCGCAGTCTCTTCATCCATGATTGAAACCAAGCAACTAAGCAAGTTCAGTCCCTTGGAACAAGGTTTTAAAATTGTGGGAGGCAATATATTGGGCGCTCGGGTGCTCCAGGGTTAGGTTCTTAACCCATTAAGGTCCGGTCAACCAATTTCTGGTTGATTTTGACTCTTTTTAGTTGGTAGGGAGAGTATGTTAGGGAATGTGAGGTTGCGGCAAAGGGGATGGGTGTAGGCAATTAGGAACCCCATAGCTTGGAACAAAAATCAAGTTTAGCTGAGTTGCCACGTGGTCAGAGCATTGGAAAAACTCAAGAAATACTAGCTGCCAAAATACACAAATGAATGTAGAAAGATGGTCATAATTGGTAAATATCGAGTACTTGTACGCATTCCCAAGAATTTTGGTTTTTCCTAAACCCATCATCACCCTAAGGAATTGCCACGTGGTCTATTAAGCAATAAGAAAGAATAATCCATAAAGTAATACAATCCACCATTGTAGAGACAGCTATATTTGTACAAAAACGCATACAAACACATTTAAACCTACCTGTAAACAAAATCAAATTTTAAAAAATGATGCATACCCATAAACCATGCATGACATTGCTATTTGTACAGTTGGTTGGATCTTCTGTACGTATTCATATTCTTTGTTAAGTTTGAGTTTTTCCAAAAGGCCTTGCCCACCCCAGAATTGACCCGGGATCTTAATGGGTTAACTATCTTTAGTTGGTGTTGCTATGAAATATTGATCGAAGTTATCAATTTGAATGAACTTTGCTCACGATTTGACTATTTAGAAGCTAAATTACAAATTTTGACAACTCTCAATAGTTTTTGTTAGGAAACGAAATTGGTCTAACTATAGTGTTTCCTTTTAGGTAATTCCTAGAGCCTTGCAGCTACATCCGAAAATTGGCCGAAATTAGACATTCTTGAGACTAAATTTATGAAACTTTGCATGTTTCCAAGGATGGATGGTGATGTGTTTGCGATTTCATCCATGTGATCTTTGTTTTGCTTCAAAACCCGACCTCAAAGTAGCTCACATCATATAATTAAAGTAATTTGAACAAAAACCCTCAACTACAACGCTTGAGAGCAAGCTGATTTTTATGGACCGGGTAGGTACAAAAGCAGGTCAAGTTATAAAGAACAAGAGCTCTTCAGCGTGGCACTTCAAACTCAACGCTTAGAGAAATTACATCTATTTTTGAGGAGCCCTCAAAATTCTTGTTCTCCACCCTTACACTTTGAATGTGTCTTATAAATAATCATTTGACCGCTCACCAAAGGAAATGTAAGATAAAACTTACTAAACTCAAGATGAATAGTGTTTTGCAAGATAATAACTTGACACATTAAGATGGAGTGCTATGAGAGTATTTTGAGGGATGCAAGAACACTTATCATTCATGCTTGAAGTGTGTCAAACCCAAGGAGGGCAACACTAGAGATGTTTTAATTTCAAGTAAAGACCTACTAATCTACATGCATTAGTAGTAAGGGAGGAACTAACTAGCGGTTGTGTTTTATGACATGTCCTATGTTGCCAATTATCTTGGCAAAATCTACAATTATCTCTATTGTAAAGCAACTAGTGGACCCGTGCATCCTTCGGGCCCACTTCAAACACATAAGTTAAGGGTGAAGGCTTAATCATGATTTGTTTGTTGTTTATTTTAATTGTTTATTTCTAATCACGTTTATTGTTTTGTTTATTTTAATTGTTTCTTGCTTGCTTAATCACATCATGTTATTGCTTATTTTAATCATTTTTTGCTTATTTTAATGGTTTTTTGCTTATTTTAATGGTTTTTGTGACAAGTGAGGCTAATTGTTTTTTTAGGGGAATTGATATGTGCACACTGGGGGTTGATATTTGCACATCCCCTCAAAGGTAAATTGTAGATTTCTACCATCAAAAAGCTGAATTTGAGAATTTTGAATTCAGATTTGGACTTAGAGACCATGGTCTCTAAAACCATAAAAAAAAATTGCAATTAAACAACACTTAGGGAAAAAGCTTAGCTAGGGGAAAAGGTGTTACTTTTACTTTTGTTTGTAAAAAAAGATAAACTTTTTCATTGGGTGTTGTTCAATTGCAAACACTAGTAGAAAACTCCTTCCAAAACAACAGAAAACCAACAGTTTCTTGTTGATTTGGGCACTTGCCCACACTAATTGACTAATTTAACAGAATTCTGTAAAAAACTAAATACGTTCTGTTGATTTGGACACCATTATCTAAATCAACTAAAATTTTGGAATCTTTTGAAGATCTTTTGGGAATTTTTTGTGAATCTTTAAAAATCTTCAAGAATCTTTTGGGAATCATTGAGAATCTTTTCATGATTTTTAAGAATATTTAAGAATCTTTTTGAGATTTTAGAATCTTTGAGAATCTTTTAGGAATCTTCATGCATCTTTGGAAATCTTTCAAAATCTTTTCAAGTTTTTTTGGAATCTTTGAGAATGTTTGAGAACAATTGAGAATCTTTGAGAATCTCTTTGGAATCTTCAAGAATCTTTGAAAATCTTTTAGGAATCTTTGAGAATCATTTGGAATCTTTGGAAATCTTTTCAAGTATTTTAGAATCTTTGAGAATGTTTGAAAACAATTGAGAATCTTTGAAAATCTTTGGAAATCTTTTGAGAATCTTTTTAGAAATTCAAAAAATCTTTGAAAATCTCTAAGAATTTTCAAGAACCTTTTTGGAATCTTTGAGAATCTTTTTAAAATCTTTATGGAATTTGTTAAAGTACTTCAAAATACTTATAGAAATAGAATCTCTTAGATTGAATTAGAGTCCTTTAGGAATCTTTTTGTAAATCATCAAAATACTTTCAAAAAAACTATCACAATAGTTTAGATTTGTTTTTGAAATCTTTTTAAAATCTTTTTGGACCTCATTAAATTTTTTTGAAGTTTTAAAAAATAAAAGAAGTTTTCAAAAAAAAGAATCTTTTAGAAGTTTGAGTGTACATTGACTGGTTTTATTTTCTTTACTTTTCACAATTTGGTAAGATTTAAACTTAGCAGCCTTTAAAGTCAAGTAAACACATGACCATAATAACAAAAAACTCAATAGTTTTTTGTTGATCTAGATACTTTTGGACACAACTTCACTAATTCAACAAAATTTTATATAAAAAGTACAACATTTTGTTGTTTTAAATACCAAAATTTCTTTACAAACAAATATAAATGATGCTCCTCAATTCTTTGAAGAAATCATAAATGTCCCTTAAGGATTAAAAGTACCAAAAATGTCTTTGTGTTACATGATAATCAAGTGTATAGTTTAATGCAAATTCTTACAAGAAACCAAAGGTGATTTTTACATTTCAAATAACACAAGGATGTATTTAACATTTCAAAATAGAAGAGTTTTTTTATTATTTTTCCAAAATAATAGGAGTATAATTGATATTCCTACAAAAAGTAAGGACTATTTTTTATGTTTCTCATATTTTTGGCGTAAACTTGATATTTTGAAAGACTTAAAGGATATTTTGAGTAATTTTCCTTCTATTACTAACCAAATGAATTAAAAAAAAACAATCTTATAAAATATTTTTATAAACTTTAAAAGATGGAAATTGATATGTGTACCACACTCTTCCAATTACTATACCACACCATGAGGTAAATTTTAGATTTCTACCATCAAAAAGCTGAATTTGAAAATTTTGAATTTAGATTTGGACTTAGAGACCATGGTATTATCTAGAACCATAAAAAAAAATTGCAATTCAACAACACCCAATGAAAAAGTTTAGTTAGGGAGAAAATTGTTAATTTTACTTTTGTTTGTAAAAAAAGATAAGCTTTTTCATTGGGTGTTGTTGAATTGCAACTTTTTTTATGGTCCTAGACAATACCATGGTCTCTAAGTCCAAATTTGAATTCAAAATTCTTAAACTCAAATTTTTGATGGTAGAAATCTAAAATTTACCCCAAGGGTGTGGTACAGTAGTTCAAAGGATGTGGTTCACATATTAATGCCCTTACAAAATATCCAAAACTATTCAAAAGTCTATAAAATTTTGATTTTATAATTGCAAGGATTTAATTTTGTAACTTTTCACGACTTCATGTTATTTGAAGCTATCAAACTATGGAGGCTATTTTAACAAAATAAGGTTCTTTTTACAAAAGAACTAACACTAAATAATATTTATTAATGAATCCAACCTTTGCCTGCAACAATCCTTATGAGATTTGTGAATTACAAAAAAAATTTATAAACAAAATCAAAAGGATGGAAATAAACAATTTATTTAAAATTTCTAAACACCTTCTTTGATTTTAGCTCATAACTTTTGATAAAAAGATTGAAATCCAAAAAAAACTGTTGGAGGTGAAAGTAAAATACATTTACCAACTTTTCTTAGTTTTAAGTTTTTTAAAAAAAAGGCCTTTAATGGGCGGAAATAGCCTCCAAAGTCTACTGGATTACTAAAGATATGAACATTTAATGTATAAATAGAATCAAGATATAAATGTATACATGTTCGTTTACACATTCTCTAGTGGTTTTGAGAATGTGCTAAAGTTGTGGAGTGTGAGAGGAGAGGTGAAGGGTTCAAACCTCACTACCGGCAGCTGCCCGAGAGTTTGGGCAGCTGTCCATCTCCTAAAAAGTTCACATTTTTGTAAAATAATAACAAATTCTATGAAAAAAAAATTTAAAAATGAAAAGAAATAGAATTGAACAACATAAAATAAGTAATAGAAATCAACAACAAATTAACAGAAAACTGTAAATAATCAATAGAAAATCAACAGAAAAGTACCCAAATCAACTTGACCAAATTCAAAGAAAAAATCAACAGTTTTTGGTTGAAATTCTGTTGATTTTGTGCTGAATTTTCTACTAGTGAAACTTTTCTATGGTTTGAGAGTAAACCATGGTCTCTAAATTCAAATCTAAATTCAAAATTCTCAAATTTTGATTTTTAATGGTAAAAATCTACAATTTACCTCCCAAGCAGGTGTGCAAATATGAACCCGTGATGTGCACATATCATTTTCCTTTTTTAACTGCTTTTTTTAATGTGTGACAGGTAAGATATTGATCCAAGAACTTTTTGTGATTATTTTTATCAACCCCCCATGCCCCATGCATGCCCCCCATGGCCCATGTGCAATTTTATCATGCAACTCCCTCAAACTAATACATACATATGGACACCCAGTTCTATTATAGAAAGAAGACAAGTGTGTTTGTCATTGGAAATTGAAAATTCTTTATTACAAGCATTAGGGTGTTTGTTAGCCACAAGAAACTTGAAATTTAGGAAGGAATAAGGGAGAGGAAAAGGTAAGGTGAAAAGTCACCAAAAACATTAAGAGATGACCTAAAGTGCAGGTAAAGCATACTAGAATGGTTAACGTTCTTTGTAAATGGGTGCACACATTACAATGTCATGTTCATAGATAAAACTCAACTATCATTAAAACTCTAAGAATCTGCATCTCACCTTGGTACTTCCTTGTCATGCTTAACTTGTCACAAGGCTAGGCCACACTACAAAACAACGTTTTGAAATGGGATTTTAGTAATAAAAAAATGGCAGATCTTGCTCTTTTCTGTAAGAATAAATTCCTCAATCTTTTATGCTGATCTTTTTGGGCTCTTTCTAGTTTCTTAAAAATTGGTGGTTTTCTTAGTCTCCCCAAAACTATAATCTCCAAATTGCTTCCTTGAATTTTGACAAGGTTGTTTTTAATAGAACAACGCATAAATCCTTGAGCAAAGAAATTGTCCCCCTATACCAAAAACACATCCACTTCTTTTGGTTTTTGAAGGAAAATTTTAGTCCCGGCTTTGTAAATATCGGAATGTATATCTTTTTTTAGTGAGATGAACACAATTCTTTGCAGCAAAGGAACTGGGGAGAATGGGCAGTACTGTTAGTGTATTGTCAGCTAGTGGTTACTGAGAAAGTTTTTGACGCATCCAATAGAGTTCGCCGCATGCCATTACTATATAATGACATAATTGAAATTGAAAGAGTTGGAACTTGAAAGCACCGAATTATAAAACCGGTCATTTTTCTCCCAAAACCCTAGTTATAATATATTACAGTAGAAATACAGAAGTTTTACAGGAAAGAACTAGTGCATGCTAGTGAAAATCCAGCTGAAACTAGAAAATGTCGGATTTCAACCAATGATGCTGACATTTCTCCCCAAACACTGAACTGTAAATATATGTATACATATTTTGCAACAAAGGAATTGTATCTATTTATTTTTCTAAAACCACATTTTGTTGACTCTATCTTTCACACAAAATTTCTACGTTTATCAGACTTCACATTTTAAGCTCGGCGCTTCTTAACGGGTCCCATTGGTA
This sequence comes from Ulota crispa, assembly GCA_963920765.1. Lineage (NCBI taxonomy): Eukaryota > Viridiplantae > Streptophyta > Bryopsida > Orthotrichales > Orthotrichaceae > Ulota > Ulota crispa. Next base: position 4,127,727 of record OY987251.1, on the reverse strand, counting down.
GCGTGAAGAAGCTATTGTCCTTTGTCAAGATGCCAGCCAGCGCCACGTACCATGCGAGGACGGCTGTGAAAATGCCAAAGAACCCTCCAGCCTGCCACACAAAACCACAAAACTAGTTGTATTACAAGTGAAACTTGACTTGTGTGCTCAATGAATTTTAAAAAAAAAAACAATCATCATTTTAGTCAAATTGACTATGTGTCATTACTTACTTTGGCACAATTCCAAGCTGCAGAACCTAAACCCAAAACCTTTATTGTTCCTAATTTGTGTAGTACTACAAGCTAGTGAAGAAATATGTCACAACTTATTAACCATGAATACCGTCAATAAAAAAAAATAAATAAATAGAAGGTGAGCTTACCATATGCTATGCATTCCCTATAAGAATTTTATAGGAATTTTTGTATACTACATAGAAGGCAGAGTAAAAATTCCAGTAAGTAACCAAATTGTAACTATGTGATAATATCACAAAGACTAGAAATGTGATACTACAAAGGTCAAGATATGATATTACAAAGGTGACTTGTGATTTTAGTAACAAGATACCACAAAATGGATATGCGATATTACGAAATGGGTTGCATGGAAGTTATGGATGAGAAATGTGCTCCTCAAAGGGGGCTAAGGTAGGAGATTCTAAAAGTGTGCAAGCTCTAAAATGGTGCACCTCCTCAAATGTACTTTGTTTGTACATGTTGTTTTTCATAGCTTTTCAACAATGTACAAGTAACATACATTTGAGGAGGTGCACCATTTTAGAACCCTATGGCCTTTCCACTTCAAAATTTCATAAGTAATTCCACAAAGTTCCAAAAAATACAAAACAACTTGGGTTAGATGTGAATTCCTTGTCTTTCAAGGAAAATTTACTGAAAATTCTTTCAAAAAATTTCACCTCCCCCAAAATTCAATTTCAGTCCTTAGATGCTCCATTCATGAGCCTCCTACCTTGGTACAATAGTGCCTCAATACGATGAAGGTATCTAGACAACATATTGATTTCATGTAAGGAAAGCATTCATTGTAACTAATAGATCTTTTGTAACTCCCCAACCGCCAAGGACAGTCATCTACTTCATCTTAGCCAAGCATTTTTTCTTATAAAGGGGTTCATCTTAGCAAGGCACTACTAATGCGTTATTCATTAAATTGGGAAAATTATTACATTTTGGGACTTTTGAAGAATTCAGGTGACCACCTGAAACCGAGCTCACAGTGTTTTTTTGGTACACGTGCCCTCACCTGAGAGGAGGAAATTGCGAGGGAAAAAAGCTTAGTGGCTCAGACTAAATTTGATACCTTTGAATTTAGTTTAAAGTGATTTTTTGGGTTTAAGATGGAATACAAAATGGTACCACTGTTTTCCCCAATTTAACGAATAACGCGTTTACTGTAATTTGACATAAGATTATGGCCAGGGGGACATTTGTAAGAGAGGGTGAGGAGGTGGGTACCCGTTTGACTTTGAGGCCGTGGGGGCCCTTGTAAAAGGCGATGGTGAGCAGGAGGAACATGATGGTGAGCGACGTGAAGAGCGCAATGAGCGCGACGTTGGTGCGGAGCGTCCCGAACCACATGAAGAACGTGAACAGGGTCCACCCCAGCAAGAATATGGCAATGGCCGGTGCCACGTCCCGCTCGTAGCCCGCGGTCACGTACCCGTCGGCGACGCCGAACCAGGGGATCAGAATCGTCGCGTACGACAGCCAGAAGGCGCCGTAGGACGTGAGCGCCGTGGCGACGAACGTGTTGCCCACGCGCATCGCCCACATCCCCGCCGCGAACTGCGCTATCCCCCCGTAGAACAACGCCATGCCCGTCACCACGTTCGTCGGCGACGTGACCGACATCCCGAACACGCCCGCCGTGTAGCACGCGAACACGAACGTCGTTGTCCCGAACGCAAACAGCCCCAACGGCGTCGGGTCCGCTACGGCCGCCACCGGCGCTGCTGCTGCCACTGGTGGTGCTGGTGATGCGTAAGCTAATGGCTTGCCCATCATCTCCGGAGACTGCCCATTGAACCCGCCGGTCTCCGCCATTGCTACTACCACAACAACCAACTCTGCATCACAAATTCAAAGTACACCCTCATCAGCAAATTCATCGTCAATGCAAGCCCCTATACCGGGCCCTCTACCCCGCCCTCTACACTTCTCACCATCCTCCAACTCGACATGCATCCAGGCAGCAAAGAGCAAACTCATCATCAATCTAGCTCCAGATTCTCACAGCCACTACAACCAACTTTGCAACACAAATTCAAACCCTCATCAGCAAAATCATCGTCAATGCAAGCCCCTCTACCGGGCCCTATATCCCGCCCTCTACACTTCTCACTATCCTGCAACTCGACATGCATCAAGCACACTCATCAATCTAGCTAGCTCCAGATTCTCACAGCCACTCCCAATTGTCAAAGCGAGCTGGCAGCTGCCAAGTAGTCGAAATGACGCAGCTTACTTCAGTTGGTGACTGGAGGAGTTCAGGACGTGCGGGCAGAATCGTTGAGATCACAGAGAAAAAAGGCCTCCGCAAACTCGCACTGTATACAGCAGCTGGGATCACTATGATTATATACCATACTGCTGCAGATATGGACCGCATTGTTGCCATGGTGGTGGTCGTCACGTTACGGCGTACGTAGCCACCGAGCCTCGCAACGTGATCTTCAAATCCTTCCTGTGTGCTTGGCATTCATTCTACCAAAGTTGTGGTCTCTGCAATCAGTGCATCTCACGGATAACGTTGTATAAAAAACGGAGCGCTGTCTGACGTTTGCTCGCGAGATCGATTCGCAGGCGGTGATCCAAGGCTGCGAGCAATTTCTTTATCGGAATTCGGTCCCACGCTGGTTGGCTGGCTGGTTGGTTGGATTGGCTGGCTAGCTGGCGACGTTGTTGTTGACGTTGTTGATGCTGCGAGCAAGGTGTGCGGTGGTGGATGCACTTTCGTGTGGCACCAGTCAATCCAGTCCAGGGATTTCAGCTGCAGGTTAGATAGGCTCGGTTCAGACTACCGACTGGACGACATTATCTCAAACGTGATTGGACGACATTATCTCAAACGTGATTGGACGACATTATCTCAAAACGTGATTGGTTGGAATGTCAATGGATATTCATTGTAGCAGATTCCGGGGAGAAATTTTAGCTTCACCAGCTGAAAATCGGCATTTTCCAGTTTTAACCAGATTTTCATTAGCATGTACCAGTTCTTTCTTATATATTTTTTGTGTTTCTAGGGAATTGCTAAAGTCACATCTAAGATTGCTAATGCCACATCTCAAGGTGTGTTTTGAGCATGAGATGTAAGGATTTAACCCCTAAAATTCTTTTGTGTTTGGAGGCCCAAAACTGCTTCAAAATATTAGCCCCCAAAGCAAGCTCAAAATCTCTATTGAAACCTCAATTGAAATTAACTATTTAACAAATTCAATCGTAGGATCCTTTAGTTGACTTGCATAAGTACATTGTCCCAAAATTCAAAATGAATATCCCCACCAATTGCAAGATCAATGTGCCTAAACTTCAAAATGTAGGCTTTTCTAGTCCTTCCAGAAGGTGAAGTTTTGTTTTTCAAACTTTTTAGAGAAAAATCCGTATGTTGTATTTCTTATGCATTTTTGTAATATGTTGGAAAATGGGTTGAAAGCATATATATATAAAAAAAAATAACCAAAAAAACTTTGGATTCATTTTTGCAAAAATTGCAAAGTGAAAGGTACTGATGAATGAAAGATATAACTAATATGCTAATAAGTTTTGGAATAATTTGATATTTTTTAATTCCAATGGTGAGAATGCTCTAACAAACAATTCATAATTTTCATTTTCATTTGAAAATTTTCAAAATTGAGGGTAAAAGATAACTTTATATGTTTTTTCTACCCTCTTCCTACCTTCATTGCCCGCAAAGTAAAACTCATGTTAACTCTTACCTCATTATTTGAAATTGAGTGATTCAATTTTTTTTGAGTAGGTATCAACCTATACTATTCTATAAAAAAAAAATTAAAAACTTCATAATATAATTTTTGCTACCCAATTTGACATTGAAATTGAAAAAACCTTATAACTTTTGCATTACTTATCGGAATGACATGAAATAAAGCTTCACATGTAGATTATGATGAGTAGCATCCATCCTAAAAATTCCATGAAAATTTTCCAAATTATGAAGTCAATAGAGCCTGCCTAAGTTCTCATAAAGCCCAAAGTGGGCTCCTTGGTCCTTTAGGGGTTAATGCTGATTTTTTAAAATTTGGATAAAAGATTTGTTTCAATTTTATCATTCTAAGATTGTATTCGAATTTTTTTAGGTGCTTGAATTTGAAATTGAAAATATTTAAGACTTTTGAATGACTCCCTACGAAGAAACTATGGTCAAATTGACAAAAAAATTTGACCTAATCTACAGTAATTGTAGATTAGGTCACATTTTTTTGTCAATTTGACCATGGTTTCCTCATAGTGACTTGAAGCAAAAACATATCAAAAGGATAGCAATGGTGCAATAAAATTTTAATCAAATTTTGTATTTGTTCTTCTTTCTTGCAAGGAGATGATAGTGTCTTGATTGAATGAATGATGGACCACTTGAACAAAAAAATAGTATTAAATTCTCAAATTACTTGTTCATAGAGGTGTGACATTAGCAATTTTGGGTGTGGCTAAGTTAGCAATTCCCTATTTCTATTGTAATATATTATAGATAGAATTTTGGGAGAAAAATGACCAGCTTTTTATCTGGTAATTTCAAGTTCCAATTGGTTTTTTTGCAATATCAACTTGTTGACAATATACTAACTACCAATTCTCTCCAAACTTTGCATTGAATTGTTCACACTTACAGTTCATTTGGTACTTCAACTTGTTGGGTCACCAACCAATATAACCACGTCAATGGACAAGATAGTGAAGTTTTGGAGCTTGCAATCATGATGGCTCCAAACCTATCCAGTAGATGAACACTCCTACTTTGTGGCAATGTTCTTCTCTCACACTCTTGGATGATGTGGAAGTGCTCTTGGAAGATGAGAGATTGGACAAGGTGCCACTTTTTTTGTTTCATCTATTGCTAGTTTGAACCAAGCCTTAGTCTAGGTTGACTAATAATGCGTCAAGTGAGCTAACACTACTTAGGGTTGAACTCCATGCAGTATTGGTAATTGATTGAAGCGTTGCACAACAGGAATTTGCCTGATTGATGCTCATGAAAGTGATTTTAGTGTCAAATATGTTTGACGACCGATGTATCGGTCATTTTTGAGTTTCAATTTTCTTCTTTCTCGTTTCTACTGATCATTGGTGGGACCCAGTTTGGCTTTTACAAAACCACCCCCCACCTCCTCACATGGAAGGAAACCCTTAAGGTCAACTTCCACAATGGTCTGGAATGAGTCGGACTGATCCAAGGAAACAATAAATTGGATATAGAGTCATGCATGAAAGTGTGATGAAAACAACAGAATCAAAAATTGACAATGGTGCTTTGGCAAGTTCTTGCAAAAAGAGTGGGAATTTTGGAATTTGAGTTTTCTAAAGTTGAAAGATGCTAATCATTGTGACCATTTTGTATGCAACATGGAAATTTTCATGTTTCATTTTACGTGAAAAGTGGAAAATCAACAAAGAAGTTTTGAAGCCGTGCATGGACTTGTGTTGAAAGACAACAAGATTGAAAATTTAAAATGACTTTTTGGCAAGTTTCTCACAAGAAGCCTAGAAATTTTGGAGATTTCATTTTCCCAACATTAGAGAATGCACGTCACCATTACTAATTTCAATTGAGCATGGAAGTTTGCCCTTACTAATTTGGTGTACTACACACTCCAATTTGAAAATCCTAAGTGAAAAAGTTTCAAACTTATTAATTTTGTATCAAAGGGGAGGAGACCTTGTATTGAAAGAAGCTACTGTGAGAAATTTTGAGCAGGCACTTCACTCAAAAAGTAAATTAATGTTATTGGACAGAGCCTATTGTAACGTAGTTTGCTTGTTTGCGCAAATAAAAGCATAAGCGTATCTTTTTGGAGATTGGTCAATTTGATCTCCTTCCGCATCAAGAAACTAATTCAAAGTATTTGAATCCAAACATGAATTCCCAAACTTGGACAAATTTGGTCTCTTAGTGGTAAATTTCAAATTTGTTCTTTTAACTTCAAGTAAGAGATGTGAGATTATTCACCTTGGGTCCACAAATTGTCATGAGAAGTATATCAAGGCCTAGTACTTAGGATATCTTTCCATGGGAAACCAAAACCGGAGGCCCATCCAGGTTGACCACGGGCATAATCAAAAGAAAATTTTGAAATCTTCATGACGGGTAGAGCCTAGAAAGGAACCTTCAATATTGGGTCCAAGCCCTCCATGGATGTAGTTTGACTTTTGTAGAATAAGAGGCTGGATGTCCTGGCTAGACCCCTCCAGCTCCCCCATCCCATGGAAAGGTATCCTTAGGAGGAGCCATATTTGCTTGCAGCAAATTTGTTGGATCCGCATTATCTTGATGAAATTGGGACGTGGCTTCTTTAACCCCTAAATGCCCAAGGCAGCACATTATGGTGTTGACAATATTTTGAACTTTTATAAACCTAACTAAGTTGCTATTTCTAGTAAATTTGATTTTTTAACCATTATATTTGAAGTCTAGTTTTAGCATCAAAAACCAACTTTGTAAATGATTGATTGTAATTTTTCTATTCAAGATTTTGTGCAGGGTTGTCTATTGCAATCTTGACTTTTTTAGTGTTGAGAGCTCTTGGAAATGAGCCTCAAATACACTAGACCTTGGAGAAACTTCTACACTAGAAATTCATTTAAAGAATTGTAGAGGAGATTTTGAAAAACCCTAAATTGATTGGAGTTATGTATGCTATGTCCTTTGATCCCATAATTTTCATGTGACCATTTTTGTAGATTTGACATGTGAAAAGAGGATTGAAAGATTGCAAGTCATTTTCTCAATTTCAACACCCTCTTGATCAAACATTATAATCTTTCAATCCATAAGCAATATTGTTGTGTTTTATTTTCCTATGTGATCTCTAACATATTTAGTTTGATTTTGTACGGTTAAAATTTTAAAAAAACTAATACAACTTATCAAGATGTTGGCATTTTGTTCAACTTAGAACAGTTTCCTAGAAGCTCAAAAAGTGCCTTGTGCATTTAGGGGTTAAAGATGTTGAGAAATGATGTAAGACAATGATATTGGCCAAGAGGCAACACTACAGTGAATATTGTGTTTAGGTTGCCCCACACTAATTTCTTGACATTTCACTCTAAATAAATATTTACTATTGCTATAGTAGTTTCCATGAAAAATTACTCTAGCAAATAGTTCTTAAAGGGCTTGTCACCAACAATGAATCTACTAAAAAAAACTAGCAGCTCCCAAGCTCCCAAGTCATAAATCTTATGAAATCTACGTATTTAGAGCATTGCATGCTCCTTCATGCTCCTTCTAATGGTGAAGTGATGAGTCATGAGGTAACTTACCATAGTAAGGCAACATAATTGTCAAGGCAACCCAAATGCAATATTCAGTGTAGGATTAAGAATAAAGATAAGGGATGGAAATCAACCGATTTTTCTAAATTCAACATGAGATATGTCGTATTGATACAGCCAAAAATCACAATTTGTTACATGATTTGGGCTTAAAAGTTTTTAATTGTCATATCAAATGCCATATTTACTTATAACTATCTAAAATCCATAAATAATAGCCCAAATATTATTTTGACTTACAAAACATTGACACATTACGTACAAAGCATTGAAAAATCTCCTAATGCCCAAGAGTGAATTGACCCCTTCATTGCCCATTGCTTGGATGAATGAGGCTGCATGGTTCTGTGACTTCTGTCCACCGCACATCCACATTTTTGGACCAAGGTGGAAAGGTCTTGTAATTCTCAAGCAAGATTAAAAGTAACAATTTGCCCCTTATTTTTGTAGTGTTCAATTACATACTCCTTGTGGGTTATAGATTAATTTAGGATATTTAAATCCAAATGTGAAGTCAAAATTTTCAAATTCAATCTCTTAATCATAACTTTCTAAACTCTCATCATTTTTAAAATGTGAAAAAGTGGAGCTTTAAACCTCAAATTCAAACAATATGAAGTTACATGTTATATATGAACTATGGAGTGTATTTAGACATTGCATTGGTTGAAATATGCTCCATATATAGCATGCAACTCCGTATTGATTGAATATGGGGTATTTTTTCACCTTTGACCCCACAGTCTTCTAAAATAGTTAACTCAGCTCCAGGTCCCATTCATCAAAAAAAAAGGGCAATGAGGGAGTCACTACACCCTGGCTTCAAAAACATAGAAATTCTATAATTTCATGAATGTTTCATAACTTGTCAAATACGTCATTTAAGTTCCACAAGGACAACTTTGATGATATTACAACCAATGCACCCAAATCACACATGTTTATCAATGGAAATTGATAACATTATGACAATTGAGGATATTGTCTGCAAAAGTAGCAGAAAAAAGGAAAAATGAATTTTGTAAGCGTATGTCAATTTCCTAGATTACAGAAAACTGTAGAAGTTGGGGTTAATGCGTGGGGCACCAAATTCTAGTGTTGACAATACTTTGAAATTCAATAAACTCAACTAGATTTCTATTTTTAGTGGTTTATATTTTTGAATTGTTCTTTTTAAAGACTAGTTTTAGCATCAAAAATCTGATTTTGTAAATGATTGATTGTGATTTTTCTATTCAAGATTTTGTTCAAGGGTCTTAACTTTCTGTAGTGTTGAGAGCTCTTGGAAATGAGCCTCAAATACACTTGATCTTGGAGAAAAATCTACACTAGAAATTCATTTAAACCAAATGTAGAAGAGATTTTGAAAAGCTGTGAATTGATTGGAGTTATGTATGTTATTTTCTTTAACCTTGTGTTTTTTGATGACCAATATTTTAGGTTTGACATGTGAAAAGAGGGTTGAAAGATTTTGAGTCATTTTTACATTTCATGATCAAATATGATAATCTTTCAATCCATAAGTGATATTTTTGTGTTTTCTTTTCTTATGTGATTTATAACATATCTAGTTTGAATTTGTATTGTTAAATTTGATTTTTTTTTATAAAACTTATCAAAATGTTGACTTTTTGTTCAAATTAGAGCAAACTCCTGGAAGCTCAAAAAAGGCCTCAAGCATTTAGGAGATAAGCCAGTTGAGTCTATTTTTTGAGGGTGGAATGGGGGAATAGAATATGTGATATTAGCCCTTTAGTGCCCGGTTGATCACTTTTGGGTTGATTTTGGTACTCCGTGGTTCTTGTCATCTTTGTTCTATTTATTTTGCAAAAACACAAAATGTAACAGAGTTGGGAGTTTAGTTTGTGCTCCTATTGGAACAAATTTCAAAGCAAGGCATAAAGAAACATGGTAGCTGAAGCGGGTTTTACAAATGAAGCTAGGAATCTCATACTAGTGTAGGTGTAACAAATGAAATACTAATTGAGTGCAACCGTAATGTGGCCCCAAAGCCTGCATATTGCACGCAAAGTATCCGGGTGCTAACTCTCTAGTAGTTGTGCAAAAGAGGCATGGTTTATTTAGAAGTTCTATGTGTGGCGTACTTCAGATTTTCAACTACAACATTGCATATTCCATGAAGTCTTAGGCTCCAAAGGTTTGCAATGCTAAATGTGGGACCTTGTACCTCAAATGACACCCAGTGTAGATGATATTAATCAATTGGATTTTGTGGAAACATGTTCCATGCACAATGTATTCAACTGTATATGTGTAACCACATTTGTATTCTTCCAATGCTCAATTTCACAAATCATGCCATGAAATGCACAGATTGACTTGAATTTTGTAGATTTTTTTAGAAGTGCAGTAACCTAGAATGGGGTAATAGCCTTTACAAATTTCACCACTATCAAAAGTTTCAATCGCCCAATTGACACTAATTAGTTAGAGTGTCTCACGTTTTTGCATAACAAGTTTTTTTGGATCATCAAACTTCTCACAATTCTCACTTGGAATTGTTACAATAAATCAAACTTTTTATATATATCCATGTTGCCAAAGTTTATAGTTTTGGTATAACCTGTCCGATTTGATTTTAGAAACACAGATTTTATCCTTAAATATGTTTTGCAGACCTTATAGTGAAAATTTGAGGTGCCCCTCCCAAATGGTTGACTGTCACTAAAGGATTAGAAAGACAATTTTTTCAGAGGCCAAGGTGTACAAGTAATTTTCGTTGTTTTGCTTTATTTTGGCACTAATCTTATAGTGCCTGTAAATGAGACCTGCCTGGAGGCCGGGGAGATTTTGAGCTTGCGTTGTTAAAATCTTACATTTCTCAATTTCAACCGGTTATCGTAGTGCATATATTGGACATTGCCCACAGATTTATATTATAATTAAAAGTGTTCCAAAATTTTAATTGATTTTTATCACGTAGATTCAAATTTCAACCAATTTTTTTCACATTTCATTTAGCTAACTTTCTATTATTTTCGCATCTTCTCGCCCATTATATGGAGCCAAGAGTGTCCAACACAATCATGCTTGAACAAAGATTTTAGGTAGGAGGGGCTTGAAAACAATTCCAACTCTAAAAGCGCTCACTAACAAAAATGTACATGTTGGATTTTTCAAGACATTGAAAATGTACGTTTTAAGGTTATTTCAAGGTGTGGACACTTTAGAGCTTACACCATTTCAGCTTCAATAACTCATAACAAGTTCCACATGAGTTTAAAATATATGAAACAACTTGGATTAGGTGCTAATTCAATTTACGAAAGTTTTTGCTCGAATCTTTTTTTTAAACATTGTAGTGAAAATCAGCTGTAAACGGTCGCTTTAAGAACGTCCTACTGTAACCTTTATCCACTCTGGATAATGTTAATCACAAAACCACGTGGTAGTTATTCAGACCACTTTGAGGTTCTGAAACGTGTCACTTCCCAGCGTATCATGTGTGTCTCTGAAGGAGTGTGCTCGAGTTACAACCTTTGCATTTAAAGTGTTCCATGGATCCCTCAAGAATGGGTATGAAGTGGTTTTTGAATGGATCTCTTTAAGTCATAAAAGAAAAGGTGTATTTTAAAACCAATCATACTTTTTAGTTTCACCTTACCTTTTCATACATTATAAGGGTATAGGAGACCTAGAATCACAAATAGGTGCCTATTGTAGAAAATCTTGAAAATTTAACTAACAATTCAATATTGCTTCAAAAAATATGAAAAAATTTGTGTTACCTTTGACATTCATTTCTCTTTGTTAGTTTTTTTATTTTATGAAACTCATCCTACCTTGAAAAGCCCTCAAAAAGGCAGACCAACCCTTGAAGTGTCGCTTTTAGAGCACACGTTGCGGTATCATAAACGTAAGGTAGGAGCACCCATAAACATCAAACTAAGGGTTTTGAAAATGATGACTATTAATAAAAAAAACTAGAAAATTATAAGATCCTATTAGGAACATTAAAAAAAATGAGTTTGCACTTTCAAATGTATTATTTGGATATTATGAGAATAAGTTGTGAATTTTTAAAGAGCAAACTGCCATTGCACCCATAACCACTTTTAAGATTTCATGTTCACATGTTGTACATTCTTGTCATTACATCTATTCACTTCCACAAATTTTCCAAGATTTCAGAGGTGACAATTATGGGGACACGGACGCTTATGGGTGTTCCTACCTTAATTCAGTTTTTCTTTTCTTCTGTTAATTTTGTTTTCTTGGCATGTGCAGAATGTAGCGTGTTTGTAGAGGTGGAGACAGGATATCATTGGCCTTTTTTAATCTATAAAGTGGAGAATTTGCTTCATGAGGGAAAAGAGTTTTTTTTGTCAACTTATCCGCTTTATATTGTACACTACATGTAAAATTTAAAGTGCTATTGATTTGCAAAATTTGCAAAGTTTTGGCCTCTACCACATCTCAAATAAATAATTAATGTTTTTTTACCCCTAATTTTTTGTCGTGTTTACATGCTCAAACGGCTCAAAATTGACCTCTGTCAATAAAAAAAAATTAGTAAACCAAATGTTGAAAATCTTTTTAAAAACTTAATCGTAAGATCTATTTTTTCACTTATTTATGTACATCCATTCAAAATTTTAGACTTTGTAAGGGCCTACTTCATTAGATTATAATAATCAAAGGTCAAAGTTTTTATTGAAACTTGTCTATGGTGTCAATTTTTTTGTGGTCATCCAAAATGATATCGTCCACTTTATGAATTTCTTGTGCAATTGGAATTTTTGTAGAGCATGAAGTTGGCCATATGCCTCACAAATCTCATGATTTTGAATGCCTAAAACACAGTGGAAAAAAATTGGAAGTGAAACTACTAAGTTGAAATTGTTATTACACTAAGAAAACTTCATTGAAGAGACACTTATAGTAATAAATCTCAACTCAAAAATAAGCATGTTGTAAACTTAGATCATTACGTGAAGTACTAGCAAAAGTAAAAATAATCCAGAAATGAAAGGTAAAATAGAAGTTATTAAAGCAGTTGCAATGGGCCTGAAATTGTAGAATCCAGAGTATATAAATTCGGATTTTGATTTGGGAAAAAATGACTACTAAACTTCTAAGTGTTGTTTTTTGAAATTGTTTTTTGAATTGCAAAAGAGGTGTTTCCATCAAGTTGCATTACAAAGTTCTTTTAAGGGACAAAATGTTTTGCAATCGTACGTCAAATCCCAAACCTAAAGCAAATAGCGACCAACAAATTGCACTAATGTCAATATCCTACTACTCACAAATAAAAATCCCATCTGTGTACAATAAGAAGGGAATTACACCTTCAACCATCCTAAAAAGCTTTGCAAGACTCATGCCTTTGGTTTTCAAAGCTTTATTTCCTTGCAATTGCTGCAATGGTGCAAAAAAGACAATAGAAATAAAAGCATATATGTCATTGTTGCAGTTGTTGAGCACTATTCATCAAAGTTTTGAGAATCACTCAAAAAAAGAAATGAGAAGAAATAACACCCTAGCAAAAACTAAACTAAACAATTGACAAGCTTGTGAATCAACTCAGTCAAGTAGTCAATTACTAAGTTTTGCAAAAACAGTTGTGGCATGCAAGGCTCTTTTGCCTCCTGTCACCATTTTAGAAGTTTGGGAAGGAGTTTGACTAACTTACCATTAGAAATGCTCTTAACAAAAACATCCTTCTTACCTCTTTCTTTCTAGAAAAAATTGTCATTAAATGTAAACATTTCATCTCTTTAGGTTTAATATTCATATAAAATCTCCATTTTCTAAGGTGGAAGCACTCATTGCCACCAACGCTCCATACCTCAGGGGAGTCACACCTCTTTACAATTAGATACCACTTGCGATAATGGGGTAATTAAATGGGGGGTATTTAGATACTTTAAGGTCATATTTTCCTCCCTTTCTTTAGATAAAAAGCTACTTTAGTGTATTTTAGAGTACCCTATGCTTATTTCTAAATGGTTATATGATCAAAATTTTCAAACCCTATTTTTTTTACAAATACAAAAGTATCATAAGAAAAAACTATGTGTATACAATGGGTTTATAAAAGACTTTGGCCCGCAAGAAAATAGCATAAAAATTTAACACATAGCAAGTCCCTAAAACCATACTTACAAAGCAGCCCTCCTAAATTCTAACTCATTTTAAAAATTCAGATTATCCTCAACCACATGCATTCTTAAGAAACGGCAAATGATGAGCTTTGAAGCACTGAACCTTAAAACGGAGAAGAAAAGACAAAAGGAAGAAAACCAAGTAAATGACAACAGGTAAGTCTGAACGTGTACCCAAGCTCTTACTGTCGAGAATTACAGAAAGAACTGAGCGGTAATGCCAACATCCACCACCGTTGTTGGTGGAAGAAGATAAGAAATCCAACCTTAAACGCGCCAACAAAGAAAACAAATCTAACTTTGAACACAAATTCCACAAAACTCACACTCCCGCGCTTGCAAGTACAGCTTTGTGACAAAAATTCTAGAAGTAGGATGAAAGCTTAAATTGTACAGTACCCTCGCTGCCACTTTTAACGCGCTTAGAAAATCCGGAGGGAGAAAAATTGCAAATAGCACAAAAGAAATTTCAAATATGAAAATCTTAAGTGCCAACAAGAGCAACAGTAAGCTTAGCATAACAACATGTAAAAAAGCCAACGTGTAAAGAGTTCGATGTGCTTGACAATACAAACCCTACTTTTGAGATTCTACAACAATGCTAGCCTTTGCCAACATGTCTGACCCTTCCTCAATTACCCTGAAGCCTGTTGCTAAACCCTAAACCGTTACAACTCAAAACCCTGGACTAAGAAAAACCATTTTTCATCCATATTGCTCATGAATTCTAAACTCTACACTCATCCTACTAAACTCTTTTAGGATAATTCTATGATTCCCACCCTTTTTTTTTCTACAGTATTCTAAAATGGAAGATTATACACCATCCTATTTCACATATAATGAAGCAAGACATATTTTTCCAATGCTATATTAAATCTAAAAAAGATATAAAATTTGTCTCCAATGAATAATATTGACCCTATTTTTAATCTCACATATTTTATTAAAAATTGGAGAGTGACCCCCGAGCTCCATACCCAACTAGTAGCGTGTGCTATTTTCACCATGAGCAAGGTGCTTTGGAATGCATTTTTATGTCATTTTCAAAGTTAGGGCCACTTAAGTCATGCTACATGTTCCAAAGTGAGGTAGGCAGTAATGAACTAAAAATAGTTTGGCTATTGGTGGAATTGTATACATATGGACACCTGGCATTGGCCCGGAACCCTTGACTCCCAAAATTCACTGTAATTCAATTTTACACTTATGAAAATTTTACAATCTCAATATTTCTTATCTCCTACATGGA